>CM062057.1:3467500-4717500 GCA_030954485.1 Citrullus mucosospermus | reverse complement strand
ATATATATTAAAAGTGTTTATATTAATATCAAATTCTTATAAAGAACGATTATTACAAATTATGAACTAATAATTTAAAAATACTTTTTATTTGCTCATTTATTTATTTATTGTCATATGATTGATTTAATTGGTCATGATAGTTTGTCCTTGGAGGTTTCACATGTTTTTCTCAAACAAACTCATCTTTTTCAAAAGCTATTTTAGCATTTTCTAAAACAATTTTTTTTTTTTTTTTCAAATTAAACACTAAAAAAAAGTTAACCAAAACCCACTAAAACTCGAAATAATATAAATTTAAAAAAGGATAAAGGGAGAGAGAAAATTGCATTGAATATGGAGAACATGGAAGGACAATGTATTGGATTTCACCAACAAAGGTCCATGAAGTGTAATGGCAGAATAATTGATCCCCACAAAGCAGGGGAAGTTCACATGAAAAGAAGATAAGAGTTGGTTGTAGTTAATAGCCTCATAATCTCAACAACCATAAAAAAAAAAAAATAATAAAAAAATAAAAATAAAAATAAAAATAAATTTTTTTTTTACAACAACACATTTTAATGAAATCTCTGCAGACAAAAAGTACTATGTTGTCTTCAAGTAGCTCCTATGTTTCTCTCTCTCTCTCTGTCTGTCTTGTGTAAACAAATAATAATATTGTTTCTCCCTCTCTCTTTTAAAGCAAATAGAGCAGTTTGTGTTGCTATAACGTTAGAGGATAAGGTTACACCACAAATCACAATTCTCTATACTTTATGTCAAAATCATACCCATCACTCTCCTCTCTATGTCTCCCTCTTTTTTTTTTCCATCTACCTATATGACAATCATGTCTTTAAGGAGTGTCTTATCAATTGAGATATGAACTCAACTCATCGTTTTAGATGCCAACTTTATATATCATCAACATTTTATACCATGTTCACTAACAGTGCACTCAACCCTAATCATAAGCAACCAATTTCGACGACCAACTTTAGTGACCACCTTTGATGGCCAACTCCAGTGACCACCTCCAATAGCCAACTCCGATAACATCCAACCATCATTGTTGACAGACAACTCTACTATACATTTGTTGACTCATGAGTTTTTTTGTTTTGTTGGCACTTGTGACATAAAACCATCAATAAAACCTTAATTTAAAGCTTAAAAATAACTATTAATTTAAAAATAAATATAAAACATCAATAAATGTTTATATTTAAGTTGACACACAAAATTGTCTATAAAAACAATTTTGTTGATACAAAAGTACGTAAGTTCAGTCAAAATGTTGAATTCTTGATTTTTTTTATTAATTCATAGTATTTTATAGTTGTTCTTTATAGCAATTTAGCATTAATAAAGTTATTTTTATCATGTAAGAAATCAAATGATTTGTATGTAAAAACACTTTTAAGAAAAAATTGTCAGACACATAAGTCTATTTATTTCGAAAAGTTTTTTTTTATTTTTATTTTTATCAAAAGTGTTAAAATAAAAATGACTTAACTAGAAACGTCACATGCACAAATTTGTAAAATGATTGCTTAAATTAAAAAAAAAAAATTGAAATACATGATCTAGAGTAAACCTTAAACCCAATTTCTCAAAACTCTCAACAATACATGTGTGCTTAAAAAAATAACAAAATAACATGTAATGTATGGTCTATTAAAAAAAAATATATGTAGAATTATTGAATAAAAAAGTTTCTAAACAAAAATAATCATCATAAAAATATATTATTTATGCAAAAAAAAAAAAAAATTACACCAGCTGATACCCCTGACATATGGATACAACACCTCAAACACTCAAAACACAAATATATAAACTCCACAGACATCATATCTCCAGACATGATATCTAAATTCAGTGCCCCAACAACCCCTAATTGACATGTTTAGTCACTCAAGATATTTAGGTTTGTTTGTGTTTATTTTGTTTTTGAATTTAGTTGTAGACATAAAAGCATACAAACTCAACCTAATATCTTTGAATCATTGAAAATAAAAAAGATGGGTAGGTTTCGTTGATCTCTTACTAATATGTTATTAGTTTTAAAATTTTAAATATGTTGATAGGTCTCAATTTTTTATTCTATGTTGAATAGGTTTTTGATATGTTCAAAATTTTTTAAAACTTATACCTGATTGGGTAACTTTTTTTTGTTTTTAATTTGATGTTTTTGAAATTTATGATTGTTTTTTTATTAAATTTCATATTACTCTTTTACCTTCGTTGACACATAGTCAAATTCTAAAGCAGATTTTTAAAAAATTTTATTTATTTTTTTAGTTTTTTCACAAATAATTTCTTAACCATCACATTTTGCAAAAATATGTTATAAAACTAAAGAGAGAGAGAGAAGAGAATCAAGTGGTTCGTATTCATGATTTGTTCTGTGTTTCCTCAGATGGGGTTATAATGGTTTTTCTTGTTGAGTTATTTTTTTTTTCTTTTGAAAAAAAAAAAAAACATAATGGTTTATTGTCTTTTACCTCTTTGTTTTACTATTGCCACCACTTTCCTTTGTCCTTTCATATTATAAACTTTAGTCCTAGATTAAAAATAAAATAACAATAAATAAATAAATAAAGTGGTAAATAAGAATATGTGTGATATTGGGAAACTGAGATTCTATATCCCATCACTTTCTTTTGCTTTTCTCTCCTCTTCAAAATTTTTTCCCCTTCTTTTCTTTTTAGTTTTTAATTGGTCATTTAATTCCAAGAAAAAAAAAAAAAAACTCATTTCTGAATTTCTCTCTGTTTTTGTGGTCTCCTTTAAACCCTCCCTGTCTTTGCCACAGTACATTCAAAGCTTTGTGATCTTCCTTCAAGATTTTTCCTTTTTTTCTTTTTTTTTTTTCTTTTTTTTCTTTTACCCTCTTCTTTCTTTACAGCTTCTCTTCCATTTTTTCTCATGCTTTTTGGGATTATGAACAAAACCCATTTCAGGAACTCTTGAAAAAGCTCTGTTTTTACTCAACACAACACTGCCACAAAAGCCTGGGTATTCAAATTCTAGAATCTATATATTTTTTTTTTCTTTTCGATTCCCGAGATGAATAATTAGTAGAAAACTATTTTACATATTGGGTCGAATCTATTCCACTTTTTAATTACCTTTTTTTTTTCCTCCTCATTAACCAGATACCAATGGCGAATTGGAACAGTGCTCTGAGAAAAAACTATGGATTCAATGAAGATTTAGAAGAAGAAGATGTCTGGAATTCTGTTGAAGGTAAAGAAGATTCTTCAAATTTCATCACTAGAAACTCCAATGACTATTACTACTCGTCTTCTTCTTCAACTTGGCGTCTTCCAACTGCACCAAAAATGATCCCGAAATCAATTTCAACAAGAACACACGAAACCCAGATGGCGAATAATCGATCCTCTGCTCCGGTGGATATTCCCGATTGGTCTAAAATTTACGGCAAAATGGGTTCGTCATCCGGCGAATTTTCCGGCGAAAAAACTGACGACAGAGATCAAGAAGAAATCGACGGTGAAGAAGACGATATGGTGCCTCCTCATGAATGGATTGCTCAGAAATTAGCGAGAAGCAGAATTTCGTCTTTCTCTGTTTGTGAAGGGGTTGGAAGAACTCTCAAAGGAAGGGATTTAAGCAAAGTTCGAAACGCCATTTTAACCAAGACTGGTTTTTTAGAGTGATGTTGCTTGAAATCATCATCATCTATCATCATCATCATCATCATCATCATTTTGTTCTGCGTTTTTCTTGTTTGCTTACTCTGCCCATTGTTATGGTCTTTTGAAGCTTAGTTAAAACAGAGTTTCTAGTAAGAACTGGAAGAAGGAATGGAGAAAAGATGAACAATTTGTAGTTTTTCTTCTTTTGGGATTTTTTCCTCTCTCTCTTTTTGGGTAATTTGAAATGGAGTGGAGCTGTTTAATGTTGTATGATTTTGAGTTTTTAAAATTGGGGTTATGAATTGAGTATCATTCTATAAGAATGGTTTGTTGAAGTTCTTATTTTGAATGGCTGCCTTTTTCCTGAGTGGTTGTTTCCTTTCAAAGAATTAAGAGCAGAAAAATGCATAAACTTTATAAAGTTGTCAATGCAATTTTTTTAATACATTAACTGATAGATCATCTCATTCATTCCTATTTGAATTTTTTTTCCTTTTTTAAATAATAAATTATTATGAAGTTTATGGAGCACTCACAAAGCTGATAGCATCTTCATCTCTGAAGTTATTCCACTCTTTTCCCTGTTTATGAAGGAGAATAAGGTAAAAGGGAAAGTAATTTGAGATTTACTGAATCAAATCAAGCTTTTTGAAGTAAATTTATTGAGGAAAAGTTGCATTTTTTGCCCTCAAATTGGACCATAAGTTTGAAATTTGTCACTCATACTCAGACTAATTAATATTGGCATGTTAAAAGTTCCACTGAAAAATGTATTTTTGGTCAACTTAATCATCTTGAACTTGTTTAAAGACATTGAACAAATAAATAAATATATATATATAACTTTTGATTTGACAACGGTTTGTTCTAGTTTAGTAATTTTTTTATTTTTAGTTTTTAATTTTCAAAAGTTAAGCATATAAACTTTTTTGGCCTCTAAATTTTTTGTGTTTGTTATCTATTTGTTACCAATTTTTTTAAATAACTAAGCTAAGTTTTGAAAAATAAAAAAAAAAAAATTGAAAATAACCAAGCCAAGTTTTGAAAAGTAAAAAAAGAAAAAATATATTTGGAAATTGAGAGGAAATAGATTTAATTTTAAAAAACAAAAAACAAAAAACTTAGGCCCATTTTGATAATCTTTTGGTTTTTAGTTCTTGTTTTTAAAAATTAAGATTATCTTCCTTTGCTATCTACTTTTTATCAATGGTTTAAAAAACCAAGCCAAGTTTGAAAACTAAAAAAAAAAAACTTTTAGAAACTTGTTTTTGTGAAATTTGGTTAAGAATTCAACATTTATACTTAAAAAAGATACAACTATGGTAAGAAATTGGAAGAAAATAAGTTTAATTTTCAAAATCTAAAAAAACAAAAAACAAAATGGTTACCAAACAGTGCTTAAGTTTTTTGTTTTTAGTGGTTGGAAATTAAATCTATAAACATGGATTTCACCTCTAAATTTCTTTTTTTTTTTTTAATTACATTTTACCATCGTTTAAAAAAATAAAATTAAAAATTTGTTTTTTATTTTTAAAATTTATAAAAAAATTAAGAGAAAATAAAATTAATTTTTAAAAATTAAAAACAACCGTTTACCAAATTTCTAGTTAATCTTACAAACACTAGTTTCATTCTAAAGCAAAGGACAATATTTGTGTAAGAAATCAAATATTGCAAGAATCATAGTAACGAATTCGGAAAAAGACGAACATAACAGAATATTAAAAACGGAATGGTTACCCAACCAACCATAAATTTTCAATTAATTACACTCTTAGAAAAGGGCAATACTTTATGTTTATCCATTTTACTCCTACAAGGAAGCAAACCCACCTGGTTTTTGGAAAAACAACATTAATGTTTTTGTTTGCTCATAAAAAGCTGTTTCCTTTTGGCTTTGAGCTATGAATATCTGTAGGATATGGCAGTGGCATCAAATACATCAAATCAGTTCCACAGCCTTTCTGATCCGAATAAGGGTCCACGAATAATTCCATAATAAAGACGAAATTTAAAATAAAATAAAAAAAAGAAAAAAAGAAAAAAAGAAAAAAAGAAAAAGAAGAACAATCATCCTGCTCCTCTTCCAGTGGACAGATTCCTGTTTCCATGGCATCTATACCAAAACTACGTCGTTTTGATCTCTCAGACCTGACTCACACTCTCAGATTCTTTGGAGTTCCACCAAATTCAAAATGCCTTTGTCTTTCCCCCTTTTCCCAGCACCAACAACCAACCATCATATTCCTCACAATTTCTTTCATCACTTTCAGTGTAAAAAATAAACATTTCTTCTTATTCATTCATCAGTTTCCTTTCCAGTTCGTCTTAATCAATTTGGATGACATAAAGTTTTGTGAAATTTGAAAGAAGAAAAAGAAACTTCTTTTTAAATTTTGGAATAAATTTAGCATCTTTCCACTTTCTTGGAGGGACCCCTTCATTGGGAGCAGTGGGAAAAAGAAAAAAAGAAAAAAAGAAAAATGGGGGTCTTATTTTTGCAGCAAGATCATCAAATCCAAAAGGAGGGGGTTTAATTTGAAAGAGCACTGATTATATTCTGTTCTTATTTCTAAATTCTAACCATGTTCCCTTTTGTTCTGTTTTTGATGCAAAGTCTTAAGAAGTAAGGCTCGCCTTCTCTAGATTTTGATTTTGCTACCACATGGATTCTAGATCTTATGCTGAAATGAAAGAGAGATCAAAGTTTCTATGGAAAGAAAAAAAAAATTGTGGTTAGTGCTCTTGTCATTGTCATCTACCACTTGAAAGAAACTTAAAAAGGGAATTCAAATTCATGGATATATATATATATATATATTTGCTGCAGATCCATATTTTTAATGTGAAAATTTGTTAAATAAATTTTACGAACAAACTTTGTATCGAAGAGAATAGAAATGATGATGTAAAAATGTGGTATAAAACTTGGTGATAAAGATGAATCTAATTAATACTACTACTAACTAAAACAACTAATTAAAAGTTAATTGGAAAGACGGATTGAATCCAACTGAATAACAAAGTGTCTAGTATCATGCTTGCAGCACGAAACCCGACGAGCCAACTCATGAGCAGAAGTATTCCATTCTCGCTTCACAAACCCAAAAAAGAATAGAAGCAAGGAGGACACCAAATGCCAAATATCTGTAGAAAAACTGTTGAAACTTTAGATTTAAATTTAAAATTAAATGTAAAAAGCTCATAACTCAACAAGAACCAATATTTACTCACGACATATCTTTTGAGGGGATTAAGGTTGGAACATGGAATTAACTTCTGTGTTTTGTCTGGAAAAATTCTATTGCAAATTTGCAGTATTTAAGGATCAGAAAGAGCCATTTCCATGGAGGGAGAGGAGAAGGGATTTACAAGAGTCAGTTTTTATTTACATTAATTTTAAAAAACGGTTCAAATTTTCTCAAGTTAATTGGTCAATCTATCAGTTAAATTTCAAAAATTAATGGTATTCAGTTCTACTAGTCTCATTTATTACATGATTAATGCTGTGAAACAAACTTATTAAAAGGTCCTCTGTTCTAGTGCTGAGCCATAAGCAGATCCTTTTCCCTTCAGTTCCATCTTACACATTTGAGCTGAAAGTGAATTTAGATTTCAAGAATTTAGATTTTCACTTTCAGCTCTAGCCATATCCATTTTGATTTCAAGAATTTCATTTTGTTTATTCACTTCTTATGCATAAACCTCTCACCTTAGCTGCATAATCTAAAAGTTTAGATTCAATCTCTCATCTTTGATCAGTTTTGAAATTTTTACTTTTGGGAGTAAAGTTAGGTAGGAAAGGCAGACAAAAATGTGTATGAAGAATAAAGTTGGAGGAATTGGATTGGACTTTGCTTCAAGATATGTATTATTTAGGAAGTGGGCCTTTTTTCTATGTTTTGTATGCTTTTGTGCTGGCATGCTTTTTACAAACAGGTACAATATTGTCAATTAAGTCTATTTGTTACATTTTAAGAAAACTTTTTTTGTTGCTTTTGCTGCTAAACCATAGAAAACTAGCTAATTTTGCAGTTAAAAAATGAGAGGACTTGGAATATTTGTTTGTTGAAATGGTTTTTACAGCCTCTAGATCTTTGATTGTTGAAAATATCTTCCCTTACTGGATTCTAACTGGATTTAGATTGCGTTGGATTGCACTTTTACGACATCTTAAAATTTGGTTTCCAAAATTTTTTCAGGATGTGGATAGTGCCTATGGCTAATGGTGTTGCACTGAAGTCTACAATCTCCCATGAAAGAATGGAACTAAAATCTGAGTCTCATGATCAACAGCTTGTGAGTAGGGTTCATTGCATTTAAACTCTTGACTTTAAATCTTGATTATATATTCTCAAGGCTAAATCATACCTTTTACTTTACAATTCAAATGAAACTAAAGTTTTCTTCAACACATTATGGTAATCCTTTTCACTAAAAACCTGTTGAAAGGGATAATTACACTCATTGTTTTCTTGCTTTCGATTCGCTTCTCCTCGACACTTTTGTGATGAACTTACTTTTGGATATTGTTTTTCTTTAACAAGGCGAAAACCAAAACATCTGGTGCAAGGCCAGATGAATTTTCAAGGTCCCAGCTGAGTATTCAGTAAGTAACATGCTGATGCTTGAATCAAACTGTTTTACTCCTTCAATTTGCCACTATGTAATGAGTGACTTAAGAGCAAATGTGTGCTAAAATATTATCTGCAGGACACTTGCTAATAGCATTTTAGATCTGGAGAAGAAACTTGCAGCTGTAACGGTAGGTCGTGAATCTTCATCGAATGGATCTCATGTTGTGGAGAAGAATGCAGAGCCAACTCCCCAGAGAAAATATCTAGTGGTTGTAGGAATCAATACAGCTTTTACTAGCCGAAAGCGAAGAGATTCGGTTCGTTCGACTTGGATGCCACAAGGTCTGCTATGTCCA
This sequence comes from Citrullus mucosospermus, assembly GCA_030954485.1. NCBI lineage: Eukaryota > Viridiplantae > Streptophyta > Magnoliopsida > Cucurbitales > Cucurbitaceae > Citrullus > Citrullus mucosospermus. The sequence goes on along the minus strand of CM062057.1, from coordinate 4,708,920 downwards.
AGTCCTAAGTTTTTCCTTTGATTTTGCTGCCTTTTTTCTGTCATCTGATTAAACATGAGATTGTTGTTCATAATTCAATCTTACAAGGTGATAAAAGAAAGAAGTTGGAGGAAGAGAAAGGCATAATCATTCGTTTCGTTATCGGACGAAGGTAAACGAAGAAACACAATTGCATTCTTGTTAAGTTATATACTACTTTGACAAATGGATCACATCAATTACTTTATATTGGTTGATAGTGCAACTCCTGGCAGCATACTCGACAAGTCGCTCGACGCAGAGGAGCGTGAGCATGGAGACTTCCTGAGACTGGTAATGCCATCCATTCAGCTATTGTCATTTCTATCATTGTCCTTGTTTTACCTGTCTCAATCAATGTTCTTAGTTTGAAGAGAATAATCAAAGATCAGAATGTGATATTTGATGGAAGTTTTGCGCATGTTTGTTCAAATATTACAAGCAGAATCATGTTGAGGGTTACCTCGAATTATCGGCCAAGACGAAGACTTACTTTGCTACAGCTGTTTCTTTGTGGGATGCCGAATTCTATGTCAAAGTAGACGACGACATCCATGTGAACTTAGGTGAGCCTACTTTTAGACACTCCTGTTTGAACGGTTAAGTGATATCATATATTGAAGTCTTTGCATCAGGAAAAGTGTTTTCTCAAATATTTAAGCTTCCATCCTTTCATCTACTACAGCTGCACTTGGAACAACCTTGGTTGGACATCGTAATAAGCCTCGGGTTTACATCGGTTGTATGAAGACTGGACCTGTCCTCTCTAAGAAGTAAGAGCAAGTTGTATCTTTTAGCTCAGAAAACAAAAACTATTACCAATACATTTGGTTTTTCACAATGTCTGTCAATTGGTACAGAGGAGTAAAGTACCACGAACCGGAGTATTTGAGATTCGGCGACGAGGGAAATTTGTATTTTCGACACGCTACAGGACAATTATATGGAATCTCAAAAGACTTAGCTACTTACATCTTGCAAAACCAGTTAAGTTGTTATGTTCTTACGATGCAGGAAATCGTTCGAAGTAGCATCACCTCGTGAATAAACAACTTGAACTAATTCATTCTTTCATTACCTTGTTTAACTTTCAGGGATGTGCTGCACAAGTATGCCAATGAAGATGTTTCATTAGGATCTTGGTTTATTGGTTTAGATGTGGAGCAGGTGGATGATAAGAAACTTTGCTGTGGCACCCTACCGGGTAATTTCTCAACTTTCAATCCATTTGAAATGACTCTCTAAGTGCTTACAAACACGTGTTTTGGATTTCTGAACCTGCATTGTTTTTGCTTCACATATTGAACATTTTCCCAAATAATGATTTTGTTTGTGTAGATTGTGAGACAAAAGCTTTGGTAGGTGAAGTTTGTGTAGCTTCATTTGATTGGAAATGCAGTGGGATCTGCAAGTCAGTTGAAAGGATGAGTGAAGTTCACCAGAAATGTGCTGAAAATGAGACCTCTTTATGGAGTGGAAGCTTTTGAATTCAACAAATTACAAATATTTTGTGCACTTAAAAGAATGAAGTCAGAAATATTATCCTCATTTTTTTTTTTTGTCTGCCTTTGAATCACGTTGGAATTGGCTTGGTCCGATATAGGTTTTTGATCCATATGTTGACAGCTTTGGAGGGAAAATACATACTTCTACTTGATGAATAGTAATGTATTTGCAGCTTAATTAAGCTGTCTTGTTGTTCTAACATTAATATATTTCACCATTATACAACTATTCTCTTTCTTTTTTTCTTTTTTCTTTTTTCTTCTCTCTTCTCTTCTTCTTCCATTTGAGTATGGCTCACTATGAATTATCCTAAAAGGATATTCATTTCGCGACTATCCAATAGAAGTCTACCTATTATGTTTCATAATATATATATAAAAATAAATAAATAAATAAAAAATAAAAAAGCAAATTGCAAAAACCATTCCCAAAGTAGGGTGTTAGTTGCAATTATACCTTTACACTTTTAATTTTAACCTTAAGCTTATATTAACGTTAAAATATAATTGTATAAATTGTGACATTTATATAAGTTTGGGGTTCAATTTTTATCATTTGTGGGTCTAATTTCTATAATTATTGTAAGCTTGAGAGTCTAATTTCTACAATTAGAAATTCAGGACACAATAGCAGAATGTGCATTCAACCATTTTCAAGTAACATAAATATAAATAGTGATTAAGGGAGATGAGATAATGAACATAAACTATTCAATCTGGATTATGCTTGCATTCAAATGTGATTCTCATTCTGTTTTTCTCTTAAAATCACGATAGGGCTCTCAAGTCAAAAACCATTGACCTAGGTTGCACATGCCTAATGCACAGATGCTAAAGAAAAAAAGGCTTATTCCGAAAATTAAGGGTTAGTGAGTTTTCAATTGTGGATCAGATTAGAGCTTAATCGGAGTGTGCTTAGAAACACTATCGCGATCCAATTTTATTTAACATTTAAAAATATTTTTAAATCAATAATCAGACTTTTGATTTGAAATCAAGTTAGGATTTTGGAAAATTCTTGGGGCTAAAATCGCAACTCTACCGCGATCCAATTTTGAAAAAACATAAAGTCTAAATTTACAAAGCGATTTTAATTTACGAATCGAGTTCGGGCCTTGACAAATTTATGGAGACCCTACTGCAATCCAGTTTGGATTTAGACGGGCCCAGTTTAGTGGCATAGCTTGCTTTGCAAGCAATTCGATCTGAGATAAAGGGATTATTGGGTTAACGTGGAGGACTTGAGAAGAAAACCCAGGTACGCTTCTTCGTCTCCAAGTCTTCACCCGTTATTTTACAATTCATCTCTCGCAACTTGATTTTCCTGTCTCTTTCCTTTAATTAGCTCTGCCAATCGGTATCGAAGGCGTTGATTGCATCGATTCTGCCTCGGTAATTCATTTACACAACTGTTGTTCTTATTTATTCGTATTTTCTTTTGTTTTGTTCGGTCATTGTTTTCGATTTTGTTTGCATTGAATTTCTGGGCATCGAGTTTTGAGTTGTAATGATCTCATGTTTGAATTTGCAGAAAACATTTGAAATTCCCCATGGCTAAAAGCTCGTTCAAGCTCGAACATCCGCTAGGTTTTTCTTGTGACAATTTTTACCCTTTTGATCATTTCTTAACTTTCTTTCTTTTCTTGCATTTTAATTTAAGTTTTTGTGCTGTTGATGCTTGATGCTTTACCCATTTTTGTGGTTCTTATTCTTGCGCTCACGACTGAAATTAAATTAGGGCAATTCATAAGATTGCAAAAGGATTTTTTTTTTTTTTTTAACGGTGTAATTGGGGTTAATTTTACGTTCTCTTTCGTCCTCTATGGTGTAAACATGTTTCCGCATTTGGTCCCCGGGGTTTATTGAAAGACCAGTCTTTTGATTTGTTTCGCTCTCTCTTAGCCTCTCTTTGATATTGTTTCAGTCAAACTCACATTTCAACTTCAATCTTGCATGTTCTTGACTTTGTTGTAAAATATTCCTCCTATATTCTAGAAAGGAGACAAGCTGAAGCTGCTCGCATCAGGGAGAAATACCCGGACAGAATTCCCGTAAGAATGTTTAACTTTGATAATAGTGTTTGGCACTGAGTTTACTCCAATTTTTCTCTGTTAATATGATTTTATCTGCAGGTGATTGTGGAGAAAGCGGAAAGGAGTGACATTCCTGACATAGATAAGAAGAAGTAAGTAGCATTATGACTTGGTTTTATATAAATCAGTTAAAATTAGACTTCTTAACCGAGATGTGCTGGGATGAAACTGGAATGGGAGGCCTTGCATTGAATTTCAACTCCAAAACTTAGTTTATATGATTAGGTGCTGGCTTATACTTTCATTTCCGTAAAAATTACGAACCAAGACAGTAGATGGTGTCTTGATTGTCAGATATTAAGTGTAGTAGTAGTGGCTTATTTTTGTTCTAGTGTTAGGTACCCAAACATAGAAATTATGAAAAGCAACAACGATAACTATAATACTATTTTACAATATGAGTGAAAAATAGACTTTTGAGAGAGATAACTATGTTACAATACGTGTATCAGTAGCCTTTCGAGAGAGATACATGTCTCTCCCACAACCAATCCCGCAAGGATTGACTTCCCAAAATGATCTCCTCTTGGGGGTTCAGCGCCTCTTATTTATAACGCACCACTATCTAATTACCACTATACCTGTTCTACTATCCTTACGGATATTTTCCAAAATTTCCCTAACTAGTGTCTCACAGGTTGATAGGAAGAACAATACGGGGTGAGCAACACTATCTATTACTTTTGGCTGGTGATAGAATAACATGATAAATAAATTTCAAAGTTTCAGTTTGTATGCTACATTCTATTGAACATAATTGGGTGCTGGGTGGGGGGATCTAATTCTCTCATGGTTATACAATTCTCTCAGGTACCTTGTCCCTGCTGATCTGACTGTTGGGCAGTTTGTTTATGTTGTTCGGAAAAGGATTAAGCTTAGTTCCGAGAAGGCTATTTTCATCTTTATAAAAAACACACTACCTCCAACTGGTTAGCTGATTTTCTATTTCTTTTAGTACATCTATATGTATAAGTATATTTCAATAGTGTAGCCTGAAGAATTGGGTTTACTTTGTTTAAATATTCTTTACTCTGTTGTCACAGCTGCTTTGATGTCATCAATCTATGAAGAAAACAAGGATGAAGATGGTTTTCTATACATGACTTACAGTGGAGAGAACACATTTGGATTCTGATTGCTTCAAATCAAAATTCATCTGTAAATAGATCTTAAAAAGCTGTAAATACAACACTCCCCCCCCCCCCCCCCCCCCCCCCCCCCAAGTCAGTTCTCTCAGCAACTTGTCTATTTCTGGATTACTTTGGACCGTTTTTTCCTTTTGCTGTTAATGTTAGTGTCATGAAGGATTTCATAAGTGTTGGGTTCTGAATTTGATTGTGTTCTCTCCCACCCAACAGAAAGAAATGTGGGTGTTTGTTTGGTGAGAATCCATGATTTTCCACTTCCAAATTCCAATGATTCATTGGTAACATCAGATACTTCTTGCAATTTTATTTTCACGATTCAAGAACCTGTAACTGAATGCAAATTGGAATAGACTAGAGAAATTATCAATATCTAATAGAAACCCACTAGAAAAAATCCAAGCCAATGGTAATGCTCGGAATACTTATTATATTTACAATCCCACAAATTATATACCAAGTTAAGATCGTCAATCAAGGTTTTTGTGCTGCAAAGTTTAAAAATTGATTAGTTTATGGAAGGACAATTTTCATTTCCAATCCCATTTCTCCTAAGCAGCACTGTTCAAATGCTCGACAAAGATGAAAATGAAATAAGCATCCACTGAATACCTCGATCGTCCAGCAGTTTAATTCAGCTTGTCATTGTGATCAAGGATTGAAATATCTTTTGATACGTCGATATCTGTAAATTGAAAGAAATGCTTAAGCATTGTCCCTAGCATTACCATAAATCCAATTTTCTGTGGAATGTAAGGATGACAACGAGGCCAAGGAACTGCTCTTTATTGAAACCAATTAACGACTCAGGCTTGTTTGGTAACTAATTTTTTTCTTTTTTTTTTTTAAATTAAGTATATAAACACTATTCCCACCTCTAAATTTCTTCATTTATTGTCTAGTTTTTACCAATGGTTTAAAAAACAAAAAAAAAGTAGCTAAAAACTTGTTTTTGTTTTCGGAATTTGGCTAAGAATTCAACCATTGTACTTAAGAAAGATGCAAATGATTGTAAGAAATGTGGAGAAAATAGACTTAATTTTCAAAAGCCAAAAACTAACAACAAAATGGTTACCAAACGGAGTTTAAATGATCAAGTATTTGAACTTATTGTAGAGTAATTTTCTGCAATTGATTCTTTTGCTTCTCATACCGATGGCTTCAAAGTCCATTTTCACTTCAGGTAACAACACTTATAGACATTCTTCTTGTTACAAATGTACATAGAGTTAATTTTTGAAGTGTATACAAAAAAAAAATGTAACAAAATTTCACATCCCAGGCAGTCTAATCTTGTTTCCATTGTCTGCTTTAAGCATACTTCATTTAAGCTGTTTACTTTTGCATTATGTACTAGCATTCTTGGTTTAAAGTAGCTAGAAGAACTATAATTATATAACTCAGAGAATCTCAGACAGCTGCATATAGATATTGATGAAAATATTTAAGCTCTTTATTGTCTTACATTCAATAGAGAAGCAACATCAGGTTTACACTATCAATACCCTTCTTCACTGTAGTTCCTTCAGATAATCTTCATTGTCAATAAGGACCTAAAAGAGAAAACCTTGGTTTTAAGCAATACTTGAACATGACAAAACAAGTAAACAAATTTAATAAAAACCCACAAGTTATTTGAAAATAATCAAATTAGGACTTGAAACTGTGTGGCGAATTTAGGATAGTATTTGATCTTATCATCTTATATAAGGAAGGAAAACTCACAATTTGCCAGCCATCGGGATCAAGAAAACTGGTAATCTTGGAGTTGGTTTGGCTAGCTAAACTGGGTTGTTGGGTTATCTTTCCTCCAAGGTCTTTGGTAATGAGATTAACAACCTCAGCACTCTTGTATACATCATTAGTGCTAATAGCAACCTGAAATCAAAACCAAAATTTACCATAAGTATGGGAATTAGTGGTTGTCAATCAAGGACAAACTCCAACTTAAAAGGAAATTGAACCCCATAACAAAATATGACCTGGGAATATCCATTTCCTTTGGAGTGTTCTGTCACACCATGATTGTAAGTCAACTCTAGAGCTGTTGTCTCTAACTCATCTGCATATCCCATCATGGCTACGGCGTACTGCAGAGTCATTTGTTTGTTCATTGAAAATTATAGCATTTATCAACCTTCATTTTCTTAAGATGGATGGAAGTAAAAGTTCACCTTGTGTTCAGGACTCTCAACCTTGTTAAGTACCCTCATTCCCAATGCCTGTATGGAGACAAATTCATCGACAAATTCTTAGGCTTCGTTTGATAACAATTTAGTTTTTGGTTTTTAGTCTTTGAAAATTGCATTGTTTGCTTACAACATTATTAACGTGGTTTACATCTTCCCTAATTAAACATTTGAGTTTTTTAGTCAAATTTCAATGACAACAAGTTATTAAAAATTACTTTTGTTAATTTTCAAAACTTGACTTGGTTTTTTAAAATGTTGATAACAAAAGAAGGAAATTAATGGGTGAAAATAGTGTTTATAAGCTTAATTTTTAAAAACCGAAATATAAAAAACCAAATGGTTATTAAATGAGATGTTAATAGTACAGCAAAAGGATGTCTCTCTGTATAATGGTGAATTTTTTTCTGATGCATTTTCCTGTTGTTTGCCATAATCCATGTGCTGAATTTGGTCTTTTTTATGTCTTCTTTGTTCATTTTTCATCAGAAACTCCCATCACCATTGAAATTTAACAAACTTCTAATAAGGTCAACTTTTTTTTTTTTTTTCTTGTTTGTTAAAAATCACTTTTGGTTTCTAAACTTATGTAAAAATAAGAATCTTGTACTAAATTTTAATTGATAAAGATTTAGCCTCAATACTTTTTTTAAGAGTTCAGTCTCTCAACTTTAATATGTCATAGTTTAGAACTTATACCTTAAAATTTTGTTGCGAGAAATATTACTAAGACTTAACATAATTTCTTAGGGACCAAATATGTTTGTAACTTACAAAGATTAAGTCGTTACATAATAAAAAATAACACTTAATTTGAGAGTACAATGGACAAAATTGTTACATTTTAATCTTCAATGATTAAATTGTTACAAATTTGAAAGTATAGAGACTAAATTGTTACTTTCATGAAAATTTGGCTTAAAATTATTATGTGTCTTTTTTTAACTGAAAATTCAATGTGTGTATACATAGTAACTTCTTTGTTCATTTAAACCCAAAAATTGTTGCAATCTATGATTTTACCTTCTTATAGAAGTCGATAGAGCGTTGTAAATCACCAACACGAAGCATTACTTGGCAGAGTGGCTGAGGAGTGGGACCTCTTTGAATGAGCTCAAAGATATAACCATTAGGATCTTTAACATAGGCCAGCACAAAAATGGAGCTTCCTTTCACTTCAAAAGGTTCTCTAATGATCATACTGTCACCACCTTTGGCCCTAACATTTTCAACCATTTTGTAGACCTTGCAAAAATAACAAAAAGTTCATCTTAATATTCTTCATTTCAATTTGCAGGGAAAGAAATAAAAACCAAAAACCATGAAGAACTCGGCTCTTGATCGGCTTCACCAACATCTTGAGTAGCAATGGCAAAATGTCCAAATCCAGTGCCAATATCATATGAAGTTACCCCATGTTCTGCATATTTTGAAGAAAAGTTTGGATTTAAAATGGAACAAGATAAAGAGATTATAGCTTCATTCAGACACATTCTTAAATGAGTAATACTTGGACAACTACTTTTTTCGAAAGTTTGTCATGTGGCACTATGCGTAAAAAATGACGGCAGCTCAGCTAGCAGCTAAGTATTATTCTTGTTAAAACCACATACCGTAAGTCAACTCGAGAACGAACGACAATTGCTCGGGGCCAAACCCCATGAATGCTTTTGTATGTTTCTCTTCTAGGACTTCATTTTTTCTCAGGAGTTTCATTCCAAAGCATTCAGTGTAGAATCTGAAGATAGAAAATGCATTGCCATAAAGAAGGAGAGAAGACAGAGATTTAGAGTAAGGTTGAAGAAGATATACTTGATGGTGCGATCGAGATCACCGACACGATAGACAGCACGAAGAAAGTGGCGATTATCTTTCTTGGGCCATGCCAACAAGTGGTCTTCTCCATCAGTAGCTACAGATTTAGTCTCTGCCATATGTTCTACTTTCTTCTCTCAGCAATTTTGCAGATAATGGAAAAAAAAAAAGAGATTTATAAGCCTTCTCAAAACTAATCGATAATGGATGCGAACGTGAGCATACTTCAACTAGTTTAAGAATGTATTCTTGCAGTGGGAGATGAATCTAATAATGCAAAGTTCCATTATTGCATTCAACAACCGTACATTTGTTTAGTGAACATTGGACCACAAGGCACATAAAAATAGAACAACAAATCCAGAAATGCATTACTAATTTATAGGACTCAACTTGATATAGTTTATTTAAGGATTTGTCTTGCATAAAACTTAATTATTGTCATTTTTAATCATCCTAATAAAATATGTAGAATTGTTAGAGTTGAGATACTCTAATTTATGATCGCACAAATACGGTAGGATATAGTGATACATCAATTTCTAAAAAGCTAGAATATTAATACATTGATGATTTTTTTTTTTTTTAATGTTTTCTAAGATATATGTAAATTTAACATAAATATACTAAACATAATCCACTAAAAAGCATAAAATGTCAAGTTATGGCAATAGTATAAAATACAATACTGAAATACAAATAAAGAAGATGAAGTTGAACCGTTATTATTATTATTTTTTTTTTGGCATGACCTTGCCGGAGCGAATGTGTGAAGATGAATATTAGATAATTCAAGGGTTGATTTTTTTATCTTTTTAAAAATTTTTGTTTTCGTTTCTTGGGTGATGGCAGTAAGCTTTTTAAATAGACTATTTTTTTCTAAAAGAAAATGGTCTAGCATGTCTCTTTTCGTGCCGGAGACACACGTATGCTATATTTAATAATAATAATAATAATAATAATAATAATAATAATAAGATACACTAAATTGTGTATCAATACGTATATGAGAAGTATTTAGACTTATTAATATATGTATATATGATATGATACTTATTTAACAATGATTCTCTAGCTCGTATAAAGTATATATGCACTTATAGGCTCTAATTTAGTTGATGAACATCATTCATTAGGTGCAAAATCATGGTTAATGTGAGGAACAGATAAATTAAAAAAAAAATTAAAAAAAAAGGTGTTATTGCCATTGACAATGATATGGAAACTAATTGTATATAAATTATTGACATTTTATATATAAAACAAGTTGGGGACCAAAGTGATATACATATTATATATTTATTTTATGCATGCATGCATTGGACGGACTGGAGTGGACAGTATTTTTATATATCACAAAGAAAGAAAAGAATCTTGGACATTTGCAACATTCATCAGATTTATTGTCTTAATCTCATGATTTATGCATAAGTATTATATTGCCTGTTAATTATACATTTCATTTAATTAATCCAATTGGAGTTAGGAGTATGAGTTTTGATTGGGTTAAATTCTCTCATAATTCATAATTTAGTTTTTAAAAAATAATTTTTATTTAGATTAAAATATTATTTTGTTCTCCATACTTTAAAGTTTATTTAATTTTAGTCTATATACTTTCAATTGCCCAATTTTAATTCTTGTAGTTTCAATAAATCTTAAATTTGATCTCTATTATTAATTTATTATTAAAAACTTTTCGTTATTTATTAGCATTTTTATTATAAATTTGAAACATATTTACGTCCTATATTTTTAAATTAATTTTGAAAACCTAAATTTTTAAGAATTATTGCTAATATTGAATAATTGGGAGTATATGGACCAAACTCCCAAATTCAGATATATTAAACTTTCTTTTCATTTGGATTATACCTTACGTCTATCTTTAAAAAAATAGAATACAATAAAATAAAATAAAAAATCATACCTTGCGTCTCCTTAGCAAAAGTGATTACTTTTTAGCATCATTTAATAAATAATCCACGCTTTTCATAAAATAAATCTTCTTTTTTAGTGCAATAAAAAGTAGAATTGTTTTAAATAAAAAAAAAATATTTCTAGAGTAAAATATTATTAATAGCACCGATAAATATTGGTTATCACTAGTAAATAGGGATAAATGATAGTAGTCTATTAGATCTATAACTAATAAACAGTGGAATTTTACTATATTTGTAAATAGCTTGATTTTGCTATATTTGAAAACAACCCCAATAAAAATATAGGCTCATCTAATTGGAATAATGGACAATAAAATTAGGGCAAATTGCAAAAAACACCCTTAAAATATAATGGTAGTTGAAATTAAACCCTTAAACTTTAAATTTTAAAAATTAAACCCTCAAAGTTATATAAATGTTGAAATTGAGTCAAATCGGACATTCAAACTTATATAATCATATAAATTGTAACATTTGTATAAGTTTAAAAGTTCAAGTTTTATCATTTGTGGGTCCAATTTCTATAACTATTGTAAGCTTGAGTGTCCAATTTTAACACTTGTAGAAGTTTATGGCTCAATTCTTACAATTGAAAATTTGAGTGTTTAAATGCAATTACAGATATACTTCAAAAGTGGTTTTTGCAATTTTTTCATAAAATTATTATTGAACTATAATTATTTTAAGACATAAATGTTCTATTAAATTTACTATTTTTTTTTTAATAGGAAGTGAGAGAAGAAATCCATAATACAATTTTATGTGTCAAATGTTGACTAATTACAAAAGTTGATTATGGGGAAAGGGCAAGTTGAAAAAGGTTCACTGGAGGGAGCAGTTGATAATTAAAAGCTTCAGCTGTCTTAAATTGACCAAACTCTTTAATTTAGGATTTCACCATCCACAAAAAGCTCTCCATTGTAATTAATTAAAAACAATTGGAAGATGTTATCCATTTTTATTTTTCTTCTATTTTTTTAGGAATAGCTTCTTATCAATATTCATTTCTGAATTTAAATCATCGTTTTATTTATGAATTTCCTTATGTTCTTTGTGATACCTCAAAATATTAAAAATATTAACAGCTTTCATCATAAAATTAAAATCTCACATCTTGGAATTTATTCAAAATTTCAAGAGTTATTCTTCTCTTTTAGAAAAAAAATTAAAAATTGTACTCATAAATAATAGAAATTAGAAATTAGACCAATATATTAAAAAAAAATTAAAAAAATAGAAATTGATAAAAAAAAGGTAAATTACAAAAGCCAGGTAATTGCAATTATACCTTAAACTTTCAGTTTTAAACAATTGAGGCGTCAAATTTGAATGAGTGTCAAAATTAGGTCAAATTGGACTTTCAAACTTACATAATTGTATAAATGGTAACATTTGTATAAGTTTGAAGGTTCATTTTTTATCGTTTTGTGGGCCAATTTATATAATTATTGTAAGTTTGAGGGTTTAATTTTAACACTTGTAGAAGTTTAGGGGTCCAATTTCTACAATTGAAAATTTGAGAGTATAATTACAACTACCATCATATTTTAAGAATGATTTTTGCATTTTGTCCAAAAAAATTAAATTAGAAAAAATTAATTTGCTTCCTATGAATTCAAGAGTTTCAATTTATTCTTAATATATTGGGCATGATATTAAAATTTTAAATTAACACTTATAGTATGAATTTAATACTCAAATTGGCTCTAGTCCTGTAATTTAATCAATTTTAAGAAACCATCTTGGATGATATCATATTCAGATTTTTTTTTTTTTTGTGTGTTTTTTAAATTTTATTTGAGTAATTTTATTGGCCAATTGATTTAGGATGGAGTAAGAAAACAAAAGAGAAAGAAGTAGATTTTTTTTTTTTTCACAAAACACACCTGACTAAATTGGAAGTTTTGATGCACCAAAAACTAAGGTCTCATTCTAACTACGCTTGACTAAATAATTTAACTATTCTTTAAAATATTTTCAAAATTATAAAAATAGAAAACTCATTTGGATATTGCTAATTTTTTTTTTAAAAAAAGAAAACTAAAAATTATTGTAAAATTAAGGAGTAAAATGACGGAAAAATGGGAGTACGAAAATCGAAAAATTATAATATTAAAATAATAAATAATAAAATAATATCAAAGTAATTTAAATAATTAAATTAAATAAACTAAACTTAAAATAAACTAAAATAAAGAAATTGGATTTTTATGGAAAATGAAATTTCTCAAATTTCACCAATATTTCTCTTCTTTTTTTACCAATGTGTATGTTACAATATCTATCAAAAGTCTCTATTTACAGGTAAACAGTGACATTTCATGGCCACTAAAAGTGTGTCATTAGTATACACATAACCTTTAGCCACTAAGCTCAATTATACAATGAACATCTAATTTATTATAATATTCATAATAAAAATCAAATTATTATTAAACATAACACAATTTTTTGTTTTCATACATTTTTCTTAATTTCTTGCAATACGATTTCCATATTTTCTAGATAGAAGAAGTTTGAATTCTATGCCAAATTTAAAATAGAATTGAGTTTCAATATATTTATAGAAAATAGAGTAAACCATAGAATTTAGAGATAGACAATATTTATAAAGTTAATTTCCAAAAATAAAAATATAAATAGTTGTCAAACAGTGCTAAAACCTAAACCATAGATGTTTATTTTCACAAGGTGGGGATTCCTCGTTTAGGTGGAGAATGAGAGAGGGAGTAGGAAGGAAAATTTTCCTATGAGCTTAACGGGAACGAATACAGGGAATGCATTCTCCATCTCCATTCCCACCCCGTTCCCCATCATCCTATTGGTTTCTTTTGTTTATTTATTATAATAATTTAATATTATGCTATTATTTATATTTAAATTTCAAATTTTGTTGTTTAATTTTTAAAATGTTGAATATATTTGAATTTAACCTTTAAATTTATATTAAATTTTATTGATAATTATTTCTTTCTGCTATGAATTTTTTGTTAATTTCTATTTAAATTCAAATTGTTCCCGTGGAATTAATCATATTAAAAATTTTAATTAGAAATTTAACTATTCAATTAAAATTTGTCTATAATGATAGTTTTAAGTTAATTGATTTTTAAAAAAAAAACACAAAAAATCAAACGAGTAAAAAATTTCTACATAACCTGATTCCCATAATTCTCCATTGGGGATTGCCGCCTTGATACCTGTGGAAAATTTTGGGAAGATAGGGAATAAAATGGGAGAGAAAGACAAGGAGTTGAGAAGTCATCCCCTATCCGACCTCACCCTTATGGACATTTCTAACCTAAACTATGAAAACCAAATCAAAATTTGGTCCAAACAAGACCAAATTTACCATTTAACCTAAAAAAAAAATAGATTTATTGCAATTATCTTTTTTATCAGTTACACTTACTAATATTTGCCAAATCTAAGATTAAATATTTTGAACTAAAAAGAAAGATCTAAAATTAAATATATTTTCGAGGCGGAAAATTCGAAGAAACTTTATGCGGAAAAATGGAAATCGACTACGCCAGGTGAGATGTCATTCTGTTTCGGTCAAACATTACTACGTAACTCTACGATGGAGCGACGCGAATGGACCTTCCACCAATCGGAACCCGCCACCTGGTCAAGAACCTCAAGAATCCCCTAATCCCCAAAAATCCGTCCAGGTTCATTGTATCATATGTTATTTAATCTTCCATTCTAAGGTTTTCGTTTTACGGAGTTGTAGAAAAATCACATACGAAGATTTACATTCATTTGAAGACACAACCGAAAAGAGATTGAGCAAGATTCTTTTGTCTTTCATGGCGCTTGCTGCTTCTTCTGCTTCTTCTTCTTCTTCTTCAATTTCCGCTTTTAATCTTCAGCATTTTGCCGCTTCCTCTGAGCCTAAAGGTATTATTCAGAAGCTGAACATTTTCGTTAAGACCTTCGAATGATGTCTTGAAGAATTGCATGTTCAGTACAATGTTAATTCTTAATTGTGTATATTGTTTTCTGTTTGCAGTTCCACGAATTGGTTCTATTCAGCTGGCGAATCGGCTGAACGTTTTATCTTCTGGAGCTAATTATTCACAAAGAGGATGCTCGGCGAAGCCTATGAATTCTCTATCCAAACGGAATGATTCGCTTGTCTCTCTTGCGGCGAATACCCTTAGTGTTGGTAATTCTTCATACTTTTCTTTTATTTTCTTGAATTGGATTTCATTTCTGGGAATTGTGTGAAAAAATGGGGATGCGTCTGCAGAGGTGGCAGATAAAGCGGAAATTGTAGACTATGATGGATTAGCCAAAGACCTTGAAAATGCCTCCCCTCTGGAAATAATGGACCAAGCCCTCGAGAAATTTGGCGACGACATTGCGATTGCATTCAGGTGTGTTTTTATTAGGTCATTTGATTAAATTGTGTGTTTAAGTTTTCCTATCCAAGATCAAGTCCAAAATGTCTGAAACTTCAAATTGCAATGCTGTTGAATCTGTGATCTGTAACATGTCTCTTTAACCACATATATCATTATCGTTCAGGGATTAGACCTTTTTCAAGCATCTTCTTTAGAGATTCGTGTTACTGGCATAATGAAACTAATAATAAAAGATTTCGGATTGTTTGATGTTTTTTTGGAGACTGAGTTATAGATTCAAGGGTATTAATAATTATCATCCTTGAGAAGAATTAATTAGTAAAGCATTTGGTTTATGATTCTTGGCAGCTAAGTTTTAAAGAATTTCCTTGTGCTCCTCTTACCAACAAATCATCTAACAAAAGTTATCCACTGCAGTGGTGCGGAAGATGTTGCATTGATTGAATATGCTCGTTTGACTGGTCGACCATTTAGAGTGTTTAGCCTAGACACAGGGAGGTTGAATTCAGAGACATACCAATTCTTTGATGCAGTGGAGAAACATTATGGCATTCACATAGAGTACATGTTCCCAGATGCTGTTGAAGTTCAGGGTTTAGTTCGGAATAAAGGGCTGTTTTCATTCTACTACGACGGCCACCAGGAGTGCTGCCGAGTAAGGAAGGTGAGGCCTTTGAGGAGGGCTTTAAAGGGACTCCGAGCATGGATCACTGGACAAAGAAAAGACCAATCTCCTGGAACTAGGTCTGAAATCCCTGTTGTCCAAGTTGATCCTGTTTTTGAAGGATTGGATGGTGGCATTGGGAGCTTGATTAAGTGGAACCCAGTTGCCAATGTCGATGGTAAAGACGTATGGAACTTCTTGCGAACCATGAATGTGCCTGTGAACTCCTTGCATTCTCAAGGATATGTCTCAATTGGGTGTGAGCCGTGCACAAGGCCTGTCCTTCCCGGGCAGCACGAAAGAGAGGGACGATGGTGGTGGGAGGATTCCAAAGCCAAGGAATGCGGTCTCCACAAAGGAAACCTTAAGCAGGGTGATGTTCCCCAGCTGAATGGCAATGGAAATGGAACTCCCCCAGTTAATGACATCTTTATCTCTCAAAATTTGGTGAACCTGAACAGAACAGGAATAGAAAACTTGGCAAGGTTGGAGAACAGGAAAGAACCTTGGCTTGTGGTACTTTATGCACCTTGGTGCCAATTCTGCCAGGTATAAATCATTTGTAAGGTTAACAATAGAAAGTAGAATACATTTGTTTGTTCCCAGTTTTGGTTATGAAATATCACTAAATGACGTTGAATTTGTACAGGCTATGGAAAGTTCATATGTTGAATTGGCTGAGAAGTTGGCAGGGAGTGGAGTGAAAGTTGGGAAGTTCAGAGCCGATGGTGAGCAGAAGCAATTCGCCAAACAAGAACTGCAGCTAGGATCCTTCCCCACAATACTCTTCTTCCCCAAACACTCATCTAAGGCCATCAAATACCCATCTGAGAAGAGGGATGTTGATTCGTTGATGGCTTTTGTGAACGCCCTACGATGATATATACATATATAAATACATATGAAGCAAAATTCAAGTCATGAATTCCTAATCAACGAAGCCAAAATTCCCCACAGGCTCCAATCTTGCATTCGTTTGATGGAAGATGGGATTAAAATCAAAGGTTGGGCATGTGTTTTGAAGCTGAAAACAAGGATTCGGTCATGAAAATGTATATACCCCGTAGGCTCCGAGGTTAATTTACGTTGTCTGAGGTTTTGGTTTTTGAACTAATTAACGTTTGTGCAAAGTTGGGGTCGAACCAAGAGCCTTTTTTTCTTTTTTTAACGTCTAAATTGGGAATTTCTGCGACCCACTGAATTAAGAGTGATTGATATTTAAAACCGATGATTTGATATATAAATCTTGCTACGATTAAATGAAAGATATCCTCCCGTCCCCACCCAAAAATGAAAATTCTAGAACTCTGTTGTGACAGACATTGCCACGACGTAGGGAGAATCTGCCATGTTCTTATGTACCCCTCTTCTGTTGAATGATTACAAAGTGAAAACCCTTTTGGGGATTTCCAAATCAAAATCGTTTATGGAAAAGTTTCGTAAAAGCAGCATTTTGCTGAATCATGATCGCATCGCAAGCGTACGTTGCTATAAATTTTTTTATTATTATTTTTTTAACAGTATATAATAACATGCCAAACTCCTACCAGCGATAGCGGTATAGATTAGTTTATCATTGATATATCTCTATTAATGATATAGATAGACTTTGAAGATAGTAGCTAAATTTTGTTATATATCAAAAAAAAAAATTTTGTATTGTACTGTATCTTCAAATATTTTGGGCTTGATTTTGCTATATTTGCAATTATTACTTTTTAAAATATG
This sequence comes from Citrullus mucosospermus, assembly GCA_030954485.1. NCBI lineage: Eukaryota > Viridiplantae > Streptophyta > Magnoliopsida > Cucurbitales > Cucurbitaceae > Citrullus > Citrullus mucosospermus. Next base: position 4,691,450 of record CM062057.1, on the reverse strand, counting down.
ATTTTATATAATGTTTTGAGCTTTTTTTAATATCTCGACGTCAAAGATAACACTTTCTTTTTTTCTACATTTTGCCTCCAATGACGATAACGACAAAGAGTTGTTTTTTCCCCTTTCAACAATGTTTGACGACAAGAAACAAATATTTTTTTTTTCTTTTGACACATAATAGTGTAGGAAGTAATGGCAAAAACTTAACGAAGCAAGAGTTAAAAAAATAAATTAGAACTACAAATAGAGCGAAAAAGTGAGCTAGAACTAAAATTAGAGAAAACTTAAGAAAAACCCAGATGAAATTTCATTTTTCCAAAAAAAATCTAGGTGATCCTTATAATAATCCCTTGATTTCACTCCATTATGTTTCAACCAATTCCACATTTTGCCTTTTTAAGCGTTGAGACTTAAAGAAGCACCAAGAACAAGAAGTAAACACGACTGTGAGACTCTATTAAGCAAGCACAGGCAGGTGGTTGAACCACAATAGTATTCACTAAAACCTCTTTTTCTAAAGTAGAAGAAGAGAATAGTTTAACTCCAATCTCTTCTTGCCTAATTATTTGACCAATACTATATTTAACCAAGCTTTTTTGTTTGATGATGAATGACAACCACCAAACACAAAGCCTGCTGATTTCTGCTCATTGGCATTGAAAAATAAATAATTGAATTTAGCAAAAGGGATCCAATGCCTTTTTTCTTCAGAAACTTCATCTTGATATTCCAAGAAATTCACGAAGCCAGCCTTGAATTTGATGGCTTATATTGTTTATTACTACTTCCCTCCACTTTTACCATGTCCTTTCCTTTGTTTTCTGTCTACTATATTCTCTGTCTTCTTCTTCTGGACTGAGAACAGAGAGTCACGTGATTTTATTTCAAGCGCTCGTGACTCTCTGCTTTGTAGAGTGTACATTTTTTTGTTTGTCCTTTTTTATTATAAAAACCTTACCTTTCTTATAATAATTGGTTCATATGTTTTAGAATTCATTGAATTTCTAGTTTCTTCTTTAAGTTTCAAATGGCTTTAGGTTTAGAGTTTAGTTTTCATTTAATTATTAGGTTTCGGTATTTTACACTTCAACTTTCGACTTTTTACTAATTCCCATTTTGGTACTTGACATTAACTTTTAGTTAATTAACTTAAAATAATTCTCATTTTAAAAGTATTAATTTTTAAAAATTAAATCAAGTAATAAACATTAATACCAAGATCTGAAAGTGAACCTTTAGTGAAAAATCAATGTTAAAAGTGTAAAATTTGAAGTATGAGAGGTTAAATTGAAACGAACTCAAAGCTTGAAGTTAAAAATGTAACATTCTAAAACTCAATCACCAAATAAAAAATTAAACACAAAACTCAAGAGTAAAATTGTAATATCTTATAAACCAAATGGAAACTAAGCCCAAAACTCAAGACTAAATAGAAAATTTTCTAATACTACAATAGTACATAAACTTACCTTCATTTATTATTATTTATTTTGACAATATGTGGGACATGAGAAATAGATTTCTAACTTATAATACAAATTTTATGTCACTTGAGCTATAATTATGTTGACACTTTTATTAAAATAAATGAATATATCATTTGATTGGATGTGAGTATAATAGAGTGTATACTACTATTATATATATATATATATATATTTTTTTTTTTTTTAGCTTATAGAAGTATTAAATTTTGAAGTTAATTAAGCACAGTAAGTTTGGTGATTGATTGGGAAAAGACATGGTTAAAAATCACGCGCCATAAATAGAAACAAAACATAGTAGCAGTTGGGAAGTGTAAATGTAACGTCTCTTTGTTTTGTGTAAGGGACAGCCTGTTTTTCCTCAACAACATTCTAACAATGTCTAGAACGGACACTTTTTTCGAATCCCTTGTGAATTTACAATGCTGTCCCCAACATACACTTTAAACTTCCAAAAGAGTCCTCCCTTTTTCCCTTTAACCCTTTTTTTCCTAACCATCGTGCAAGACAGGAAAGGAATCAACAAAGCCATTGCAAGAATACCAAAAACTTAACCACTAAGTCCACTAAAAAAGACATTGGCCCACGAGGGTGTTTTTGTAAATTAACATGTTTCATTGTAATTTCTCTAACAAGCCCCTCATTTAATCAACATCAATTCAATTCGATTCAATTCCATGGAGTCTTCTCTTTGGGTTTGCAATTTGTTGATTTTTTTTTGGTCAACTGCTCAGACCCAGAAGAGGAAACCGACATAATAAGTACAGGAGAAAGAATTGATAAAGATTAGATAATGCAAGGATTTGTAGCTGAAACAGAGGCCCAGAATGACGTAGTAGCTGAGTTCAAGCTTCATCTTCAACCCCATTTCAATGGCAGATTCTAAGTTCTCTCTGTTTTTTCTCTTCCTTTTTGTGTTTCTCACTGCTTCAGAAGGTACGGACGTGAAAATCAATCTTCTAAGAAGTTGTAGAAGATTCTCTTCTTGTTCTTATTTTTCTCTCTTTTGGGGGGTGTTTTGCAGGTAAATTTCCGCCATTGATTAAGGGGCAGAAGGTGGAGAAAGACGATAAACAGCCATTTGTTGGGGTTAATATTGGGAGTGACGTTTCGAATCTATTATCGCCTTCAGACTTGGTTTCTTTCTTGCATTTTCAGAAAATCACTCACATTAGGCTTTACGATACGAACCCAGATATTCTCAAAGCCCTAAGCGGGTCGAAAATTCGAGTCATAATCAGTGTACCCAACAACCAACTTCTTGCAATTGGGTCTTCGAATGCCACCGCCGCCGCATGGATCGGCCGGAATGTGGTGGCGCACTACCCTCAGACACTAATTTCCGGCATTTCCGTCGGCGATGAGGTTTTAACCACTATCCCCTCTGCTTCCCCTTTGTTGCTTCCTGCTATTGAATCCCTTTACAATGCTCTCGTTGCTGCAAATCTTCAAACCCAAATCACCGTTTCGACTCCACACGCGGCTTCGATTATTCTCGACCCATTTCCGCCATCGCAGGCTTTCTTCAACCAGAGCTTGGTTCAGTACGTACTTCCTCTGCTTCAGTTCCTTTCGAGAACTGGGTCGCCATTGATGATGAATTTTTACCCTTATTATGTTTTTATGCAAAACAAAGGGGTTGTCCCTCTTGATAATGCGCTCTTCAAACCCTTGACTCCGTCTAAAGAAATGGTCGATCCCAATACTCTGCTTCACTACACCAATGTCCTCGACGCCATGATTGACTCTGCTTATTTCTCGATGAAGAATCTCAATATCACAGACGTTATGGTTCTCGTTACTGAAAGTGGGTGGCCTTCGAAGGGCGATTCGAAAGAACCGTACGCCACAATCGACAACGCCGACACTTTCAATTCGAATCTAATCAAGCATATTCTCGATCGGAGTGGAACCCCATTTCACCCTGAAATTACTTCGAGTGTTTACATCTACGAGCTGTTCAATGAGGATTTACGGTCGCCGCCGGTGTCGGAGGCGAATTGGGGGCTGTTTTACGGCAACTCCACGCCAGTTTATTTGCTTCATGTATCGGGAAGTGGGACGTTTTTGGCTAATGATACGACGAATCAGACTTATTGTATTGCCATGGATGAGTTTGATGTAAAGACATTGCAAACGGCTTTAGATTGGGCTTGTGGACCTGGAAAAGCTAATTGTACAGAGATTCAGCCTGGTGAGGCTTGTTATCAGCCTAACAATGTGAAGAACCATGCTTCTTATGCATTTGATAGCTATTACCAGAAAGAAGGCAAAACTGCTGGATCTTGTGATTTCAAGGGTGTGGCCATGATCACCACCACTGATCCAAGTAAGTTTTTATCTCTTTCATCTTGAATTTCAATCAAGGTTGGTTTCTGGGTCTCCATTGTTTCACTTAATTTACTGTGGGATGTGTGCCTTTGCCCCAAATTACCCTACGTTTGAGCGGCAACTAGAATAGAGTCCCTGATTATCTACTGGACGTAGTCTATTGTTGTCACAGCCCGTGCTAAGTTCAATAAGGCAGACGGGTGTGTTACTTTAACAATGGAACCATTAGCAGAAGACTCCCACTAAGTAATCTAGGCAGGCTAGGCAGGGTGGGATGTGACATATGATATTGTCTTAAGTTTGATAAGATAATCTAAGAGGGGTGTGACACTTTAACAGTAACATTATTAGCACAAGACTTTACTATCGTCATAACTTGTCTTAAGTCTTACTAGATTATCTGGAAAGAGTGAGGTGTGACATTTGATATTGAAGTCATTGGTTCAACACAATTATGAAATTTCCTTTCCATATCTATCAGAAAGGGAGAAGATCTTGAACATAAAAGTAAAGGGCAATATCTAGGACTTCTTAGGTAAAATCAAATTCAAAATCACAGGGGATATAAAGTGTATAGACATTATACTATATTCTAGAAATGTGAGGTATAATTCACTTTTATGACAGCATTCCTTCCCTCTCTTTTTGTTTAATTTGTTCATCTTTTGCTTGTGGGGCTGGGTGGGTTGTATTTTTCCCCCATTACATAGTGGTTCTTGCTCCCAGCATCATTATGAAAGATTCCCAATTCAGGCCTAGATTTTTAGGTAATTTCCTTAGATTTTTGGGGCAACATGGGCTCCCCATGGTCAGATTAGGTACTATTATTTTGTGGTGTGCCCTTCGATTTGCGACTGCTTCACTAACTTGTGAGAAATGTGTTTGTTTCTGCAGGTCATGGGAGCTGCATATTTCCTGGAAGGTAATAATAGATGGGCCAAAGCTGTCTTTTATCCCATCCCGATTCCCAAGTCCCGTGTGGTAACTATTTGGTTTTTTGTTTTTGGTTTTCGAAAATTAAGGCCCCATTGGAAACCATTTTGTTTTTTATTTTTGGTTTCTGTGCCTATTTCCTCTCTACTTACAATGTTATGCATATTTCTTAGGTACAATGGTTGAATTCTTAGCCAAATTCCAAAAACGAAAGCAAGTTTTTAGTTTTCAAAATTTGGTTTGATTTTATAAACTATTGGTAAAAAGTAGATAACAAATGAAGAGAATTTGGAGGTAGAAGTCATGTCTATAACTTTAATTTTCAAAAACAAAAATAAAAAAACTAAATGGTTACCAAATGGGGGGCCTAAGTTGTTTAATTTTCAAAAACCAAAAACCAAATGAACCATTATAGGTTGGCCTAGTGGTAAAAAAAAAGGAGAAATAGTCTTAATAAATGGCTAAGAGGTCATGGATTAAATCTATGGTGCCCACTTACCTAAGATTTAATATCCTTGAGTTTCCTTGTCATGGATTCAATCTATGGTGTCCACTTACCTAAGATTTAATATTCTTGAGTTTCCTTGATACCTAAATGTTGTAGGGTTAGGGGAGTTGTCTCGTGAAATTAGTTCATAGCCCAAAAAAGCTCCAAATAGTTACCAAACGAGACCTATTTGTTTTGGTGGTGGGTTTATCTAAATTTTATGTGTTTGTTTATGCAGTAAGAAAGTAAGAAATAATACTAAAGAGACAGTGAACTCAACACAAATCCCTCAAGCCAGTGGAGGGGCAGCTCAGAGATTGAAATTGATGGGTGAAATGAGTGGAATAATGGAGAAGGAAGTGATCCATACTTTTTTGCTTGCAGTTTTATCATTCTTTCTGTTCTCATTTCTTTGATGGCTCCATGATGAGGAGGCTGATGTAGAAAATAAAAAAGGGTTTATAAATTATATATTATATATATATTTGAAATGTAATATTTTTATGAAGGTAGAGTTGAAATTCATTTTGGGAGATTCTGGGAAAGGCCTCTTTCTTTCCCTTTTTGGTAGATCCAGGAATTTTGTTTATTCAATTATCAAGATAAAGTGGCAAGTTCAAATTACTTTCCTTTCTCTTCTTTACTGTAATTACTAAAGTTACTAAAGTGTTTTTGTTGAATATGAACTAAAGTTCAAAGATGCATATCCAAAAGCATGAAGAGCTAAGTTTGCACATGGAACTTCTAAAAAAAGAAAAAAAAAAAAAAAGAAAAAGAAAAAAAAAGGTTTGCACATGGAAGGTTAAGGGAAGGAACAGTTATTTATCTTTAAATCTTTATGATTTAAATACTATTTTAAATTCATTTCATTTTTGTCCTTATGATGTTGTCATTTAGAGATATTATTTTTCTTACAAGATAAATATTACACCAAATTTTTATAGACTAATTAGGTCATATACTTTAGTCATTTAAAGTTAATTAATTGGTTAAATAATAAAAAATTTTAGGCAAGATAAGAGACTAAAAAAATGCAAATAGAGACTAATTTTTTTAACTTAAAAAATCAATAAAGTAGATAAATAAAATTGAATATTTAAAAAGTGCAACAACTAAAATAGAATGAAATTTAGAGTACGGTTATCAAAATAATATTTAACTATTTTTTTTTAAAGATAAAAGATATATAATATAATATAATATAATATAACATGGTGTTAACCTAGGATAATTTATTACTAATTAAGCCATTTCAATCACACGTCCCACTCTGTTGACACTCTAATAGAAATCCTAGTTGAAATCGGAAAAAAAATTAAACTATGGATTTGATTTACTGATTTATTAAAATAAAGTCAAAATTTTGGATATATTTACTGATTTTTGTTTAGTTCGCTCTTGTTTGACTAAAGTATGGATTTGATTTACTGAAAATTAATTTGGGGGTTGATTTATCGCCCTATGACAACCATGTGTCTAAAGTTTTTTTTTTTTTTTTTTTGGATATTTATACGGATGGCTATTTTGAGAGGTCCACTTGAAATTTGACTTCAAATTAAAAAACACTTGAAATTTGGCATTTCGCTGATGTCATCACTGTTCGAAATTACCACTTAACCCTTCTTCCTTTTCTTCTTCTGCCATTTCGCTCCCGCTGTTTTTTTTTCGTTCCTCATTTTTTTTGCTTTTCTTCATTGTCCTTCTTCCGGCATCTTCTTCGTCTTTTTCATGCGTCTTCCCAACGAGACGATTTTAGGAGATGTCACTCTATTTTTTTTTTTTTTTTCATTTTCAACAGTACCAGCGAGACTTTTGTAATCATAATCATAAGAAAAAAACGATGTTGATCAGAAGGAGGGACAATGAGAGCGAGAGCGACTCGTTCTCGTTCTTGTTCCACACCAGACGCTACATGTTCTCGTTCTCGTTCTCGTTCAATGTCAGGAGCACGATTTCGTTCCTACCAGCTTGTTGTTGTTGCTAATTAATGATCATGTACGAATTTTCCATAAAATGAAAACAATTATGACATTAAATTCAAAACAAGTTAAGAAGAAATGAACCAATGAATGTGTACATAAAAAAAGATCAGCGAGAGTGAGATCAGCGAAAGCGAGAGCAAGATTGACAAGAGTGAGAGCGAGAAGCGTGAATGATACAGACTAACAAGAGCGAGAAATGTATTCGTTAGTCTTTCTCGCTCTCTTTAATCTGTATCGTTCACGCTTCTCGCTCTTGTTCTCGCTACTATGTATTCGTTCTCGTTGCAAATCAATTTAAAAAATCTTCAGAATTTATAAATGTGCGAAAGTCGACTATATATATATATTACAATACACGAAAGTTAATTATACAATTGCTTGAATCATACATCATAGTCTATCATACATCATGGAATTAGGACTTTTGCTCTTGACGTTGAACGAGAACAAGAACGAGTAGTGTCTGGTGTGGAACGAGAATGAGAACGAGTTACTCACTCTCAATCTTTGCTCTCTGTCTCGTCAATCTCGCTCTAATCAGTATCGTTTTCTTTTGGTTAAGATTCCTCTCATTCTAATTACGAAAGTCCCGCTGGAAATGTTCAAAATGAAAAAAAAAGGGCGATATCTCCAGAAATCGTCACGCTGGAAAGATGCATGAGAAAAGATAAGGCCGAGAGCATTAAAAAAGACGAAGACAAAAAGCCGAAAAAACAAAAAAAAAAATAAAATAAAAAACAGCATCGAGTAGGCCTCTCAATATGAGTCATCCTTACAAATATACCCAAGATTTTTCATGCATATAGAAACAACGACGGAGTAGGAGCTCGGAGCGGCAAAACTCGAGCAAATCATTAATGTTTCAAACAAGAGCATCTTCTTCTTCTTCACAATCTCTTCTCTCAATCCGCTTCTTTCTTCTTCATCGCACAGTTGAAAATCGTCGAACATTTTGCAGTTTCTCTTTGGCAATGTCTAGTTGGTCCTGCAAAAAATGCACCTTCCTGAACCCATCCTCTCAAAAGGCAGCCTGCAAAATCTGTCTATCGCCTTCATCTCCACCACCCCCATCTTCTTCTTCTTCTACAATCCCTAAATGGTCCTGCAAGGCCTGCACCTTTCTCAACCCATTTAAGAATTCCGATTGTGAACTCTGCGGCACTAGGGCTCCGGCCCTGTCGCTTTCGAGTTTCAAGGATTTGATTGATGTCAGTGAAGATGCGAATGCCGATTCTTCTGTGGGGTCTGTGTTCTTTCCCTTGCAGCCTTGCAAGAAGAGGAAAATGGACGATTCTTTTCCTGTGGAGGGTAATGACGATTTCGCCGAATTGAGCGCATTTCGGGGCACTAAGGCATCGACGAACATTGTTGCCGAAATGGGTTAGTTTTATCGTTTCCAATTTGTCTGCTAATGTTATTGTTTTTTCAAGTACAATATGGTTTTGAAGTTGTGTTAATGGGTGATGAGTGACAGGGGATTCTAGTTCTAGGGCAAGCTTGACGTCGATTAAGATTTTGACTTACAATGTCTGGTTTCGAGAAGATTTGGAGTTGCGTAATAGAATGAGAGCCCTTGGACAACTTATCCAACGGCATTCACCAGATGTTATTTGTTTTCAGGTTTTCCATCCTTTGTTTTATGACTTGGTTTGAGTTTCTAGAATTCAGTTTTTGTGTTACATCATTTCATATCTATATTGTGCTGCAGGAAGTTACCCCAGCTATATATGACATCTTCCAGATTACCAACTGGTGGAAAGTTTATCGCTGCTCGGTCATGAAAGATTCCCATTCAAGGGGATACTTTTGTATGCTGGTGAGCTTTTTGTTGCCTCCTTTGCTTTGATCTTTTTTCATTTCCTACATAACTAAAGCATATTTTGGCTTCTGGTTGGTTTGTCGAAGGGTAGTTTTTATAATGGATATTTGGATATGGTTGATGACATGATGTCAAATTTTTTCATTTATGCGTCAGATCAATGCAACAATGTCTGTACATTGACATTTCTCTTACCATTGAGAGAGTGTCTTTCAGTATTTGGAGTATATTGGCATTTGTTGAAGTAATTTGGAATTTGTACCATTTTTTAGTGATGGTCTGGGAAATATTGTATTGAGACATGGTATTCTTATTTGAGTGCTTTTTTGATCTACTGAAGTCTGATATGTTTATGGTTTGACTCATGCCCTGACCAATAAATAGGTCTCGGTCAGATGATCTATTAGATTAATATTCACGGAACAACAAGAATACAACCGTCAAGCTTTTTGAGAGATTTGAAAGTTGAAACACTTTTTTCCAAGAGCAAACTCTAGGCCAAAACACAGACAACACATGGGTGACTGCTCTATAATATATACCCCATTTACCTAACTTCTATTTTGTCTGTTATCACTAAATTGGACCCACACATACACAAAACACATGGGACTTACAATTTAACTCAACATGCACTCGCCACTCCCAATAATCAACTCTGATTATTTCTTACCACTGTGCTAAAAGTTCCAAGAGTTTTTGACTCTTGGAGAGGGAAGAAGAGAGTAATCTTAACCAAAAAAAAAAAAAAAAAAAGAAATAAAAATTGATGGATGGGTTAGCTGAAATGATGGGTTCTCCTTGGCAGATGGAGTCCATTTGTAAGGAGCTAGCTCCCGAAGGGATGCATAAAATGAAAAGGGAACTCTTTCACTCTATCTTATATTTTTCCTTGATGTACCGCTCATGGATTCTCAAACAACACACACCTGGGAGCAATGAGCCATTACTCAACCCAACAAGGCTGATACCATTGATTTGGATGCACTTTCCCTGTTATTGAAGAGATCTTTTGCTTCAATCCCAGTGTAAAAGCAAAAGACGCTGGAGGTTTCTTTCTTATGTGTCATCTATATATTATCTCCTAATCTTATTCTCGTATTAGTTCTTTTATAGTCTGCGGAGAGAGGTAGAAGATGGGTAGTGGTGAACCTCTTATTACTCCAGTATTATGCTTTGTTTTAATAGTTTTGCATCTTAAGCTGATAATATGATTCATCCTTTTAATATGCAGTTGAGCAAACTGCCTGTGAAATCCTTCAGTTGTCAACCATTTCACAATTCTATAATGGGGAGAGAACTCTGTATTGCCAATCTTGAAGTTCAAAAAGGCATTTCATTTACAGTTGCAACAAGCCATCTAGAGAGTCCTTGCCCTGCACCTCCAAAGTGGAATCAAATGTATAGCAAAGAGCGTGTCATCCAAGCCAAAGAAGCCATAGACTTTCTCAAGGAAACTCCTAATGTCATTTTCGGTGGTGACATGAACTGGGATGACAAGTTGGATGGTCGGTTTCCTTTTCCCGATGGCTGGATTGATGCTTGGGAAGAATTAAGGCCCGGCGAAAATGGTTGGACATATGATACCAAATCAAACAAGATGTTATCTGGGAACCGTACATTGCAAAAGCGTTTGGATCGATTTATTTGTAAATTACAAGATTTCAAGGTAAATTCCATTGAAATGATTGGGACCGAATCAATACCTGGTTTAACATACTCCAAGGAGAAGAAAGTGGGAAAAGATATGAAGTCACTGGAGCTCCCTGTTTTGCCCAGTGATCATTATGGTCTGCTATTGACACTTAGCAGCCTGTAATGTGAGGATTTTGTTCTTAGTTTTGTCGGGTTGAAGCCTGCTCTAATTGTTTTTTGTTTGTTTGCGGTGCTTCAAAATGCATGCTTTGGCTTGCGATTTTGTTTCTAGCTTAAATCCAAACAATGGGTTGGTTTGAGATTTTGTTATGGTACAACATTAGGATATCTAAAATCATATTCTGGATCTCGATCTGCTTTTTCCTCATGCTCTATCTCACCATTTCTTGTTCAATAATTTGGTACAAAAACTATGTATAATTCGAAGGCTGCAAGATAGGGAATTACACATAGATTGGAAGGAGTTTTCCCATTTTGAAAGATGGAAACTTGCCTAACGAATGAGTGATCTTTGACCCGACACGATCACATGGGTCCTTGCTCCAATTGCATGTGATTTTGTATTGTTAATGGGTTAAAAGCACTTTAGGATTTTGGGTCTTCGAACTCCTCTATCATTGTAACAACTTACTCTTAAACTTTAATATAACATTTTAATCCCTATTTTAAAAATTTTCATCAAAATAAAAGTGTCGATTTTTATTATATTATTACATAACGACTTTGTCTTTATAGTGGATAGTCCAACCAAAATTTTCCATTTCCTTTTACAAATATGAAAGTTGTCCACTTGAATTTTTAACTAAAAGGGTGCAAATTTTTTTTTACATTTTTTCTTTTCTTTCTCACAAGAATCTCTCCAAATTCTTCCACTGTCATCGGAGAGATTAACGCTGTCATTAAAAAATAAAGAGTTTGCACTGATCATATGTATATATGTTGTTTCGAACTTCAGATAGAGATTTTGACACTGTACTTGAAAGAACAACCGTCGGAATATTTCAATATCTGAAGGTGCGGCGTCGGTGGCGGCGTTGTTGAAGTCCCGTTGACGGTGAGTTTTACTTTGGAATCACAGTATGTTTAGAGGAATCTTGCATTTAATAATCCAACCTGCACGTGAAAAGGGCAAGCTTCGTAAATTCAGTCGGTCTTCATCAATCATCTCATCCTAGACTTTCATTTTTCAACGAAATCGCAACCATTCATTTCAATAAGGCTTACCCCAGATTGACGGTGGATGATCGGAACAACCATCCTCCGCATTTCACTCCATTACCTACGGCTCTGAACTATAAAACTGACAACTCACAAGCCTTCTAGTTAACATCCCAGACGGACTTCAGCTTATACAAAAGGCAAAACACCACAAAACAAAATCGTTGAGAAAGAGAGAGAGAGTTTGGTAGATTTAGAGAGAGAGAAAGGCACCCTTTTGGTTCCTCTCTTTCTCAATCCCTTCTTCTTCTTCTTCTTCTTCTTCTTCTTCTTCTTCTTCTAGATCTGTCACATTGTTCATTTCAGCTGATTTCAAACTGCATTTTACAATGAGGGAAAACAGAGTACTCTGTTCTCTTATAATCTTGGTTCTTTTTGCTGTTAATGAGGTTAATGCTGATAACCCATATAGGTTTTTCACATGGAAAGTCACTTATGGCAATATCTATCCGCTTGGAGTTAAGCAACAGGTGCTTTGTTTCGTTTCATTTCTATGTGTATATTTAGAAAGTGCTTGCTTTTTAAAGCTAAAAGTTAACATTTTTATCATTTTTTTTTCCTCAAAAACCATAGTTGTTTTTGGAGCTCATTGGTTGTTGTGTTGAACATTTGGCAGGGAATCTTGATTAATGGGCAGTTCCCTGGACCTCAGATTGATGCTGTTACTAATGATAACTTGATTATCAATGTATACAACTATCTCAAGGAGCCGTTTCTTATTTCTTGGTAACACTACTAATTATATTGAAACTTCCTATTAGCATAATGGTATAAGGTTTTCTGTCTGGTTCCTGGGAACTGCATGAAAGTTTGGAACCAAATAATAGGAGTTCTCGACCTCGGATCCTTACTTGGCGTGTTTGAATCCAGGGCCAAACAACATTAATTTCCTGTCTGTTAGCTAATGATGTGCATTAGCGCTCACTTGAGAGTGGCAAAGATCAAATTGTTGCATTCAGTAACATAGGGAAATGTGCCAATAATTAGAAATTGGAGGGAAAAATGAAGGCTTGAGAAAGTTTCTACTCTCACCTTTCATACATTTTCTAGATCCAAGTTTGAAGGCAGTAAAGTCTTGAGTTTTTGAAATAGGGTTTGTTTGTTTGTTTTGTTTTGTTTTGTTTTGTTTTGGGGGGAGGGTAGGGGGTAAATCTTGTAAAGCAAACATCCTATTTAATCAATTTTGTCTGTCTCTTATTTTTGTTTGGTTGTAGTTTCTTTAAATGTCTGTCATTAAAGCTGCCTTAAATGATGCATATATTAGTCAATGACAATCTGACCTGTTGTAGTAATGGTCTAAATCATAACCAATTTGTATGCCCCTTTTGGTTCTTATTGATTCCTGAAATTAATTTTCTGTGTGATTAAAATATTCTTTTCCACTAGCAGGAATCTTATGGTAGACCTTAGTGTTCACATGCTAGATGTTTACATCTCTTCTATATTTATCATTCATAAAAACTAAAAAGTTACCCCATATTTAACCATATTAAATTACTAAAATAAGGCAAAGTTATTATCTTTGAATCTTGGCCTGCAGAGTGTACAGATTTTGTTGATCTGAACCCCATTAAATCTGATGGGTCCTTTGTAAGGTGAAGAAATCATTACATTTGTTTCATTTTTGTACCTTCAACTTTATGGTCTCTTCTACATGAGAACAGAATAAGCAAAAATAAGTTCGAAAACTGATTGTTCAAATAAGTTTCTAGTAAAAAGAAACAAAAAAAAATAAAAAAGTAGTTATAAAATCTAAAGCCCATGTCCTAGAAATGATCTAAAATACCTTTAACAATTCAATCTTTTGAACCTAATTGTGATTTGAGCTGTTTCGGGATAAGATTCGACATAGACATTGTATTAAGATGAGATTCTAACCTCAAACTAGAATGAAATATGACCATTTCTTGTGGATTTAACTTTGCAGGAATGGATTACAGCAGAGAAGGAACTCGTGGCAAGATGGAGTTTATGGGACTACTTGTGCTATCCCTCCACTGAGGAACTTCACTTATGTTCTTCAGGCAAAGGATCAAATTGGCAGTTACTTCTACTTCCCATCAACAGCATTTCACAAAGCAGCTGGAGCATTTGGAGGCATCAGAATTTGGAGCCGCCCTGGTATTCCCGTTCCTTTTGCTCCTCCTGCAGGTGACTTCACAGTGCTAGCTGGTGACTGGTTCAAAACCAATCATTATGTAAGAAGCATTCTATGCTCTAATCAAAATTTTCCATGAAGATTTGACGCCTGATTGGTTTCTTTTTCTTTTTCTTTTTCTTGTTCTTCATTCCATGAAGTAATCAGCAATGATGTCACCACTTATCCTACACTGTATTAATTCTGTTAAATCTGGTTTCTCATTCTTTCTTAGATTTTGAGACAAGTTCTGGAAAGTGGTCGAAATCTTCCATCTCCAGACGGGCTCTTAATCAATGGTCGAGGGTGGAATGGATATACATTCAATGTTGATCCAGGTGAACAACAATATTTGGAGCTAACTCTGTTCATAATTCCAATGATGTGCACACAATGAGAACTTTTATTAGTTAGTTAACAAATAGTAAGTTTGTTAAGCTTAAATATTTGTTTTCAGGGAAGACATATAGGTTCAGAATTTCAAATGTGGGTCTTTCAGCTTCCATTAACTTCAGAATTCAAGGCCATGTGATGAAACTGGTGGAGGTAGAAGGATCTCACACTCTCCAGAATACATATTCTTCTCTTGACATCCATTTGGGGCAATCCTACTCTGTCTTGGTCACTGCCAATCAACCTCCCAAGGATTACTATGTTGTTGTTTCATCTCGATTCACCTCTCCGATCCTCACGACGACAGCCGTACTTCACTACAGCAATTCATGGCAGAAAGTTTCTGGTCCAGTTCCAGGTGGCCCGACCACTGAGATCGCTTGGTCTCTCCAGCAGGCTAGATCGATCCGGTATTTTGTCAACTCCTTATTAGCATATTAATTCCTTGTTAGTCTAGTATTGTTTGAATCCTTATTGATGAGTTACCTCCACTTTGGTAATATATTTATGAAAAACTTCAATATCAGAAAGAAATATCTCATCTTTTGTGTCAAAATGAAGGAGAGAAATTTCCAAAACATGTCCAGATTAATTTAGAAAGCAACAGTTACTTTGAAGTTAATCCTGTTTGCAAGATTTTGTGTGGCTACCTTGCTTGTTAAAATATGGTTTCATTCTCTTCTGTAATCAGCTGGAATTTGACTGCAAGTGGACCTAGACCCAATCCACAAGGCTCCTATCATTACGGACTAATCAAGACAAGTCGTACGATAATATTAGCAAACTCGGCTCCCGTTATTAATGGCAAGCAGAGGTTTGCTGTCAACAGTGTCTCATTTGTTCAAGCAGACACTCCATTGAAACTGGCTGACTACTTCAAGATCCCTGGAGTTTTCAATCTCAACAGCATTTCCACCACTCCCACTTGGGGAAATGCCTACCTTCAGACCTCTGTCATGGGTTCTAATTTTCGAGAATACATCGAGATTGTGTTTCAAAATTGGGAAGACACCGTGCAGTCTTGGCATATCGATGGCTACTCTTTCTTCGTTGTTGGGTAAGGCTTCTTTCACCTCATTCATTTACCTTCTCAGTGAAACAAAGGATCAGTTTCAATCTCATTAACATGGAAGCTGGATTTGATCACAGGATGGATGGAGGCCAATGGACTCCTGCCAGCAGAGCTCGATACAATCTCAGAGACACGGTCGCCCGTTGCACGACTCAGGTAATTCCCTCTCACAAATGCAAGAGATCTAATCTATATGTATCTCTAAACTTGACCTTTTGATGGTTTTTTTTTTTTAAATGAACTTCAGGTATATCCAAAGGCATGGACAGCAATCTATATGGCACTTGATAATGTAGGAATGTGGAATGTGAGATCTGAGAGTTGGGCAAGGCAGTACTTGGGACAGCAATTCTATCTCAGGGTTTATACCCCATCAACCTCTTTTAGAGATGAGCTGCCAATCCCTCGAAACGCTCTTCTTTGCGGCAGGGCTAGTGGTCGTCACACAAGGCCACTTTAGATTTCAAAATCTTACAATTTTTGTCACGAGTGGGTGACATGATTCTAAATGGTGATTGATTTAGCGGATGTTAGATTAGTGTTTATTTTGAATATAACTTGTTCAAAAAGCTCTACTTGAGCTCTTGAGTCAAATTTATATCCCCCTTACCTTTTCCTCTATTCATTACTTGCATGCATTGCCTAATGCTCAAACTTTGAGTTAAACAAAAGAGAAGAAATGAATCTGAAGTTTGTTGGGGAGATGCAGTGATTAAATGAAGTGGAATAAAAATACATAGTGAAGAGTACATAAGAGAGATTTTAGGTATGTAAAAAAAAAAAAGGGAAAAAGAAAAAAGGAAAAAATTGCCTTCTATATGAAGGAGATTTACCCTCTGTTTGAAACCTGAGGTTTGGAAGGATTTCAAATTAAAATGATTTGAATTCATTTCTTGCATTTGAAATGAATATATATATATTTTTTAAATTCATAATGATTTGAAGTCTTATCATGAGTAGGTAAAGGCATGTTTGGAGTGATTTTGATAGTGTTAAAATCACTCCAAATTAAATATATGCACATAATTATTTAAAATTTAGGCGATTTGATTATTATTGTATTTATTATATTTTGTTTTTGAGATTTGTGTTTATTTTTTTACAACTTCTTTAGCTTCGTTTTTATCATTCTTAACTAAAATGTGAAAACGAAAACAAATTTGTAAATATTTTTTCTTAGTTTTCAAAAACTTGACTAGATTTTGAAAACACTCATATAAAATAGATAACAAAACAAAGAAATCAATGAGAAATAGTATTTATGGGTTTAATTTTCAAAAACAAAAAATCAAGAACCAAATGGTTATAAAATGAGACTTAACGTTTGATTTTAAATTTTTAATGTGATTTACATACAATCAATCTTAATTTTGAATGACTAAATTCATATTTTGGAATGATTTTGAATTTGCCAAAATCGATTTTAACTCTTTTAAAAATAACTCTCAAACTTGATTGAAAAAATTTATAGTGTTGGATTGACAATTTTAAAGTGACAAGTAATGCATTTAACTAGACAAAAATATTTATTTTTATCTTTAAATTTCAACAATAAAAAATAATTTGAGAAAATTTTTAAATTGATAAAAATAAATTCAAAATTCTTTAAAATGAAAGATCTGAGATTAAAATAAAAAATTTGGCATTTGAATTAATCAAGTTCTAAATTTATAAGTAGTAAATCTTTTAACTTTAAAAGTTATGTAATAGATTTTTAAAACTTTTAATTTTGTATATTTTGTATTTAACATGTCATGAATCTTATAAGTGTTTGATAAGTGGTCAGTGATCTTTTAATTTTTTTATTATTTTTTATTTATTTATTATTATTTTTTTAACATATCCTTAGTCATTTCATTTTTTTTTGTCTTCTTTTAAGTTAATTATAAAAATTATTAAATAAGTTAGAAACTTATTAAATACCAAATTGAGATCATTGAAATCTATTTGATATATTTATAAACCTCCAAAATTAAAAGTTAAAAAGCATCAATTACTCTTCTCTCAAAAGTCTTGCCTCACAAAAATGTTTCTCTTAATTTTCTTTTTCTAATTAAAAGAACATTGAGAATTCATGTTAATTTTTTTTGGGAAGTTATTATAAAAAGAAAAATATCAAATTATTTATAAAATATATTAAAAAAATACACTGTCTATCAACGATAGACTATGATAGACTTTTATCGCTCAAACAAATAGAAGTTTATCGCAGTTTATCGCTTAAGTGATAAAAATCTATCATGGTCTATTGCTGATAGACAGTGGAAATTTTATATATTTGTAAATAGTTTGACTTATTTGGTTATATTTGAAAACAATCCTTTTTTTATTATTAATTTTCTTTGACAAATGGATCCCGGCTAAGTTTTAGGGTTGTTTTCAAATATAACAAAATGAGCCATCTTATTTACAAATATAGTAAAATATTATTGTCTATCTGTGATAAACACTGATAGATACTAATGTCTGACATTTTGCTATATTTGAAAATATCTCTAACAATTTTGTCATTTAAAGAAACTACCCTATATAAGTTTTAAGTAACGAACACTTAGGTAATGTTTTACAATTGTATCTCTTTAATTCATGAAACCGTTGAGTCATTACTTTTTGGGCGATTACAATAGCCATTACCCAAGTTAGCAGAAACGTAACCAATGCTTATTCATCCACTTGGCTTTCCATTGGCTCATTCATGAATCATCTCTTATGAACTTGAACCACTACCACACAAGATGGAGGTCCAACAGTATCAATTAGGTACTACCACAATATGGATCCTCCAATGGTACTGCAAGATACTATTAGAACCTCCATGATACCAACTAGCTAGGCACTACGTACTTAACACCTCCATAGTACTACTATATGAGTTCTCGATGGTACTATTAGGTACTATCTAGGACTTTCATGGTATCACTAGGCATTACTAAAACCTCCATAGTATCACTAGACACTACTAGGACTTGAATGGTACTAGATACATGGGTCCTCCATGATACCGGTAGGTACTAACTACATGAGACTTCTATGATACCACTAGGCTAGCAACCTTTTAAGCTTTCTCTCATAAGTTCTCGATAGTTTTCTCTAAACTTTCTCATAGGTGTTGACCAATCAACTCGAATCAGTCTTCTAAGGCAAAACATGACTATTATATTGGTTGGATGTAGGCCTTTTAACCTTAGGTTTGCCATCTCAAATCTTTATTTTTGTCTTTGAAGCTCCTTTCTCTCTAGACCCTCGATCTCGACTCATAACTCAAATGTGTTTGGCTAATGTATATTCTGAAAATGGCAAATATACACCGAGAAAGGAGGGATTCCATTATCCAAATTAATTTAAAAAAATAAATATATAAAAGTTGGTTCTTAATTAAACAAATTGAAAATTCTTATAATAAATCAACTTAAACTCATGATTATCTTCAACTGGAACACAAAAATTACTGTTGTGGGTGGTGAGATCATGAGCACAACCAAAATTGCATCCATCTACTCAAGGGCAAAAAAGGAACTTAACTCCAACAACTCAATTTGAAGTTTTCATCTCCTCACCTAAAAGGCCATATAAATGCTACCAAAAAGAGCTTAAAACAGTTTCATCTAATTTCTGAATATTGTTTCAAAGACATTAATGTGTGTAGAAGAATAATTCTAATGATGTAATGGGAAAATTGATGGGACATCAAAAAAAGTGCAACATATTCCTCAAGAATTATTTGCTCATCTTTTTCCAAAAAATTATTGTTCATCAACAAGGAATGCATGGGAAGTCTCAACTAAAAGGCAGATTGGAATCTGTATAAACTGCCCAGCCACGGATAATTGATGATATCTTGACAAAAAATTTATGTCATCTAAGCCTTTTTTTACCCCTTTTTTCACTTCGTAAACTTCTATAAATTCCTACACTCAAAACTCCCAATTCCCATCAAACAAACTATCACTCTTTTTCTTAAAAGAATTATGGGTTCTTTGGCTTTCAAAATTCTCTGGCTGGTGGTTCTGTGTGCACTAATTTGGACTTCAGAGACCAGAAAACTTGTAATTAGCAATGGGGGAGAGATTGAGAGTGAAAAGACAGTGGCCTTCCAGTTCTTTCCTGGATACGGCGGCGGACTCGGCGGTGGCGGAGGGTTTGGTGGTGGTGGCGGTGGCGGGTTAGGTGGTGGTTCGGGCTTTGGCAGTGGAGGTGGAGGGGGTTTTGGGTCTGGCATTGGGGGACTAGGCAGTGGTGGCGGCGGAGGGTTTGGCGGTGTTGGTGACGGTGGCGCTTTAGGTGGCGGAGCTGGCGGAGGAGCTGGTGGTGGATTTGGAGGTGGACTTCCTTGAGTTCAAAATTGTGTTTGGTTTCATGAGATATTACTATTTGAGGGCTTCACTGAGTGTCATTGTATGTTGAAGTGTTTGTTTGTTTGTTGTGTGATTTCATGTTATAAAGTTTAAAGAATTTGGTTTTTATTATAAACTATGTCAGAGAGAGCAAGATCTCTTTTAAATGTGTGAATGGACATATATGTTCAGTAATTTGGAGGTATATTTTGGTTCATTAATTTATAAAACATTTACAATATAGGTAATATAAAACTATTATATATAATGTAATAACGGATAGATTACGACAAACGAGGCTTAAATTTGTGTGGTTATTTATTCTACAAGTATTAAAACAAGTCACTAAACTTTCAATTTGGTAGATCGTGAACAAATTTATTTGATATATAATCGATTTTTTTAGTAGTAGAACTAACTAAAACTTACACTTTTTTGAATTTAATATAGGTCATCATTGAATTTTAAGATAGCTCAAATAGCTCATGCGCAAATTTGAAAGTTTGGAATCTATTAAACACTTGTTCGAGGCTCTTATTAAAAGACAAAATTGAAAGTTCAAAAATTTGAAAGACATTAAATTTTGGAACTTTGACACATTATGAAGGTTTAGGAATTTAAAAGACACATACATGAAAGTTAAGGAACTAAAGTAGTAATATATTCCAGGCCTATTGAATTATAAATTTAGTTAACGAATTTTGAAAGTTTGTGTTTCTTTGGTTCCTAAACTATAAAAATTACAAATTTAGTCTTTAAGCTTTGCTATTTTATAAAATTTACAAATCCAATTACTCCACATAAGATTGAAAGTTTTAGATGATCTATTTAGGGATAAAATTCAAATGTATATCTAATAGATCAATTAATCTTTTTAAAAAAATTAACTTTATCAAACGAACCTATTAGACACAAAATTGAAATTCAAAGACAAAATTTGAAAGATCAAGAACTTGATTAGACACTATTGAAAGTTCAAGAACTAATTATAAGCCTCGTAATCATCCAAGGTCTAAACTTGCAATTTAACCTTTTAACATTAAAAAAAAAAAAATAGTAGTAGGAGTTGGTAAGCATGTCTGGTAATCTTGACTAAATTGGCTCAATCTTTAACATTCCACATTCCATATTGTTTTACAAAGGTAATAGAAATACTAAAAAGGATGATTTGAACAACTCTACGGAAATCTTAGATAATGATTTAATATATTTACTACAAAATCATGGCTAAAAGAGTCTCGACGACCACAGCGAAGAGATAATATATTAGCACTACGTACAAAGCTAGAGAAGTATTGTCAACATTCTTCAAAAAAAGTATTGTCAACACCTAATTGCATTAATCTTACTATATAAATAAATACATTTATAATGTCAAGAGAAAAAAAAAACATAAATATTGATCTATTCAAACAAATTACAATGCTTTTTGAGTCTCGTCCAATACCATATATTTCCTTGGTCTTTGAAAATAAGGATATATATGCATAAATATATACATATATAATTAAAAAAAAAAGGCATATCTAGAAGATAATCTTTTAAGTGAGAGTTGCCTAAGTGGGAGTAGTTCATGCTCCATTGATGAAAAGCAATGGAAGCAGCTGGTTAAGCTTGTTTTGAAGCTATCCCAAATCAAAGTCAAAAAGACAAAAAAAAATTTCTTTAAATCTATTTGATAACATTAATTTTGGAATTTGATAACAATTTGGTTTTTTTGACTATACTTCTTTTCTTACCCTTTCTTTACTATAGTTTCCACATCTTCTTAATTTTAATCCAATGTTATTAAAAAACAAACTTTTAAAAAGTATATTTCTTTTTTTCCAAAAAAATTGACTTGAATATATTAAAATAGTTTTAGAAGTAAATAAAAAAAAAATTATGAATAAAATTTAAAAATAAAACATTAAATGGTTTGCTTAATTTTATTTATTTATTTAGAAAAGTCATGCAATAATATACACATTAATAGATTACATTCTAGGTATGTGTTGGAGAGCACTATACTTTATATACTTTCAAGTAATGCAGCCAAAAATTGATGAAAAAGATGTTATATATTTTTCAAAGTCTCTTCATTGATTATTGACCTTTCTTGATTGGGCTTCATGGTGAGAAGGTAGGGAAAAAGATGGACCATTCATTTTTCCTTTTGGTGTTTTCTCCTTTCTCTTTTTAATTTATCTTTTCTTTTATACACAAGCTGCAATAATTTTTCATTTGGTTTTGTAACCTTTAACTTTGTACCATTAATGAAAATTAGAATATTAAATTCTGATCGATATTTGCCAAAGTAAGCTATTTGACATATGCTCTATTCTTAGAAGTTGAAAGTTTACAATTTTATAGCTTTGTGCTAAAAGAAATCCATATTTTTAAATGGGTAAAGTATTATTATGTTACTTAAAAGAGTAAAAGTCTTATTTGTTAACTTAAATATTTTAAAATTTTAAATTGATATTAATATTTTTATCTATATTTTCACTGACATTTTTATAAAACCAAAGACTTCGACATGTCCATGAATATGGTCTCTTAATGTAAGTTAAAAGTAAATAATAACAAAATATATCCTTTAAAAATATAAACTTATTTACTCATAATTTGCGTTATTTGTTATCTATATAGATCAGCAACATGATGATTTTTTAAGTGGACACTTAACTAAAACTAAACTTATGTATATCTATGATGGATAGAGGCATTAGTGTTGATATGATCACACTCTATACTTATATAATTTTAATTGTTTGTGTATTCGATTTTCATTATTTTCATTGTTAAAAAACTTGTGGCCTTCAACTTGCAATCTTCTTTCATTTTAATGCTTTACCTAAAAACATCCATCTTTTATCATTTTAGATTAGAGAGACTAAAATAACTAAAAAAAGCTTACACGACTAGAATTAACACAATGAAACTAAGTAATTAAGTTTTAATTTTTTGAAAATGAATCTTGTGAATTTTTTTTTTTGTTGAAATATTTACCAAGCAAGAGGGATCAGGAAGTGCATCAGGGCATCTCAACTAGTCTGACACCCCCTAGCACCCTCATCACACCCCAAGACCAAAAGAATTTCATTCATATGAGAAAGCAAGTACAGAGAAGAGCTAGAGAAAAGCTCAAAAGTTTGGAACAAAAGATGATGAGGGAGAGCTATAGAAAAACATCCCAATTGAGGGAGATGCTAGTAATGTTATAATTACAAAATAGGTAAAAGATTTAGAATATCCTCCCAAATTTTCCTCTGTGATTTGCCACCATCATGGAAGTTTCTATCATTCCTCTCCAGCCATATAGTCCAAAGAGTAGCACTGATCAGGTTTTGTAGAAGGATTTTCCTTTTTGATGAAGGCTTGATGTGGGAAAAGTGTCTAAGCGTCTCAGTTATAGAGGAGGGAGCCAAAGCAGTCCTATCCACAAAATGATAAAAATTTCTCCAAACCTGTTGAGTGAAATTACAAGAGGCAAAGAGATGCTCCATAGTTTCATTTTCTAAGTGCTTGGATTTTTTTCTTTTTTTTTTTTCTTTTTTTTTTTTTTTAAATTAAAACTAGTTTTGCCACTTTTTTTTAATACTGTCAAGGCTTATTATGCATTTGATAATGTCATAGTTTTGAAGAAAATAAAACTTCTCCATTAGTTAAAGAAGCAACCAAAGAACTCAAAAATTAAAAATCTTATAGAGTCAATGTATAAAATAAATAAAATATTTTCACTAACAATTAGGAACCGTCGATGTTTTTCATTTTTCTTTCTTTCCCAATAAATGTAGTTTTTGCATTTAGTAGTTGTTAAATAATGTTTAATTGTGATGAATCAAAGAGTGTTTAATAGTTGTAGTTATGATCATTGGAATCCACTCCCACGCAACCATACGCAGGTGAAGAGCTAACCATGAGGAGCAGGTTCGTAGAGCTAGCAATATAATCCATTCCAAATGCGACCATATGTTGATACTGTTGAGCCTGTTTGCGAAGTTTGATTATGAAGCATGGGAGAGAAAATAATATAAATAGGGTTTAAAAGTACTTAACTCAACACCACTTCAGTTTATACTAAACTTTAAGCATATCAAAGCGTGTTGGGCAAAGTAGCAACCCAGTACGAGACTTTGGTTTGCAAGTGAGTTTGGATCAGAATTGCGCATCAATCCATTTACTATTTTTACTTTATTTTTCATTCGAAGAAAAAAAGAATTAAGAGAAATAAATGCATGGGCTATGTTGCAAGTATGGCCAGTTCGTTCTTTCACGTGGCCAAGGAAATATTCAATTTGCATATAAATAAAATATAATCCATTTTGAAAAACATAAAGTAGAATGACAGACTGGACTTTATTATTATACAACTTTTTATAAAATAAAACCACATGGGGTTTCATGTATTAGACTTGAGAAGCTGCGATTATGGGTGACAATTTTCTTTCTTCTTTCTTTTTCTCTCCACTGATTTGTCCAAGAAGATGCTGTCACCTACTCCACCATATCTTACAAATTTATATTATTTAATAATGTGTCCATTAATTTTTTGGTTTCAAAGCATTTAGAGAAATGGACACTTGTCTTATCAGCAACTGAAGTTTAAACATTTTACCCACTTAGATAATAATATTGTGTAGTTTCTTAGAAAACCCTTGAAGTAGAAACGAATGTTTAATTTCTAAAACATGGTAGAATATTCAAAAGAAATCAATTCTAATTTACTAAGAATTTTGATCAATACTACACATCTTAATGTCATTGGTTAATTTCAACTTTTAAATTTAATAGTAATTTAATATGATATCATAGTAATGGAGCTTGTCTAACATGAATATAACTCAACTGGTATAATATATACTCTCTATATTGTTGTACTAAAAAATTAGTAGTGGAGGCCTTGTGTTGATATTTGTTTTTAGATCTCTTTCATTTATTTATATTTTTGTTTCTTTAACACAAAAGAGGTATTATTTGATATAAAGTATTTCATATTTTAAGTTTTCTCATAAACAAATAAGATTGTAATCTGTAGTTTTATACATTTTGTTATTTGAAAAAGAAAAAGAATATAAGTTATGGTTTCAAAAAATTATTGTCAATACCCTGCTTGCTCTGTTCTAAAATGGGTAAGTACAAGAAACAAACAACCACAAAAAATTAAAAAAAATATATATGTAGTGCATTTTAGGCCACATTAGACTTTTTTTGTTTTTAATTTTTAATTTTTAATTTTTTTTATTACATATCATCTAGTTGTCGAATTATAATTTATCACTTACCAAAATTTTCTTTTACTTCTTTTTAATTTTTTAATTTTTTTTTAATGTGTGATTAGAGTGTATACAGAAAGATGAGTTATCAGGAGATATAAAGTAAATTTCATCCTCTTGCTACTCATCAATATCCTTCTTATAGAAATATAGTATAACAAATGCTATTTGTTTCCTTGAAAAATACTTAGCACTCATAAATTTCTAGACATAGATTGCTTTTATTGGGATATAACTGTAATTATTATTATTATTTTTTTTTTTTTAGAAAAAAGTACTTAAAATGTATCCCGTGCAGCACTTATCTTCCCTTGTAGCTTGCCAATTTAGTGGAGGCAGAAAGGGTTCAAAAGGTTTGACGATTATTTAAATTATATATATATATATATATATAAAAGTTTAAACTTTTGAATTTAATAGTAATTTAATATGATATCATAGTAATGAATCTTGCCCTACATGTATGAGTATAATTCAATTGGTATAATGTATACTCTCTATATATTGTTGTACTAAAAAATAGTAGTGGAGGCCTTGTGTTCGTATTTGTTTCTAGATCTCTTTTGTTTATTTATAGTTTTGTTTCTTTAACATAAAAGATATGTATTTGATATAAAGTATTTCATATTTTAAGTCTTCTCTTAAAAAAAAAAAAAAAAAGATTGTCATCTATAATTTTATGTATTTTGTTAATTGAAAAAGTTAAAAAAATAAATTATGGTTTTTAAAAAAGTATTGTCAACACCCTGCTTGCTTTGTTCTAAAGGGCTAAGTACAAGAAGCAAACAACCACAAAAAAATTAAAAAAAATATATATAGGTGCATTTTAGACTATATTCTGAAGGTTTTGTTTTCTTTTTTTTTTTTTTTTTTTTTTTTTTTTTTTTTTTTCATATCCTTTAGTTGTCTAATTATAGCTTATCAATGATACTGGTAAAGCTCTTTTTACCTCGTTTTAAAAGTATACTTATTTTAATGTGTGATTAGAGTATATAGAAAGATGAGTTATTATAGGAGATATAGAAGGTAAAGTTGATCCTCTTTGTTGCTAATCAAATATTGTTCTTATAGAAATATTGTTTAACAAGCGTTTTTTTTCCTTGAAAAATACTAGCACTAATAAATTTCAGGATATGAATTACTTTTATTGGGATATAACTATATTACATTCTTTTTTTTTAGTACAATAGAAGGGTAGAATTCGAGCCATGAATTTTATGATCGCTAACACATCTTGGATGTCAGTTGAACCATGGTTGTTTTCATTTTATTATATTTTTTTTAATTGAATGAGAGGTGAGTGCATCCAACAATTGACTTTGACTAGCTAAGTTATTGTATCATATATGCTCATGTCAATATTTTTGTATACTCAATTAATTAACAAGTAAATTTCACTAAGTGTCTCAATTAACTTTATAGGTAAATTTCACAAGTATCTTTCATGGCACTTAGAAATTAGAAAAACCTATATTAGAGGAAAATATTGTAAGAACGTAGTACTTTATATTTGTGGATAAGTGCTTGTTCTGTTTTCCTCATATTTCTTTCCAAGTAAATATTTTATGTAAAACAAGAAGAAAAAACTTGAGTTGGACTCATCGTATAGAAATGAAATTAGTAACCAACTAAGCAAGAATTTTGTTATATTTTTATAAAGGGTAGAATGAATGGGAAAATTTTCTATTGTACTGTGTGTCACAATTTAGAATAAGATGAGACTTATCTAGGTCCACTAATATTTATGTGCTTGTATTCATCTTATGTGTTTTTAAAAAAATATTCATCTTCTTGCATATCCTTCCAAAGTAAATAAATAAAATGTTAAACCTTATGACAAATTTTAATTGAGTAATTAGATAAACTAAACAAAGATAAGTGAGCCCAACCGATATCCTTTCGAAAAGTATGGTTTTAAGAAACAAAAAATTTGTCATGTAATTAGACACTTAGATAAATTTTACAAAGATAGAGTGTGGGAACCATATTAGAAGATGCAACCCATTCCTATCCCACAGGAAAAAGAATATATTTTTGTAAAAAGAAAATTTGAGACATGACAAACTGACTGAAGACTTGGGTGGGCTGTTTTTTTCATATTAGAAATTTGGCAGAATGAAATTTGCGGTTAGAATAATTTCGGGAGATTTGAGGCCTTTTTGAAACAGAGTGTAAAGGAAAGATGGTAGGTAGCAGACCATTATATAGTAAATTAAACTTTGGTACTGAGTTAAAGACATGACACAGTAAAGGGGGAAAGGGAGATGGGTTTTAGGCTGCGGCTTCCTCTTTATAAGGCACAAAGAACCAGCGGAAACCCATGCAAAAGTTCTTTCCCACTTTTCTTCTAATAATTAATAATGCCTCAATCTTGTTTTACATTTCTATGTCTTATAGTTCTTGTTGTAAGCCGACTTAGTTTTGGCTATGGAGGCGAAACAGGGTGGGGATTTAACAATGAAGAATCTTGCCGGTATTGGAGGGGATGTGGAAGTTTCTTTGGGTGGCCGGCTGACAAGGGTTCTTCACCTGGAGGTGCTGGTGGTGGAGGAGGCGGCGGTGGCGGCGGAGGAAATTCAGGAGGTGGAGTTGGGTCCGGCCATGGTGAAGGTTATGGAGCTGGGTTTGGTGTAGGTAGTAATGGCGGAGGCGGTGGTGGCGGTGGGGGAAGTGGGTCTGGGTCTGGAGAAGGGTCTGGTCATGGTAGTGGATATGGAGCTGGCGGCGGTGGTGGGATTGGTGGAGGCGGAGGTGGTGGTGGGGGTGGTGGTAGTGCCAGTGGTAGTAATGGTTATGGCCAAGGAATGGGATTCGGAGCAGGGTTTGGGCTTGGCGGAGGAGGTGGCGGTGGAGGAGGTGGCGGCGGTGGTGGAAGTAGCAATTCCGTTTGGGCAGGGGAGGCGTATGGACATGGAAGTGGGTTTGGTGGAGGTGGAGGTATGGGTGGCGGGGGAGCTGGAGGAGGAGGTGGCGGCGGTGGTGGTAGCGGAGGAGGAGGAGGTACAAATGGAGGAAATGGCTATGGTAGTGGTTTTGGAGGTGGCGTAGGTAGCGGAGGCAGTGGTGGTGGCGGTGGCGGTGGTGGAGGCGGAGGAAGAGGGAGTTCAAACGGAGGAAATAACGGTCATGGTAGTGGTTTTGGTGGTGGAGCAGGTAACGGTGTAGGCGGCGTCGGCGGCGGTGGGGGAGGCGGAGGGGGTGGAGTAAGTAGTCCAAATGGAGGATATGGTAAAGGGGAGGGCGGTGGATTTGGAGGCGGAGGAGGGAATGCAAATAGCTTTGGCGGCGGTGGAAAGGGAGGACAAGGCATGGGAATGAGTTTTGGAATGGGGTTTGGTATGGGAATTGGGTTTGGGATGGGAAGCAACAATAATGGAGCTGATGAGTCCAATGATCATACTCAAGCCAAAACCACCACTGCCCAACCCTAGACATCTTTTGCCATTACCATGCAATTTAAAGATACACAAAATTTGTTTGTAATCTTAATATGCCATCATTTTCCATGTATTTATCACATATATTGTTTCCCTTTCAAATATTCAAGTTCAAGTTTATGATTTCATGTCCAAAACTTTGATGATCATAAAATTACTATTTTACTTCGGTATATTGAAAGTGCTCAAATTGAATTTTTATACTGAATCTAAAAAATATTCACTCTTTTTTCATTTAACAATTGCAAGATGGAATATCAAGCTATGAACGTGATGATAATTGATACCTTATCTACTGAGTTATTCTTGTAGAAAGTGTAATTTTAAATAAGACACACTTATTCATTTATTGCCTACTTAATATATTTGTCTTTTGAAACAATCCTTCTAATTGACTAAAAGGTTGTAACCTTTCTTTAGATTTCAAGGGTTGTAATTCAAGTAGTACTTATGAATTTCCTTTCATCTTTTTCAATGTAATATAATTATCAATTGAATTATGCCATAGCCAAAGGTTTTTGAACACTCTCAAAACTCTATTAATTGTGTAATCCATGATCACTCTCCCTCATATAAAATATTCAATAGAGAGAGAGGAAGGCATAGATGTGAAATGAAGTTAGGAGGGAAGGATGGCTAAGGAGGGAGGGGAGAGATATATAAGTAGAGATGGGATAGTTTTGTTTTCCTTACTTCTAAATTAGTTCATTTTAACCCCCACTAATTGTGTGAGAGAATTGTTTTTGGAGTTTATTAAAATTTAATAGTATAAGTGTCACACCCTATTTTTTAAAACCAGTTGAAGAGCCTATAAAGAAAAGAAGTAGGACAAGAGAGGTTTGTGCTCAAGAGTTGGATAAGTATAAGCCGTAGATAAGTTTGAATTAGAAGTATTGGATTGAAAAGTTGCGTTGAGTAATTTCTGGATCTTGGAGTTAAGAATTCTGCTAAGTAGAATAACCAAACCAAGAGAATGCAACTATGACTTTGAGCTTGGAAGAAATGATCTAAGGAAAGAAAGAAAATCTCATCAAGTGATGGAAAGAGTTAAAAAGTATAGCTGGGAGTTAAATTGAGTTGGACGCATATCTAGTAAGAGACCATGATGGACACATGGTCAAGACTAAGGAAACGCATGATAAAGGTGAACACATAGGAAGTAACCCGAGAGCTTGAAGGGAAAGAAGTGAAACGCATATGAGGTAATTAAGGAAGGAGAGGTAAACTTGGCTTAAGTAGGACGTATAAGTAAGAGGACTAAAGTTGAGTAGTGATGCGTTGAAAGGAAATCTAAGTCTCGAAAAGAAGATAAAACGTATAAGGTGGAATCGAGGAAAGATGCTATGATAATTTAAGGTAAACGCATGACTTTCATTAAGGAAGATTTTGTTGAAGAATTGGATAAGTTAGAAGGTTGAGAAGTAAGCCTAAAGGAAGGAGGCTGAAGAAGGATATATGATAGGATTTATCGTTAAAAAAATGGCTAAACATAAGGAAGAGGTTGGAAGCGTAACCTTGGATTACAACATAAGAATGTATAGAGGGATCATCAAGGAATCCTCAAGGGTAGGAGGAAGGTCATGGACGCAGAATGAAGTAAAGGTAAACACAAAGAGTACAAACGCATAAAGGAAGGTCTTGAGTTGGATTTGGTTATCAAGGGTAAACCCCATCGTCGGATGTGTGATCACACAAGAGAAGGACTTGTAGCTAAGACTTGACATAAGGGAAGAAAGTTGGACACATGGTATTATGCGGTAAGGTACAAACGCATAGTAGTGTGCGTTTGAGACATTGACGCCTAGTAGTATGCGGTGGAGAAATGGGGTCAAAAGGTAGTATGGCCGAGAGTAAGGAAAGGGAGTAAAGAAACTAAAACTTGGAAGAGGATTATATGAACGCATAGGGAACACTATGTTGAAGGAATAGTTTGTATATTGGAGTAAGTTGGACACATAAGATGAGTTGATAAAGATTGCATAGGTTCATTTGGACTTAATACCTCATAAGGAGGAGGTGTCAAGATTTCATGTTGGATATGTCATGCAGCGTGACGGTTGACAAATAAGTGGCAAAAATAGAAGAGATGTGAGATGGAAAGCACTCTATTCCAAAGCTATAAATAGAACCTTGAGGGAAGAGGAGCAAGAGGAAGGATCCAAAAGTCGGAGTTTCTGAGAGGAAGCAGGAGAAAGCCGTTCAAGTTGGACCTTGTGTCCAAGAGAGGTCGACGCATCCAAAAGGGAAGCCAGAAGAGTTATTCGTTAAGCTGCACCTTGCGTTAACTGTCAACCTTGCATTCAAGGAGCAAGGTTGCGTCCAACCGAGTTGATAGAGGAATATAAGTTGCCTTACGTTCCAGACTTTAAAATGCTGCATCCAAAAAGCTCGGAAAAGAGAATTAGAAGGAAGGAAAAGGAACTACCTTTGAGCAAATATTATGTGAGTAACACTAACGTTTTTTTCAAAATATGAATGCGTTCTCTGTGATTAATATCATTGGTTTGGAATATGAATGCATGAATTCTCAACGTGTATAGCATGCGTTTATATTTAAAAGCATTTGAACATGCTGTTTGTTATTAAAATTTTAAAATTGAGTTTAATGAAAGCATGCTGTTTGGTGTTATACGATTTTATTTGGAAACGGTTAACTTATAAATTTATGATATGATGTTTGCAAAACATATTGTGTATTTTATAAAATTTTGAAAAGGCACCCGAGGCTCAGGGACTTGGAGAAGGCCAAAGGGTAGCCGGAATATAGAAAAGGTACCCAATGCTGAGGGACTCGAGAAGGCAAATGGGTAACCTGGATATGGAAATGGGACCCCAATGCTCAGGGACTTGGAGAAGTCATATGGGCAGCTCGGATTATAATACCTATGTGCACATAGAGGAATATACGATGCTGATGTGTTGAGATTACTCCACACAGCTAGGGATAATTGACGTTGAGTAGCGTAGAGCTCGGCTCCGCCTCAACTAGGGAAAAGATATGAAATGTTTTCGACGTTGAGTAGCGTAGAGTTCGGCTCCGCCTCAACTAGGGAAAAGATATGAAATGTTTTCGACGTTGAGTAGCATAGAGCACGGCTCCACCTCAACTAGGAAAAAGATATAAAATGTTTTCGACATTGAGTAGCGTAGAGCTTCGCTCCGCCTCAACTAGGGAAAAGATATGAAATGTTTTCGACGTTGAGATGCGTAGAGCACCGCTCTGCCTTAACTAGGAAAAATGATTTTGAAATGAATGAGATTTTTTAGTATTTTTCTCTAAAATAAACATGCATGATTTAACAATGGTATTTGAGCATGTTTTAATATGATTTGAATCGTTATTTTATATGCGTGGTTGAAAATATTTATATTATGACCAGTCTTATAGTTAATGTAAGATGTTTTCAAAAAATGTTACTCACTGAGCTGTTAGCTCATCCTTTCATACGTTTTACATTTTTCAGGTAGCATGACAATTCCCGTTGCCGATCAAAGTCGAAGTTTGTCAAGAGTTAATGGTATCATTGTCCTAGGAAGGGTGGTTAAATGGGAAATAAGGTAAGTTTGACAGTGGGAATTGATCGGGAAGTCGATGACTGCTGTCCTCACACTCCATCTTGGGCTACGGGAGGGTAGTTCGGGATGGTGTGACACAATAAGTCTAAATTTGAACACTCAAAATATTATAGATAAAGTAATATAACCACCCAAAGAACATTTACTAAAATAAAATTCTCACTAAATTTTTTTTTGTGGACAATAATCACCCTTCTAATTTTTTTTTCTCCCAATTTCAAAGTAAAATAATCCTAAACAATTACTTTATTATATTATTAGTTATCAGCTAGAGACAACAACCCTCTAAATATTTCTATAATGATATGTTATTATTTTAGGCATAAACTTTCATGGCTTTGCTTTTCCTCTTCACTGGAGCACGCTGTCTATTCAATAGAGTTCAACCACATATCACACCATGACTAGTTTGAGACTCCACTACAATGCCTCGTTTGGGCACTTGAGGATTCTATCAAGATGACTACTAGAACTGTTAGAAATAGCCTCTTTGAAACTTCATTACAATAGTTTTTCTTAGTACATCTTGTTCGAGATTGACCACCGAGATTTACTTAAAAATTGAACTTTTCGTATGTTATCAATTATTTTTTGCTTTCTCGGTGAAATCTCCAGCAGTATTAACATCGAGATTCTACCAATTTTTTCAAATATTAAATAATCTTTCCAAAATTTATACCAAATCTTACCTAAGATTTTTGACATCTTATATTAAATTTTTACATAAATTTTCAAATCTTTAGCCTAATTTATGCATGCAACAATGATATGATTTTTAAAGTTTAGAAAAAATCAAATTCTCTGAAAGTTTAGGTAAGATTTAGAAAAATATAAAGAATCTCGG
This sequence comes from Citrullus mucosospermus, assembly GCA_030954485.1. NCBI lineage: Eukaryota > Viridiplantae > Streptophyta > Magnoliopsida > Cucurbitales > Cucurbitaceae > Citrullus > Citrullus mucosospermus. The sequence continues at coordinate 4,658,498 of CM062057.1, read as the reverse complement.
TACTGATATGTCCGAGATTCCACTAAGAAAATCCAAATGTATAGAATCTCGGTGTTAATTTGGACCGAGATAATACCAAGATTCTCTATATTTTCCAAATCTTAATTTTTTTTTGCAAAATTGGTAAAAGATTTGAAAAATTAGGTAAGATTTGATATAAATTTTGGGAAGATTACAAAATATTTGAAAAAAATTAGGAGAATCTCTAGTAAATCTTTGTGGTCGATCTTGAGCAAAATGTACTTAGAAAAATTAGTTTCACACATTTTCAAGAAGCTTGTTAGTTTTGAAGTTTTGAAAAGTAAAAATGACAATTTCTCCTATATTCTCAATAAAACTGGGCCCGGAATTACCAAGCTCACATGACTAGGCCCAGCCCATTCGAATCGATCGTTGGAAATTGGTTGACTAAGCCCAGCCCAATATTCCGAAGCTCATCGTCGTCAACTCGTAGTCCTTGGGCTACTGTACCGTACAGTACCATTCAATTCCATGGAAACAATTTCTTGCTGGTTAGCTTTTCCTTTCCACCAAAATCTTATCCTCTGCAACTGCCATTCCACTTTAAATCAGAGCAGACCGGAGCCCGCCGTGAGGTTAGGCTCAAATCCGACGTCGTTTCGATTAAAGGTCGCGACGGCAACGGCGGCCATTGCGTGGCGCACGATCGAGTATCTTCCCAACCTCAAATTAAATAAGATATGGCCCTTTTAACCCAATCAATGTCACATTAGGGTTAATTTTATTTGTTTTATCGAACTCTTTAACCTTATAAAACCAATAAATTGTCTGAGAAAGAAGTAATTGGTAAGAAGTAAGAACATTAATCTCCTTTTCATTTCCATTTTCTGAAGCGATCGTCCACCGAACTTAGGTGAGCCATTCTGATATCCTGTACTGAATACCATGGGAACAATCGTAAGTCTCTGATTTATGGCTGGCCTGACCCCACCATTTTGTCAATAGTATTACAAATTTAACGGTGGAGATACCCTGTTGTTGGATTTGATTTTTGCATCTGGCGCTGTATATTTTTGGGATAAATATGATTGAAGAAACTGAGGAATGGGCAGAGAATTTTAAGAGATTAGGGTGTGTGTGAGATTGTGCCACCACCACCCATTAAAGATGGGGTATTTTTGGCTGCTCAATTAGGAAGAGGGCACCCTACGCCACCCACTTTATATTTCACCAAACCTCTTGCATTTTTTTTTTCTTATATGGGTTTTTAATCTTATTTTCTTTTGATTTTATTATTATTATTTTTGTTGGTATATGATGTAAAATAACCTACACATATATAAAGGTTCAAGCTTTTTCTCTCCTCCTGATATCTTCAGACTGATCCACAAATGCTCCTTTAGGCTGTCAGATTTGTTTCTTTGAGGAACTAAATTTGAAGGGCCAACAAGAAAACCCATCTCTGTAAGTTCTTCGCTCTTTCTCTTCTCTTGATTTCTGGTTTTTATATCTCCAGACATTGCGTTTTCCAATCTGAGTTTTTACCTTTTCTGATAACGTTTCTTTTCCTCTTGCGGTTGATTGGATCTTGGAAACTTAGGTGGAAACATACACACAAACACACTGTTTTGTAGATTGGATATTCACGAAAGGAAAATGGAATTTGTTTTCTCTGGGTTTCTTCAAGAAATGTCTGCAATCTTGACTGGTTTGGATTTTTTTTAGATGGTCAGTTGTAATTGTTCCAGGCGGTGCTTAAAAATTACATGTGCTTAATGTTTTGAATCTCCAATGTGACATACGGGCTTTTCATGCCATCTGCTCGAGTAATGTTCCCGGTATTTCAAATGAGTGATTGATTTCTTTTAGAAGGGATAATCTTAAATTATTTGAATCATTGGATGCTCTACGTCTCTTAATTTTAGTATCTCATGACATTGGAATGGTCCAGTTTTGCTCAAATTGCTTGCTTGAACTTTGCTAAATAATTTTATTCTTCTGGAGGAATTTGCAAAACATTAGCAATTTGTAACTTGGATTTTTTTTTGGTTTTTAAGTCGTATATGAACCATGACCATGATATATCTGAATTTTGTTTGGAAGCATCGTAGCATTTATACTGATTTTGCCTCTATTTTTAGCTACCTGGCTATTCGGGTTTCCGTTCCAATTTATAAGGGTACATGGGGCGGTTTAATTTTTAAGGTAGAACTGATTTTTTTGCCCAACTTTCAATTCTATGTCCAGATATTCTAGAGTAGCAAGATGAGGGGAGGTTTGTGGCAACTGGGCCAATCGATTACCCGCCGTCTTGCACAGGCTGATAAGAAGGCTGTGGGACGTCGATTCTTTTCTGCAGAGTCTGAGCTCAAAAAAACTGTTTTGTATGATTTCCATGTTGCTCATGGTGGAAAGATGGTTCCATTTGCTGGATGGAGTATGCCTATTCAGTACAAGGACTCAATAATGGATTCGACTGTGAACTGTAGGCAGAATGGTGGGCTGTTTGATGTATCCCATATGTGTGGACTGAGTCTTAAGGGGAAGGATTCTATCCCTTTCCTCGAGACACTTGTTGTTGCTGATGTTGCTGGGCTTGCTCCTGGAACTGGAACACTTACTGTCTTTACCAATGAAAAGGGTGGAGCCATTGATGACTCAGTGATCACCAAGGTGACAGATGACCACATATACTTGGTTGTGAATGCAGGGTGCAGAGACAAGGATTTAGCTCACATTGAGGAGCATATGAAAGCCTTCAAGGCCAAAGGGGGGGATGTCTCGTGGTATATCCATGATGAGAGATCTCTTCTAGCACTGCAGGTTGACATATTTCGTTCATTTCAATTCATTTTCCTATCCCAAATTCAAATTGGATGAAACATTGTCATGAGTTTAGGATTTCTATTTGTGAAGTCGGTCTCATCTGCATATTAAATTGTTGAACTCATCCCCTTCACATCAACCCCATCAATTCAGGTTGAATGCATTGTTCTGCCGTATACAATTCACTTCATTCGATTGCACTTATTGTGATACCAATGTGTAAAAGAGTTCATTGTCGTCCTTTTGTAGGGTCCTCTTGCTGCACCAGTTCTTCAACACTTGACTAAAGATGATCTGAGCAAACTTTACTTTGGTGACTTCCGCATATTGGAAATCAATGGAGCCCGTTGCTTTCTCACCAGGACAGGGTATGCTTCCTTTAGGCTTACATTTCTATTTCCAGTCTGAATGAGCCAAGTCTTTTGATACCACATGAAATGTTTGAAAAACTAAACATGTTATTTTCCTTTTAAAATCATAACATCAATTATCACCTTGTGCTTGGAAAAACTGATTGAAGTCCATTTATCAATGGTTTTCCTTTCCTGTCAAGTATCTAAATGAAACCCGTTACACTTTCTTATACTTATGAAAAAATCAGGTACACAGGTGAGGATGGATTTGAAATTTCAGTGCCTTCAGAGAATGCACTAGATCTTGCCAAAGCAATCCTGGAGAAATCAGAAGGGAAGGTGAGATTGACAGGACTGGGTGCTCGAGACAGTCTTCGACTTGAGGCTGGCCTGTGTTTATACGGAAATGACATGGAACAACATACGACACCAGTCGAAGCGGGATTAGCATGGGCCATTGGAAAAAGGAGGAGAGCAGAAGGTGGTTTTCTCGGTGCTGAAGTGATTCTGAAACAACTCGAAGAGGGCCCAGCCATAAGGCGTGTTGGTTTCTTCTCTTCAGGTCCCCCTGCAAGAAGCCACAGTGAGATTCAGAATGAGGAAGGAAAAAACATTGGAGAAGTCACCAGTGGAGGATTTAGCCCTTGCCTCAAGAAGAACATTGCTATGGGTTATGTGAAATCTGGATCTCACAAAGCTGGCACCAAAGTTAAGATTATTGTCAGAGGAAAGGCCTACGATGGTGTTGTCACTAAAATGCCATTCGTTCCTACAAAATACTACAAGCCAACATAATTCATGTCTACTATGTTGTCCTGCTCTATCAAGATTTTTCTGATCTGACCCTTCTCTTCTGACCAAATTCTGTATTTCCAAGATGTCAGAAGTTTTGGGGTATTTTGTTTTCGAACTGCACTAATCAGAACTTGTTGATCATAAAAATGTAATCTTGCATTGGAACCATTTGCATTTCAGCATGAGAAGATCAATCTGCACTTTTGTTTGTAAATACGCTACCCGCCTTGGAAGTGTGAAGTTGGCGCATGAAAGGGGTGAGTAAGAAGATTTTAAAAAGATAAAATAATCTCAAGTGGATTTTACACATTGGTTTTAAACAAGTGTTACAAAATCTTTTGTTTCTTCTTTTTCTTGTTTTTGCAATTCTTGATAATATGTGTTTCTTACATTGGAATTTTGTGAAAGTTTACTGTTTGCAAATCAACAAGAAAAAGTCAGGATTGATTTGTAAGGGGAGCGTAATAACAATTTACGTTTCTTTTAAATTAAATTCAATAATGTATTTTGGGTGGGTTTTGGCTTTTGACATGGTTGATGAGACATATTAATTAATTAAGTTATACTCACGTTAATCACTATTAACACTGACTGAGGTTTGGGAATCTTAGAATTAAACCATTGAAAAAGGTTCAATATTTTTTAGAAATGTTGTAAAATTGAGGAGTAAAATGATGCACAATGAGAACACGAATACCAAGAAAATATAATATAATATAATATAATAAATAACAAAAGTGAAATTATGAAAATAGGTAATTTCTCCAAATTCTCCAACTTGAATTCTCACCCATGTGTCTCTACAAAATCTACAAATGACCACTTATTTATAGGGATTTTGGCAACTTGGATGTAGCACATTTGAACACCAAACATGAGTTGTTGTATGACACATGGTCAACACATAGAGTAATGGAGAAGTGTCACTTTGAACACTAAGCATGAGCATCTAAATTAAACCTATTTTTATGATATTTATAATACTCTCCCTTAGATGCTGATTCTATATATGAAATATGTCTAGTTAAAACCATCCAATGAAAAAAAAAATCCTAGTAAAGGAAAAAAAGTACATATTTCATATAATCCTAAGAGAATACAATATATTTGCTTCTCTCATGGAAACGTCACTTGAGATTTCTAAGTTGCCACATTCCAATGTTGTGCACCAATTTTTCAAAGGTTGCGGTCAGTCATGATTTTGAAAATAAGTTTGCCAGGTTATACTTCAAACAAATTTGTTGCACATTAATGTTGTCATTTTCTTCAAGATCATGAGTGTAGAAAAGATTTTGTGAAATATGATTTGTTTTATTTCCTTTAATATATCCTCATTTGATTTGGGCTATACATGATATGTTGTCTTCGTATAATGTTGGAAGAATTTTACTAGAAGATAAGCCACATGTCCACGAATGTGTTGAGTCATTGATCTTAGCCATACACATTCTCTTCTAGCTTCATGAATTAAAAGAATTTCAGCATGATTTGGGAAATTGACCGTTATGGTCTGTTTTACTGATCGTCATGATATAGAAGTTCCTCCATATGTGAATAGATATCCTGTTTGAAATCTAGTTTTGTGTGGATCAGATAAATATCCAAAATTTGCATAACTAACTAAATCAAAATTTGTTTTATTTGAATAAAATATACCCATATTAGTTATTTCTTGTAGATAACGGAGTATATGCTTAATTCCATTCCAATGTCTTTTTATCGAAAAAAAATTGTATCTAGCTAATAAATTTACTAAAAATGCAATATCTGATATTGTATTATTAGCAAGATATACAAGTACATCAATTACACTAAGATATGGTACTTCAGGATCAAGAAGTTCCTCATTATTATCTCGAGGTCAAAATATATCTTTCTTCACATCTAGTGAACGAACTTCCATTGGAATGTTCAGTGGATGTGCTTTATCCATATAAAATCTTTTCAAGTTTTTTCTATATAAGTTGACTAATGAACAAATATCCTATCTGCTAAATGCTCAATTTGAAAATCAAGGCAAAATTTTGTTTTTTTCCGAGATTTTTCATCACAAATTCTTTCTTAAGATATTCTATTGCTTTTGAAAGCTATTTAGAAGTTCCAATTATATTTAAATCATCAACATATACAATTAAAATAGCAAATCATGAATGTGATTTCTTTATAAAAACACACGGATAAATTGAATTATTTTGATATCCTTTTTTCAACAAATATCCACTCAAGCGATTATACCACGTTTGTTCTGATTGTTTCAATGCATATAGTGATCTTTCTAACTTTATTAAATACAATTCTCGAGAACTTGATTTATATGTTTCAGGTATCTTAAATCTTTTTGGGATTCTCATATATATGTCATTATCAAGAGATTCATATAAATATATTGTAACTACATTCATAACATAAGATGCATGTCCAAACTTTCATACACAGTCAGATCAATTAAATATGTTAGTGTAATTGCATCCACCACTGGAGAATATGTCTCCTCATAATCAATATCAAGTCTTTGTGAAAAGCCTTGTGCAACTAGTCTTGCTTTATAGCTTGTGACCTTATTATTTTCATTTTTTCCTCACAAATACCCATTTGTATTCCCCAGGTTTGATACCTTCTAGTGTTTGGACTACTGGTCCAAAACCTTGATGTTTTGAAAGTAAGTTTAATTCTGCCTCGATTGCTTATTTCCACTAAAGCCAATTTTTTCTATGTCGACATTATTCAACTGATTTTGGTTAAAAATCCTCATTTTCATATATAATATCAAGAGCAATATTATACACAAAAATATTATCCATAACTATATTAGTTCGGTTTCATCTTTTCCCTATCATGACATAGTTTATTGAAATGTCATTAGTCTGTCAAGAATTTTTTACTGTTGATTATTTTTCTTTTTTGAGGATTCTGATGTGTTCTTGACTCATTCGTGACAACTTACTGTGTTGGGATATCAATTTTCGATGGAGCATTTGCATCTTGTATACATGACTTCGTTACTTTCTTTGCATCTATATATGCATTTGGTAACTTATTTGCTATGTTTTGCAAATGAATTATTTTATAAACTTCAAGTTCACATTGATCTGTATAGGGATCTAAATGAGACAATAATGATGCATTTCATGTAATTTATTTTTCCAACTTCTTAATTCCTCCTCTAATGTTGAAAATTTTGTCTCATTAAAATGAAAATCAACAAATCATGCAGTAAATACATCACTTGTTAGGGGTTCAAGATATTTTATAATTGATGGGGAATCAAATCCAACATATATTCCTAACCTCCTTTGAGGACCTATTTTAGTACATTGTGGTGGAGCAATTGGAACATATACTGCAAATCAAAAAATTCTTAGATGGAAAATATTTGGCTCACAGTTATAAGCTAGTTGTAATGACGAGTATTTATGATAAGCTACTAGCCTAATATGTACAAGTGACGCTGCATGCAAAATAACATAACCCTATACAGATGTAGGCAGCTTAGCTCTCATAAACTATGGTCTAGCAATTAATTGCAAACGTTTTATAAATGATTCTACTAAACCATTTTGTGTATGAACATGAGCTACAACATGTTCAACACTTATCCCAATTGACATACAATAATTATCAAATGCTTGGGATATAAATTCACCAGCATTATCAAGACAAATTGTTTTAATTGTATAATCAGAAAATTGTGCTCTTAACTTAATTATCTGAGCAGTTGATGCGTCTATTAATACCATAAAATATTTAAATGGTTCACTTGGTGGGTCAATAGGTTCACATATATTACCATGAATTCGTTCTAAAAATGCAAGTGATTCACCTCCTACTTTAGCTAGTGATGGTATAATTATTAATTTACCTTTAGAGCAAGCATCACATGATAATTCACTAGATTGAAGAATCTTTTAGCTCTTCAATGGGTGTTCATTTGAACTTTCAATAATTCTCCTCATCATTATAGGTTCTGGATGACCCAATCGGTCATATGCCAAATTGTAAATATATTTGGATTCATGAACTTTAGGTTCATTGTTGCATATGTTTTAATTACTCATATATGAGTATAATATAATCCAAAAGATAAAGCAGACAACTTCGCCAATATACGTTTTTCATGCGAGACAGCAGATATTAAATTAGTTCATAATATTGTTTAAAACCTTTATCTCAATATTGTTGTTGCAGAAGCATATTCGAGACATGAAATGTAGAAAATGTCTTCTTCAACTACCTGCAAGTAATTTTCTCTTCGCATAACAACAATTTTGAATTGATTTTAAATAATGTCGAGTTGTAATCACTTAATGATTTAAAATTTTGAAATTTTAAATGCACCCATTCATAATGAGCTTTAGGAAGAATGATTATTTTCTGGTGATCATATCTCTCTTTCAAATTCTTCCACAAGATGTGGGGATCTTTCACCGTTAGATATTCTATCTTCAATCCCTCGTGCCTAACTGGATGTTGTATTTCTTTCTTTAATTGTTTCCCTATAACATCCAAGTGTATTTCAGCATCAAGCACCCGTGACAATATTTCTATTGATGTCAAGAACTGCGAATTCTATTTTTGTAAGATTTGTCATGGTAACACTATCACAAAGAATTTTATTTATATTAGAAATAAAATATATACTAGACATGCAAAATAACATTTAATTTACTAATTATAATAAAGAGAAAAATGACATACCTTTAAAACCTACCTTCAACGGAGAAAACGACAATAGCTCATGTTGATAACGTGTTGTAAAATTGAGAAGTACAATGACGCGCAACGGGAACACGAATACCAAAGAAATATAATATAATATAAATAAAATAAATAGCAAAAATAAAATAACAAAAGTGAAATTGTGAAAATAGAAAATTTCTCCAAATTCTCCAACTTTCTCTAATTCTCACCAATGTGTGTATCTCAACAAAATTTACAAATAACCACTTATTTATAGAGATTTTGGCAACTAGGATGTGGCCCACTTGGACACTAAGCATAAGTTGTTATATGACACATGGTCAACACATGGCATAATGGAGAAACTTGAATTTTGGACTAAGTATGGACATCTAAATTACACTTATTTTATGATATTTATAATAAAAAATACAGGTGTCTGTAAAACCAATAGACATACTTGTAAAAATATATTTAATCATGTGGTTCTCAAAAGATTTTAATTTTTAATAATTAAAAATCGTAAGAATCAAACTAAACCATAAACTAGAGTGACGTTTCCAAATTCCCACTTTAGGACTTTAGGTGGATTTATAATAAGTAGTGTTATGGATAAATTTATTGAGAAAGACCAAGACTAAGAATTGCTAAGATGGAAACCCAAACATGAAGGTAAAACTTTAACATGATTGACCCAAGATTGAAGGGGATCCACGTTCAACCCACACGACTTGGTCATAACCTTAGGAGACTAAGGGTCATGCATGGCCAGCTTATGTGGGTTGATCAAGAGCCAAGGATGATCCTTAGATGTCTGGAAACTGTAAAACCTGAATGAACAAGACACTTCAAGCATGGACTTAAGTGGGGGTAATAGCCAAAAGTGAGCTTACCTTCACCCTAGAGGTCGGAGGTTCAATCCTCACCCCTGCAATTGTTGTATTAAAAAAAAAAAAAGTGGTGATGATGTAATCATGGCATAGTGGTTCAACCATTTCAAGAGTTTAAAGAAGACAATGATGATCCCGAATTTCAGTTACAAAGTAACTGAGTCTATTTAAGTAAGACAAATAATTTACCTTAAATACGGTAATAACTCAATTTCTATTATCAAATTACAAAAATACCTCAGACCAACTTTAACCTCAAAATATGTAAACACCACACTAGTGCACATTGTTCTTTTTGTTTATCATGTTTTTGTTTTTTTTTTATAATCCTTCCTTAAATAAATAAATAAAAGTCTCCGATCCAAATTTTCATAGATAGGTCCTATGAGAAATGATGTAACAGTTACGAATCTATTCTTGAAACTGTGACAAAAATATAACATTTTCTTAAAGGTCACCTAGTTGAAATTCTTTAATTTAATTATTACGAAGAAAATATGATGTGTTGGTCCAAAAATGGAGACGTTAATGATGAATTACTCTGATTCATAGAAATTAAATTACTCAACTCAAAATTCAAGTGATCACCAGGTCCGTTTACATCTTTTTCATATATTCTATCCTTTATTATTAATAATAATCATATAATAAATTGTTGAATACTATATAAAAATTTGAATAAGCGGTTAAATTTTGACCAACCACCTTTGACAAAACATATTGGAGTTCGTTTGTAAAATCCTCAAAACTCTTACACATGAAATTGCTTTGTGAAACGCGTCAAAGAACAAACATTACCTCAGTTGACGGTCGGATTCATTTTTGAAATTAACGAACAAATTTGAAATATTGTGTGAGTTGTCAGAACAAAACAATGTTTTGTCGTTTTAAAGGCATGTTTTGAACAAAAACATGTTACCTTCTCCATTATTACGTAATTTCAAGCTGTTTGGAATTGGGTAAGAGATGGTGGTTGGTTTGTGTTCTGAAACAGGTAAGCCTTTAGAGTTGAAAAGTCAGCCTTTTCCCACTGCTGAAGTCTTGAACTTGAGAATCAGCATCTTGATTCTTTCATTCCTGCTTTTTAGATCTCTTCTTTTGTATAAATACATAGAAATTTGAACCCATTTTATTCAAATCAGCTGTTTCTTTCTCTCTTTTTGTGCAACCTGAGTTTTCCAGATCATTGATGAAATGGCTGCATTTAGAACTGCAAGCTTATTGCATTTCAAGAGTTCTTTCTCCTCCTCGTTGTCATCTTTCTTCTCAGCCAATTGCAGTGAAGGTGTTTGTAAAGCTACAATGAGTTCGAGTTCGCCTATGTTTCAAGCTACTCCTGTGTCTCTCCCTAAGTTGCAAAGCAGAGGCTTGGTTGAGAAATTGGAGATAGGAAGTGAGTTTAAAATTCCAACTTTTACTGATGCAGCTGCCGATACACGTTTAAACAGCAGTGTTGCGAGTCGCTCGGATCCTGTCGTGGCTGCAAAGTTGTATGCGATTATGGAGGCCATAGCTGATAGAGTGGAAATGCACCGGAATGTTGGGGAGCAACGTGACAATTGGAACCGACTCTTGTTAACGTCCTTGAATGCAGTTACTCTTGGAGCTGCAACCATGGTCGGATTGGCAGCTGCAGCCATGACCGGTGCACCAATCACAGCACTAAAGATGTCATCGACGTTGCTGTATTTAGCAGCCACTGGAATGTCGATGGTGATGAACAAGTTACAACCATCCCAACTAGCTGAAGAACAGAGAAACGCTGCAAGATTGTTCCAGCAGCTTCATTGTCAGCTTCAGTCCAAACTCTCTCTGGGAGATCTTAACAACCACCAAGTAGAGGAAGCAATGGAGAAAGTTTTGGCTCTGGATAGAGCATACCCTCTTCCTTTATTAGGATCTATGATTGAAAAATTTCCCACCACTGTGGAGCCTGCAACTTGGTGGCCTCAACAAAAGAAAATGCATAAACATAAAGAAGCAAGCACAAAGCTCAATGAAAATGGTTGGAGTAGAATGCTAGAAGAAGAAATGAGAGAAGTTGTTGGAGTATTAAAGAGAAAAGATCTGCCAGAATACTTGAGATTGAGCCAAAAGGCCTTAAAAATCAACAAGATTTTGGCCGTCTCTGGTCCATTGTTAACCTTGGTTGGAGCAATAGGGTCAGCTTTTGTAGGTTCTTGTTCAGGGGCTTGGCCAGCTTTGCTAGGAGTTGTTGCAGGATCTATGGCGAGCGTTGTGAATACAATGGAACATGGTGGACAAGTTGGAATGGTGTTTGAAATGTACAGGAACAATGCAGGTTTCTTTAAGCTCATGGAAGAAACAATCGAATCCAATGTAGATTTGAGAGAAGTTCGAAAAAGGGAGAATGGACAGGTGTTTGAAATTAAGGTCGCTTTACAATTAGGAAGAAGTTTATCAGAACTTAGGCAATTGGCAACATCAAAATCAAGCAGCAGCAGCAGAAAGGAATTGGGAGAGTTTGCAAGCAAGCTTTTCTAAGTTGTAAATCTCCTTTAACTCATGAGATCAATCTTGTAAATCAAGATAACACATATTATTTAATTCATTTGTTCTCTTATCTCCATCTCCAAATATATAACAGCCTCTGTATATATTTAAATCAGAAGAGATGCTAAAGCAACTGTACAAGCTGTGTCTATAAAAGATAAAACAGTAGCAAGCATTTACAATCTTGGGTTTCAACCTTTTGCAGGGAAGCAAACCGCATTTAACACTCCATAAATCCATGAACATAAAGTAAAGTTAGGTTCCATTGAAACTAAAGATGGCTCATGTGTATAAACATTGAAGGCATCCGAACTAAGCCACCAAACGAGGTGCTTCTTCATGCTGCCTCTGCAAATCCGACTCTCAGCTTGCCATAATCAAATACTGTGTGGTAGCGGCCCATGAAGACGTCTCCCAAGATCCTGTAGCCAACAAAAAACAGGTTCTCAATGAAAAGTAACTATTGCTTTGAATTATTCTGAAAGCAAAATAAGTGGTGAAAACATATACCAGAGGGGTCCACGAGGAGGAGGAATATCAAATGCTGTGAATCCACTGATGCACTGAGCTGCAACACCCTCACCCACCTTGAGTATATACTGTTCACATTGCTCGCCATTTTAGAGAAAGTTGGTATTAACAAGAAGTGTAATATTGAAGAAACATTAAACAAGTATATAATCTTCCCATGATCTACCGTTTCAACATGTAAGAAGCTATATAACCAAATAGAGTAAAAAATTCTATGTTCAAGCAACTACTTTTTTCGATTTTTTTTTTTTTTTAAATTTATTTTTAATTTACCTCTTCTGGGGCAAGGTCAAAAACTTTGCCACCAATGGTGAAGGAAACACTAGGCATGGAAGAAAGTTTTCCACAGTCGACAGCTGATTGTCCCATTGGACTAGGCATTCGCTCACATAGCTGCAGGGCAGTAGATTAGTTAAGTAAAAAGGGACCAATATGCTAAAGGATCTGTCAAATTCTTGGAAGTATAGATTCTTTTCACCTCGTTGATATAGTTTATTATGCGTTCTTTGGTTTGATTCTGACGAAGTTGATTTTGCATCCAGACAACTGTCATCTCACATACAGAGCACATGCCATCCCTTAGACCATCAGATGATTTACCGACATTCTCATCTACGACACTCTCGATTCCCATACTACACGAACAACATAATTTCATGAATCAGTAGATTCACTAACTAAATATGTGTGCGTGATTATAGCAGGGACACATTGATTTGTGGTACTATAAAAAAGAATTTAGTATGCCTCACCTAACTCCTCGAGTTCCATCAAAAGTACACAACTTAATTTGAGAACAGATTTTCTTTGGATCTGCCTGTTAGCATAAAAGAGGTAAATAAATCTATAAAAGGTATAAAGATTGGAAGCAAAGTATAAGACCAAAATGCTACGTTAAGAATTGAGAAGTTCAAGAGAAGTTAAAAAGGATGAGATTTTTAACATGCCTCAGATAAAAGCAAATCCATAATAGCTTGCCCATATTGTTGAACAACAGCCTTGCATTCCTGGCTCATGACTCCTTTAGCCCCAATGGCGTGATTGATCATGGCTATAATAGTCTAAAAGAGAAGAGCAAACATTGGGAGTCAGTAGCCATTTAACCCAACTGCAAAGTCCATCACTGGAGTTCTGCTCAATCATGGATACTTTTGCATCAAAGGCTAAAAGAACTTTATGTACAAGGATGTGAAAATATATTTTAATACAGAGCACCAAATTAAAACCTGAAAATCTTAGGTTAGCAAGCATCCAGATGCACGAGACATCTTATTTTAAGGAAAAAAGGAGAGAAAAAAAAAGGAGTTTCAACTTGCTGATTCAAAAAGTATCATGCAAAATGGTAACATATGTAAAGGCAGTGAAGTTGCAGATTACAAGGAAGGAAAAGTTTAAGTCTATGTACGCACAGTTGGACCAGCCAAAAGTGAAGTTCCAGAATCTGCTATTGCTGAGCAACCACCTTCGCAATATCCTGAATTAACAATTTTCTTTAGTCAGAAGCAAATAAATGCAGATTTCAAATCATCACATATTGCAGAAATAAAAGAAAAAGAGAGAAAAACTATCTCCTTTCCTTTTATATTCTACTAACTTTAGACGTATTGTAATTAATAAGTGATTTGGAAACACACCAGTTGGTTCACCATCTATGAGAACATCACCCATGTCAAACTACAAATCAGAAAGAAAAAGTTAAGTATGGTGAGTAAAAACAATAGAAACTGGGAGGGATTTGATGGCGACTTAGCAACCAACCTGCCAATAACCTTTCTGTGTGACAGGAACATAAGTATGCTTGCCCTTATAATGCTTTGGGTCAACCCCACCAAACACAATTTCGCCTCCTTCCTCCTCCTCAGCATTGCGATTGAGCCAAAAGGAAAAGACAGGTTCCTTAACAAGACCTTGTTCAACCATGTTATACCTGAGAAGAAAATTACACGACTCGTTCAAAGCTTCTATGACCAAAGAGGAACCTTAAACAATTATCAGTAATGTTGGATGAACAAATCCTACCATACTGGGACAGCATTACCAACTGCGATCTCTTGAAAACCAAGTCCCAACAACCCATCAAACTTGGCGACCAGAAATGTAAGACTAGGTTCTCTGGTTGCCTCAATGAACAACTGAAAGAGAGAATAGCAATCAGTAGCAAACCATTGATATAGCAACAATTTATTTTGATATAAGAATAATTAACGCCGGAAGTTACCTGATTCTTTACGACTAGGTCTCCAACTTTGACATTGTCATAACTAAAGAAACCAGAGACTGCTCCAGTGCCATACCGAATTGAAGCAGACGTCCCTGCGTGATATCCATAAACCGAATTATTTTAGAATGCAAGTACAAAATACAAACATCCCCAAATCAAAATAAGTACTAATAATTACAATCCAATCTTGCACATGGATTTATGGGAGTACCATTTTTCTTGTATGTACTCGAGCGGCTTGACTTGTATCTGGCATGGAAATGACAAGCCACCTACATCAGAACAAAAAAAGATGAGGGTGTGGCCTATAATCAAACTGGTACACTCCCAAAAAAAATATCATTTCTTCAATGCGACAGATCCTTACAGAGAACAAGCACTTCGCAGAAGGCACCCACAGATTGGAGCTGCCCGTGTCAAAAATCACAGTGAACTTTTGTGGGGGTGTACCAATGGCAATCTCACCATAGTACTGAGCATCCAGGTAGTTCTTTAACGCAACAATATCAGTATCAGAAGATTCTCCAAGATTACCATTGGGGTTATACTTCCTAAAAGCAGCTTTCAAAATCTCAACATCCTTGGACTCAAGGCGGGCAGCTAGCCGGTTCTCTGGGTCTAACTTAATCTTCTTCAGTCCAACTCTAAGCAACCCATCATTCGATGCAGACGAGACAATATTAAATGAAACCAACAAGAACAAACACAAGAAAGCTGCTTTGGAGTGGTAGGAAGCCATCGATAACCTACAAGTCCAGAGTGAAGTTGAGAAATCATGAAACTCATAGTCCCTTGATGATTATTAATAAGAAGACAAGGCAAAAAACAAAACCATAGAACATTGGGATTTTGTTCCAGCAAAAAGTCAAGACTCATAGGGAGGGGAAGAGAAAACAATAATAAGATTAGACTCGTAGGATTCTTTGAACTTTCAAGTTGGACAAGCCTTATCCTAACAACTTCTAACATAAAAAAAACATAGAACATAAATAAATAAATGAAAAAACCTAATCAAACGAGCCCTAAACTAATGACCTTTTACATTAAAAACAATGTTTCAAAATCAAGTTTCAGATGGTGAAACTCTTAAACTGTTCTGGATTGAGGTTAAAAACAAAAACATGTCACAGAAGGTAGACCAGATTAATCGACCAAGTCTCCTACACAAAATTAATGAGAAACCTTATAACGATAGAATTTTTGACAGAACCATCGTGACATTACACTCCTACGTCCTACCTAATGATTCAATCCAACAAAATCCAAGGAGCCCCAGGAGAAAAGAAAATGATGAACAATATCAAATTGCAGAACAGAGGAAGAAAAAGAACCCTTGAAATGATATGGTCAAATGGCATAAGAAACACAAACCCATGAAGAAGAAGAAGAAAAAAAAAAAGAAAAAAGAAAAAAAAAAGCTTAAAATCAAAACCCAAGAACATGATCAACAACCCGACAAACCACGATCATCTAAATGGTAATCAGATAACAATAAACCGAATAAGGGGTAGACAAAAACAAAAAGAAACTACGATGGATCAACATTATCAAAACAACAAAGCACAATTCAAAAAAGTAAACAAAACCCAGATACCGGATCAAGTGTCCAAATAACAAAACCAAGAACAAAATGTAAAAAAAAAAAAAAAAAAAAAAAAAAAAAAAAAAAAAAAAAAAAAAAAAAAAAAGAACCCACCAGAAAAGGATTGCAGACGAACGGGACAATTGGGGAGTTGGTGAGCGAATCTACGTCTTTATAGAACGAAAGAGGGAATAAACGGAAGAGAGAAGCGACTGTAAACCGACCTGTCCACTCCAAAAATCAAAGCGGACCCAACTCATGAACCAACCGGTTCGGATTCAATGGTTTGAAACAGAGAAAGAAGATGGATTTGATCTGGGCCGTCCGTTTTGGAGGGGGCAGAGTTGTCTTTTCTTCGCGGGATTCCTGTAGAGTCGTCCACGCTTCGGACCGGAAGGGTTTGAATGCTCGGATCCCGAAGAAAGGCATTTTTGCGGGTTGAGAATCGGGTGCAACCAGAAGTAGAGAAACTAAGGTGTTTCCGATGAATAATGACCGTTGATGATGTGATGGAGGGTATGAGAGATAAATGTGAATTAAAATAAATATTAAATAGGAAATGTTACGTGGCTTAAAAGAAGGCAATGTGTTGGTTAGTTGAGAGGCGACGTGCCTTAGGCTGATATGAAAAATGAAAGGCAATGAGTGAGGAAAATGTTTATGGTATACTTTTTTATTTTTGGTGTATGGGAATCTATGGTGTGGCCTTGTAGCTAAGGTTATTTATATATTCTCATCTAACTTTAACAAATTATAAATCTCCCTTTTTGACATTTGGTTTATGGGAAGATAAATCATTTCTTTCCCTCTTATCTTCATTTACAAAATTCTATTTATTTTGAGATTATAACTATTCTAAAAATACCACGTGCCCTAAAAACTTTTTTAAATGCTTATTTTCTTTTTTCCATTTCGTATCTGTAATATAATTTGCTATCGATTATTCTATATTGAGTTCACTCGTTTTATCTATATTCTTAATTTGCCTCCGATGAATTTTGATAATTAACTAATATATATTTACACGTACAATGTAATAGAAATGTGAAGCTATGAAATTTAAATTTTTATGCTCTAGTAATTATCTAAAATGCAACTACACATATAGTGTAATAGTAACATGAAGCAATGAGATTTAACTAATATATATTTACATGTACAATGTTATTGTAATGTAAAGTTATGAACCATCATTTTTCGTGATTCCTTATTATAGCAGAATTTTTTAACTTCCTGATCGTTCTTCTTTTTTCGATTTAATTTAGTTTATCTAATTCTTTCTTAGTTTTTTTTTTAATACATTGTGGAGATTTGTATTCTTATCATGGATTATCTAATACTATTTATATAGTTTACATTTTTTAAAAAGTAATATAATAATGTAACAATCATCCGTATACAAATATAACATTTCAAGTTCTAGGTGAATTTAAATTAATTATGTCAAATTATTAGTGGGTTTTGTTTCCATTTTAGTGTCAAAATTGATATAATTGAGAAGATATAACTAATTTAAATTTATTTGATAAGAGGTTTGAAATTTTTAGATTATATCCGTATAAGATTTGAAATTCGTAAATTTTGAATATAAGAGAGAAAATATAAGAGTTAGACGTAATTATATGTTTATAACAGATAATTTTAAAAAGTAGATTTCTGTTTTTAGAAATCCCATACATTTAAAAGGATTTAAATTTTAGATTTCTTTTAGGTTAAAGAAATTGTAGATTTTGTTTTAGAATCCAATAAGTTCTTCTTTCATGGTTGTAGCCGCACATAGTTCTTCTTTGTGATGTTGTCATCTATTGTTGGTCGTCAACGAGCTACATCTTTGCTTTTCTTTCCTCTTTTTATTTCGTTCTCTATTTCAACTCCACACCATTATGCTAATCTAGTTTCCAACATTAGTTATTTGTCTTCAAAATGTCCCTCAAATCAATTTATTTGTTCAGCAATCTATTTTTTATTCTTTTTCTTTTTTATGTATATGTTGTAATTATTGACCTCTAAAAATATACTAATATATTGTATTTGTCTTGGTTTAGCTTTTTTAGATTTGTTTTAGGTTGTGACGTTGGTTTTGATCATTTTTAGCATGCATGGGTAGTTTGGACATTTCTTGATAGTATCTTTATTAAAAAAAAAAATTATGTTGCCATTTTTACAATTTTGAAAACTTTTTGCTATTTTTTCAAATGAAAATTTAAAATTTTCTATTAATAAATTTATTGTTTTATCTCGTTTCGGCATCAACAAAATATTCCCCATCAAGTTCATCTTTCATATATATTTTTTCTATTTAAATTGAAATAAAGATTGGATAGAAACAATTTTTTTTTTAAAAAAAAAAAACACTTCCAATTTTTAATATCTTTTTCAATAAATTTAAAGTAAGCAAAATATACTTTGTAACTTAAATTGTATAAAATGTCAAATAATTATCTTATCAAATGTTTGGAAACAAAAGAAAGGTTTTGGTTCTAGTTTTCATTTAGTCCTTTGATTTCAAAATGCTACACTTTAGTCTTTAAATTTTGGGTTTGGTTTCAATTTAGTCTTTATACCTTTGAGATTTGAGTACCAGTAACAAAGATAAACAACTTAATATAATATCATCCTTTTGGAAAAGATTAAGTTAGATAAAAACTTTACCTTTAAAGATTGTCTTCTAGGCAGATCTGATCAGCTTTTTTCACGAAATTTGTGAACACTTAAGAACTTTCTCGAACTCACAGTACTGAGAGTAAACTTTCTTCTTCAAATCAAGAACACCACCACTTGGTTTTCTTCTAAACTCAAGATAAGAATCGAATGAGTTGTGCGTTCTTTGATTTTTTGTGAGCAAAAAAGAAATTACTTGAGAGAGAGATTTCTTTTGTGAGGACAATATTTTGCAACACAAGAATTGTGTTACCTAGTTCTCTACAAAACACACTCAAAATATATATATATAGTGGATGAGATGGAAGTTACCCAACCCACTACTAATACGAAATAACTTCATGGAGTTATTTTCAAAATTAATTTAATATATTAAATTTAATTCAATATATATAATTAAATTAATAAGACAATATTAATTAATTAACACTTAATTAATTTAGAATTGAATATCATATATTTAATTTCAGTCTCTCACATAACCTATAGTTTTAATATGAATCTTATTCATATTAATTTTAACCTATAGTTTTTGTATGAATCTCATTATTATGACTAATATTTGAATCTTATTCAAATATTTATCTCTCTCATATTATAAAGTATAATTTTTGAATCTCATTCAAAATAAACTATATATTATAATGTATCTATACATATTATATTAAATGAATCATATACAACTAATTCCAAACAATTTAAATTAATCCAAAATTAACTGATTCTTATTTAACCCTAAAATGAGATAGAAATAGGATCTTATGTACCTATAGATTAGAAGCTTCAATGATATGAGATTAATTAATTAAATTAATCAATATTCATTAACTACAGGTTACTCTACCAAAGCCTACAACTGCACTTTTCGCACTATAGATATATTTTTGTGTCGACCCTTCATAAATTGGTCATAACTACAGCTAGGTCAAATTACCATTTTACCCCTGTAGTTACATCTAACTTCTTAAGTACCATTGATCCCTCTAATGAACAAACAGTTTATAGTCCAATTATAAATAAACTCTCTCGAGCCAGTGAGAGGGTGAGCAATTTATCTACTTACCCTAACGATGAGAAGGAGTTAATTCCATCTTGTGAAGATATGTTTCCAACTCCTTACTCAGACAAATACCAAAAATGATAGGTTTATTGAGTCGGCGATTTGGCCACTCTCACCCATACAGATCAAAGGGTTGTCCTCATAGACAAAAGTTCATCACTCACTCAAGATTAATGTCGAGTCACATATGATCATCCTATGACATGCTTCAATTAACGACGTTATAAATAGAAATTAAATATTTTGCAGTTCAGTCTTATACAAACTCTTTGCACAAGATATCCTCACTCATATGTCTCCATGTGAACGATTAGGATTAAATCATTTGTAACACTTTACAACTCTTGTAACAATTACAAAGTGGGTGGTATCCGTAGTGTCACAAGGATAAGACACCTAACCTTATCCCTATACTACAAACCTTTTTGGTTATTACTTAAACATAATCCAACTTTGTATGTCAACCACATACATATTTAAGTTTACATAAAATAACCAAGGATCTTAGTTTATTAGATTGAGTTAATGCACAAACAAATAAAATAGCTCATTATTTTGTTGAATAAATAATTTGTATTTACAAAAATTACAAACTACGAGAACCTAAAGAGATTTAGGACACTAGTCACCATACGGTTATTCTTTATTAAGAGTTTTTGGTTGTATTATCTACTATCATGTTAATGAGAGTACATTAGAACTAAGAGCTAAAAAGGGTGTATTTGTGGGTTTTAGGGATGGAGTTAAGGGATATAAAATATAGTCACCTTTTGAGAACAGAGTTATACTTAGTAGCATCATAATTTTGTATGAGAGTTTTATGCTTAACTCTATTATGAAATCCACTGTTGCATAAGAAAATAATAAGATTAATAAACAAGTAGAGATGCAACTCATATCAAATGGGAATGAATTACATGAATTACAACACCAATATGGGGAAGATCAACATGTTATTATAGAAATTGATGTGTTAGTTGATGTGCCTGATGTGCCAGAAATTGATGTGCTTGAGACTTCTAGTTCACAAGTACGTAAGCCAAGTATAGCTCTTAATAGAGATAGAATATAGTTGGTGTTGGGCCTCCAAAGAAGTATGGTTTTGAAAATATGGTGAATTATGTACTATACGTTGTTGAAGAGGCGGATCCTCATGAATTATTCATTTACAAAGAAACTGCTAGAGAAGAAATATGGCTGAAAGGGCTAGTTGGTGATCTTAATTTACATTGTGATCAAGCTATTATATATTGTGATAATTTGAGTGTAATATGCCTACCCAAGGATCAAGTTCATCATGAGAGGACTAAGATGATGAAAGTTGATGAAAGTTGGTATTGTTGAATCATTAATAATCCTACTGAATGTTCACTAAGCCAATTCCACATGGCTAGTTTTAACATTGTTTGAACTTGCTAAATGTTCTAAGTTGTTGATGGTCCCTTTTGGGACACTCTGAGGTAAGAGGAAGAAATATGGATACATTTGAAAATGTTTGTGTTACATTTGGTACTACATCTATTATATGTGAGAGAATTCAAGTCTAGGTGAAAATTTGTTGGACTACCTTGAATTTGTTATATAGGGTTTAGAGGGGTGCTATATATAAACACTCTAATCCCATTAGCGTCTATTTATCTATATTATTTGATATTATCCTAGAAAAATAGAACTATCCTCTTTCTGCTTGTGGATGTAGCTAACACACTACTAGTGAACCACGTAATAATCTATGTGTCAATTGCTCCTTGTTCTTATTCTTTGCTTGTCGATTTCATTTCTATTATAATATTGGTCATTTTAATCTTCACTTTTATTCATTTGTTTCTTGATCAAAATTTTAGCATTAAAATTTCATTATTACATTCTCTCAAAATGTAGTCATAAATTTGTATTAAAAAGTTTTTCTATTATGTATATAATGGAAATTAAAAATATTGAAAATATTATTAAAATAATCACTTTTCAAAAATACAAAATCAAATTGATAAAAGTTGAAAATATACAAAGATCAAAATGACCAAAAGATGAAAGTATAACAATCAAAAGTATAACATAAGAGTCAAATGAACCAAGAGCACGACAGTCAAAAGTAGTATTTAAACAAAAATGAAAATATCAAAATGAGCATAGGAAACCGGGAAAAGATAGCAATGGCACAGGGATGAGTTTTGATAGTGTGTTCTTAACATGAGGCTCTTGAATCTTGATGGCAGAGATTTCTTTTGAAGTTAGCTACAGTCAGATTACGGTGTGAACTTTGTGTACCTCATTGTTGAAGGTATTGCCAGTAGTTGTTTAAATTAGACTGACTGTTTATGAGTATAGTAAGGGTTTTGAGAGATGGTCTAAACCTTAATCCTTAGACATTGTTCGTGATATTCATTTTTATTATTAGTAATTAGATACTAATCGGTATCATTGGCAATCAGATAACAACCAATATGAACTAGCAATTAGACAACAATTAGATGGTAAATGAATATTAGTAGTAATTGGTATAAGATATCAATATGATAACAATTAGATAACAATCATTATCAAATAACAATTAGATAACAATAATTGTTAAATAGTAATCATTATAATTAAGAATCAACATAAAATAGTAATCACGCAGGAATCAAATAGCAACCAGTATCATTGCCAATTAGTAACAGATAGTAATCAGAAAACAATTAGATAGTAATTTAGACAACAATCAGATAGCAATTGGTATCATCGACAATTCAAATAACAATCAAACAATAATTAAATAGCAAGTTAGTATCATTAGCAATCAAAATAAGATAAGCAATAAGATAACAATTAGTATCATCTAGTAGATAACAATCATTATCAATTAGCATTCATTATTATTAAGAATTTGTATCATATAGTAATATTTAGACAATAATCAAATAGTAATCAATACCATTGACAATGAATTAGTATTAGATACCAATAAGATATAAATCACAAACTATTTATTATCAAGTAAAAATCAGATATTAATTAGATAGAAACAAAAAAAACTACTCTGTATCATATAGAAATCATTTGACAATCATATGAATGTCTTAAAATATGTGTAAATACAAGGCAATGGGTAATGATTAACTACACCTAATCAATTCTCCTATTTTTTTTCACTAAATCAAAATTAAAAGGAAATAATTTTTCACCAAGTTTTTTCCCCCAAGACAATAAAACAACATTAAAGCATTAAGAACCTAAACACTTAAAACTTGTATTATTCATGAGAAATTTTTTTTGTTCACTAATCTAAGTATCACATATGTTATTTTATTATTATAAATCTTTTTTTTTATTTTTTTATTTTAATAACAACCCCATATATGTTGTTGAATTCAAATATACATTTATTGTTGACTTGTGAAATGTTTCAATTTTTGGAACTTCTAGGGGATAATTTGGAACTTAAATAATACATGCATTTCACTTGATATGTGGTTCTATGGTGTAGTGGTTAGCACTCTAGTCTTTGAATCCAACGACTTGGGTTTGACTCCCGGTAGGACCTTTTTGGTTATTATGTATTATTTAAGATTGTGAAGTCCCTCCATTTTTCGATGTGGGAGTTCTTCAACATCATATATCACTCATATCGAAAATAAAGACTGTTCCTACCAATCACCACAAACTCATTCAATATGCTTCATTTATATTGGTTGAATAGTTACAAATAATAGCTAAGGGCAAAATAGAAAGATAAAGATTCTCACTATTTCGCCTCCTTTTATATATAGTATAGATTTCAGGAGGTCAAACTTCACAATTTTTGTTATGTCTATCTAATTTCCCATATTTTAAACTTTTCAAAATTTATGTTATGTCTATCTAATTTTCCATGTCTTAAAAATTTCTTAATAAGTCTCCGAATTTTCCCTTTTATCCAAACATTCAACTCCCCCGATGTAGCATATCTAAACACATATATTGATATTCTATTGGTTTAAATATTAAACATTATGACACCTTTGATATTCAATATTAATTCATACTTATGTGTTGAAACAATATTTGCAATCCAAACGATTCTAAAATGCTTTTTCCTTCCTTTATGATCATCATCGTTTTTGTTTTGTTTTATTTTGGTTTTTAAAAAAATACACAAGACATACCCACTCCATGAATTTATTCCTGCAAATTAATGAGAAATGACTGATAGATCAAAACAATATAGCCTTCCAATTCCTGAAGTACAAGTAGTAAGTAGCTTGTAAAGCTGCTAATGCATCAGCCCAAAGCCTAAACTGCAAGACACCAAAACAATAAACAGGAACAATAGCCATTCCAGCAACAAGCAATTGAACCCAAACTGTATCTTTGCCATAAAACAAAAAGATGTGGCACTGAAAGCCAATACCATAGTAACTACTGATAGGAAGAGGGTTCCAAGTCCACACACCAACTTTAATGGCAACCAACTGAGGAAATCTTCTTCTGCACAACGTGATGTGAGGATTGACGAAAACAATAGTATTGAAGTTGATGATGAGATCAAAGCCGTTGCATCGTCATTTGTTTTTCGACAAAGAAAAACAGAACTCTTCTATTTTATGTACATGAGAAACATACGAAAATGAGAAAATGACAAGAAAGCAATCCCATTTAGTTATAAATTGAATTTTATGTTTAATAGATTCTTAAACGTTCAATTTTGTGTCTAATAAGTGTGCTTAATTTTTAAAAGGGCTGGTTGCACAAATAGCAATCAGGCTCAAAATAATAAAAAAATATAGCACAAGGAAAAACATATTAGGAATATAGCACAAAATTAGCACCAGATATCACTGATAGTCATATTAGTAAATAACTAAAAAGTCCATGTTCAACCCACCATTTCATGCTTCTTCTTCTGATTTTCTCAACTTGAAAGCTGTCACTAATAGCAACTATCAGTGACAGCTATCAGTGGTACCACTTATAGCTGCTATCAATGATAGCTTTAAATTTGAGAAATATTAATACAACCTTAAAATAGTAACACTTGAAATATTAGCTTTCAATTTGCTATCATTCAGTAGTGGCTATTATTGATAACCATCAATTAGAATCAAGCTTGAACTATTAACACTTAAGGCCATCAATGGTTATCAATAGTAGACTTTTATAAGTAGTTATCGACTTTAAAAGGAAACTATCAACTTTCAAAGATTAACATTTAAAGCTATAAGTGATAGAAGTCTATTAATGAGAGGTTTATAAGTGACATTCACTGATATCTACCTAAGTCATATCACTGATGGCTCCTGGCTATCACCGATAGCTTTTAGTAGTGGCTATCAATGATAGACTTTCATCAAATGTAATCAACTTTTGTATCATTGATATCATCGATATAAGAATATCACCTAAGTTCTATCATTGATATCACATATATCATGGTCATCGATGATAGTTTCTATCACTGATAACATGCTATTAAAGATAACTTTTGTCATTCATTTTTACCATCAAATAACATGCTATCGTTGATAGCTTCTATCACTGATAACATGCTATTAATGATAACTTCTAGGCATGTTACTTACACTTTAGATTGAGATTCAACTTTATTAATTAATTTCACTAAGTTGGCTACCAATGATAGACTTCTATAAGTGGCTATTAACTGTGGAAGAAAATCATCAAAGATTAAGCTATCTATGATAGAAAATATTAGTGGTTATTTTTGATAAACTTTTATTAGTAACAATCAATTTTGAAATATTAACACACAAAGCTATTAATGGCCATTATTGAGAAACTTTTATCATGATTATCAATAATATACTTCTATCACTGATATCTACCTAAGTTTGATATCATCGATACATAAATATGACAGATATGTATCTAAGTTCTATCACTAATATCACTAATAATGGATACTACCGACACACAAATATCTAGTGAATTCTATTATAACATTTAAAAACATGAGTGATAGCCAATGAATTCTTCAATCAAGGATATAATTCTTTGAGTGACTAAGTTATATGTATATTAGTGGATATGATTGATAGATTTATATTATTATGAGGAAATTGGGAAGATGGTAGAAAAATAGGAAAAAGAAAAGTATATTAGTGGCTATCACTGATAGATTTATATTATTACGAGGTGGAGAGATGGAAGAAAAATAGAAAAACGAAAAGGAAAAAAAAATAAAGGAAGAAGAAAATATGAGAAGAGTGGGGAGATGGAAGAAAAATTGGGAAAACAAAGTAAAAAAAAAGAAAGGGAAGAAGAAAATATAAGGAGATTGGGGAGATGAAGAAAATTGGAAAAAGAAAAGAAAAAAGGAAGAAGAAAATATGAGAAGATTGGGGAGCTGGAAGAAAAATTGGAAAAAAAAAAGGAAAAAAAAAAAAAGAAGAAAATATGGGGAGAATGGGAGATGGAAGCAAAAGCTAGAAAAAGAAAAGGAAAAAAAAAAAAGAGAAAGGCAAAAGAAAATATGAGAAGATTGGGTTGATGGAAGAAAAATTGGGGAAAAAAATTAGAAAAAAATATAAGGAGATTGGGGAGATGGAAGAAAAATTGGAAAAAGAAAAGAAAAAAAATGGGAAGAAGAAAATGTGAGAAGATTGGGGAGATGAAAGAAAAATTGGAAGAAAAAAAAAGGAAATAGAAGAAAATATGAGGAGATTGGGGAGATGGAAAAATATTAGGAAAAAAAAAAAGAAAAGAAAATTTGAAGAGATTGGGAAGATGAGAACAAAAGCTAGAAAATGAAAATGAAAAAAAAAAGTTGTGCAAAACAAGGGAGGGCAAAATTGGAAATCACAAAAATTCAAAAGTTGGCTAGTCAACATTTGCCATATTTGCAAATATTTTAAAAATGTGCTATATTTTTAGATTTTTCCCCTTATTTTGCTATCTATTACAAATATCCTTTTTAAAAATATCATATAGGCCAAAGACCTAACAATCCTTTTTCTTTTTAACAAGAAACAAATGGTGAATTGAAATTAGTAATGCACCCAAATATGTCAACTACGTTAATACATTTTTAATACTCTCATCATATCTCATACTCAATAAAAGATAGCATTGCCTCAAAGGAGAAGAAAGTAGAAAGTACAGTAAGGGGAACTAGAGAAAAGCTAATAAATTATTTGAATTAACCATATTAGAGTTGTATATATAGCAAACAAACTCAAAATATTAAACTATAAAGTATAATGCAAAAGAATTTGGATTTAGCTCATAGCTATATTATCTTTTATTTTTATTTTTATTTTTATTTTTTTTATAGATTTTGCTATATTTGCAATTCCTTAAAAACGTTGCTATCCACTTAATTATTAACTCTAAAAATACTACCCATTGCAATTACCATTTTTAATAGAGTAATACTTGGGTTGCACTCATCTTTCGTGCATCTTCTTTTAAAAGAATGTACCACTTATCAAACATTAACTAGATAACTTAGTAGGTTGTACAAAAATGAGTGTAATCTAGGATGCACCTACTTCCGGTACCCACGAAATAGTGAGAAAGATACCATAAAAAAACTACCTTGAACCAAAGAAGCCCGTCGATGCATTTGAAAGGCTGTTCCTAAGACCCTATTGAGATGATTTAGATCTGCCTTTTTGACTGCTAATTCAAGCAAGCTGATATTATCCTCATCAAAGTAATATGGTAAGTCGTCCAAGAACTCACCCATTTCATAAATTAAACTGAACACAATCTTTTGTCTATTCTCTTCCGTTCACCGTCAACTTTCCAAGAAATATCAGGATATGAATTAATTAACACTCTTAGAAATTCAACATTTCCAACTCTTGCAGCATCGTGTACATATACTTGAGGGATGCTGCACGAAATGCAAAACCTTATCTTCTGGAATCGCATCCAGAACAACTTTCCACATTTGCTCAACCATTTGATGGCCTTGTATCTGCATCATTTTATTTTTGTATATACCCTTGTACCCTAATTAAACATAGATCCAAATAAATTTAAAAAAAAGACATTTTTGTTTTTTTTTAAAGGAACACAATAAAGGAAAAAAAAAAAAAACGAACAGCTATTCATACTTAGTTACCTCCCTAAATTTGTGGCTAGGATTTAGCCAACACATTATGAGTATTCTTTATAACATGGAGCTACCCTTGGTGCATATGACTTGAAAGGAACAGAACTTTCCTGGAGACATTGAAATGGCTCATAGTCATTATTTTGGGATGATACTATATTGCTGCTGGTCAAGAGTACCAAATCCGACTTGTTTTGTTAGTATGATGTCTCCACCATTGCACTTAATTGGAAGACTTTCCTCTAGTCTTATTATGTTTTCTCTTTTGTGTTGAGCTTATCCTCCCCCTTCCATAGTGATTCTTTCTGCTATCTCGTTTTGTTTTGACTCACAGTCTAGAATGATAACTAATAGGGAGTAGACTGACATAATTGAGAGGGATCATCTAGCTCTCTTTATACATATTGAAGCTTCTACCATTTTGAATGAATGCATCATTACCGGGCTCGGGGTATGATAAAGGTGCTAAAAATGTGTTAACTTAGTTGAGATATTTCGGTGCAGTTCCGAATCCCACTTTCCTCTAGTAACTTGTTTAAAAAATATTTTTTATAATTATACTTTTTTAGTCATATTTTAGAGAATTCTACGATATATACTCTAAGCATTTATTAGAAGTGATTTTTCTATAATATTCTAATATTTAATGCTTTTAGAGATTGACCTTTTATTTGGACTAGCCCAATACCCAAAATCGTTGTCCCGAAACAAACCATAATAATCAGCGGAGATGGCACCAACAAGAAGCTCCATCTGCTCCTGAATTGACAAGCCATAGACAGGGGTTTGGGAGAGGAGATAAGAAACCATGTTCTTGTGTTTGTATGTTGCTGCAATCAAAACAGGAGTTGAATTTCCAGAGCCAGGAATGAGAGGCAAAGCTTCATACTTCCGCACCATTAACTCGGCAATATCGACGGCGCCTGATGCTGCAGCGATACAAAGAGCTGTGTTTCCATATTTGTTTTTCAAACCCAAGTCGAGTCTGCCTAGAAATTTCACCAACTCCTCCATAAAACCAGCCTTCTTAGCTCTGGTGGCAATGTGAAGAGCAGTTTCACATCTATCGTTTATATATATATATGATATGGACTAATAAATAGACCAAGTCCATTCACACACAAAAAAAAATAATAATAATAATAATAAAAAAATAAAAATAAATAAATAAATAAATAAAAATTATATAAAATGTACATCCAAATCCTCTAATAGATATCAGCAACTTCCTTCCACCTCCTAAACTTGAGTTCATACTTATCTTTTGGAACTTGTCAAAGTGACCATAACTCAAAGGTAAATGACATGGTTTTCCTCCTTAGAAATTGAAAGTTGGATCTTTCACCACTGCAATTGTTGTATTAAGAAAAAAAAATTGTAACTTATTTTGTTTTGGATAATTTCATAATTAGAATGTAATTATTTAATATATCTGGTTCTATGGTGTAGTGGTTAGCACTCTAGACCTTAAATCCTGCAACTTGGGTTTGATTCATATAAAATGATAAGAAGTTTTTCTTTTTTAGAATTTTTTTAACTCATTTTATGTTGTAATTTTGAGATTTGATTTAAGATTAAATCGAATTAAACTTTGAATAAATCAGACCAAAACGGAGCTCAACGCTTTTGTTCGAGAGGCCATCATTCCTGAAATGTAGTGAGCACCTCACCCTCTTGCCATCAGTCGAATTTTCACCATTTTCCTCTCTATTTTCCCTTTGTTCTTGATTCTTGGATGTACCAAAGCAATCCCTTTATGTTCATTATGAAGATTATGGTCTAAGGTAACGATTTCTAGCTTGGGTTTTAGGATATTTCTACCTTTTCATGTGCTTGTGAGATTTCGAACTTGAATTTGTTTGTATTTCTTAGACTTAATTCTGATTTAATTGATTACTTTCATATTATCGAATGCTTAGAGATTGTATGATTATCGCGTTTGATTAACATATGATAGGTAACATATAATTGTATGTTAATTTGCAAAAAGCAATATGATAGGTTAGGGAAATTCCACGACAACTCAAACTAGGCCTTTTTCATATACCTTACATTAATTTGCAATTTACTACTTTTCTTTTATGCATCTAAATTTACTTGCAATCAATCAGTATTAAACCTCCCCTGGTTACTATGAATTGTTAATTAATTGAAAAATTCATCGGTTTCTTAAGGATTCGACTTGTACTACCACTACTACAACTCTTAGTGGAAACGGTTAATTTATTTGAGATTTAAGGCCTTCAATAAGCCTTGTTCATCCTTTTCTACTATGTACTTATCTTTTATGAAATATCTATCTTTGGGCTCTAGGTGTGATGAATGTGCTATAGATGTGTCAACCTAGTTGAGATATTCGGGTGCATCTACTGAACCCTCTTTCATCTAATATTTTGCTAAAAAAATTCTCCCTATTTAAAAATTCTTACTCTCTGAATTTTCAATTTTATGTATAATAAACCTCTAATATTTTTTTTTATAAGTTATATATTTTTTAAAACAATATATTAGAGGAAGTGGGATCTGTTGAGAATCTCACATTAGAAAAATAATCAAGGGACCTCACACTCCTAATAAGATAGAAGAGCTACTCCGCGCATGTTGTCAATTAAATTTGAGATGAAATGTTATACTATAAAAAATATGGTATCAGAGCCCATAAACCCCAAATTGAATGGTGAACCCAAAAGAGTCACTATTTTGAGGGGCATGTTAGAGAATTCCACATTCATAAATAAAAAAAGAAAAAAAGATATAGATTACCTCATGGTGGAAAAATTTCATCAAAATCTCAAATATTTCAAATTTAGAAATTTTCATCAAAATTTTGAGACTTCGATGGCCTCGATATTTCAATGGCGGGAAATTTCACTTTTCCCCAATTTCAATGAAATTATGAGATTTCGAAAATTTCAAAATTTCAATGGAAAATTCGAGAATTTTTTTATTCTATTTTCCCCCATTTCAACAAAGTTTCAATAAATCTCAAAATTTTGAGGAAAGGTTGAGAAAATTCAAAATTTTAAGAAATTTTTTGGAAAATTTTGATTTTGTTTGGAATTAAACTATGTTAGATTAGTTCAAGTTTTTCAGTTTTATAGTCTTGATTAGACACACACAAATGTATAGTGTCACATGCTAATATCATTTTCGATGAATAATAAAACTTTTTCAATGTGCTACTTTTTCTTATTTCCAATTTTCTCACTTTTCAACTTTATTTTCAATATGAAACTTTCATTTCTAGATAAAATGAAATTAAAAGAAAATCACAAAACATAACCTATTATTATTTTCAATCTCATTCAAACTTTTTCCATTAATTTTTCACATAAAAATTGAATTGATATGAGTTTTCTTTTTTTCTTTTTTTCACATCATTTCACCTCAAAATATTTATGAACTTTATTTTATTTTGCAATTATTTTTCCATTTCTATTTTAAATTTCTACTCTCGCATCGATATTTACATAGACATTTACAATATTCATCTAAATGTTGTCTTACTTTATTAGAAATGATGATTAAAAATGGTCAATTATAGCCTAGTTAAGCCACAATCAAAGTTTAAATAACTATTTATAACTATTTCCATCAATTTTTATCAATTTCCATAAAGTTTCATGAAATTTCCATCAACATATATAGATATTTCCATAAAATCAAAACTTTGATATTTTCAACAACATCGATATTTTGAACCTCAAATTCTATCTATCTAAATATAACCTAGTTTTTATGCAATTTTATTATAGACTACACAAATTGTATTTTTTTTCCTCCTAAGTGTGTAATACTTGGGTGTATCTCAAGATGCTCTTAAGATGTACCATATTTATACATCTTAGTAGGATGCACAAAAAATTCACATGTGCGTTTGCATCTTAGTGCATCTCACCCTCATCTTTTTGCATCTTAGTGCATCCCACCTTCATCACACATAAAAAAAAATTATTAAAATATTTAAAAAAAGAAGTAAGAATTTTCCACATGGCAAATTATGATTGGACAGTGATAAATACTACCTAGGATGCATCTAAGATTTTTTTTTATTATTTTTATTATTTTTATTATTTTTATTTTAAAATTCAGACAGAGAAAAAAAAAATTCTAAATTCATATATCACTTTGATACAGCTTTTTTCTTCTCCTTTGACTAATCTCTGTTTTTGTCCATTTAAAGTCAAATTTGCTACAAAAATCCTTTATATCTCTTTTTCCTCAAACGTGTGTGTGAATTAATGGAAGATCTGAACTCCTTTAAATTATAGCATATCCACAACATAACTCTAAAAGACACATTCTAAAATAAAGATGCCAATAATTATCTCGAAAATCGATAGTTTGATTTCTCACTCCAAACTACAGCTTATTGGAAGATTTTAACATACAATACATCTCTACTTCATGAATAATAATTTTATTTCTTGAAAGGACAAATGATTTGAGAGAGATCAAAACAATATGGGTTTGGAATTCTTGGAATACAAGTTGTAAGTGGCTCGTAAAGCTGCTAATGCATCAACCCAAAGCCTAAACTGCAAGACACCAAAACAATAAACAGGAACAATAGCCATTCCAGCAACAAGCAATGGAACCCAAGCTGTATCTTTGCCATAGAACAGAAAAAATGTTGCACTAAAAGCCAATACCATAGTGACTACTGATAGGAAGAGGGTTCCAAGTCCACACACCAACTTTAATGGCAACCAACTGAGGAAATCTTCTTCTGCACATCGTGATGTGAGGATTGACAAAAACAATAGTATTGAAGTTGATGATGAGATCAAAGCTATTGCATCTGATATCACAAAAACAGTGAACCATTTGTGGTTAAGATATAGGGGAGTGCCTGTGTTGTTGTTGCTCTCGATGGCGCCGGCAACTTTGATGTTGTTGTCGTATCCACCCGGTACAGTGAAGATTGCGGCGAAAACTACGGTGGTGATTAGAGTTGCAACCAACATACACGAATTCGCTGTTTCCTTCATCCATCTTTCTCCTTTTTCCACAAGGTATTTGTGTTGTTGAGTGAACAATTCACGTGGACTTTGCTTCCCTTTCGTCCTCCTCATTGTAAGCTCTACGATCTTCTCCACTTGCTTTGATCAACACAACTTTATTTACGTTACAATCCTACCTTTGAACTATGAAGAAAGGCTATAATTTGGTATTGGTTAAAACCGATTGTTTTTCCTTTTTTAGGGACAATTCAAGAAATTACAAAGTTTAAGAATATTTTGTATAATTAGTGAATGAACAAAAATAATCCACATTAGAAAGTTGACAAGCTCCTAATTGTGTGTATCCAAGTATATATTTTCACAAAAGGAGCATGTTAGGTACAAACAAAGTCCTTTACGGGTTAGGAAAAAAATTAAAATGATCATGAATGTAACAATGGGGACAATTGTCTCTATTATTCATAAGGCTTTTTGGGTGAAACCAAAAGCAAAGCCATTGAGGGGCTTATGTCCTAACATAGACAATATGAAGGACTTATATCGTCCTTATCAATCGGCGAATTCAGAGTCATATTCTAAACCTAGTTGTGATGTGAGATTTTCAGCAATTTCAAACAAAAAAAAAATAGTGATTTGAAATCAGGTTGTAAAATCTAATAGCATGAGAGGTAAAGTATGGGAAAAAAAAGAGTACCTTAAACCATAGAAGCTCTCGATGCATTTGAAAGGCTGCTCCAGAAACTCGGTTAAGATGACTTGGATCTGCCATTTTGGCAGCTAATTCGAGCAGACTCATGTTTTCTTCGTCAAAATAATAAGGTAAGTAATCCAAGAACTCACCCATTTCATAAATTAAACTAAAAACACTTGCTTGTCTATTCTCAACAGCTACGTGAAATATGCTCTTTCTCCCACCATCAACATTCCATGCAAGATCAGGACATTCATAAGTTAACAATTTCAGAAATTCAACATTTCCAACTCTTGCAGCTTCGTGTAACATACTCGACGGATTCATCACGAAATTCGACAACTCGTTTTCTGGAATCACTTCCAGGACAACACTCCACATTAGCTCCACCATTTTATAAGCTTGTATTTGCATCATTTTCTTTTTGTATATATGCTCCGACCCTAAACCATCATCATTAAAATTAAATTAAATACATAATTGCATGCATCAACTTCAAATTTTGAATAAGTAAAAAGAAAGCTTACATTTATTCATATATGATTCCCACATGGTTGGTTTATTTTTCTTGCCAATTGCACCTGACTTTCGAGCCATTATATGTAAGGGCGTCTCGTTATTGAAGTCCCGTTGTAGTGTTAATGATTGGTTCCATTCTAGAATAAGCAAAGCTATATCTGCCAGGTGAAAATAAACAAATTAGCAACCAAATAAAGGATTGATGATTAATATCAGAAAGTGAAGTTTAAAAATACAAGACTTGCTGTAATAACATTTCAGTCCAGTTAATAACAATTTATTTATTTATTTATTTAGTTATTTATTTCTTTGGCAAATCATCTCTTTTTTGTAATTACGATGTTTCAACTATAACTCTAAACTAGAAGCTCTTTTTGCAACTCCTTCCCCCGCTTTGATTTCATTGTATGCCAGCTTCCCTCTATTTCTTTGTATATATTTTTTATGAATGAAATCTAATTCGGTTCAGGGGTATGATGAGGGTGCTACGAAAGTTTCAAACTAGTTGAGATATCCTGGTGCACCCCATGATCCCTTCTCTCCGATATTTTATTAAAAGAAAAATGCAGGTTGGTTTTCTCCCAATTTTTTTTACTACAATTTCATTATTCATAAAAGAAACATTTGAGTTCTTATTGGAATCCAAGATTCCCATTAGTTTCTAGATTTCCATGCTGTCCTCTTTTTGTTTCTTTAGCCTTTCATTTTTTTTTCTTATATATATATATATATATATATATCCTCTTTATTTGCATTTTATATTGTATAGTTAAAGTAAACATTGTTAACCAAATATTATCACTGTGCTTGGTTATTTATATGTCAATTTTTTTTTTAAAAAAAGATATTCAAATTTAAATTTAAAATAATACTTAATTTATTAAAAAAAATCTTGACTAATATGATTTCTTTTTGGAGAAAATAACAATGTAAACTATATATATTAATTTAAAAAGAAATCAAAGTAATTAAAAACAAATATGCTATATAAATTCAAATTATATTAACTTAATTATAATATGATGAATAGTTATAAGGGCATTCTTAGAACACTATGTAAATTTAAGACATTTTCAAGTATATAAATCCTACAAAACAAACATAGCTATTTAAGTATTCTAAAATATCTATAAAAATATTCTTACAAAACAAACATGGTTATTTAAAGATGACAAACATCTAAAATTCTAGGCATCCAAAAATTTTAGTTATTTACACGTTTCCAAAAGAAAAATATAACTCATGAAACTGCTAGTAAAATCAAATTTGTTTGATTGCACTGCATTACAAGAAAAATAATTATATTATTATTAGAAATATGAGAAATTATTATAAATAGAAAAAAATATCTAACTATTTACAAATATAGAAAAATTTCACTGTTTGTCCGTAACAGACCACGATAGCCTTCTATATCACTCAACTTATGATAGATAGATAGTGAAATTTTTCTATATTTGTAAAAATTTTAGTTCATTTTGCTATATTTAAAAGCAAGCCTAGAAATATACTTTTTTTTTTTTCTTAATCGTTGCATATATTTTAGAAATTTTCATTCAATCCCTTAAAAAGCCATATAAAATACACTTTTATTTCTTAAAAAATAAGACAGTATCACTATTATTTAAAAAAGAAAAGAAAAGAAAAGAAAAGAAAGGAATGATATTGAAGGAGGAGAATCAATTAGGAAGAAATTACCATAATAATCAGCTGAAATAGCACCAAGAAGAAGCTCCATTTGCTCCTGAATTACCAAACCATAAACGGGAGTTTGGGAGAGAAGATAAGAAACCATATCCTTATGTTTGTATCTTGCAGCAATCAAAACAGGAGTTGCATTTCCAGAGCCACGAATAAGAGGCAAAGGTTTATATTTACGTACAAGTAACTTTGCAATATCCACAGCTCCTGATGCAGCCGCAATGCAAAGTGCTGTATTTCCATATTTGTTTTTGAATGCCAAGTCGTGCTCGTCGAGCAGTTCGACCAACTTCTCAACGAACACAGTCTTCTTCACTCTAGTGGCTATGTGGAGAGCAGTTTCAGATCTTTCGCTTATCACCATTGTTAACACTCCTGGATTCATATCTTCCATTTGCTTTGCAGTTTTCTAGTCCCCTTTTAATGCAGCTTGATGAATCTTAGCACGAAGTGAACGACTACTGTTCATTCTACTTCTTCTCCCTAATCAGCAAACAACTACTCTTAATTAACCTTTTTAAGAGTTGCACCAAAAGTTTCAACAGAGTTTGTTAACGTGTGAAGTAAATTTTTGGAATGCATCATCGTTGTCCTAAGTGGGTTACTTTTATGATGGAGTGAGCTATAGTTTCTATGAGTTGAGGATTATCGCTGACAATAAAAATAATATAGGCAAATAATCTTGCCAATGTGTGTAATGTGTGTGTTGTGTATATGCCTAATATGTTATATATGATTTTGGGGCCAAAGTTTAGTGGGGTATTATATGTAAAACCCTCCAATCTTGTTAACGTCTATTTGATATATTTTTTTTACTCTCTTCTTCTATTGATAGACGCAGCTAACACACTATTAGTATACCACGTAAATTTTTGGGTCGATTACTCCTTATTCTTTATTTTTTTCTTCTCCATTTCACTTTCATCGTAAGAATGTAAAATTTGTAGATTTGAAGAGCTAAAGGGATTCTTCAATTTAAAAACACAAAAATATATGTTTTCATGACACAATTTGTTGGTTTGGTCAAATATATTTTTCTCGATCCACCTGAATTATTGAAACAAATTTGCTAAGCAATTAGATATAATTAAAGTATGGGCTATGTATGTGAATTAGTATTTTATCACATTGGTTATTTTATTAGATTGAACTCTATTATGTGATTTAATTAAGATCTTAGTTTCCCAATTGAGTATGAACTGAATGGATAGAAGCTCATTCATAGTTAATTAGTGTATAATGGAATCCTAATTAAACTAGTATATAAAGAGAGTCTATGGTCACTTATATATTAAAACAATACACACCCAATCTTTCTAATCTCATGTAAACGGAGATCCTACTAAAGACATACAAAATTTTGGTTGAAGAAGATAATAGTCATTTTGTAACTATCATCAATCTCTCAATGGAATTCGGTATCTTATTTATTCTAGATAATTTGACATGAATGATCCTAAGGTTAATATATTCAATATAGATTTAAGTATTTATGCTTAGTGTGTCCAAAAGAAAAAAAAAGAAAGAAAAAAGAAAAATGTTAACAGAAAAAATTATAGGAAAAGAAAAGAAAAAGAAAAAGAAAACAGAAGACTTACAAGAAAAGTTGAAGCTGCGGAGTTTGGATCTAGCCCAGCTATCAGTCTTGTGTTCTGGCGTTTTAGTACTAATTACAAGCTGCTGCTGATTTTCCTCATCTCCTTGCGCCGGCGACTCACCCGCCTCAAACTCATTGTCATTGTTGATCCCATTCTGGTTCTCTCTGCCATCGGAATCACCGCCGGTAACCGACGCCGACCACCTAACAACCTTGGGGTCAAGAGGGTGAAGGGTGGGCTTATTGGGTGAAGAAGAAGGAGGAGAAGAAGAAGGCTTTCGAGTCAATGGCATCATCTTTGCTCTGAAATGGAGATTGAATTGGTAGCCTTCTAACTCTAACAAGAGTACTAGAAATGAGAGATTGATTTTTGCTCTCACTAATAGTGATAATAAATTGATGGGAAGTGTTTCCTCCCAAGGAAAAAAAGATCCACAAACAAACGTGTGTATATATATAACCAATCATTTTATGCATCCAGAGAATTATCTATTCATATAAATTGGATTACGTCATTCACAACTTCTTTGATAACGCTAGCCACCAACACCAAAATATAAATTATGAGTAATATTTGGACGTATTTTTCTGCCTAGGCCAACCATACAAAAAAAAAAAGAAAAAGAAAAAAGAAAGAAAAATTATAAAATATATAAATTTTAAATGAATAACAAACTTTAATAGGACAATTAAGTGAACTTAAAATAATAATAATAATAATTGACTAAATGGGTCAAGATATTTATAAATATAACAAAATTTTATCTATGATGATGATAGACATTAACATTTTACGATATTTAAAAATATTTCTAGAAGTTTTGTTATCTAAACAATTATTTTAATAATAATTTACCCTCTAAAATAGATCCAAATATTTTAAAATTATTATAAGGAGTTGAGGGTGCACATCTTAGCACTATATGCAGGGAACTTGGGAATCTTATCCTTATAATTGTAGAAGGTAAAATAAAGTTTTTACATTTTTAAATAAACTTATACACATGCTCAGATCGATTAAAGTGTTAATTATACCCAAAAAAATCTATATTAAAATTTAGATAAGCGTGACTATTATTTTATGTTTGAATTTAAAAAAAGAAACACTCCGAGATTGATGAATCTCCATGGATTATTGAATCCTACTATAACAGTCAATAATAGGCAATATAAAGTCAACGAAATTGCTTTAAGCTTGCTAGCTGGCTCTTTTCGAAGACAAGTCAAATATAATAATGATAATAAATTAATAAATAAACGTGGTCGCTAGTAATTTTAGTCAATTTTAGTAAATTTACCCTCTTTGATTTTTAAAATTGATTAATTTTAACTTAAATGTATTCAAACTTTTCTCAACTTGTTATTTCAAATGGAAAATTGTTAACAAAAACATAGGTATGTCGTTAAATATTAATTTAGGATATGACGAGAATGTCAAGGAGGTGTGTCAACCTAGTTGACATGTCCCGGTGTATTTTTTGATCCCTCCGACCTTTATAGTAACTTGTTAAAAAAAAATCATTAAATATTAATTTATTAACCTGATGAGATATCTCGATGTACCTCTAAACCCTATATCTCAGTATTTTGTCACAAAAATTAAAAAAAAAAAAAAAAAACTTATGCAAATGGAAGATATATAGTACATGTTTGAAAGTGATTTTAAAATCGTCAAAATTCCTTTTTTTTTCATTTTTAAAATCACTCGAAAACACATTTTTAATCGCTCAAAATTAATTTAATTTTTAATTTTATATTTTTATATAATTTTCATATAATCAAAATTAATTTTGAAGGATTAAAAATATGTTTTTATGATGATTTTAGTCATTTTTAAATCACCCCAACACATTCCCTTAAAATGTTCATAGACACATGAAAGATCCCATCCACCAAATAATAGAATCTATTTTCTCCAAATTTGGATGTCTAAATGGTATGTTCATGTCGTGCTCCTGTCTGTTAATTAAGATAGTAAGATAATGATAAATTGGCTTTAGGTTAACAAATGTATTCTCTTAATGGAAAAGACATTAATGCATTCACAATAAAACTAAGAGTTCTATAATATTAAGATCCATATTGGAAAAAAAAAAAAACCCTTACACATTTAAATATTATTCTTTCCCTTATAAAATAAAATAATTTCAATTTCTTTCAAAAGGAAATTCAAAGATTTTGTTTTCATCTTTTATAAAGTAAAAACTATAATTAAATTTCAATTTCAATTTTTTTCTTCTCTTAATAAATATTGTTCAAAATATTTATTTGTTTGCATCATTTTACTAGATTCGGTGTATGATGTGTCAAACTAGTTGAGATGTCTTGGTGCACCTTCTGAGTCCACCTAGCTCTAGTATTCTGTTAAAAAATAAATAAATATTTTTCAAAATATTGTAATTTTATTTAAAAATTTATATTTATTTTTATTTTACATGAAAAGAGAAATTATCTAAATTTCAATATTTTAAAGAAAAGAAAGAAAAAAATTGGTATTGCTTAATTAAATTTCAATGTAAAAAAAAAAAAGCTCTTGTTGTACATATGAACATTCTTCTCCTTTTTTTAATGCATCGTTTCACTGAATCTAGGTATGATGAGGGTGCTAAGGATGTGTCAACCTAGTTGAGATGTCTCGATGCACCTCCCGAGCCCACCCGACTCTAGTATTCTATTAAAAAAAAACTATTAGACATTTTTACGAAAATGATAAGAAATAGCAGCAATTCAACTATATATTTCTCAAATATAATTTTGAAGAAAAATTCAGCTTTAGTATGCTCCAATCCTTCAATTTTTTAATTCCAAATTTACCCTTAAATTGCTAATTTTTGTATTCCGGTGAAACAATTGGATTGGATTTTTTTTCCATGTTTAAATTACATGTATATTGTTTTATATATTATATTGCATGTGCTATTCATTAAGCAAGTGAATATTGAACGTTCAATCTCGTAATTTATGGAAATTTTGTACTATATATATAATCCAACATACATACTACGTTTATGTAAATTAATCAAACATATATACCAAGTAATTTTTTTTTCAATTTGAATTATATAGCTCATATAAAGAGTGTAGCTCCCATTTATAAAATATAAACATGAAATAAAATAAGAATATATATATCTCTTATTATTAAATGAACCGCACATTTATGAAATATGGAAACAATAATATATACCTTATATATCTATATACCCTACATTTATAGAATCTATAAATTAGAATGAAACAAATATAAAAACATACTAATATATATCTAAACTTACCCTTGTGAAATTAAAAGGAAGAAGAGACAAATAAATTAAGGAAAAAATAAAATTAAAATTAGAATTAAAAAATACTCATTTCATTCTTTCCTCACTTTTCCTCTCTCCCTCCTCACCACTCAACTTATGTTGTTGCCTCCCTTTAGATGCGGGAGAAGATAGCAAAATAGTCGTTAGAGAAGATAATCATCCTTGCAGTCATATTTCCATATATTACATTGAAAAAAATAACCAAACTTTGAATATGAAAAGAAATTCAATACCGCTATTGGAGATAAATTATGCAGTTGTCCTTTGTTGGAGTCACAATTGATTCGAGAGTTACTAGAGAACTTAGAAATCAATTGAAGTCTCTATACCCTTGCAATTGTTGTCGTTTGGTTATTATAAAAAAAATTTCCAAGCAATTTTTTTATTTATTAATAGATACATGAAAAGATGAACGAGTGTTAGCAAGAAAAATTCACACTTATAGACGATATAATCTATTTATTTTTTTCTTTTTAAATACTATAATGGACAAATATGGTAATTTAATAGATGGCTTGGGCTTCAAATGGTTGGTCATTGATAAAGGAAATATTTTTCAGTTTTTTTACCTTTTTTAAAAATATAGACTTCAAATCATCTACTTAAAGTATCTAATTAATATATATATATATATTACTAAAAAAGCAATTCCCACCACCTCTTATTAATATATTTTATTTACAAAAAAAAAAAAAAAAATACTCTATTTTAAGATTCCGGAAGATTTAAGTTGTAATAAAAAGTAAAAATTAGCTTGGAAAGACAAAGGACGACTTTCAAGTCAACATTTATTTCTGGTCACAAATTCACATATAGGTCTTTGTCTTATTTCAATGGGAAAATACGAAACAAAAGTTACCATAATTAATTATCACCACAATCTACGATGAATTAGAGGTGAATTTTTTATTATTTTTATTATTATTTATTTTTTTAAGGCAAGTGGATCCTCTATTTCTATAATTGTTTTTACTTAAAGATGACATTTCTAGCATATAATAACAAGCATTTGTGTTGCGTTGCCTATGTACATAATCCACCCACTTTTGCCTTCAAAAATTATTCTAAGTGCAAGTTGAAACAATATCTTTTTTCTGATTTGTTTTTATTTTTTTTGGTTTGAAACAATAATTTATTAATTTAGTTTTCTTAGTACCTTAAACTATTTTATATTGCATATAATAACATGGGAGACGGATGAACTTAAGTTATTTTCATGCTCCCAACTATGTAAATGTTAATAAAAAAAAAATATGGATATAAATGTTCATATAATGGATATATTTAATAGAATTATAAAATTAAAAATTAAATTAAATGAATACATAAACGTTTACACTTCTTAAATAAATTAAAAAGGTTATAATTTATACCATATGTTTCCATCGATTAACATTAACCCATAAAAAAAAGTAAAAATATCTATAGAAATATGTACTCGTCGTGATCTTATGAGTCGATGGCATCCTAATATGTCTTTGCATTGAACTAAAACAGTACTAGAAATGAGAGATTGATATTGGTGAGCTTCATAAACTCTCATGAACATTGAGAATTAACGGAATGGAACCGAGTGATATATAAATATATAAAGATTATCATTTTATTCATGAAGGAATAATTTATTCATGGAGAATGGATGATGTCATTCACCAATTCTTTGATAACGCAAGCATGCTGAGCACAGCATAAACAATTAAAAATAAATAAATAAATAAAAGACACATTTGGGCCTAACTTCGTAAAAAACAATTTATTTTCTAAATTTTTCAATGGATAACAATATAGCTCATATACTTTTAAATTTGTAATAACTTAGTCTTTAAACTTTAGTAAGAAATGATTTAGTCCATATATTTTACAATTTGTAATGATTTATAAGTTTTTATCATGGAAATAATTAGGTATGATTTAATGAAATTTCTTATATTTGTAGATTGATAAGTTGATTGTGGATCAAATTTATTTATAAATTGTAAAGACTAAACTGTAACGTTATAAAATTAACAATTAATTTTGATGAAATTTTTTGTATAGAGACTAAATTGTTACAAATTGTAAAGTACAAGAGCTAAATCGTTATTTATTAAAGTTCAAGGATTAAATTGTTACAAATTTTAAAATACAAGGACTAAATCGTTACCAACTAAAATTTATGAACTAGATTGTTACTTTCACAAAAGTTCACGAACAAAAAAAAAATGATTTTAAATAAAAGAAAGGACAATTCCATAAATTTCAAATTGGTAAAAAGTAATAGAAATTATAGCCTAATATGAAACTTTTTGCAAATATAGCAGCAAAAGAGAGAGAAAAGAAAAAAAAACCAAACCAAACTCAACTGCATAGTCCATAAGATTGTGTCCCTGGTCATTTTCTTCAGTGTTAAACTCTATTAATGCTAGAAAATTATCACTAATAAACTTCAATCACAAAACATGTAGTCTATCAACAATAAACTCCTATCATTGATTTGATAGAATCCTATTGTTAACTATCACTGAAAGACTTGTATAAAGAGGCATATACATGGTTGTAATTGAAGTATATCAGTCATGAAGTCTATAACTAGGTGTGTTTGGCTTGTAGAGTTGAGTTGAATTAAGTTAATAATAATTGTTCGTGTTGATAATAATTGTCTGTATTTGGGATGGCGCGAAAAAAAAAGAAAAGCGAGTTGGGAATTCTTGGGGAAGATGAGCCTGTTATCCCTAGAGTAACTTTTATCCGTTGAGCGACGATGCAAAGTTGGGCTGAGTTGGGAATAATTGTATGTGTTTGGGGTGCAAAGTTAAGTTGAGTTGATTTAGAAAGTATGTGTTTAGGGTGCATAGTTGACTTGAGTTGAATTATGAATATATGATGCAATTTTATTTAACCAACAAAGCATGTATTTTATATGGGTTTTTTGTAATTTCCTTTTTTGTTTTTTTTTGTTGTTTTTTTTTTTTTTACTTTTAATTCCACCATTCAACTACATACACGCATATACTCTCCCACATCAAAGTCTATCTATGGACAACCACCAACAACTTGAGCAACAAAAATTAAGGGAAACAAAGGCAATCTACCACAGGGCATTTCTGGTCCCACATGAAAGTCTTGACTGGGAATGTAAGTAGGTTAGGCTCTCCCTCCAAAAGAGCCCTAATAAAAAAATACTATTCTGCTAGCTATCTGAAACTAAACTTACAAATGTGTCCAAAGCTATGGTCAAATCCTTATGGAGCTCCATCAGCATAAACCTTATATTTATTAAAGCAAATGGTAGATCAACAGGTGGCATTCTACTCATATGGGATAATCTTCATCTCTCTGTCACAGTCTATATTGAGAATTCTCGATATCTGCTAATATCATTTTATCTGATGTATATAGCTGGTGGATTACGACTGTTTATGGACCTGCTAAACGCAAGGACAGGAATCACTTGTGAGATTAAATGAATGACTTACATGCTTTTTGTTCTCCAAATTGGCTTATTGGAGGGACTTCAATGTGGTTCGATGGGTTTGTGAAACATCTGCCTCTAATCTAGCAAAACACAATATGAAGAAGTTTAATTCTTTCATCAATAAGTTTAACCTCATTGACCCTCCGCTTTCTAACGGTAAATTTACTTGGTCCAATCTTCACACTTAGGTTGTTTTATCAAGGCTATATCCATTTCTATATACCCCACAATGGGAAGATAGATTCACCACTCATTATTCCAAGCTACTGGCTAGAGTAACTTCTGATCATTTCCCTTTGGTTCTTGAAACTGCTCATCTTTGTTGGGGGCCCAAGTCCCTTCCGTTTCAATGACATAAATCTTGAGATGAATAGCTTCAACAAAAATGTC
Source organism: Citrullus mucosospermus (assembly GCA_030954485.1). Taxonomy (NCBI): domain Eukaryota; kingdom Viridiplantae; phylum Streptophyta; class Magnoliopsida; order Cucurbitales; family Cucurbitaceae; genus Citrullus; species Citrullus mucosospermus. Next base: position 4,613,774 of record CM062057.1, on the reverse strand, counting down.
AAAGATTGGTGGAGCAATGCTAGCCAACGGGGTTTTCTAGGATATGTTTTCATCATGAGACTAAACAAATGTCCCGAATTATCAGGAATTGAATCGTTAGAAAACAGTGTCTAAAGAAGAAAAAAGGGCTTGGTTAAAGGAAATTGAGAGAATTGACCTTCTTGAAGTAATAAAAACATCAGCGATCTTGATAGCAGTCATAGAACAACCTTAAAATCTGATCTTAGAAATGAAGCTTTCAGAGAGGCACAATATTGGGCTTAAAGATATATGGCTCCATGAGGGCGTTCTACCATAAAGTTTGCATCGCTAGTCAACGTAGAAATTATATATTTGAAATCCTTGGTGAAAATGGACACAGTGGCGTGGAATTCGTTAGCTAGTTCCGCTTCCTAAATAATTTTAACCATTCTCACCAAATTGTAGTAGTAGCAAGGTTGGGTCGAACATAGGGAGCCTTCAAATTTTTCAATTAACTTGTTACAATCCAAGTGTAACCAAGGGAAGGTTGTTTGGAATTGTTGTTGGATTATGAAAAAAAATAAATTGTGAAGGATAAATTATGGATTAAATTCAATAACTAAAACCTAGCTTAAGTAGTCGAACTAATTTTTTAATTGCAACTTGATCATAGGTTCATCAAATTAATACCTCGATTTTCTAACCTTAGCCAACTCACTAAAAAAGCTAGGTGAGAGTCTAATTAGTCAAATTAGTTAGATGAAACACATCCTAATTAATTGGTTAATTGCATTAAGATCGAGGAATAACATGCTAAGATGAATATTAATTTGGGTAACTACGAATGACCTAAATTAATATTCATCCTAATTCTCCTTAGGTTGATTAAACAATGTTCGTTGAAGTAAATTACACCTTACAAGCCAATCTAACATTTTGCTACTTTTAATCGAATTACAATTGTATGTCACGTATCACAATCCGAATCTAGCTAACGACCTATGGCAGAAATATAATCATATCCATTCAATCAAAATAAGAGAATTCAAAGAACAATTCGAGCTATTATCAAAAGATCTAAACCTCACATGTTACAAAAGAAGGGAAACTACTCTATGCCTAAACTAGAAACCGTACCTTTAACCCATAATCGACATTATGGACATCAAAAAGTTGTTTTGATACATAAGATACTCAGGAGCAAAGATCGGTTGGTGGCGATCTAATTACCTAGAAATCGAAAACTAGGTTTTATAAAATAGTCGGAGCAACGCGACACTAATGGAAATTCTCGCACAACTCTGAATCGGAGTGCCATGACTCTCAAAAGTTGAACCCTTGGGAAAAAGCACTGAGGCGGAGCCCAGGCAATGTCGCTGCGCCATGGCTTCAAGGGCAAAATGGTCATTTTGACCCTCTCGTCCCCTGTTGATGCAATTGAGTTTCGTTTTGGTCCATTTTAGCTCTATTTTATCTCCAATGCCCGGTCCTACCTATTAGGTGCTCAAAACCTACAAAATAACCAAATAGATAAATAAAATTAATGAACAATCTCAAATTAAGCAAAGTAAGATAACACATTTACAATACTACCAACTTCAAATAGCTTGATTGAAGAAATGTTCATAAAACACTTCAAAGATATATACATACCCAGAGGCAAAGAACAATTGTTGATTGAAAATGTTAAAACAGAAATGAGATCTTTGTAAAGACCTTTGTATGATCAAGTTAACCTCTAGAAAAAAGGTCATCATCTTCAACACAGTGGCAACAGTTCTATGGACTTTATGGATCAAAAGAAACAGCCGCACTTTCAAGGATGTCAGCAAAAACTCGAGCAAGCGACTAGGAATTGCTCGATTTGAGCTCTCATCTTCACCTGGGCAGTGAATCGCCTGCATTGAGGAAAGCTGAGCACTACAAGGTCCAAAAAGTTACTGGAGACGGACGCTGCCTGTTCCGTGCACTTGCTAAAGGAATGGCTTTCAACAGGGGGATTCCTCTTCGTCCATTCGAGGAGAAAAATGATGCAGATGATTTACGCATGGCTGTGAAAGAAGTCATTTGTGATAATGGCAAAGAAAGACGGCAGTATGAAGCAGCCCTCATTGCTATTACTGTTGAGGAGCCATTAGAACGCTACTGCCAACGTATTCGTACACCTGACTTCTGGGGAGGAGAGTCAGAGCTATTGGTATTGTCAAAGCTCTGCAAGCAACCTATCATTGTCTACATACCAGAGCATGAGCACAAAATGGGTTGTCGGGGCTCTAGCTTTATTCCTATTGCAGAATATGGAGCTGAGTTCAAGAAAGGAAAACCCAAGAAACCTGTGAGGTTGCTTTACAGCGGTAGTAACCACTACAATCTACTTGTTTGAGAATCTTATTTTTAAGGCATCCTAGCTTGTTGTGTTAGATGATACAATATTAAATTTACCTTCATTTGTTAGCACAAATTTTTGGGTCAATCGGCGATTTAAAATATTATCTGAACATAAGAAAATAAATTGAGGCATGCTTGACAAAAAAAAAAAAAATGTCAGCAAAAACTCTACTAACTTTGGGAAGACGTCTGCTCTCTCAACTGGATGTTGGGCTCATAGAAAAATGGCCTCTTCAAAGACTATAACCCTTCTAATATTTCCATTAATCTTGTAACATCTAATTTCTCTGTTTGGATTTATCTCTAGCCCTTTTCTAGGCTTAGATATACTTTCTTAGGTCCTATGGACTATCGAATATTAATTAATGAGAGATAATGAAGGTGGTAAGAATGAGTCTACTAGTGGAAGTGTTCGGATGCACCTATTGATCTAACTTGTATCTTTTTTCAAAAAAAAAATAACAAAAAACAAGCATGTAGACTATGAACTTAATTGATATATTTTGCGAGTGCTCCGTTTCTAACCTAAAAATAAACGTGAAGGATAAAGGAAGTACAAAGTCAACGTTTAAATTATTTATTGCTCATAAATTCACATGCCCAATTACAGCTGTCTTTGTCACTCTTTAAAAAAAAATTACACTGTCATGCACATTGTAATTTATGGCATCTGGTGTGGAACTAAGTGGAAAAAAAATTGCATTTGTTGCATACTTCCAAAATCCACCCACTTTTGGTTTGAATTTGAAGGAGCAAAATTACAGTTCTAATCTACTAACCTTTTTTTTTTGGAACAAAATATTAATGGATATATGGATCAGTAGGTGTACCGTGACATCTTAATTAGATTGACACATCATTAGCACCCTCATCATATTCCAATCCAAAAGTGATATCTCATTCACAAAAGTAGAATGTACATGGGACAAAGCCCAATAGGAAAGAAGAGATACAATGGAGAGGCTAGAGGAAAGCCTTCTAATTGAGGGGAATAGTAGAGGTATCATAGTTACAAAAGGAGGAAGATCTAGAGCACCAAGAAGCAGCATGGTAGGTAATGTCATCAATTAGATTTGCACTTGTCCTGTCAACAGATTGAAATATTCTGCCATTTCTTTCAGTCAACAAACACCAGAAAATAGCCCCAATAATGCAGTTTTTGATTATGGATTTAGCAGATGTATGAGGAAAATGGATAAACAACTGTATAAGCTTTAAGAGGGTGTTCAATGAGGCGATATTCAGACCAATATTGGTGAAGAAATTCCAGATAGATTTGGAGAAAGAGCAGTGCAGGAAAAGATGATCTGTTTCATTGTTCTGTTTGCATAATACACACCAATCGGGGCTAAGATGCTTGGATGGCAATCGGGCTTGGCATTCTTTGTTAACCATTTTTTTAGTTTTATATTTGTTTTTAACTTATGTTTATTTTCTTCTAAATTCATCTTATGTTTTGATATTTTTCAAAGAATCACTTAAACTCATAGCCAAATTAAAAAAAAAAAAAAAAAAAAAAAAAAAGCTTGTCTTTTTTTAAAAAAAATAAAATAAAATTTCACTTGATTTTTTAAAATATTAGCGTGGAAAGCCAAGAAACTCATGAGTGGAATTGGTGTATATAAACTTATTATAAAAACAAAAAATAAAAATTGATCAATTACTTCTTTTTTTTTTCTCTGAATTGCGTTTTTGACAATTTTTTTCTGAACTGGGTTTTGACATTTTTTTTTCTGAGTACCTTGATTTTCTCATCATAAAAAAGAATTAAAATAAATAAATAAATAAATAAAACAGTTCAAGCAATTTATTATTTTGTTAAATTACGGATTTACCTAATAGCTTAAGTAAATTGAATGAAGTCAAATTTAATATCATATCATCTAAGTGTCTACTAATATAGTAAATGCAAAGATTTTTTTTTTTTTAAATTAATTTGTTTGAAAGGCAGAGAAGCCATTATTACTGAGAAGAAAGTACCAACTCGAGAATTGACTCAAGGGACGATGAAGGAAAATAGATAGAGAACGGTTAGGGTTTTAGATTCAAAGGAAAAAAAAAAAAAAAAAGATTTATTTGTTAGATAATACATGATATTTAAATTAACATGATAAAACATGACATTTATTGAAATGTCAAGTAAATTACTACCATTATTGATATTTCAAAATTTTTATTTTTATTTTGAGAAAAATAATCTTTTAATCAAGTATAATTTCTATTTTGTCTTTAAATTTCAAAATATTACATCTTATAATTAAGTTTTAAATTTTATTTCCATTTTATCAATAAATTTCAAAATATTTATGCAAGTTTTGAGTTTAATTCTAATTTAGTCTCTACATTTTACCTCTACATAACTTAAATTAATAATTAATTTAAAATAATTATGATGTAAAATTTTCAATTAGTTTTAATAGTGACCGAAAACTAATTTATATTGAAAACAAGAGGAAAACTTAGGTGTAGTCTAGGCTATATTTAGGATCTCATGTTGGAAAAATTAAGGGACCTCACACATAGATGGGGCTACTCCACTCATTGTTAATTGGTTCTGAGATGGAACCCCATAATATCTAATATGGTATCAGAGCCCATAAAATCCAAACACGTATGTGGTCCAATAAAAAGAAATTGAGATCCAATCAAGAATGGTGAACCAAAAAAAGAGGCACAAACTTGAGTGGCATGTTCAAGATCCCACATTGGAAAAATCAATGGCTTCACACTATTAATAAGATAGATATGACTATTCCACTTATTACCAATTGGTTTTGAGATGAACCCTAAACATTAGATATTAGTGAAAATTCAAGGAATTATACTCAAAACTTAAAGATTAACACAATATTTATGTATGCTTTTTTTGGCACACCAACTTTAAATGTTGAGTTGGTTTTTTTACCCACCCATCTCAACTCTCCCTCTCTCTAATGTTTTCAATGACTCCACCCATCAACGACTACTGCTACCACACTTCGATGACATATTCTGACCCCTCAAATGTTTTCAATGCCTCCACCCATCAGTGACTACCATTAACACATTCCGATGACATACTCCAACGATGATCAACTCTCGACTCTGACAACCACCTCTGACAACAACTTTGGAGACCAATGCTGACGATCACCTTCGCACAAAGAAACTCCGGCTGAATACTCCGACAACAACCTTTGTGCGGCCAACGCCATGACCAACTCCGGACTCCGGCAACCACCTCTGACAACAATTCCGATGACCCCCTTCACACAAAAAGGCAACTCCGACAACATACTCTGACTACCACGTTCATCGGGCCAACTCCGACGACCAACTCCGGATTCTAAGAACCACCTCCGATGACCACCATTGAGTGTTATTCATTAATAAGCATTTATGTACATAAAAAACTAACCATAAAAGATGTTTGAACAAAAAACTGTTTGCAAAAAAAGAGTTTGCACAAAAAACATATATAATTTTGTTGTAGTAGTATAAATGTAAAGAATCAAAATGTCTACACAAAAAGAAAAAATCATTAACCATAAAAATTGAAATTCATATTTCACATATGGGCAAAAAACAAGAATTGATTTTTTTTTTTTATAATTAATATTTATAGTTGAGTTACAATTAACTAAGAGTTAAAAATTTAAGGTTAGGGTTAAGTAGTTGTGAAAAATTTTCATTTGTTTGGAATATATATGTTTAGTATTTAGGAAAGAAAAAAAAATGTTATGTAATTGAGTGTTCAAAAATTGAATTCAAAATTTGTGTGGAGTATTACTTTGTTGGAATTTGTTATGTTTTAAGAATGGGAAAAAACTAAGCATTTTTTGTGTTAAAAATTTTAGGAAAATATGTGTATAGTTGGGAACTTAAAAAAATAGCCCAAAAAAAAAAAAAATCCCAGACAAAATCAATTTTGTTAAGAAAAGAATGCACTAAATACCTCAACTCATGATTGAGTGTTAAAAAATTGTTGTCCAAATTTGTTTTCATTGTATGTTTATTTTGTATGAATTTATTATGTTTTAAGAACAAGAAAAAATTAAGCTTTTTTTAGTGTTAAAATTTTTATTTCAATGGGTGTATAAGTGGAAATTAAAAGGAAAAAAAAATTGATACAAAATCAATTTGTTTAAAAAAATTGCACCAAATACTCAACTCAATATAATTCAACTAGCCGACGGAATTCGTCGCCCAATTCCGTACCAAATATTTGCAATTTATTTTAAAATGTGGCTACAGTCTTAATTAATTATCCTAAAATTATATACCATTCATTAATACAATTACCCCAAACTGATTACAATCACAACTTTCAACTCATCCAACTTTAAAACCATCTCACTAAAACAAAACTTTTTTTAAAAAACAAAGATACTTCCTTCATGAACAAAAGATTACAAAAATTGAAGGAGCTAGACCAAAGCTCAATTTAAAACTATAGACGAAATATCATTAATAAAAAATAAAAAATAAAACATAAAAAAAAAACTTAGATTTAAAGAAAAAGTTGCTATTTTTAACCTAAACAAAATTTCACCTTATAAAACTACACTTCTTTTTCAAAAACTATTTTTTATAACCTCTTTCTTACTTTTTGAGATTTTGAGTGGACCTCACATGATAAAAATACCATTTTGTTCCTTATATAAGTGTTTTCCATTTTATTTTTTCTATTGTAACTTTTCAAAACCCATCCTCAATTAAAAAAGTTCTTACCTGAAATTTCCAAGATTTGAAAAATTGGGTGAAATTCACTAAATTCTAATTCTTACGGAAATTTTGTGAGTTTTTTTTTTCAACTCAAAATTAAGAAGGGTAAATAAAATAAATTAAATATAGCAAAATAAGTCAAAATATTTATAAATATAAAAAAATTTTACTATCTATCAGCAATAGGCTGCGATAGACTTCTACCACTAACAGATAGTGAAATTTTTCTATATATAAATAATTTGATATTTTTTCCATTTATAATAATTTTTCTATCTTTTTTTAAAAAAAGAAAATTACTTATGTGCTTTATGTCTATTTTCCCGATATGGACAGTAAAAAAATATTATCATTTAAATTATAATTAATATTTTTTTAAAAAAAAAACTTGTATATTTTCTTCCCAATAAATAAGAAATTTTGTATTTTTTAAAATAATAATTAATATTAAAAAAAACTTTACATTTCCTTCTTGGTAAGTTTTTTACCAGAAAATTGAATTTCGTAATAAATTTTTTAATTTTATTTAAATCATGTTTTTTTAAATTAATCCATTAAGAAAATTATCTTAAATGGAAAAACTACTGAAAATATTTACAACTAATAGCAAAATTACTATTTGTGTCTATCGTGACATAGATAGTAGTCTATCGCGGTCTATCACAGATAGAGAGTAAAATCTTGTTATATTTATAAATATTTTAGTTACTTTTGCTATATTCGAAAAGAGCCCTTAAACTTAATTGAGACTAATTCCATGTTTAAAAAAAAAAAAAAAAAAATTCTCAATTCCCCTCATTTTTAATTTAATTTTTTTACCAATTCCAACTCTAATTTTTTCTTGTAAATTTAAGTTAATTATTTTAAACTTAAATTTATGGGAATTTTTGTAGGAGGATAGTTTTTTATTTTTTTTTATTTTATTTTTTAAATTTTCCATTCTTAGTTCTGTGTTGAAAAAGAATCTCATAATAATTTTTTTTTTTAAGAATTAGAATTTAGTGAATTTCCCCCAAATTTTCAATTCTTAAAGGAAATTTCACGTAAGAAATTTTTTTTACCACAATATTTTTAAAACCTTACGAGAAATTCTGACCATATTTTTTTCGCTATAAAGTCTAAAATTGGAGTTAAGTTTGAAAATTTGTAATAGAATAAGCTAAAATGAAAAAGAAAGTACAAAAAGGTGTTTTCACCATATGAGACCCTCCACTTAAAATCTCAAAAAGTAATAAATGGATCAGAAAAAGTAGTTTTTTTTCTTTTAAAAAAGAGTTAGTTTTGCGAGATAAAAATTTTTTAAGTTAAAAATAGTAATTTTCCGATTTATAACACCAAGCAGCAGATCCAGAATTATGGACCAAAACTTGAAAAAAAAAAAAAAAATCTAGAATCACTATAAACCAAATCACAAGCAACATTCAAAACTAATCATAATTACGAGACAAATTAGGTCCTCACCTATCCCAAAAAGCTGGACCAAAAAGATATTTTATTTATCTTTCTTTTTCAATTAGCGTGTAAAAAATCCGAAAAAATGGGGTTAGGTAATATTTGATAGTTGACTAGAAGGTGTGTTGAAAACGTAGATGTAAACAACATCTAGGGGAGGTATATATTGTTTTAATTTTCTCTACATATATATGGGTAAGATGTGATTAGGACTTAGGAGTTCATAATCTCAACACCACCATGGGTGACTACAACCAAGTTATAAACAGAGCACTGCATGGTCCTCCATCATCACCCAGTAACAGAAAACCTGCACCCAAATTAATCAAAAGCTCCTCCGATCAGTATTTTCAAGGCGAGCCACATACTCCAGAAGTAGTCCATGGTAAGAAGAGGCCAGCGCCGGTTAGCCCCGGCGACACCCCCCAACATGAGCCGCCAGCCCAAAGGGCACGAACCGACCACTCGGAGGGTTCCAGCTCGGGCGTCCCAATGGATGATCTGATAGTGAAAGTGGAGGAAATGGTTAAGATGCTGAAAAGGGTGAGCGGGAATAAGGATTTGGTGAGTGATCCTTTGTTGGGTTGCTTTGTGTCTGCGCAAACTCTGCTCATGGCTTGTACTGCGGAGCTTATTTCAAGATCAACCACAAAAGCAAAGCGGCCATTAGATCACCAGCGCAGTGAAGGTTCTATTAATTATAGTTCTATTACTGACGGAGCTGCTGATGGAAGTGGAGAGAAAAAGAAGATTAAGAAGTCTAAATCCACCAATTAATTAACCATAATCCTCCCAAAACTCCATTACTCTAATTATCAGGAGTTTTTTTTTTTTACCCCTTAATAATGTAATGTTTAATTAGATCCATATGTCATGTTATCTTTAGACTTTTTCTTTTGAGAGTTATTATATGAAAATTAGCGTTTTCTCCTTAATAATATATATGTATCAAGTAATTTTGGCACAATTTTAGTGTTAAATTGTAAATTGTGTTAGGTTAACACAACCCTTCACAAATAGAAATATCTATAGGGTGGAGCCAGGACAAGGATGATTTCTTATCCTCATCCTCGTCCCCAATTTCAATTCTCATTTACACGAAATTTTACAATTTAATTCTGCAGAAATTGGGTCAGAATTCTCTGTGTGAAATTTGCGGGTTGGATTCCAACATCAAATTATTTTCTATTTAATTAAATAGTTAGTTTTCCACTATGAATTCTCATCTACATGTCTGGTTCTATTCAAGAGGTGAAAGATTCCATCCCCATCCTCACATTTGTTCTACTAAAAAATCTAATTTGAATGTAACATCTCTTACTAACCCTTCTTTAAATAATGGTCAATTTTCTCATGAAAAAATGTTAAACCTCTTAAATAAAATAAAGCAAAATTTCTTATGTTATTTAATTATTCTAAAAGTTCTAAAATAGTTCTAACATATTAAATTATTCTTACACTATCATGATTCACATATTATATAGTATGTGATTATATAATAGGAACAAAGATGGAGAATGTATTAAAAGTCCCTATTCCTGTTTAGCTCACAAATCTTTTCCCACTCCCTTCCTCATTCTCTACCTAAACAAAGATTTCCCACCTCTTAGGGACAAGTTTCCATACAGCTCCACATCACTATTCACAAACATGTACTAGTGAAAAAATGATTGAAATCAATAGAAAAATTGTATTCTTTGCTCAAAATTACACAAAATTTGAAGAGAAATTGAGAGGAAGCAAGAACTCAACATTTGATGTTTGAAAAGCCCAGCCAAACGTTTTGGATCTACAAAATTAGGGCAAGCCATGTGAAACAACTCTTTAACTTCTCCATGTGAATTTTGCAAAGGGCCAAAAATTCAAGTCATATACATTTGACCAAAGTATAAGTTGAATGAATCAATTAAATTAATAAAAAATCACATTAAAATGTATTATATAATATCTGCTTACTCCATTTTACTTGTCACATATTTTGGCACCGACTGGTTGTCCAGAACTTTTTTAACATAAAAAAGGAAAAAAAAAAAAGTTGAATTAGTCATTTTAAGACAAAAACTAAACTTTTTTTTTATTATTATTTTTTTACCATAGATAGGTTGAGGGCTTAATCTCCGACTTTGAGATGAGGTTGATAGTATATATTTAATGCAGTTGAACTATATTCATTTAGACCAATTAAACTATTATTTGATCATTATCATTTTTAGTTTAAAAAAACATAGGATTAGGGTGTAATAAAGTTTTAAAATATGTATAGTACGATCTGAATTAAATTTTATATATTGTTTTATATGAGCTTGAACGTCACTCAGACCCATTCAAGTGTTAAGGCCACTCTTTCATAACTAAAAAAAGATAGAAATTTTAGATAAGCGTGAAAATTATTTAAAAAATCCACTCCTTTCTTCAATTTTTTAAAACGCCTGATAACAAATTATTAAAAGTATTAAATGACGTTATATGATCCTACTATAATTAATTAAAATATTTTGGTCAATATATGATTAGTTTCAGCTAATATAAGTATGCATTACGGATCAAGAGAGTTAGTGGGATTTGAATCTCACTACAGCAAGTGTTATTGGCATATTTTTTCAAATATAATTTAAAATATAATAGATTTTGAAATAAATACAAATGTTTCACAACCACTAAAATGAATTTTAAAAGTTATTAGTATCTTTATTTTAAATCGTTCTTATTAAAAATATTTAAATAAAAATAAAGTTTTGAAAACATTTATTTTTTAAGTTAATCCAAACAACCTCTGATATTGTTGAGCTAAGAAAAAAATAAAACTTCACTAGACAAACTAAATTTAACAAATATAATTTACATTTAAATAATTTTTTTGGTTTTAGAAATCCAGCCCTTCATGATCCATAAAAAAAAAAATAAGTATAGAAAATTCAATTACAATAAAACCAAATTTAGTTTGTTTCCTTGTCTTCGAAAATTCAAGTTTTTTTTTTTTTTTTAATATAATAGAAAAAATAAAGAAGATGAGTCCATAAATAGTTGTAAGATTTGAGTAATGTTGCAAAACGGTGAAAATTCCAAAGCTTTAGAAATTATAATATTAATAGTATATATAAAAGTGGCTACATTTCTTCCCATTAACTTTCCACTTCCCCACACCCTAGATAAAGGGAAGTTTAATTTTAATTAATTAATAATTAATTAATTAATTAAAATAATTAAATATTTTATATTTAATTAAATACGTATTTGAATTTTAATCATATTCAAATGAATATTTCTCTCCTAATTCATAGTTTTAATATGAATCTCATTTAGTACATTAACTTTGAACTCGTAGTTTTAATATGAACTTCATTCATATTAATTTATTATTTGAATCATATTTAAATACATTAAATATCCCATATTATATAGTCTAATTTTGAATCTTATTTCAAGTTATTTTATTATAATGTACCAATATACATTTTCCTTAATTAATTTGAACATTTCAAATTATTCTTTCAAAACTTTTGGTTCTTGTTAATCGATTGTGAGCTAGCAAAGAGGCTAATAGACCTACAGATTATAAGCTCTAATGATCTAAAATTAATTAATTAAACCCTTTAATTAGTTATACTCTTTTCAAAGACTACAACCCTTCTACCATCGTTATTCATCTAAATGATTTTTGTAATAATTAATCTCTCTGAGTTGATGGGGCTTATCTCTAGACCTACTTGGTTGTTTTGCTATTCTTCTCTTCATTGGACTTATTGAATATATTAATGAAATGGTAGATGATGAGGGTGCTAAAAATGTGTCCACCTAGTGGAGATATTCAAGTGCACTTACTGACCCAACATATTTTTTTCAAAAAAAAAAAAAACAACATTAATTAACTATGGGATAAACCACTATAGATTCATAGTTGCACTCTTATGCACTGTAGGTCATGTTGCATCAATAAATGTAATCATTTACTATAAGTCGATCATTCACTAGTTGTTCATAATTACAGTTGGTCAAATGTTCGTTTTACCCCTGTAATTAACTCTATATCCTTAAGTACCTCTAATCCTTTAATGAACAGTTTTTTTTTATGGTCCAACCATAAACTAAGTCCCTCTCGGGTCAATGAGAGGGTGGGGCCCTATTGTTTAAGACCAGGAGTCACCACTTAATGAAACTATTCATCTACTTACCCTACCTAGGAATGAGTGAATTCTATCTTGTGAAGTTATGTTTCTAGCTCACCACTTAGGTAACTCCCCAAAATGGTAGGCTTATTGAGTCAGCGACTTGAGGGTACTCTCACCCATGCAAATTAAAGGATGAGTCCTCACAGGCAGGAGTTCACAATTCACTCAAGATTAAGACCAAGTTGCATATGATCATCCTGTGAAATATTAATCTCTTTAGTCAATGGAGTTACAAAGAGAGATTAATGATTTTGTGATCTAGTCTTATACAAACTCATCGTATAGAATACCCTCACTCGCATGTCTCAACATAAACAATTTGAATCACATCGTTTGTAATAATTACAAACCCTTTTAGTTATTACTTAAACATGATCCACTTGTATGTCAACTACATATTGTTCAAGTTTTCATGTAAATAACCTTGGATTTTTCGTTTATTGGATCGAGTTATGCAATTCTAAAACACGAATTAAAATAACACATTATTTTATTAATAATTAATAAATCATTTACATATTCACAAGCCACACGAGTTTACTACATAAAACCCAACATCACCCACATACATAAATGTTACACAATTGTCATAAATATATTCTTAAATAAGAAACTCTTTAACTCACCTACGAAGAAAACTTACATTCTAAAATATAAATATACAATGGAACTAATTATAATTTAATTATTGAATATCAAAAGTTTTGTAACATCTTTCTTTCCTACAACTATAAAATGGTTCTCTCTGTATCTCATTTTCAAATAACAATTTGAAGTTTTTCTCTTCTACTCTTTGTTCATTTTTATGTTTCCCTCTCTTTTTCTTTTAGGTTTTCTCCTACACTTGAAAAATACCACAAAAGTACTTTATTTGCCTTTGATTTAGGGATGTTTTTATTGAATTTGATGTTGTTTGCTAGTGATTTGCACGTAAATATGAAGAAACGAAGTTTTGAGGGCCAAAAGAACCAAAAATCAAGCCAAAACTAGATGAAAAGATGAAGAAAAGTGAAGAAACTCTAATGCAAGGCATCCCCTAAGCGCTAGATTGACATTGCCCCAAAGTTGTCAACTTGAGAGCTCTAATTTCTTGGCATCTGAAGAGCGTATAGGTGCTAGGTAGTGAGCGCCTAGGTGCTTTGACTTCAAGGGTAAAGCGCCTATGCGCTCTCGAGAGTGCCTATGAGCCAGTTTTTCCAAAAATATGAATTTTTTAGTTTTGGAAATAAATCTAGGACTTCAAGGGAACAAAATTCTTTACATTTGGAGGTGTTTAGCAGCTTCAATCATGAAATTAAAGAGCCAAAAAGTGAGATTTTGCTACCAAATTGAGGGCAAAGTGCTGGAGAAGAATTGGAGGTCGTCCGAGATTCCAAGGTGTCAACCAAGTGGAGATTGCCAGAGTTCAACAACAAGAGCAATTCGAGCATTTCGTCTTCCTAACTTTCTCTTTTCCTTTTTCTCTTATGTTCAAGAATTCATATGAGATTATGTATTTGATGGCTATGTGTAGTGAAAATCTTCGTTTTAGGGTTTTGGTGAATTTAATTATGAACTTATGTTGAGTATTTAGTATTTTTCATGGATATATTGTTGAACAATATGTTTTTCAATGCTATTGAGTTTTATTCTCTATTGATTGATCATCAATGTTTGTTAGGTTAAATATATGATTAAGTGGTTGTATATATGTTTAATCGGATCTATGACATTGAATTTTATTAATATTTCATGAAAATTAAATACCTAAGTTTGTAAAGAAAGTTTCTAATAGCTATGCCTAATGCTATGCTTCTTAACTTGATTTCAAGAAATTAGTAATCAATTAAGTTGCATGAAAAAATGTTGTTTTTTTATAAAAGATAATTCAGATAATAGTTATAGACTAAACATATTACTCATGCATAATTTTCCATGAAAACCTACTTAAGGGATTAATTAAAGGATCTTAACGCCCTAAAACATTCTTATCTCTTGAAGTTTCAACTTGCTTTTACTTTTCCTTTATTATTTTCAATAGTCAAACCCAAACTCGATTTCAATTCCTTAAATAAAATTAATTCAATTCTTGAATAGCCAGGTAATTAAATTGTAATTCAGTCCCTAGTGGAAATGATACTCTCGGTCTTGATCGTTTTATACAATTACTTGACCCAAACATTTGCCGTTATCATATCAATACTTATTTAGAGAACATTTAGAGGTTTTTTTTTCTTTTTTTCCTCTCTTTATGTTTCTCTATCTTTGTTTTTTCTTAATTTTTTGATCTTTTATGTTAATTTCTTAATTATAATGTAGTAGAACACTAATCATTTCAATTTTTAAGTAGTGTTGTTTAGTAACTTTTAAACTGGCTATGAGTGGTAAATCTTTTTTTTATGTTATATTGCACACACACCATGATTCTTCACCTTCTTTGCATTTTTAGCAAAATGATAATTTTCATAACATTAAGACTAAAATATGATAAAACCATTGCATTGTATTTCAAAATATAAATATGTAAATTAATTAAAATTTCAAAATTTCTTATATCATATTAATTAATAGTTGACGTTTCATCAATTTGAGCTTGTAATACTTAAAGTTTGTGAAATTGGAAAAACAGTTTACCAACAATAATATAATGTTTATAAAAAAATAAATTAAGTAAAACATTTTATTAACTAAAAAATAACGACGACAAGAATAATGAACTAAAAAAATCATTAAATATAAACAATAATATTTTTTTTCTTTGAGAAAAACAATTATGATTATGGGATTTATTAAGGCTTTGAAAATCTGAATAATTTTGCAATTTTTTTACTACCTACAAAAAGATAAAGGGCTTTCACTATTTCGTTTTCTAAAGAAAACGTTCTTCTAATTTTAGTTGTTTCTTCTTTTTCATATCTAAAATTTTGTCATTGTGTCTCAATAATATAATAATCTAACGTACTAAATATTTTCAACAAATTATTGTAATATGGTTTTATAAGTATCAACAATCCATATTTTAGATACACTCAACTTTATATTTATAAAAAAAATAATTTTAGTATATAATAAAATAAAACATTTTTATGATATTAAATGATCTGGTACTTTTAAATGATACCTAAATATAATTGTTTCTATTTTTTTATTATAAAAAATACTAATTACATTATATCAAAATAAATAAATTACTCCACATTACTCACACATCAACCTTGACATGAATAATTAATAACATTTTCCCAGTCATAATCACATATTCTATTTAAACAACTAACAAAAGAATTAAGTAATAATTTAAAGATAATAATATATCCTATTTAAAAATGATTTATTTTCCATCCATTTCATCACAAAAATTGAGTTCCATCTTATTTGTTTAATTTTTTTCTTTCATCAGAATTTGTTGATCTAGAGTCTTTGTCATAATGAAAAAGACATGAATTTTACTTTTAAAAAATGTTCATAGATATAAAAGCCTTATCTTTCTCCCTTGTCATTTTTTTTAAGGCAAATTGCAAAAACAACCTCTAACGTATGGTAATAATTGCAACCCCTAACTAAGGTCTGTGATAATGAAGAGTGGAATAATGAGAAGTAAGGAGTTATGAAGTCTAGGGAGTTATGAACTCTTGGAGCCCACAGTGTAAGGAGTTGATAAGATATAAAATTGACGTGTTTTTAGTAGTGAGACAACATCTACTTGGGCCAAATAGGGAGTGAAATTCACAAACTCCTACTTCACAATTTCTTAGACTAAACACACCTAAGTTATATCACTTACAACTAAATTGGTTGATGAGAATAATTATACGATAAATAACTAGTATATTTTAGTTTAATATTTGTTTAGTTGTTAATTTAGGGGTTGTTTTCAAATATAGGAATTAAACCAAAATATTTACAAATATAGCAAAATTTTACCATTTATCTAGACTATTATCTGTGTCTATCTATGTTATGATAGACACAGATAGATAAACGGTGATATTTTGCTATTATTTGTAAATATTTTCAACAATTTTATCATTTAGAATAATTCATTAATTTATATTAATTATTATTTAATTAGTATTTTAGAATTAATTAGCCAATTGTGTTATTTTCTTGTAAGGGTATAAATAGTCAATTTAGGGTTGTAATAGGAATTGAATATCAGTTTTATATCAAACTTGTGTTCTTGAAGGGTGCTCTCTCATCTTAAGCATGAATTTCTCATGTTTGGCTATGAATTTGGTCTAATACCTTGTCTATAACATCTAATATACCAAACTTAAAAGTATTTCAAATTGCACTAATTTGAAATGGAAGACAAAACAGAGCACAAACAGAGGAAGCTAATTATTTGTTATTGTTTTAAGGAAAAAAAAAACATCAAAACAGAGCATAAACAGAGGAAGCTAGGTGGGAGCTCACTGTCACAGACCTTAGTTATATGAAGCCAACCCAACATCATGGACTTATCAAAAGAGACTACTTGACCTTTTGATCTATAGTTAATAAAGGAAGTTGGGGCTCTCAATTTTCATGGGTCACTTGCCTAAGTTTGAAGGCAAGAATTTTAGAAGAAATAAACAACAGAGTTCCAACACTAAAAAAAAGGTTGATATATAAAGATGGCTATCCCAATTCCCAAAACCATATAGAATAAAAGTATATGATGGTCAAAAAGTACTGGACTGTCTTTAGCATAGCAAAGCCCAAATCTCAGCCCCACATTGCCAAGAAGAATCACTTGAAACCCCAGCAAAGGTCTCATAACACGCAACCAAAAGAAAATAAAGCAAAAGATAAAAACTTCACTTTACTCATTCAACCATTTCCCTTATGGTTCAATTTCCATTTCCTCTACCACAGACCCATCTCCCAAAACAATGCCACTCCCCCACTACTCCTCTGTTTTAATCCTCACTCTGTTTCTCTTCACAACCCCATCTCAATCCACCAAATGCAGAACTTCCTGCGGCCAAATTCAAATCAATTACCCATTTGGAATCGACGACGGCTGCGGCAGCCCATACTACCGCCACATTCTCGACTGCACCGACTCCGGCAAGCTCGAATTAAGAACCCCTTCAGGGAGATACCCAATTGAAACCATAAGCTACACAGAACGCCACATCAAAATCACAGACCCTTACATGTGGAACTGCGACGACGGCGACAATTTCCGCCCGACAAGACCGTTCAGCCTCGACACAAGCACCCATCTCTCGCTTTCCTCGCAAAACGACTACCTGTTCTTCAACTGCAGCGAGGAGAATGTAATTGTGGCGCCTAAGCCGATGTTCTGCGAGCGGTTTCCGGAGCGGTGCGATTCGTCGTGCGACAGTGCGAGCTATCTGTGCAGGCACTTGCCGGAGTGCGGCGGGGGTTTGGGGGCAGCGTCTTGCTGCTCGTATTATCCGAAGGCTACAGAATCGTTGAGGCTGATGCTTAAGTATTGTTCGAGCTATACAAGTGTGTATTGGAAGAGCATCGGGGCGCCGGATCAGCCGTACGATCAGGTTCCGGAATATGGGATAAGGGTTGATTTTGATATTCCGGTGTCGACGAGGTGTTTGCATTGTCAGGATATGGTGAAAGGAGGGGGAACTTGTGGATTCGATACGCAGAGTCAGGGTTTCTTGTGCCTTTGTGGGGAACGGAATGTCACTACTTTTTGTGGAGGTTAGTGGATTTTTTTCTCTTTTTTATTGAAATGTTTTTTTAGATTAAATTATAAACCTAGTACTTGTGTCGAGATCTCACGTTGAAAAGATAGACAGAGTTCAACATGTTTAATGCAATAAAGAGAAATGGAGAATTATAGAAATTATGTAGAATAAGGGTTTCAGCTTACTCAGAGAGTTGTAAAACAATGTTAAGAGGTTGTTTAGGATATTGAGTTGAGTTCTAAATTCTGGAATTAAGATACTAGAGTTGGAAAGTCTATGTTTGGGGGTAGTCTAGAGTTAGAAACTTTAGAGGGAGAGAGACAGAGAGGAAGTTGGTGTTTCTCGATAAATGTGCAAACTTCAATAGTAAACATTGTTGAAGTCGGTGAACTTAAGTTATTTAACACATATTTATGAAGTCGGTGGGTCAAGCACACCCTAAATACAAGTCAAGAGACAAAAGACTAAAAGTCTAAATGATCAAGCTTTTACATATTAAAAAATAAACATAAAGTAAATATTAAATACTCTAACACAATCTTTAAAAGATACATTAGGTACTTCTCCTATTCTTGATTGATTTTGAAATGGAACTTATATATATCTAATATGACGTTAGAGTTCATTCGCCCAACTGAGTATTCAGTACAAAATTGAGATCTACCAATCTAAGAATGTTCAATCCATAGAGAAACTATTTTGAAGAGATATATCATCCAGAACATCTAAATTATAAAGATGGAGATCATTAAGGAAAAAAAAAAGTTTAATAACATGTAAAGTAGAAAAATTCAAACCTTTCTAACCACATCAAAAGTATATAATTATGGGAAAGTTAGCTCCAAACCTTTAAAATTAGTGAGATGAAGATTTGAATGGTGAAAAATAAACTACAAACTTATATGTAAAATTTGAGGGTTTTTTTTTTCTGTTTTTTTTTTTTCCCTTCCCTTGATCACTATGTGTTCTCTCATTTATATAGTAATGTGTTTGAGGATTTTAATTTTTACCATTAACAAATTTGGAAGTAATTAATTATGATTTGTGGGAATGTATCCTAATTTTTTAACGTCAAGAAGAAAGAAAAACATTTACTTTCAAAGGGTACGGATGAAATTTCATTAATTTTGAAATATTTTATAAAGTAACATGTTTGTGAACTATTTTGGAATCCTAGTTTTTAAAAGAATATGAGTTTGTTATTAAAGATCTCAATAGTCTCTTTCACTAAGCATTTCACATCTTAAACTATTCTTTACGTTGGAATGAGGGTACTTATAACTTTCCTTTCTTTTTCTCTTTTTCCTTTTCCCTTTCTCTCTTTTTTTTTTTTTTTTTTTTTTTTATCTAAGGGTTTGCTATGACTAAAATTTAAAATATGAATGCTGATAAAAATATTGAGATTTCAACTTCATTGATATATCGATATAAATATCAATAATATGTTGATGACAATAGATGTTTCTAGAAAATTTATAAAAAGAAAAAAAAATTAAAAGATACTTAAATTAATTAATAAATGTTATATATGATTGTTTTCAAAAATAACAAAATGAGGCAAAATATTTACAAATATAACAAAATGTTATTGTCTATCAATGATAGACATTGATATATCACAAATAGATATTGATAGATGATAGTAGTCTATCAGTGTCTATCACTGTTTATAATTAATAGACAATGACATTTTGCTATATTTGAAAATATTTTTAGCAGTTTTGTCATTTAAAACAATTATACTTTTTTTTTAAATATTTACAAGGCAAGAAAGATTAATAGATGCATCGAGACATCCCAAACTAGTTAACATGTTTATTATTTGTATTATGTTTATAATGAGTGGAAGTTTCTTACTTAATTTTTTATATTTCATATATTTTGTTTTTTTGACGGAGCCCAAACAACCCAATCACCAATCTCAAAAATTGAGTATCAAAGAATTTTTTGTTTTGTTTTTTTGGGATAATATGTGGATTATATTGAAGGAATTGAACATCTAACTTTAAAGTCAACAGTATAAATCGCCCAAGTTTTGATATGAATTTTTTTTTTAGTAAAAAATAAGTAGGGTGTAGAATAATTTAAACCTCAAATTCGAAGGTATATATTTTATATCGATTAAACTATGATGTACGAAACCCAGAGAATTCATTTATCAAAACCTTCACCATTTCTCATTAGTTTACATTTCAAATCTTAATTTGTCTGTATATTATTTATTCACATTAATAAATAAGTGAAACAATTATGTAACTACCATTTCTGGATGCAGATCATGACACATCCCAACAAAAGAAGAAGTTTGCAGTAATTTCAGGTGAGCTAATTTTTAAACTCAAGATCAAATACAAATTTTAGCCTACAAACCTTCAACCAGCATTCTATTTTAATTTTCATTGAATTATTCCATACAAAAACTTAGTTCTAGTACTTTCCAATTAAAGTTAGTATTATAATTAATAGAAATCTAATTCGTAATTGCATGTTAAAATTGCAGGGACGGCCGCGGCCGTGTCGGCGGCCGGGGTGTTCGTAGTTGCAGCGGCTGTGATATGGTTTGTAAGAAGAGTAAGAGCCAAAGCTCCGGTAACCTGCGGGGTTCAAAGCAATGACAATAGGCTTTTTTGATATCATCTTATTTCATTTCTCTATTGTATTCTTTTTTTTTTTTCACATATAGAAATATATATAATTGTTGTTTATTGAAAGCAATTTACTCAAAACTATAGATTATACAATTTTGTAGAAATCAATTATATACACAACTCGTATAGTTTTGTTGTTGTGCAATTGCTATATAAAAACGATTGTGCTGAATATATGCCGTATTGAATTATTAGAATTAAGAATACATGAATGTTCAAACTTGGATCGTGAAACATTTCTTGAATTACAATTCAACATTTAGAGAAATGAAGATGTTTAGCATAGGAAACCATAACACCCTAGCATCCTATAATATATATATATATAATTTTATTTTCTATCTATAATAGATCACGATAGACCCAGATAGATATTTATCACTTTACCAGATAGACAGATTGATAGAAATAGATGTCTATCTGGGTTTATCGTGGTCCATCACATATAGAAAGTAAAACTTTGCTATATTTTAAATAATTTGATATTTTTTCTATTTATAATAATTTTTCTATATATATATATATATATATATATATATCAGTTTTGAAGTTGATAATACAAGTATTATGTAAATTGAGTTGTGCTCATTTTGGTATTATACTCTATAACAATTTATGAACCTATTTAATTATAGGTTTTCAATTAGTTCATTTAAATAGTCAATGAAGAATACTTGGGTGTTCCCTGAGCTGCACCTATATCTGTGCATTCCAGTGGGTTACCAAATAAAAAACTACCACATGCTAGTCTTTTTTGTTTAGGGGTGCAACACGAGAACTTTCCGAGCGGTCACTCAACTTAGTACTACTCTCCCCTAACTATAGAGTTCTGATGTTGGTTTGGTGTGCTGGTATGATCACACCCCACTTGCAAGTTTTTTATTTTCCAAAAAAAAATAATTTTTTTAAAAATTGTTCCTTTGTGTGTATACAAATAGAGAATATAGGATTAGAGTTGCACCTAATCATTACTTATAGTCAATAATATAAATATATCAGTATATATTGTATACATTTTGATTATCATAACAATATAATTGTTTAAATATACAACATTTATATCAAAATATTTATATATCTCATCAACCAAAAAGCTTTCTTCTTTCTAGGAGTGCACAAATTAAATACTCACATACTTCAAAGGAAGCTAGGGTATGCACTTTGATATAACAAAAAGAAAAGAAAAACCCAAAAACCTAAAAACCAACTAGAGCGAAATTACATATGGAATTTGCGGCTTATTTAGATTGACTTTTTTAAGCACTTAGAAATTAGTCAATTGGAAAGGGTCGTTAATTAGCAAGGTTTGCCGATTAAACAAGGAAGTGGGCCTGCATTTTCAGTCAAAGCAGGAACCATAGAGCCAGGAGCCACTGGAAAAGACTGAGCTTTTGTGTAAATTGGGGTGCAGCTTCCCCATCCTGATGGCACAAAATAAGCACCATTTAAGAACACATCTCTGGAGGATCTCCATTTCCAGTTCTTCCACCCATTATTAACCTCCCTCTTTGTAACCTGTTTTGTTAATCAAATGGTAAATTTCACATTCAAATTGAAAAGTTTTAATCCTTGTTTTAATGATTATGGTGGTTCTAATTGTTTCGTACCTGCTTGGCATAAGAATTTCGGGGAGCTACAAAGTAGTTTCCTTCACTGAAGATTGTGGGGTTTGCACTTCCACCAATGGCATACATTTTCCACTCGTCGTATCTATTGTTCGCTACATGGGCATAACCAAACCTAACCCTACACCATTATTAAAGCAAATTAATCAAACATTACAAATATTCATACACCATATCTATTCACTTATGAATTTCTTTAGGTCGTTGTTATCTATTCTTTATAAATATTCATAAAATCCAAGTCAGATTTTGAAAATTTTTGAAAAGGTTATTGAAAAAATAAAGTTAGGAAATGTATTAGAACATCTCAATTAAGTTGACATTGATCTAGCACACTATTATATTCCCATTCCAATAGATATCATTGCTAGGAGAACACACATATATAACAGTTATATTTACTTAAAAAAGATGAAATCTTGAGCACAATTATTTTTAAAAACTAAGACTTAAAACGAGATCAATAAGCCAATTTGATAAGTTTAGGATTGAAAAGTAAGCCTTGCTTTATCTATAAATTTCTACATTCTATAAATAAATTAAACCAAAATTTGAAAACTAACAAAAATAATAATAATAATAGTAATAATAATATTATTTGTTTGGAAATTTGACTAAAATTTCAATGTTTGGTTAAGAAAGGTCCATAACAAAAGAGAAAACAAACATGAATTTGAAACTAAAATAGAATAAAAATGAAATCATTATGAAAGGAAAAATTGTAATATTTGTGTGTGTATATATATCTATAAAATTATAAGGTAAAATTTTGTTGTGCAAAGGAAATGAAACCCTAATCTTGCCTACCTTGGCATCCTCTCGATAAGGCCAGCACCGAAGCGGTTGAAAACAATGGTGACTCTCATAATTTTATCTTCAGTGAACCCATCATTATGTCCAAGTAACATCACCTATCAAACAAAAAATGATAAATGAACTTCAATGCACTAATTAATATCAATATCATTTCAAACAAGAGGATTAAAAAAAAAAAAAAAAAAACATACCTTATCATGTTGGGAGAAGTAGTTATTTGAGATAGTAACAGCAGTGGAAGCATGAATAACATCAACAAGACCATCAGTACATCGAGCTAAGAAACAATGATCAATCCAAACATGGGAAGAACCGAACACAGAAATAGCATCACCATCAGACCCTTGTCGCTTCCCAACATGCGAAACACTGTCTCTAACAAGCCCAGCTTTACCAGGCTTACAATCATGAATACTAATTCCATGTATAATTACATGGCTAACCCTTTGAACCGTAATACAAGGCCCATAAGCAATTTCCACTTTAACTCCACGCCCATCAATGGTCTTGTAACTATTTACCATCAGCTCATTCTTCAACACAATAACCATGTCCTTACCAAACACAATCCACAATGGCTTGTTTTGGATCACGCCGTAACGTAACGTTCCGTATTTCGGGTTTGAAGGGTTGTCGGAAGGGTCGGTGACGACGTAAATGGTGCCAAATTTGCCTCCGATTGCGTCCTTGCCGTAGCCAACGGCGCAATCGGCTAAGGCTTGGCGGTTTTTGGCCCAGTTGGAGGTTTTTCGCCAGCAAGAGTCGATTATGTTCATATTTTTCTTGTTGGGAGTGTAGTAATCTTGGAGGGAGGAACTGATGAATGAGAGAATGAAGAGAAGAATTAGTAGAAGGTGGGAGGATTTTGAGGCCATGGCTAAAACTAGAAATGTGTGAATTATTGAAAAGGGTGGTGTGATAAATGAGTTGAATTTGAGGGGCTTATATATGTGGATTTGAGAATGGAGAAAAGTGGAGCTCACGATCAAAGAAGGCAATTTAGTCACTCTTTTGACTTATTTTATTTTATTTGCAGATTGTTAAACGTGGTTGCACGGCTTTAGTTGGGTTTACTTGTTACAAAAAGTTAGATATCATATAATAATAATGCTAAGGGTTTGTATGCATAATTGACAAGATGCATGCTAATGGGAGTGTAGAGAATTTTTTGTGTGTAGAAGAGAATTTTGATATATTTTATAGTAATTGTGTCTAAAAGGAATTGGACTATCGATCATTTAGAAGATATAATTATACCAGGTCAATATAATTCAATACCGATTCAATTGTAGCATGGATGCGGCGATCTATCTTTTAAATATGGTAAAACGGTTGAAAATATTTATAAATATAGAAAATTTTTAGTTTCTATTTGCGATAGACCACGGTAGACCCAATCTATCACAGATAGAAAGTAAAAAAAATTTTCTATATTTATAAATATTTTCAACAATTTTGCCATTTAAAACAATTTTCTTTTTTTTTTTCCTCCAAAAACACTATTTGATATGTGAATCAAATTTTTGCTAATCTCTTATTTTCTGTCAGTCGTCTTACAACAAACTTTACAAATACTTTTTTTATTTAATAAAGTACCAAAGGTTGTGGGATCAATAGGTGCACCAGGACATCTCAACTAGGTTGGCATGCTTATAGCGTTCTCATCATGCTCCAAATCCAGTAGAGATAAAAGTTATGGGCTCATTTAATAATGTTCTAAGTTTTTATTTTTTTGAGAAACAAACTTGTTAGATAAACATTATTTTGTTTCTTATTTCTAAATTTTAAAATGCATTTTTAAAAATGATGTAAGTTTGATAATGGTGCTAAGTTAGTTGTGAAAATGATAATTATTGACTCTCAAATCTTAGTTTCAACACTCAAACTTGTCTATTTTTAAAAATAATAATTATTACATTTTAATTAAAAAGGAAGATGGAGATGGGTGAGAGAAGGAGATAAAGAACAATATGTACATTTTGCGAGAAAGGAAAGAACTTTTTTTTTTTTTCTTCAAGGAAACAGATACATTTATTTCATATATTAGGTTATAGAAAATTTGATGCATGCAACAAATAAATTTAAGTTTTGATAAAATATAATTAGGTACTTTTTCCGTACATGAACTCAAGCTTACGAGCCTATGACGTCTAGGATTAAATATTATATGCTGATGCTGCTACGCCGTTGACTAAATTAAACAAATATTAATATTTGTTGACCCTTTTTATTTGGATAATACTCGTTTACTTAATTGTTTCATATTTATAGAAAAACAAAATGTTTGGAATTAATTTATATTAACAGCACGTTTTGTCCCCTCAATCAATGCCTCTTCTGATGTCTCAAATGCAAGTCGATGTGTGGCAACCGACATTTCCGTAGCCATATATCACAACTTTTGGATTAATTTATAGAGAAGGTACTTTTTCAAAATAAATAAATAAATAAAATGATAAATAATAATAATAATAATAATTTTATCTCTTATTCAAGTTCCTCAAATTTCACATTTACTAATTACAACTTTTCATATCCAACTTTAATTTTAAAACTTAAATTTTAGTTTTCTATTTTGTTTGCCTTCATGTTTTTAGCAAGTTTCACCTAATATTGTGATAGATTTTTCGTAATATTTAAATAAAAGATTGTAAAAAAAGTTTCGTTAGAATTTTCCTTAATTTAATGATAAATAAAAAATAAAAACACTTAAACTATTCCTATGAAAATTTCGCTTAAGTTTAATAGTAATTTAAAAAAATAAATAAACTAATGCTTATGGCTGGTTAACTTAATAAACTAACTACGTTTAATTTTTGAAAAATTGGCATAGGGTAAAAAAAAAAAAAAGAAAAGAAAAAACTAAATAGAATTGGAATTGGTTCAAAAACTAAAAACTAAAAAGGGGTGAATTGGAAAAAAACTAAATCTAATATATATATTTTATTTTCAAACTTAAAGAAATATCACGGTTTTATCGGGGAACACCGGGAAATCTCAGTTTTACCAGGAAATTTCGTTTCTTTAAGTTTGAAAATTAAAAGAAAAATCTTAGATTTAGTTTTTTTCCAATTCCAATTTTAGTTTTTAGTTTTTTAACCAATTCTAATTAAACTAACTAAATTTAATTTTAAAAAATGGAATTAGTTAAGTCAAAGAAATTAAATTGACTAAAAAGATTAAAATTCTTATGATACTTACTATAAAATTAAATTGACTAAACTATTTCTGGTTACTTTCCCGTAACGATTCTTATGATATTTTCTATGGGAATTACCAAGAAATAGTACAGTAAGTTTTTTTTTTTTTTTTTAATTAAAAAAACAAAGTTAAGGTTTCAACTAAAATAGAAAACATAGTCTTTTTCAGGAAAAGCAAAGCATATTGGGAAATCGAAAAGTTTAAAGTTTCAACTGTGGTTCTGAAAATTTGTGTTAGATAAATTAAGTAAAGGTAAAATTGAAGAACTTAATTAAATGTACACTTAGTTGAGGGTATGCAAGACTTTTCACTATGTAGACCCTCTACTAAAAATTTAAAAAGGTAAAAAAAGAAGTTTTAAAAAAGAGATTTGTTTTGTTCCCATACAAAATTTTGGGAAGAATATTTTTCTCTAGACCAGTCTAGATGCACATAGATGTGCACAATTGAGATGCTTATAAAAGGAAAAGGAATGGGGTGAGAGAGGTTCGAACGCTCAACCTAATTAGGATAACTTTGAAACTATGAGACCTACACGCTAGCCAACTATGCCACCACTCCACGATAGAATGATATGCTTATAAAAGAATTGAACCTAAAAATTACATTTTCTTTTTCATTTTTCAAATTTACTTTATTTTTTTAAAACATTTCTTCAAAATTAAAACAAGAAGTGCGAGAAAGTGATTATCAAACAAATATATTTCTTAAAAAAAAGTTAGAATCTTATCAAACATTCCACACATTGCTATAAATAAAAATTTAAAAAAAACATTAAAGAGAACAAGAGTAACTTATTAAGACTCAAAATAACACAATGAGAAAAAGAAAAGAGATAACAAACACAATGCTAATTTGCTCTGGCTTTGACATGAAGGTGGTGCATGATGTTAATACATGTAGCCACTCCTTTTTATCCGGCTTCATTTAAATTAATTTATTAATTTTTATCTTAGGTTTTTCTAATATAATTTTGATTGTTTACCTACTTTTTATGTTAATTTTTACCTCTTCTAACTTTTATTTTAGTTTGGTTAAAGTAACCAATTTAGTTATGATAAGGAAAGGGAGGAAAGCAAGCCAAATGTAGAAAAAATTTGAATTTGGTTTTAGTTGCCTAAAAGTTGTTTCTCTTTTTTTAGCTTAAGCCAAGTTTGGCAAAATTTTAAAATTGAAATAAGATCCATTAAAAAGAAATAGGCAATTGTGGAAATGACTTTAGCCTTTATAAACCCATCTTCTCTCCCAAAAACCTTAAGGTGGCCACCATTCTCATTATCTCTCATTCTCTCTACAAAAAAATCTCTAGCCTTCATATCCCTCCTAGAACACAAAGAGCCTAACTTAGTTGGAGGTTGCATTTGGTAGGGACTTTGTCCCAAGGATCCGCACCTCACACAACAAGCGGTTTCGTGTTTGAGATTTCTTCTTTCATTCTTCTTCTTCCCTCCTAGAAACCTTAAAAAAAATAGAGAGAAATAAAGGTATTAGTAAAGATAACTACTATTATTTATTATTATTATTATTTTTTTTCTTCACCTTCTTTATTATCATTATTATTGCTATTATTATCATGTGATCTTTTTACATGCACTTACTTTAGATATTGGTTCCCTCTTATCTTATTTTATCTTATTTGTTTGTTTTTTTTTTCTCTCTCTCTCTCTTTATTATTGTTTTTTTTTTTTTTAAAATGAAAGTATGTGTAAAAAGAAGAGGAGAGATAAAAAAAAATGAAGTAAAAAGTAAGGTAACACATCTTATAATGAAGTTATGTTTCTTTGTGTTTGAAGTAAAAAAAGTGTAAAAAAAAAAAAAAAAAAGGGTAATGAGTTGAAGAAGAACATAAAGAGAAGAGAATAGATTGGTAGAGAGCAAAGTTTAGGAGAGAAGAAGTTGGGTTTCTACTTTTTTTTCTTATGAAAGAGAAAGGAAGGAAATTTAAATAAATATGACAAATTTACTATAATTGTTATTATTATTATTATTATTATTATTATTATGCAATATGTAAAGTTTGGGTGTTTTGCCATCCATTTTTCTCGTCATTTTTTTGTGCTTATTTATTTATTTATTATTATTATTATTACTATTATTATAATTTATTATTATTGTTGTTGTTGTTGTTGTTGTTATCCTTTTTTTAGTTTATTTTTTTTATATATTCATCATTTGGCATTTTTCTTAGCCTTTATTTGTCTATTTTATCTTCCAAGCATTTGTTTTGTTACTATTTTTGCATATTCATGTTGTGTTGTAATCAAGTGATATTGGTCTAATGTTCTTAATCTTCGTTTATCATTATTTTTTTTATAAAAAAGAAAACCGACGACGGATTCTAGAAATATTTGGGAGTCCGATTTTCTAGATTCTTGAGGTGAGGAAATTGATTATTTGGGAGTCCGAGATCGATCTCCAATATATGTTTTATTAAATTTTATTATGCCCTCTTATGTTGCTTCATTTATTTTGATGCATCTTTAATTATGTTTTTCTCGTATAATGTTCATATTAAGTCTTATTTGATTTCTAATTAAAATTTCTCAAAATTCTTTTCTTTAGATCTTTCTCAATTAAAATTCCTCAAAGTTTTAAAATCCTTCTAATTTAAATCTCTCTAAGTTTTTTTAAAGTTTTTTTTTTTTTTTTTCACAAGACTTTTTCTAAATCATTTAAATTTCTTTTCTTTAAATTTACACATTTTGGGTTTTCAAACATTAAAAGATTGATCTATGATTTCAAAAGGTTTTCTAATCCATTCTTTCTCTAATAACTTGTTTTTAAGACCGTTTTTCTAAAAAAATCCTATGATGGAATTTAGGAAATTTGGGACTCCGATTTCCTAGAGTTCTTAAGGTGAGAGATCACATCTTTGGGAGTCCGAGATTTGATCTCAAGAAAAATGAATTTAATGAATGTTTTAAAAAAAAAAAAAGAAACTTCATTCATTTCAAGACTATACTGTGATGGATTTTGAGAAAACGTAATAATTTCTCATTTTCTTGAGATGAAGAATTTTTCCTCAATTATAATATAGTCAAATTGACGGAATTTGTTCCACTTATTTTATGAGATCATTGCTTCAAATATTGGAGTAATGAGGGGTAAAATAAGACATTATTTTCTTTAAAAAAAAATTAAATAATACTTTTATTTCAAGATAAAAATAAATTGGCCACCGTTTTGCTTAACGGGTGTAGTGGGGTGCTAACACCTTCCCCATACACAAATGACTCCCGAACTCAACTCTAGTTTTCGTAGACCATTTTTATTTTTAATTAAAAATTGTTATTTTACTTCGGTGTCCAATCACACCGTAAAAAAGATTGGTGGCGACTCCTCTTTTTTTTATTTTCTTTTAAAATTAACCCTTTTCGAGAATGTCGGCCGCTCCGCGTCGTCTTGGGCACATGGCGACAATACAAACTCATCCACCATTATTAAAGACAAAATAAAACACATACATATTGGATGAAAGTGCCATTTTTCAACATTCGCACAACTGCGACGATTCTTGATCAAACTTAAAGTTGTAAATATTGACTCCATTGTAAATGCCATCTTCCATGTTCAGTGTAATGTTTTGGCCATTGATGAGAGTATCGTTCTGTGTGTAAGAGAATGGCACATCGTATGAAGCTTGTGTGGCCACCAAATTCACTTTAACCTTCCTCAATGGCTGCACTAGAACCCTGTGCACAACATCCACCTTCTCCGTCAAGTTCTTTGCTTCTCCCCATTCATATTCTCTTGAAAACTCTGATCCAATCGCAAGCTTATCTTCAAAAATTGTAGGAACACCCGATTTGATAATGCTTGTTTCCACATCTAGCTTCATCGAAACAGTAGAGTTCCAAGAGCTTACCCTTGTGTCGTAGTACGAAAGTTTCACATCAATCACAGCAGGTTGCTGCAACCTACACCACAATCGAACTGTGATGTTATTTGAGTAATAATTGATTGCATTGCTCTTCATGCATCCCTTTTAATCATAGTAAAAAAAAAAATTATTAAAAGAAACTATAGTCCTAAACTTTTATGAAAATAACAATTAGTATCTGTAATTTAGTTTGTAAATGATTTGGTCCCTATACTTTTAATTTTTTAACAATTTAGTCTTTGAACTTTAGTATCTAACAATTTAGTAATTGCACTTCAAATTTGTAACAATTTAGTCCTTAACATAAAAAAATAAAAAATCATTAAAATTATATGTCAATTTTTATTATTTTATGATGTAGACTTTGTATTTTGTAAATTTATTGAGTCTTTAGTTAGTTTATGCGTATTTATGCAAGAAATCTCATTAAACTTTAACACTAATTTCTACAATAGGGACTACATCATTACAACGGTCAAAGTACAAGGACTAAGTTGTTAAATAGTAAAGTTTAAGGACTAAATTGATCCAAAATTGAAAATACATGGACTAAATTGATCCAAAATTGAAAATATAGAGACTAGATCATTATATAAAAAAATTCAAGATTGACATGTGACAAACATTGATAGAATAACTATGTGCAGAGTGGATCCACTAAATTGATGGATTTCGTGTGTATATATATAAGTTGGGAAAAACTTAGGTGCAAGCAGCATCACCTATCTTTTGTGCAGTCTGACTGCCATCCCATCAGAATATGTCATTATGTCATTTGACATTTTTTTAAAAAAATATATATATTTTTTTATTTTTTTATTTATGTAATAAAAAAGAGGGAGTATGATAATTAAACTTGCTCATATAAATTTTAGCAGTGGTCATCGGCTCAACCTAAAATGGGCTTTCACCCAAGTTTGTTTTTTTTTTTTTTTTTTTTTTTTTTTTTAAGAAAAAAATACGTTTAAGTTTAGTTTTTTTCACATTTTTTAATGAACCTTTTTTATTGTTTAAGTAAGTTTGTAAGTAAGTTTAGTTTAGTTTTTTACATTTTCTAAATGAACCTTTTTTATTTAATAAATAAATATTATTTTTTTTATTATACAGTTTAAAAAAAATTACTGGTTTCAAATATAGTAAAATGTACAAGTTTTAAATATGGTAAAATGAACAAACTTATTTATAAATATAACAAAATATTATTGTCTATCAAGATAGATGTCTATTAGTGTTAATCATTGTTTATCACAAATAAACATTGACATTTTGCTATATTTAAAAATATTTCCACCCGTTTTGAACAATTACCCTTTTTTTTAAAAAAAAAAAATATTTACAAGCCAAGAGGGATCAGTAGGTGCACGGAAGCATCTCACCTAGGTTGACACCACTCTAACACTTTCATCATACTCCAGAACTAAAAGCTTCATTGTTAAAAGAGAGAGTACAAAAACGAGCTACAAAAAGTTATAACTTCATTGTACAATTACCCTTAAAAAAAAAAAATTCTTTTTTTAATTTTTCTCACATATAAATACACATATATAGAAATGTGTAAATAACTTTTAATATTTAATAAATAATTTTAGAAAAAATTAATTGTTTTAACTTTAGTTTTATTTTAAGAAACTTTAATAAATATTTCAAATTTCATTATTTGCTTATATATTGAGAGCTTTTATAATTTTGTAACTAATATTACTGCATTTAGATGTTACATTAAGCATTTTATATTTATATAAATATTAAATTACAAGTTTAATCTCTAAAATTTTTAAATTGTATCTAATAAATTTTTAAAATTTTGATTTCGAGACTATTAGTCAAAAATAAAATATCTACAAACTTTCAATTTTGTTTGCAATAGATATAAGATATATTTAAAAAAAATGTAAAATTAATCATTTTATTGGCTAAAAAGTTAATTTTGCAATCAATTTAGCCTTAACATTTGAATTTAGTAAGTAATAGATGGTACATTGATTTTCTTTTAAAACGCATAATAGGACCTCTTTTACACAAAATTTAATTTATATATAATATAACAATTAATTTTACATATTTTTAATTTTAATGTGTGGGTGGATCCACCACTAACTTGGTGGGAGTGCACAATGGCTAAATTTTTAAACTTATATGAAATTGTGTCCTCCTAACATAAAGTTCTAGATCTGCCACATTAAAGGCCGATTTGGATTGGTTTGAGAAAAAAATGTTTTTAAAAAAACTCAATTGTTTTTTAGGTTCTTTCGATAAAAGCAGTTTAAAATACACTTCAAAATCCGTTTTTAATGGTTTCCAAACACTCTAATTTTTTTCAAAATGGTCTATTTTTTAAATTAAGCTCTTGAAAATGTATTCCAAATAAACCTTAACTTGGTGGACTTCACAATGATAGTGTATTCCATTTTTATTCGAGTCTATAAATAATTTATTTCATTTTTGTCATCAACTTTCAATATTTTTCCTTCTTTTATTTTTACAATATGTGGGATGTAGGAGGTTGAATCTTAAATTTCGAGATTGATAGCACAATAATAATTAAATTAGTATTCATTATTTTCTTATAATTATTAAAATTAGATAAAAATTTTAATATCATAATTATTTTAAATTAATTAAATAGAAAATATTAATGTCAAAAATGAAAAATGAGCCTAGTAAGAAATTTGAAAATAAAAGTGTCAAATTTCGAAACTTAAAAGAACAAATGAAAAATTAAACTCAAAACTAAATTCAAAATTTAAAGATAAGGGTTATGTTTGAAAGGTCAGCACAAAAATGAAAATAGAATTTAACCTGTTTTCAACAACGCCGATGGCAATAGTAGTAACTTTCTTGTCATAGATTCGTTTGTCTGAGAGGCGAAATTCAACATTTTAGATCTTTCTAGAGACAACAAGCTCATATACCTCAAGCTTTGCCTCTGGGGTAATGGTAGGAACGACTACGCTGAGGCCTCTAATGATTCCCTCACTAGTGAATCTCTTGCAGAACAATTGGTTGCCCAAATTACGCAAAGCAACAACATTATTGCTAACTTTTGTGGGAAAGAACAAAGTGTTGGGATCATTGGGGTCGTGGATACAATCCCCAGCCACAACCCAATTACCACACCCACGAGACCAAAACTTATCAAAGAAAAGAGATTTGATTCTAATGATACCCTCGCCAAGGGTGGTGTTGAAGACCTCATTGGCAACGGCACAACTACTGATATCGGCACCGTTAAAAGTAAGATAGTTCATTCCTTGGAATCTCTTTCCCCTAAGGTAGCTGTCAGTGGCAGGTCATCTTTGAAAGCAATGTATTTGGGTAAAATGAAGAGAGAGTCCCAATCAAAGATTGGAAAGATGTCTAAGTTTGATTTGTCGGGATTTGCTGATCCTGCATACAAGCAAGAGTAGTAGGGAGGGTTGGCTCGCCAAAGACATGTAAAGTGGCCTAGTTGGACATGACGGAGGCGAATCGTGGGACCGTTGTTGCAACCGCCACCACCATTCACCAGAATAGGTTCGAATAATGTGCATGTCCATTTGGATTGGTCTTCGTTTGGCTCATTCGCATCGGCGGCAATCCACCAATGATGAGGAGACCAACGAACCCAATATTTGTTGTTGTAGACGGATCGAATATGGACAAGTCCATTCTCCAGCTTTGCTTGTTCCACCTCGAATTTTGCATAACCACTCACGGCGGTGTCGCTGGAGAATTGATGCAAACCATGCACCTCAGAGTCTTCGTGGACATAGCGTAAGTATTTGTTCACGTAGTTGGATTTCAGCCCAATGAACTTTGGGAGTTCCATATTTTCTCTCTCTATCTTCCTTCTTACTCAAACTCAAACTCAAACTCAAACTCAAGTGGGAATTGCAATTTGTGTCCATTTATATAATAGCTGCTAACAAGTAACACCCTATCATGTCTTCTAGCGTAAAGGAAAAGGGAATCTATGTTATATCTTATACTTATATATAATAATAACAACAACAATATATTATATTATTGTCAATATTTAAAATAATTTAACTGTACTTTGAGTGTATATATACACACTTTAGATCGACTGTACTGTGAGTATATCTATGTATGTACGTACGTAGATTTCATATATATATATATATAACTTGGGAAGCTAATTTTTCTTTTTTTTTTTTTACTTAAGTTTTGGAGAATGTATATTTGGTCCTTGAATTTTCAAAATATAACTTTTTAGTTGAAATTACTTTCATCACCTTTTAAACTCATTCTTAAAAATTTGAAGAACAAAAAGTTACATTTTAAAAATTCATAGACAAAATATACATATTCTAAAAATCTTAGAAAATTAAGGGTATCTTACGAGAATTCAGGAATCATGCACCTATTCATCAAATATTTAGGGACTCAAAAGGTAGGTTTTCCATATAATTTCGTAATATCATAATTTTTTACCTTTTTTTTTTAATGAAATTATGAGAGGTAGATGGGATCAGTAGACCGAGGCATCTCAGCTAGGATGACACACCTGTAGCACCCTCATCATATCCCAAAAATCCAAACATATAATTTTGTATTTTCATTCAATTTATTACAAAAAAAATCTTAGATATTTTTAAAAAATAATTATTTAAATGAATAAAACAACAACAATAATAACCTTAACGTGAAAGCATATATAATTTTAACATTATAATATCGTTTTTTAAAAATGAATTTTAGTATCGAAATTATTAAAAATAAAAATAAAGAATGAGGAGCTTTTTTCTGTGGGGAGCCGCTTTTTCCCATTTTCTTTTCTCTTTGGTAATATTTTCTCTATCTCTCTCTCTTCCAATATCCACGAATTTTCATTTACTTTATTTAGTATTAAGACTAATTGTCAAATAAAGAATATAAGGAAAGAATAAGAAAATCCCTTAATTGCTTAACAACACCATTAAAGAAAGAAGAAAAGGGCTGGACGGAAACTTTCAATACCTAACGGTAAAAAAATCAATTGAAGTTTTTGACGACTTATTGGGGAATATAATTGAGTTGTAATTTCTTGATTTATCTTAAATTGTAGATTGACCTAAGAATTTAAACGGTAAATTTAGTATTAAATAATCTAACAATCTATTAAAATCTGCTACATGATTAATGATGGTGTAGTTTTTGTTGAGTGAGTGGTAAGGCTTGTGATTGTTATTGAATAACAACCATTGGGCATTGCGGCTTTTGAGGAACAATTAGGGTTGGATATGGAGAAATTAAGGGCCATTTATCATTTTATGTTTGAAAATTATTTTCGTTTTCAATTTCTTGAAAAAAGAATCCAAAACAGAGAGATTTGTGGTCATCTTTCTTTACCAAAAACTAATAATAAAATAAATTAAGATTCTTCCCATTTTCTCTGATTTTTTCCATTACCGGAGTTTCATTTAGGAGTATGAATGTTAGGTTTTCGCAAGGGGAAATGTTAATTATTTGTGTATAATCATGTGTGATGGTTGAAAATTTGTTTATTTGAGGTAGATGGATGATGTATACATTGCTGGTTTGTTTATATATTTGAGATAATTTGTGTTCTTTGGTTATTTTGTTTATTGTAGTTCGAATTTAGGGGAGTTGTAAAATGGGAAAGAGGGAAATTGAGATGTTATTGAAAACACCCTAAGTTTTTTCCATCAATTTATATGTGCTAATGGAAATTGTATTTTCTTTTTACCAAGATACTAGAGGAGAGTGAGATTAGGAGGTCCACTGGATATCTCAACATATCTTTAGTACTCTTATCATAATGACTTTAGGAGCTGTTTGGTTTAAAATTTTATACATGTCTGAAACAAAAGATATCTAGGAATTGGATATGCGGATGTGTGAAAATCAAATGTTTGGTTGTACATGAAAAATGCTATAAGAATTTTATGAATAAAAATTATGTTTGTATTTAATTTATGAAATTAAGTATTACAATCTTATATAAATTTAATTGATTAATTAATTAAATAAACAATAAATATCATTCAATATATTGATAAGAATGAATTAATTAAGAATCAACAATAATTTTAATTATAAATAAATTTATTATTAAAATTAATCCATTAATATATTTAATGAATGTCATATTAATTATAATCTAATCATTTTTAATTAATTAAGTTGAACATTGTAATTTTAGTTTTAATTAAATAATAAAAGAATACATTTTAATAAACAACATTTTATATAAAAAAGGGAAAAAAATTAGATAAAAATATGATGCGGTAATAAAGAATATTAATAAACAATACTAACTTTTTTTATATAAATATGGCATGTTAATAACGAATAGAGTACTTAATTAATAATTTATGTACATAAATAAGAGTTTTATTGTAAAAATAAATTAAGTAAATAGATTATTATTTATTTATGAAAATTTTATATTAATTTTGTTGAATTAATATTAATTAATTAATTAATTAACTAACTAACTAACTAACTAACTAACTGTATTCAAAATGAAATTATATATAAAATGGAAAATAGAAGAGGGGAAAAGAGAAAACCCACCATTTTGAATGGAAATAGAAAATCCTCTTATGTGGGAAAAAATAATGACTGGGAATTGCTTATTCCTAGGCAAAATGTTGAAAACAATGAAACAAACATGAATTTTAGATGTTTGTGTCAATTCTAATGCAAGAAATCTTCAAACCAAACGATCCCTCGATGTACTCATTCAAAATAGAAAGTTGTATATATAGAGTACTAGAGATCAACTCGACAAAAGTGAGAGCAGAAAAAGCTAGAGGAAAGCCTTCTAATTTAGAACTATAGTAAAGACACCATAATAACAAAATAGGAATGATTTAATAATTTATAGAGTATTCAACTAGCACCAAAGTGCTACTTTGCTCTGGCTGACATGTTTAAGAAGGTGGTGCATGATGTTAATACAAACTCATCCACCATTATTAAAGACAAAATAAAACACAATACATATTGAATGAAACTGCCATTTTTCAATATTCACACAACTGCAACGATTCTTGATCAAACTTAAAGTTGTAAATATTGACTCCATTGTAAATGCCATCTTCCATGTTCAGTGTAATGTTTTGGCCATTGATGAGAGTATCGTTCTGTGTGTAAGAGAATGGCACATCGTATGAAGCTTGTGTGGCCACCAAATTCACTTTAACCTTCCTCAATGGCTGCACTAGAACCTTGTGCACAACATCCACCTTCTTCGTCAAGTTCTTTGCTTCTCCCCATTCATATTCTCCTAAAAACTCCGATCCAATTACAAGCTTATCCTCAAAAATTGTAGGAACACTCGATTTGATAATGCTTGTTTCCACATCTAGCTTCATTGAAACAGTAGAGCTCCAAGAGCTTACCCTTGTGTCGTCGTACGAAAGTTTCACGTCGATCACAGCAAGTTGCTGCAACCTGCACCACAATCGAACCCTAATGTTATTTAAGTAATAATTGGTGCATCACTCTCCATACATCTCTCTTAATTACATAGTAAATAAATTAAAAATATATTTGAAAAAAATTTGAAACGTGACAAACATTGATGGAATAGCTGGGTGCCGAGCGGATCCACTCAATTGGTTCAGACTTGTGTGTGTATATATAAAAGTTTATTGAGTTGTCATAGCAGTGGTAATTGGGTCAATCTAAAGTGGGCTGTGTGCCCCCTAGTTGCTTGTTCAATTCCCCTTGTAAGTTTAATTTAGGTTTTTTACATTTTTTATACGTACCTTTTTTTTAATACACTTTAGTTAGAAAAGAAAAAGTAACAGTTTTCAAATATAGTAACATGAACTAGTTTATTTATAAATATAGTAAAATATTACTATCTATCACAATAAACATTTATTAGTGTCTGTCACTAGCTATCATAAATAGACAGTGACATTTTGTTATATTTGAAAATATTTCAATCAAGTTTTTCTATTTAAAATAATTACCCTTACAAAAATTAATTAATTTTTAAAAATTTTTCTCACATATAAATACAAGTAAAAATGTGTCAATAATTTTTAATCTTTAATAAATTATTTTAGAAAAATTAATTATTTTAACTTTAGTCTTATTTTAAGAAACTTTATTAAAATTTATATTTAGAACTTTTATAATTTTGTAACTAATATTACTTAATTTTGATAATATATCAATGTATTTTATATTTATATAAATATTAAATTACAAGTTTAGTCTCTAAAATTCTAAAGTTATGTCCAATAAATTTCTAAAATTTTGATTTCGTGACTAATAAGTCACAAATGCCTAACATCTACAAACTTTTAATTTTGTTTACAATAGATATAAAAACATTAAAAAAAAATTAAAAATTAATTCTTTTATTGGATAAATAATTAATTTTGCAATCAATTCAGGCTTAATATATCAATTTAGTAAGTAATAGTTAATACATTAATTTTTTTAATAAAAAAATGTACAATAAAACCTATTTGACACAAGATTAAACTTATATATAGTATAACAATTAATTTTAATATGTGTGTGGATCCACTACTAACTTATAGGTTGCCCAAGGGCTAAACTTCTAAACTTAAAAATTGTGCCCTCCTAACATAAAGTTTTGGATATGCCACACTAACTTGGTGGATTGCACAATGATAGTGTAACAAAAAATGTCAATCATTTTTCATTTTTATTCGAGCCTATAAATAATTTATTTCATTTGTGTCATTAACTTTCAATATTTTCCTTCTTTTTTTTTACAATATATAGGATGTGAGAGATTGAGCCTTAAATTTCGAGGGTGATAATATAATAATAATTAATTCTCATCAATCATTTTTCATTCTTTTTTTTCAATTTTTTATTTGTGTCATTAACTTTCTAACATTTTCCTTCTTTTTTTTTACAATATTTTCTCATCATTATTAAAGTTAGTTAAAAATTTTCATATCATAAATATTTTAAATTAATTAACAGAAAATGTTAATGTCAAAAACGAAAAAGGACCTCAGTAAGAAATTTGAAAATAAAAATGTCAAATATTAAAACTTAAAAGAACAAATGAAAAATTAAATTTAAAGAAGACTTTTTTTTTTTTTTTTTTTTTTTTTTTTTTTTTTAAGTAAAGTTGAAAAGATCAAAATGGTTATGTTTGGAAGGTTTTCAAGAAAATGGAAACAGAATTTAACCTTTTTTTAAGCAACGCCGGTGGCAACAATAATAACTTTTTTGTCATAGAGGCGAAATTCAACATTTTCGATCTCTCTAGAGGCAACAAGCTCATATACTTCAAGTTGTGCCTCTAGGTTAATGGTAGGATCGACCCCGCTAAGGCCGCCAATGATTCCCTCACTAGTGAATCTCTTGCAGAACAACTGGTTGCCCAAATTACGCAAAGCAACAACGTTATTGCTAACTTTTGTGGGGAAGAACAAAGTGTCGAGATCATCTTTGGGGTTGGGGATACAATCCCCAGCCACAACTCAATTACTACACTCACGCTACCAAAACTTATTAAAGAAAAGAGATTTGATTCCAACCGTACCGTTGCCTAGGGCAACGTTAAAGACCTCATTTGCGACGGCACAACTACCGATATCGGTTCCATTAAAAGTAAGATAGTTGATTCCTTGGAATCTCTTTCCCCTAAGGTAGCTGCCAGTGGCATGGTCACCTCTGAAAGCAATGTGTTTGGGTAAAATGAAGAGAGAGTCCCAATCAAAGATTGAAAAGATGTCTAAGTTTGATTTGTCGGGATTTGCCGATCCTGCATACAAGCAAGAGAAGTAGGGAGGGTTGGCTCGCCAAAGACATGTAAAGTGGCCTAGTTGGACATGGCGGAGGCGAATCGTAGGACCGCTGTGGTTGCAGTTGTCATCACCATTCACCAGAATAGGTTCGAATAATGTGCATGACCATTTGGAAATGTCTTCGTTTGGCTCGTCCGCATTGGCGGCAATCCAGTGATGATGAGTGGACCAACGAACCCAATATTTGTTGTTGTAGACGAATCGGATATGGACAAGTCCATTCCCCATCTTTGCTTCTTCTACCTCGAATTTTGCATAACCACTCACCGCGGTGTCGCTGGAGAATTTAAGCAAACCATGAACCTCACAGTCTTCGTGGATGTAGCGTAAATAGTATTTGTTCTTGTAGT
Source organism: Citrullus mucosospermus (assembly GCA_030954485.1). Classification (NCBI taxonomy): domain Eukaryota; kingdom Viridiplantae; phylum Streptophyta; class Magnoliopsida; order Cucurbitales; family Cucurbitaceae; genus Citrullus; species Citrullus mucosospermus. The sequence continues at coordinate 4,573,189 of CM062057.1, read as the reverse complement.
TGGATTTCAGCCCAATGAACTTTGGTAGTTCCATATTTTTCTCTCTCTATCTTCCTTCTTATTCTAACTAAAACTCAAGTGGGGATTGCAATTTTGGGTTAATTTAATTTATACTGCAATTTTGGTCAATTTCAGTCAACTTAATTTATATTGCAATTTGGGTCCACTTAATTTATACTGCAATTTGGGTCGACTCAATTAAAAATTATAATATTTTTATGTGATTCTAAATGTCTAACACGTTATGATGATTAAACTATAATATTTTCATATTTTCATGTGAACAACCGAGCTTAGCTTAGTTAGTAGAGCGGAGGATTATAGTTTGAAAATCTAAATGGTCATCCTTAAGTCACTTGTTCGAATCCGTAAGGTTGGAATTATAAAAAAAAAAGAAAAATTATAATATCTTCATGTGGCCATAAATGTCCAATACGTTGATGACTAGACTATAGTACTTTATGTTATTAGCATTTTGAATATTGATATTGTGAGTACTTCTAAGTCTTTTTTATTTGTAGAATAGAAATAAATAAATAAATAAACTTTATTAAATGATATAATAATAAAAATTAAGCTGACTAAAAATGGAGAAGTGAACATATTAGTGTTGTGATTTTCTTGTAATTATGATGTCTCATCTATTGCTTTCAATTGGAAGCCTTTTCTCTAGCCTCTCCGTTATATCATCCTCTCATTTTGGACTTTGCCCACCTTTGTACATTATACTTTTGTGAATGAGAAATTACTTTTGGATTGGGGCAAGATGAGGGTGCTAATGATGTGTCAACCTAGTTGAGATGTCATGGTGCTCCGGATCTCCTTCCATTAGTAATTTGTTCAAAAAAACACATTAATAGTGTTGTGCTGGGAATGTTTGTATAATGAGAGGTGGCAAATGTTGAGAGAGAGAGAGAGGAGAGGGGGGGAGGGGGGAGGGGGTGATAGTGGAGTTATCTTGAGATGCAGGGAGAAAATTTGTGAGAGAGGAAATTAAAAGTAGAGATTGGAAGTTGAAGGAGGAGATTAATGTTTGTTGGTGGCCTTTGTTTGAGGTTGGGTGAAGACCTTTTACAAATTAAGTTTCTTCTCCTCCTCCTTTCTCTTCCTCTCCTTCCTTCCTCTTCCTCTTCCTCTTCCTCTTCTTCCTCTTCTTCTTCATAAGTGAAAAATAAAACATTATTAAATTGATTTTGAATGTAAGGTGTGTTTAGAGTGTTTTTTCCTACAATATATGGGCTGCTGGAATTGACCCTCTAACTTCAAGGTTAATAGTACAAACATTATGCAAGTTGGATTATGTTCATTTTGACCTTTATCAATGATCTAGTTTTCTTTTTTAAAACAAAATACTAAAGGTAGAAGATCACTAGGTGTACTAAGATTTCTCAATTAGGCTGACGCATTCCTAACACTCTCATCACATTCCGGTACCAAAACCAATACATTAATACAAATGAAATGTACAATGGAGAACTAGAGGGGAGCTCGAGTGTTGTTAATAAATCAAAGACATGGCTAAAGAAAGTCACTCAATTAACCAAAATCGTAGAAACATCATAATTACAAAAGAGAGAAAATTTAAAACACCATAAAATAGCAAGATAGATGATATCATCCTGCAGATGCAATAGAGGTTTTTCTCAATTTTGGAAAGTAAGATTATTCGTTCCAATTACCAAAGAGACCATATAGAAGCCCTAATCAAATTAGTCCGTAAGATATTTTTGACCGATCCCTGCGAGATTTGTACAAGTTGATTAACAGCAGCATCCAAGGAATTTGGCATATAAAAAGATGACACACCCTTCAACTTATCCAAGATTTGGACAGAAAAGGGAAAATGCAAAAACAGGTTATCAATCATAAGCTTGATTAACGAGCCTTTATATTTCTTTTAATTCTTTTATTTAATAAGTTTTAGCCAGGCTCTAAACATAGTTTTGTTAAATTATACAATCCACCCTTAAATTTTTGTAAGAGATTTCAATTATACCTCATTAGATTTTGAAAAGTTTCATTTGAATTCTACATTGAAATTGTTCAAAATATAAAAAAAACTATCCTTTAATGACAGTTGAAGTCTGAAAAACTAAATGGAAAATTTCAAATTCTAAAGGCATATAATTGAAACATATACCATAAAAATTCAACCATATGTTATAGAATTTAAACTTTAAATATAATATAGGATTTGAGCTTAATAAGTTCCGACTTCGGAGTACTGTGTTTTTACAAGTATCTCCTTCGGATTTCTCCTAGCTACTGCCTTTTGTTTGGTAATTTGTCTAAGTTTTCTAATAGTTTTAACCCCTCGCGATGTGTACCTCTAAGTTTTGTGCCACAAAATGCCAAAACAATGATTTTTTTTTTCCTTTTTTGAATGATGTGGGTTATTTCTTAAGATTTGTTATAACATCAAATTTGAAAATACATAGACTAAAATAGAGTATTTAAAATCAATTTTTTATTTTATTATTATTATTATACTCATTATATAATTGTTTTGTAAAACATAAAAATAGTTCATAACTCATTTTGGATTAAGATCGAGTTCTTTATGATCATCCTGTAAAATATTAATTTTTTCAATATCAGATTTGCTAAGAGAGATTAAATATTTTGCAGTCCAGTCTTATATAAACTCATTGTTTAGGATATTCACTCTCACATGTCTCTATACCAATGATTTGGATGAAATCATTTATAACAATTTATAAATGGATCGTATATCTAGTGTCACAAGGATGTGTCAACCTAGTTGAGATATCCCGGTGTACCTACTGATCCATTTTCCTTTGATATCTTGTTCAAAAAAAATTTAGAAAGATGAATGTTAGGTTTTCGCAACGGGAGAAGTTAATTATTTGTGTATAATCATATGCGTAATGGTTCCAAAGTTGTTTATTTGCAGTAGATTGCTGGTTTGTTTATATATTTGAGATAATTTGTGTTCTTTGGTTATTTTGTTTATTGTAGTTTGAATTTAGGGGAGTTGAAGAGTGGGGAAGAGGGAAATTGAGATGTTAATGAAAACACACATGTTTCTTCCATCAATTTACATGTGCTAATGAGGAGAGTGAGATCAAGAGGTCCACCGAGACATTTTAACTAAGTTGACACATCTTAACACTTTCATCATACCGCAATACATTAAGAATTGTTTGGTTTGAGAGTTTTCTGCATTAGAATTGACACAGACATTCAAAATCCATATTTGTTTTATAGTATTTAACACTTTTCCTAGAAATAAGCAATTCCCAGACATCATTTTTTCCTAGACAAGCATTTTCTACTTCTTTCCAAAACTTTAGGTTTTCTCTTTTTCCCTCCTCTTCTGTTTTTCATTTTATATATAATTTCTTTTTTAATATAATTAATTTAACAAAATTAATATAAATATTTATTTTAATAAATAAGCAATAATGTATTCAAAGTATTTACTTAATTTATTTTCACAATAAAAATCTATAAATGAATGCACTTATTTATTTACATATATTCTTAATTAATTACTCCACCCATTATTAACATATCATATTTATACAAAAGAAAAGAAAATATTATTCTTTATTAATATTCTTTATCACCATATCGTACTTTTATCTATTTTTTTCACCTTTTTTATATAAAATATTGTTTATTAAAATGTATTCTTCTATTATTTAATTAAAATTAAAATTACTAATGTTAAATTTAATTAATTAAAATGATTAGATTATAATTAATATGACATTTATTAAATATACTGATTGATTACTTTTATTGATAAATTACTCAATTTTCAAATATTTATAATTAAAATTATTATATGATTCTTAATTAATTAATCTATTAAATTTAGGGATATTTTTAAATCAAACAAAATGAACCAAAATATTAACAAATATAGAAAAATTTTACTGTCTATCAGCGATAGACCGTGGTAGACTTCTATCACTGAGCGATAGACTGCGATAGACTTTTATCGCTCAGTGATAGAAGTTTATCGCTAATAAACAGTGAAATTTTTTTATATGTGTAAATAGTTTGATATTTTTTCCATTTATAATAATTTCTCCTAAATTTAGGGCTCTTTTCAAATATAGCAAAATAAACCAAAATATTTACAAATATAGCAAAATTTCATTGTCTATCTGCAATAGATCGCGATAGACTATTATCTGTGTCACGATAGACATCGATAGTAGTCTATCACGGTCTATTGGAGATAGATTGTGATATTTTGCTATTAGTTATAATTATTTTTAGCAATTTTGCCATTTAAAATAATTTCCCTTAAATTTAATTTATGTAAGATTGTAATACTTAATTTCATAAATTAAATACAAACATAACTTTTGTTCATATAGTTCTAATAGCATTTCTCATACACAATCAAACACAGTTATCTTTGATTTCCAGACATTCTATTCCTTATTCCTAGGCATCTTTTATTCCCAAGTATTCATTCAAAATAGGAAGTTATATACATGGAGTGCTAGAGATCAACTTGAAACAAAAGAGAAAGTAGAAGAGGCTAGTGGAAAGCCTTCCAATTTAAAGCTATATTAGAGACATCATAATAACAAAATAGGGAGGATTTAGTACTCTATAGAGCATTCAATGAAATGATATCATCCCACAAATGATTACGATGTGTTTTACGACGCATTGGAATTTCGTCTCGTTTCAGGCCACAAGCACCAAAGGGTTGCCGGGCTAAAGGAAATTGTACTTGGATTAGTAATTTGTGATTTCTATCTAATTGTTATATAATTTCTATTTGATATTGAGTAGTTTGTGATATTTGTTTGATTGTCATATGATTGCTATCCGATAGCAATCAATTTTTATTTTGTTTTTTTTTTACTTCTGTAGATGGAGATTTGATAGTAATAACTATTAATTGTTTTGAAAGAAAGAACTTTTTTCTCTCTTTTAAAACAGTAATCAAACAGTTACGGCCATAACTAGAATCATCCTCTAATTTGGCTGCATGAGAATTCGAGAGAGTTGCAAACAAAGGCATCACAAACAATAGCATTACAAAACACCTCATTTTTCTTGGGTATGATCGTATTATATTTGTAATGGAGAGAACAATGGTTGGGGAAACTATTGTAGAGAAGATGGGTATGTATATGTGTGTTGTAGTTGAAGGGAAATATATATGAATCTATGGTAGTGGATTAGTCTAAAACAGCAACCGTTAAGAATTGGATTAAAACGTGTTAGGCTTTCTTTTTGTATATTGGGCAACGAAAACGTGGTCTCCATGTGGCTATAGACGTTGCACCAGCACTATGCTTTATCTTTATTTATTAATTTATGTTTTTTTCTTTGACCCTCACATCATTTTAATATTATTTGAATTTTCTCTCATCACCTTTATTTGTTTCTTTCTTTCCTCTCTCTGCGTTTTTTGACCTTGTAATTTATATAATATTTGAGTTCTATTTTCACACACCTTTCTGAATTTCCATGCAAATTATTTTCTAGTCTCTTCTTCTTTGTTTCTCTTAGTCCGACTTCCTTCACCGACTTCTCAATATGGATGAATATGTTTTTTTTTTTTTTTTTTTAAAGAGGTGAAATAGTAGGATTGCTTAACCATCTAAGTATTACTTTCGTCTAAACACGTTTAACTACAGAGTTATGATGGAATCCAATGCATTAGTATTAGTATGTGATCTCACCTGTCAAATATTAATTAGAGATGACAGTCTAAATTATCTAATTTTACCTTTTGATCCAAGAAAATTTTAGAATTATATTGTGAGAGAAGTAGGGAGGCAAGGTGAAAATAGCTATTATATTAAAAACTCAAGATTTTAGAGTTGATTTTTATCGATATTACTTGTCGGTCAACTAACCATCAATATATGTTATATAATAATATATTGAAATGAGAAAATCGAACATTTGACTTCGAAGTTGATACTATAAATTTTATATAACTTAGTTATACTATGTTCGTATTGAAAAAAACAACCAATAATATTAAACATAACGGTTTTTGTCTATAAATTTCTATATTTTTAATTTAGACAATAGTAGACTATGGTTACAAATAGTAATCATCATTTGGTGTAACTTCATATATGGTATATTGCTTTCCCATTGAAATTTATGGTTTTTCTTTAATTTCTTTGTGTTAAAAGAATAGAAATCTTTGAAGTTATAAACATGGATCATGACAATTATTTAATATATACATCGTCCATGAGTATTTTTCTGGTAAGATTAGGCTGCTACATTGCCAAGAAGACAGAGAAATATGTAACAAAAAATTAACACTTGAATCAATTAGTTATAAAACCACCTTCATTGCCTCTTAGCTAAAATAGATAAATGTTGATCTTGTCAAAGCTGAAACTTTATACCTACTATTGACTTTTGGACATGATGACTAAATTATGAGCTTGATTGAAGACGACATTGACCATTATAGAATGTATTGTGAATAGTCGAATTTGGTATCCACTTTTTCAAAATAAATAAGGTTTAAAATTATCCCAATGTAATAAAGTTTCCGTGGAACACTTACCTCCCCTTTTTAGTGATACATTTGAGAGATTCTAAAATGGTTAAAATCATTCAAAATCTAACTGAGAAATAAAATATTAAATTGATTTTGAGTGCAAGATACATTTGAAGTGATTTTTCCAAACAATATGTAGAATAGGGGAATTGAACCTCTGATTTCAAGGATAATAGTACAAACATTATGTCAGATGAACTATGTTCATTTTGACCTTTATCAATGATCTACTATTATTATTTTTTAAAACAATAAAAAATTGGAGAAAAATAGGAAAAGGAAGCAGAAGAATTCTGCTGGAATCAGTGGTGGCTTCACCTAGGTAGCTAAGCATATATTTATAAAAACGAATTGGTGCAGTGGCGCTAGGATACAGCGCCATGGCATTGTCGCAAATTAGCGCGACCTTCACTTCAGAGCGCCCGGTGCCAAGAGCATTTCAATAGGGCACTCTCTCTGGAAGAAGCGTCGTTGCGCTTTAGCTTCAAGGGCAAAATTGTCTTTTTGCCTCTCTCTCTCTCCCAGTTGATGCAATTCAGCTCCTTTTGGCCCCATTTGGCTCCATTTCGACTCTAATGCTCGGTTCTACCTCCAAAGATGCTCAATATCTGTAAAATTGCAAAATAAACATATAAAATCTAAAGACAACCTTGAATTAAAAAGAGTTAGATAAAACATTTTAGATGTCATTATTAATACATCAAAGGCATCCAATTAAGTGCAATAGTAGAAACATCATAATTACATAAGAGAGAAGATTTAAAGTGCCATAAAGCAACAAGATAGATGATATCGTTCCATAGGTGGGACGGAGGTTTTTTCAAATTTTGGAAAGTACGATTGTTCCGTTTCAACCAAAGACACCATAAAGAAGCACTAATCAAATTAGTCCGTAAGATCTTTTTGACCGATCCGTGCAAGATTTTGTTCAAGTTGATTAACATCAGCATCCAAGGTATAAAAAGAGGACACACCCTTCGATTTATCCAAGATTTGGACAGGAAAAGGGACAATGCAGAAACAGGTTATCAATGATCTAGTTGGCCTATATATACTTGACACATTTTCTTTTAATTATCTTCTTTAGTAAGTTTTAGCGAGGCTAATGCCTTCAACCAAACATTCAAACCACTCTAAATTTTGAAATTCTGCAAAATTTTAAAAACTATCCTTAGAAGATTGATTCATTAAAGCTATGGATGAATATTTAACGATAGCTGAAGCTTCAAAAACTAGAAAGCACACATTATATCACTCACAATATCATTATGTGTGTAAAAATTGAGTTTAAAAATATTTTTGAGTTAAAATGGATGGTAAAAAAATAAGCTTAATTAGTTGACTTTTATGTAGTTAAAATTGACTTTTAAATAATGCTACGAATGCGCTTTTAAATTTTTACAATTAGGTGCAACGTCAATTTTCATCCTTCATTTCAACAAAGAAATTCAAGAAACTTTTTTTCCGAAAATTTGAAATTTCAAGAATTTGTCTAGGAAGAATGTAAATGTTTGAGGGTTAAAATGGAAAATTTCAAATTCTAAATGCACATGATTGAAACGTATACAATAACAATTCAACCATATGTTATAGAAATTAACTTTAAATATAATGGAAGTTAAAGTGAATTAATTATTGAAATGAACTTATAAAAGTTAGGTACATCGCTTGACGTTATATTAGTAAAAAGAGACTAATTTGATTTACATGATGTACATTATGTCACTACAACAAATTCCACCTTCCATGACTCTTGTACAGTAGCAGAAATAGAGGAGAAAGAGAAAAAACAGTCATTAAAGCCAAAATCACGCGTTTTTGGCGGGAAAAAACGGAGTTTTTCGGATTTGTCGGCATTGATGACTGTTTTTTTGTGTCATTAATTGATGACTAAAAAAAACAGTCATTAAATGTAAGAAAACGAAAAAGGCGCGATTTTGGCGGGAACAGATGTGAATTTTCGAATTTTTTCGACTACATTGACATTTTTTTTGTGTCACCAAATTATGACTACAATAAACAGTCATTAAAAAGTGACAGTTTTTAACAGTCATTAATATTTTTTAATATTTCAATTTTTTACGAATTTTTTGTGTCATCAATCTATGACTTCTATTAATTATCATTAAAAAGCATTAAAAGAGAAAAAAACTAGTTATAGCGTTAGATAATTTAAGGGCATGTTTGGATTGACTAGAGAAAAAAAGTGTTTTTTAAAAAACTTGTTGGAAATGACTCACATCATCTTTGTCCCACATTGGGAAATTAAGGAATGGTGAGAGTGTATAACTACAACAGAAACCACTTTTCTTGACTCTTGGACCATGGCAAAAATAGAGAAGAAAGACAAAAATAGTTGTTAAAGTCGAAATCACGCGTTTTTAGCTAGAAAAAATTGAGTTTTTTGTTTTTTTCGAAATTCAAGACTATGATTTGATTAATTATAATTTTATATTAACTATGATTTGATTATCTTCTAATTTTAGAAATCTAATATAAATCGGAGAAAAAAAAGGATAAAAAATAGTCATTAAAGTCAAAATGAAAATAATTGAAAGCTACCATTCTTGACCTTTAAACAATGGCGAAAGTAAGGAAAAAAGAAAAAAAAAAGTCATTACAGCCAAAATCATGCATTTTTGTAAAGAAAAAATTGTGTTTTTCAGATTTTTTGAAATTCATGATAGTTTTTTCATATCATTAATTTATGACTAAAAATAACAGTCATTAAATGTAAGAAAGCAAAAAAGGGCGATTGGAAAAGACGTGAAATTTCGGATTTTTAACAACCTAGTCCCTGGTAACGATTTAGTCCTTGCACTTTCATATTTGCAACAATCTAGTCCCTGAACTTTAGTCTAATTATTCAGTCCTTGTACTTTAAAATTTATAACAACTTGTTCGTAACGTAAGAAAAACTCATCAAAATTAGATGGAATCATTTAACTATTTTATGATGTAGACTTTCTATTTTATAAAAATATTGAGTCTCTAATTAGTTAATCGATTTATTTAAGCAAGAAATCTCATTAAATCTCAACTCTTATTTCTATGATAGAGACTAAATCGTTACAACTTTTAAATTACAATGACTAAATTGTTACATAATAAAGTTCAAGGATTAAATTGTTAGAAATTGAAAATATAGGGACTAAACCGTTATAAACAAAAGTCCAGGAACTAAATTGTTACTTCTATGAAAATTTATGGACTAAAAGTGATTTTTTTAATCTTAATTATAAATTAGAAAAATATTAATAGCGCTTAATAAATTTTTAATCTTATTCATTCTCTAAAAATTGAGAAACAAAGCTAAACCTTCAACGTCCATCGTCGATCTCTGCAACGCCGCCTTCATGGGAGTTATTTCGAGCTTTAAGGGTAAAAATTTAATTTTTGGTATTTAAGATAATCCAATCTAAATTAAGTATTTAAGATTTTGAAATTGGATTTATTTTAGTCGATGTGATTTTATTTGAATTGAAAGAGATTTAGGAATTAGAAATCCAATTTAGGAAAAATTGGGAAGAATGCTGTGTATTTAAAAGTTTATTGTGTATTTGGGAGGAGTAATTTTATTTTAGGAGGTTTATGGAGGAAAAAGAAAAAGAAAATGAATAATTATATTTGATAAGGAAGTAGGGTTTTTTTATTATATATAAAATAAATAATATATAATAATTATTTAAAGAAGGAAAACCAAGAGTTGGAAAGTTCTCTTCTTCTTCTTCTTCTTCATCGTGTAGCACCCAAACCACTGTAGCAGCCGCAGCCCACCGCCGAACAGTAGACGCACGCCCTATTCGAAAAGCTGCCGCCGAACAGTAGAAGGAAAACCAAGGTCCGCTCACCGCCTCACCGTCAGGTCGCTTCAGTCCGCCTGCCGCCTCGCCGTTTGGTCGCTTCAGTCCGTCGCTGACTGACGTTTTCTCCGCCTCGCCGTTCGGTCGCTTCAGTCCGTTGCTGACTGACGTCTTCGCCGCCGCCGCTGACTGACGTTTTCCCCGCCGCCGCTGTTGAGTGAGTTTCGGTGTTTGGGAGTTTTTTTTTTTTTTTTTTTGGGTGTTGGTGTTGGGTTATTACACAGTCCCTTGTGTTTGTTATCATACGTTGATTCAGGATCATTTTTGGTTCGTCTCTTGTCATTGATGTTGCATGTTGTGGCTATAGGAAAGAGTTTTGGGTGGAACTTTTGTATTTCCTTTCTTAGGTTCTTTTTCCCACTAAATTTTGGTTCACAGCTTGTTTACCTATGATGTTGTGGTCTAGATTTGAAGTTTTGAGTAGATTACAGATATTGTTTAGCAAGATTGAGGTCATTTGTTGACGGTTCGAATTGTCACTACTGAGGTGTAGATTTGTAAAAATTTTACTATTTACTATTCAAATTGGTGGGACAGATATAGTTTGTGACATTGGAATAGTTCATATGGAATTTATTGCTTTAGGAGTTAATAGTGTTCTCACTCTCTAAATATAGTTTCAAACTAAGTTTTGACTTTAAGAGCATGTTTTTATTGCTTTAGGAGTCTTCCAAATAACTACGGAGCACTTTGGAACGTTAGGTAAGTATTATTCTAGTCAAAATATTTATCTTCTTGTAGATAACAAGATTCTAGGCCATTCATGTGGTGAAGAGATGGATGAGACTATGAGTGAATGGTTTGCTTTATCATTGGAAGGTACTAATAATGTTTTATACATTTTTGCGTGGTTGTTATTGATAATTCTTTATATACTTTGGATATGATGTTGATACTAATTTATGTGGTGAAAGATGGATGAGACTGACATTTTTTGGCTGTCAACGAAGGTCAAAATTGTAGTAGTGTCGAACATTTTAGATTTTGGGGTAATTTTTTTTTTCTTTCTAATAAGTGTGTGATTAACGAAATTTCACTCATAGGTGCAGAAGATACAACTTCTCTTACTTGAGGTCTGAAATCGTCTCACCCTCGACGCTCAACTCTCATCGCCGCTCGCCTCACCCACGCCATCACCAAGGTATCAAGTTATTCCTTCTTTTTCTTGCGTTAAATCTAAAGGTGGTATAAATAAAGTAGGCTTGCTGGAATGATTGTTTTTAAATAGGAATTTGTTAGAGCAGTATGTTGCTAGGGGAGAATTCTTCGGCACTTTTTGTCTTGTTTTGAGCTGAGAAGCCATGCTTAGGTGTCCTTTTACAAACTTTGAGATACGAACTGTGCATGTACCCAATTCTCATTTCTTTTTAATCGATTCTGCACATCGAAAGCATGCTACCTAGCTAAGTAAACTTGTGTCCTTTGTGGAATAGTATGTATGTCGATTTGTATGCACTTTGTAAGACGAGCTGAGGTTGGAACTATCACTTCGGCACTTTTTGTCTTTGTTTTGAGCTGAGAAGCCATGCTTAGGTGTCCTTTTAGAAACTTTTAGATACGAATTGTGCATGTACCCAATTCTCATTTCTTTTTAATCGGTTCTGCATATCGAAAGCATGCTACCTAGCTAAGTAAACTTCTTTAATTAGATTGCCATTTATAACTTTCTATGATAGAAATGGCATTGACGACTGTAGATGGACTTGATAGAAGTTATTGTCTAAAATTCCCTAATAGTTATTACAATTGGTTGAAAATAGTTATTGGCATTGATTGACGTTGAAAGTGTCTATGTTGTGGATTTGTCTATGTTCACTTGCCCCTCCCCCCCCTGCTCCTCCTCCTCCTCATCCTCCTCATCCTCCTCAGCGAAGCAATCAATTCAATTAACCCTTATTCTTTCTAGTAGAGTAGTGTATAAGTTAAGATTGGAGGTTATTCATGTTATTAAGGTTAAAAAGTGAGATTATAATGTGATATAGTATATATTTATGTGGCTATATTGTGATCCTATGCATAATTTTTGTTTGAAAGTGTTCATCGAAGCTTACTTGTATTGAGTCAAATTCTAAAATGAATGTTTTTTTTTTTTTTTTATAGGGTTCCTGGACAATGCCATTGGAGCAAGGAAGCCCACCAACCAAGATATTTAAATAGGTGTTGTATATATATTTTTTGGTATTATGCCAACACTTAGTTGTAAGTACTGAATTTGTAAATGATGTACCTAGAGTTTGATTACTAGCTAGCTTCCTTGTATTAACAATTGGAACTATATTATTATATATGAAAGTTACTTTTTATGTTCGTGTACACATTTTGTGTTGAAACTGAAGGAAACACAGGTGTAATAACATGTATGAAACACAGGTGTAATAACGTATATCGTGGTAATGGTTTCTATGATATATGACAAAAGTCATGGTATGAAATTAAATGACCTTAAAAAAATGTCATAGTTAATGTATTATTGACATTTTAAATGTGTCATTATTTGTTTTGCGATGACAGAAGTATAATGTCAACGTAACTCTTTATTTGACAGAAAAAAGTCAACATTTTGATTTTTTAATGACGGTATAAAATTGTCATAAAAACCGTTTCCATGACTTATAATAAATGTCAATATATATTTATTGTTGACTGTGCCTACAAGTCATGAAACTACCAACGATGACTGATTTCTCATGTGTCATCTATACACTTTAGATGATGGGCGATTAAATGACTAAAAAAAAGAGTCAAGAAATGTGGTAATGACTGTTTTTTAGAGTCATAGAAGCCTATTTTTGTTGTAGTGTGTAATGTGTCTATATATACATCGGTTTGAAAATATTAGTATTTTGATAACATTTATCTTTGTGTATCTTATTAAATTGTTTAATCATAAATTGTCATGTGACAAATTCTCAAATTTTTCTTATTTGTATTTTGAAATATTTTAATTATGTGATTGGTGAAATGAGATGCATAGAGATGAAAATGTTATCCTATCACTTTTACATGACACATTTATTCTTTTTTTATTTATTTTTTTTTGGTACAGTTCAAAGTTTAAAATGTAGATATTATATTGATGAAAATGTTCAAATTAAATCTCAATTTCATCGTAATGTCGATTTTCCTCCTTAAATTGATTAATTTACGTGTATATACAAGACATTAATAACTTGAGCATATAATCCAACTAATTAGGCATTAATTGTCAAATCAAAATGTCATAAATTGCTATACCTCAAACCTTTCATTGAATTACATTTATCAATAGGAATGGAATCCACTCCTGAACAAATTAAATGATAACACAAGAAGCTTAATGAACTTGTACCCCTTCATGAAACAAACCAATAAAGAATGATCAAATCAAAATGCAGTCAGAAGTGATCATATTTTGTGTTCCCTATGATTATTTAGGCGTAGCCACACATGCCGTAGACGCACAAACTTCCCCTATTGCACTTATTGTTGCAACCTCCACAATGCTTCCTATTGAACATTGGATTCACACACTTCCCTTTACAACATACTTGCGAGTACTTGCATTTCTTGCCACACTTCCCACAATTATATCTGTCCGTCTTCAAATCTACACACTTCTTTTGGCAACAGTTGCGACCAGGGCTGCCTTTGGCTCGACACAGTTTTATGTTTCTATCGCATGTCATCGGTGGTTGGAAAGGCCTAAACTTGTAAGGGAAGAAGCCCCTCCTTCCTGGAAGCGACGTTAGCGTAATTAAATCTTCCATTTGAGGCAGGGTATTCGATTGTTTATCGACATGATCTTTGGCTGCATGAGATGAGAAAAGAGAAGTAAACAAGAACACCGCAAATAATAGCTTTACAAGAGACATCATTTTCTTGGGAATCAGTAGGTAATTGGAGAGAAGGATATGAAGAAATGTAAGAGAGAAGAATGGTTTGAGATTATTGTAGAGATGAAGATGGGTATATATAGTTGTAGTTGAAGGGAAATTATGAAAGTGGATGAGTCTAAAACAGCGACCATGAAGAATTGGGTTAAAACGTGTTAGGTTTTGTTATGTGTGAATTATTAGGCAAGGAAAGATCTGGTCTCCATGTGGCTTTTTTCGTTAAAAAAGAAATAATAATAATAATAATAATAATAATAAAAAGAAGACGCTAAACATGCACTAACATTTTTATTTATTTTATTTCTTTATGTCTTTGACGTTCTCATCCTTTTTATATTGTTTGAATTCTTCTCTTCGGTTTTCTTCCCTTTTTATTATCTAACATTTTTGACCTTGTAATTTGTAGGGTATTTGAGTTTCCTTTTCACACACACTTTTTTGAGATTTTGTGTGTGTGTTCTTTTTTGTTTGGAAATTTCAATGGTTAGGAAAGAGAGAAAAAAAAAAAATTATTTAAACAAATTTAGCCATAGTTCGTAGGTTTGCAAATATAACAAAAAAAAAAAAGTTTAATTTTATTTTTTGATATTTTTAATATTTGAATTTCAATGTCATCGTGTAGGCTTATTTTCAAATATAGGAAAATCAACCAAAATATTTACAAATATAGCAATGCGATAGACGGTGATAGACTGTTTCTATCTGTTTCATGATAGACACAGATAGTAGTATATCGTAGATAGACTGTGATATTTTGCTATTATTTATAAACATTTTCAACAGTTTCCTCATTTAAAATAATTTGATCTCCATTTTGTATCATATTTTATATTTGATATGAAGCATATATAGCAAAATCTTAACTTCTATTAGTATCTATTATTGACTATGATCTAGTCTTAGATAGACTAATCTATGACTCATTAAGGTATATCAATGATAGATGTCTATTTGCATACTCGTTTTCTATTTTGTGTGTGTGTGTTTTTTTTACTAGTACATCATATAAATAAAATATAAATAAGGTATATAAAAATGATATCATTTTTCTTCATTTATTATTAAGTAATTCCTCACTTGTTAATTTTCTTTTAGATTTATTGCTGATATACATTATCAATAAAAATAGAAATATTACATTGATGATATTTGACTTTTGTTTTCTCTTTCTATCCATATTTTGATTATTTGCATGTTGGATTTGTATCACTGGTGTATCCCACCAATAGAATTAAAAACGATACATAAGTGATATTTAAAGTTACTTATTCATGATTTTGTTTACATATTCACTATTATTAGGTCTATCATGATATCAGCAAATTAGAAAATAAAAGGAAAAGTAAATTGGTGATAACTCAAAATCAATAACAAATAACAAAAAAAAATTACAAATAGCAATGTTGCTAATACACTTTTTTTTTTCAAACATATATGAGGGATAAATATGCATCAATGCTTGACATCATCAACGATATCCATGAAAAACATAAAAAAAATGTTCAATTAGACATAAGAATAACCAAACATATAGAAATTGTTGTTAATGGATATAAAAATAGTATATTAGTAATATAAGGTTATTACTAATTGGCATATCAATGATGTGTGGATAAAATACACACAAAAATGGTTGATAATTGGTAGATATTTATCAGTGATAAAATATAAAAATGGTCTATCAGTGATAGACATAAAAATAGTTTGTTAATGACCCCTCGGCACTAGTACTTTTTCAAAAAAAAAAAAAAAAAGTTTGTTAATGATAAAGAGATCTATCAGTGATAGATTATTAAAATGGTTTGTTAGCAATAGGGGTGAACACCCAACACTCTCCACTGTCCTCGTGCAAATGAAAAAGTTCAATGTGCATTAAGAATGCAACGTAAACAATATATGATCTTTGAAGGGAGCTTTTGAACGACTTGATTGAATTTCAAGGACGGAATTTTTCAATATGCGGTAATATTTGTAAGATCCACCTTAGACCTACCATTTGAAAAAAAATAATATTTTGAAATGTTGGATTTGAAAAGTGTTGTCCGAGAAAAAACTTGAAACTAAATGGAGTTAAAAGGAAATTGAAATTTTAGAAGGGAGAAAAGGAGAAAATGTGAGGGTTCATAAAAGCCACACAAAAGAGAGAGGGAAAAAGAAAAGGAATGGCTTCCTCTAGAAGCCACAAAAAGGAGGGAAGAGAGGGAAAGAGGAAAGAAATAGAGAAGGAGATGGAGAGAACTAATTAGAAACTGATTGAAACTCACCGAAAATTTGTCGGAAATGGTGGACGACGCCGACAACAAATTGATGAGGAGGCTTATACACAAGAATTTGAAGTCGGGTAACCTAATTTCAACTTCCGTTAGCCATTTTCAAAAGAAATAACTATGAGTTTCCTTCCGTTTTGCTCTAAAACATTTTTGGGTCCTTTATTTTATGTATTCATGTTTGGTATGAAGATTTAAAAAGAAAGAGAGGAGAATAATAGCTTGCACCGGTGAATATTTTTGGTTAAAAATTGACAATTAAAGATAAACAAAAAAAAATATAAAGCAAAAGAGATCGATATATAAGTTTACGTGATTTACTAACAGTGTGTTTGTTATGTCCACATAGTAGAGGGAGAACTGATTTTATCTGAGAGAATAATACATATTACAAAATAAAGAGTCTTTACACTTAGAGAGTTTATATAGTGCATTTCTCTAAATCATAGGGTCATAAACGTAACTAACATAAATATGGCAATTACGTAAATAGCCTAGGCCATTTGAAATGCCAGATAATAGATTCAAACCATTAATATCAATGTTTAGTTTTTTTTAGGAAGAAAAGAGTGAAAAGAAGGAAATTAGCACAAGTTTATGGATAAAAGGAAAGAAGAAGAAGATGAATAGTGAAAAATAAAATAAAGTATTAATCAATGATAAGAGTGTGATGTGAGATACTTGACTTCTTTTAGGAAGTACAGTTGCTTTAAAAGGAGGGAAGCTATGTGAATAAATGAAAAGTATTATGACATTATATAACGGAGGAGAAGAGGTTAATTAGAAAAAAAAAAAATATACTTTTTAAAAGAATTAGGTAAAAGATGTAGGTTTTTTTTTTTTTTTTTTTTTTTTTTGTCTTTATTTGAATGTCAAACTTTGCCGCACAGCAAATTGGTCAACTAAATGGAACAGAGAAGTATTGTTGGTTTTTATTGGTTTTTGATGACATTCTGCCATTTTCTAAAAGAAAATTTTATTTTTTTAATGTAAGTTTGAATGTAAGAGCGAGAGCGAGAGAGAAAGCAAGAGAGATAAGAGTGATTGTGGAAGCCAAAGCTAGAGTGAGAGCAAATATAGAACGATATGGATTGGAGGGAGCATCAGTCAAGTCACGTTGTGGCATTTGCAGACAATAAAATAACCGGAAATGATGCCCTAACTGTGTGGTCCTAACACAACGTAGTAAATAGGATTTATTGTTATTATACTTGTTGATTGTAAACTATTTTCATGATTGTAATCTCATATCGTTTCGAGTTAATTCATTATTACATTATTAATTCTAAATTTAATTTTAAAATCTTAAATAAAAAAAAATTTATGGGAAAATAGGAAGGTTAGGAAGGAAAGAAACGAAGAGGAGAACTTACAAGGAATTCAAGTCACAGTAGGGAAAAGAATGAAAGCTCTCTGTCAATTTTCTCGTAAAATTCTGATGACGAACTTTATGAGAAAAGTGACAGTGAGCTCAATTCCTAGTAAGTTTGAATTTATCGGGAAGGAATTGAGCTCTCTGTCACTTTTCTTGTAAAGAGCTAATTGGAACTTTACGGGAAAAGTGACAGAGAGCTCCTTTCCCGATAAGTTCAACGTGACCAAAATTTGACAGAACTTTTCCAAACTTACTCTCGCTCTCGCTCTGTCTGGCTTCCTGTTAAGTTTGAACTTATCGGGAAGGAATTGATAATTCAAATTGACATTAAAAAATAATATTTTTATAAAAAAAAGTCAGAATGCAGTCAAAACCAATAAAAACCAATGGCACCTCACTTTTCCATTCGATAGACTCTGACATTTAAATAAAGACAAAAAAAAAATTACACATTTTCCCTAATTTTTTTTTTTTTTGAAAGTACCATTTTCATTTTTTTTTTTAAGTACCCTAAGTAATGGACTTGAGGAGAAGAAATGACAGGTTCACATGGAGGAAAAGTTGGGTTCTTGGAATTCATGAGAATGGTACTTCAATTGAAAATAAAGGAATCATTAATGTTAAGTTCAAATTAATTATAGCTAGGAGGAGCTTGCTCAGGCAAAAGAAAGAAAGGAAATAGAAAAATCCCATGAAAGGAATGAGCAAAGAAGAAAGTTCAGAATATAAAAATATTTGATTTTTGGAGAAGAAAAATGAGTATGGGAGGATTTTCTTATGAACAAGAATCTTAATTATTTGGTTGATTAAAGTTAAACCCAAGAAAATTTTGGTTAACCCATGAGTTTTGGAGAAGTTAATAGTGTTGGGTTGATTAGTGTTATTTTCTATTTTGGGTGATTAAGTTGTTATTTAATACTTCGGTGAAATAATTTCTTCAGACCGATTGGAGATAGGAACAAGCGACGACCCAACTTTCTACATCAAGAGCACTGTGAGTGGTTGTTTTACAAATATTTCTACTATATATATCTTAAAGTTTCATGAAATTTATGAAGTTCGAAATCAAATTTGATTTGTGTCTACCATTATGATTTAATTTTGAGAATGATGGAGATTTCAAGGCACTTGCGATTAATTATCAAATTCCTTTTAAATTGAGAGCGATGAATTTTGTTTATTGTGGAAATAGTAATTTGGAGTTGTTCTATTTACTCTAACATTTTAGTATTATGAAATTTCAAGGAATTTATGTTTATGGATGATTTTAGCTCATTATTGGAGTTTATATAAGCTGAATTTTAGAAACTTCTTGATTTGGACTTGTTGATAAAAGGCTCAAAATAATTTCAAACATATTTCAAATATGTTTGGGTTTATGTTGTTGATATTGTTTTCAAAACATTAGATTACTTGGTGTATAGTACGACTATTAGTATAAAAATACTAATGATTTTTAAAATCTATTTTAAGCGGTTTTCAAAATATTTATATTTTTTTTAAAAAAAATGATTTGTTTTTTAAATTAAACAATCGAATTCTAAATACATCTATACCAAAGGAAGGTCCGGCCCAAAATTAGAGGCCCATCAGCAATTTCTCCTAGATGCTTGAGTCAGGAGGCTTTCTGTTTCGCTAATGAAACAACTGAAGTGGCTTTACTCTTCATCAATTGAATAAGTCAATTTGTGTGGTCTATCTTAGCAATATTCAACGCCCTAATCTTCTTGATTTTAATTTATTTTTATTGTTTTCATGTAACCAAACAATTATAACGTGCACAACGAAGTAAAATATCAAAATAATGCAACATAGAAAATGACTAAAAGCGAATCTCGAGAAGAAAGGGCTAAAAACATAAATTAATTAGTATAAGGAGAGACAACTTTGAAGTCAATGATGTGTTGCTTTTATTTTCTTCAGAACCTTTCCAACCAATTCAATTCAGACCATTCTCCCATTAAAAAAAGAGGGGAAAAAAAAAATAGATAGAGATATTAACAAAGAATTTGATACTGACTATCATGAATTAACCTAGTGGTAGTGTAAATATAGGCTAAAGGGCCAAGGAGTCAAATGTTCAATCCATGATGACACCTACGACCAGACATTTACAAATATTAAACAAAAACTTTGATACCCACCGTATTCATTGATTAACGAGAATGTGCATAGCCAAAAAGAAAAAACCAAACTATTACAATGATAATTGAGACAAATGAAACTTAAATATTCTCACCTAACATCCACTAAAGTATTTATTTTTTTAAAAAACAAAGTTAGCCCATCACCATACTGCCCATTTAATTATTTATGTAGTTTATTTGCATTCTATTGCATTTAATATTCTTATACAGTTTGGGCAATATATTCTTTTTCACCTCAAATTAATCCTAATAAAACACAAAAAGTTAATAAATAAATAAAGTGCAATCATTAAATTGTAACTCAATTGCAATGATGAAACATAATAAGGATGTAATTCAAAAAAGAAAATAAACAAACATTATTATCACCATTATTTGAAAGTTGCTTCTGAAGAAATTACCAAGTGTTATTGCATTATTAATTTGAATTCTTTTTCCCCATTTTCCTACTTCTTTGTTCTTGAATTATGAGAGAATAAGCTTCGTCGAGGGTTGGAGATGGGCTCAAAAGAAGGATTTGGGAGCAAAGGGAGGAATAAGAAATGTTTAATCCCAAAAGAAATTGCATTAGTTTTTCTCTTTCTAAGAGCTCACTCTGCTCCATAATTGCTTTGGATGAAGATTGAGGCAATTCACTGAAGGTTGGAGCTGGCTCATCCCATAATGCCTTGAGATTTCTGAAGTAAGATTTAATGGATGTGTTTCCTTTACGATGAGACGCAATCTCCTCGTAAATTTTAGATAATATTGTTGGAGTATTGCTTTGAGAATCATATTGTTCGTTTGTGCCTGAACTCACTGATTCATTTATCGAATTTGTATGAAGAACATTGCTCGCAACACCATTTTTACCTACGCACAAGATTTTCAAGAGAGGGGTAATTGCAAATATAGCAATTAGATTCAAAATATTTGTAGATATAACACGATGCAAAAGAATTTGCAGATATAAAAATTTAAATCCTATTTTTGAAGTCTATAGACCATACCATTAATAGGGGTCTATTACTAATAGACTATATCAATAGTAGGGGTCAACTAGTGATAGACCATATTTCTAGTAGAGTCTTTTAGTGATAGACTGTGATATATTTAGCTATATTTACAATTTTTTAAAATGTTACTATGCACTTAATTATTATCTCTTAAAAGTGATACCCAACACAATTACTCATATATATAAAGTAAAAATTGTAGATCCTTTAATCATGTGGATTTTGAAAATTAAGTCTATAAACTCTAAGGAGATCATGTGTTTAAACTCCTACAATATTGTTCCTTCCCAACTAATGTTGATTTGCACTTGTTCGGTTTTTTTACATATTTTTAGAAATTAAGCTCGTTTGAGAACTATTTGAAATTAAGCTTATAAACACTATTTCTAAATATAAGTAAGAATATTTTCAAGAGGTAACTAACAAATAGGATAACTCCAAGCTAAGCACAATTTAGAGTTCTTATGGATGAGTCATAAAAAAGAAAGGTCCACCTCTTGATCTTACCTATACTTTCATATTTTTATAATCAATTTTATTCGAATGTGATCTACATCTAAGAATTACAAAAATAATAACAGAGATTGAAAGGAAAAACAGAAACTTAAAGAACAGAAAACTATAAAAAAGAAAAAAAGAAAAAATCATTATCAAATGGAGCGTAAGTAGTTTTTGAAGAACAAGAACGGAATACTACATCTGTGAATTTTAAAAAACTTGAGATCTAAATAGATATTAATTAAACTCAAAGGAGTAAATTCGTATAGGCCAACAAAAAAAAATTAAATTTTGACGAAAGGGTAGTAAATAGTGGGATCATAAATATAGAAGAAGAAGAAAAAAAAAAATTTGTAATTAAGTATTATGTAAGCTCACCGTCGTCAATAGAGAGACGATGTTGGAGTTGATTGTGAAGAACAGGAACAGCAAGTCTAGCAGAGCTGGGGAAATGGGTGGGAGAAGCATTTGGAGTGTCAAAATACTTATGACTCGCAGTATTATCCTTGGTAACCAGGGTTGGTTTAGCACGAGAACCAGTCCCAGCTTTTGCATTCTTCTTTGAAGTCGTAGGTCGAGTTGTTGATTTGGTTGTGCGAGAGGAAGCATCTGATGATGTAAAGCTTGATTCAGGGGCAGATTTGAAGCTCAAAATACTGTTGTTTGTGGCTGCTATTTGTGGCTGATGCTTCGTTGTGGATTTTGATGAGTTCAAACTTGAAGTACTCGAAGATCTTTGGTTTGCTTTGAAGTGGGTTTCTTTTTCATCACTTCCTTGGTTGTCGGGTGTTGTTGCTGTTCCCGGTTTGGATCTTCGGGGACTCAGAAAGCCTCTCATCGTCGAATTTCTCATTTTGGTTTATTAAAAACGGCTGTTTTCAATTCCGATCCGATTAAAAGCTTTCTCAATGGAAGAATTTTGGGAGGGAAAGAAAGGGCTTAATTCTCAGATCAAGTCAACGCATGTGTTCATGATTCCATCTCCTAAAAATAATATAGAGAATTCTCTAGAAACAACTCATTTCATTCCCCATTTCACATTTGATGGTCATTACATAATATATTATTTTACTTATATGAGTCTCACACAATTATCAAGTACTCATTTGGGCAATTGCATTGGATAATATTTTTAAGGATAATAATTAAGTGTATAGCAACATTTTTAAGAAATTGCAAATATAACATTGATAGACCCTACTATTAATATCGTCTATCACTAATAGACTTTGAAACCAAATTTTCTAGAGATTAGTGGGTGCACTGAGGCATTTTAACTAGGTTGACACTCCTTTAGCACTCTCATCACACCCCAGGACCAAAAGTTTCATTGATAATAAATGATGAGTACAAAAGCTAGCTAGAGAGAAGCTCGAGAGGGAGGTGATACACTTAGAGGAAGGCCTCCCAATTCAAAGCAATGATAGAAGTAGAATAATTACCAAAAAGATTTAGATTTGGTGCACCACAAGGAAGCAAGGCTGATGTTGTGTTCCCAAAGCTGCCATTGAAATTTGTCTTTGCCATGAAATGTTCTGTTGTTTCTTTCCATCCAGATGCACCACAGGGTGGCTCCAACGATGTTACTCAAAAGAATATTTTTCGTGGAGTTAGGATTGATGTTGAGTAAACTGTTTAGGGTGGAAATGAGGTCCGATGGATTGAGAGCCGAAGCATCGATGTAGTTGTAAAACTTTGACCAAGTGTGTCTGGAGAGGGGACATGTGACGAAGAGATGCTCCATAGACTCGCTTTGCAATTTGCAAAGGATGCACCAATTTGAAACCAAAATATAAATTTTGCTATATTTGCAATTTTCTTTTGCATTGTACTTGAATCTGCAAATATTTTGAACTTGATTGTTATATTTGCAACTGCCTTACTTATTTTATGATATATAATAAATTGAGATAGTATATGAAACAACATGCAATTTTATGCTATCTTCTATTTATTCTAGCCTAGCCCATCCCCCTCCCCCCCCCCCCCCCCCCCCCGAAAAAAAAAAAAACGCAAACAAAAACTGTACGTGGGTTGGACTGTAAAAAAAATGATGGTACCTAACGAGAAATGAGAAGAAAAGTACTTAGGTGCAAAAAGATATGTATAATCTAAAATGCAACCAAGATTACTTAAATGGGAATAGAAGGCTTTTAGGCAGTCAAACTTATACAAGCTTAACTAAAGTTACTATTTGGAAATTAATTTAAGTGGTTGCAATGCCCTAGTTTAGGATTCAGACAAAGATTTGGAATCTAAATTTGGCATCTGATGTCTCGACACCGTCTCAACAAACTAACACAGTTTCTTTTTCGTGTGTGCTTTGTCGTCACTAACATGAGTCCTATAATATTTTTGGAAGGGAACTTTAACAAATAAAAGGTAATATTACTAGGAGAGAATATTAACATATTAAAAAATAATATTATATTGTGAGATAATCTTACATATAAAATATATATTATTCTAAACATAACAATTAACAATTGAAGCAATTGATAGGAACATGCTTAATCAATTAGGGATTTAACAATTGTATATAAAACTATTTAAAACAATATCACATGCATATAATTAAAATTCAATGGTAAAATTGATCAGCATATTTGATAGTCCAAAGAAATTGAAGATAATTTAAATTACCATGATCAAGATATTATATGTTCAAAATTCTTTCCTTTCAAACATTCCAAAATTTAGATTTCAAAAACCTTAGATTTTCGATGCCGCCTCAATTCACAACGTTGCCTTGAAAAAGCAACACCAATTCAAAAATTGTTTGTGGCCAACTACACTAAAATATTATGACCACTAACGTAGTAACATGATCTGCTAAAACTCTTTTATTCATTGAAACACCGAAATACGTATGTATATATTTCAAATAAAACTTAAGTTGAATATCACTTATCCAATGCAAATTGGGTAGGTTAATATGCATCACATACACCCCCACTTTGATACCTTTTGGACTTTAGTTTTAATAGAAGAAAGATGAATAATAGTGGTGAGAAGACCAATGATGAATACATCAAACACATATGTATAAATATAATTTTGTTTCCTCTAACACAAACACAACCAAATCAGCAAAATCAAAATTCTCACCATATTTGAACGAAATTCTAAATACCTCAAAAGTTTTGGAGAAAATTATGGTAGGTTTTTAGCATTCTTGATATTCCAATGAATCAAATTCAATCTCTACAAAATCTTCACAGTTGTAGAGACTCATGCTAATAACATTTTGTAAAATAAGAACATTACAAGAACAAAACAAGAATAAAAGAAGCAAATTAGAGAGCAAAGTAAAGACCAGAAAGTAGAGAGAACAAATTAAACTCAAATGTAGTGTGTATTACAAATGCACGATACACCACTATTTAAGGATACATAATGGTATATGTTACGATATGAAATTTAATGGGAGGTTATGAATATCTACACTAAATATTACATTTATAATATTTTTCTTTTTTTTTTTCATCTTCCACTAGAAACATTAAATTTTTTTTTTTGACAAAACTATATGTTTTGACCCAAGATTTGAGAGTGCACAATCATCATTTCCAAAAATGTCTTAACATCAATAAGCCAATTGTCAGTGTTGATTATTATGATAAAATGTTAAATATACATACGAAATAGATCGAAACAGATTTGAAAGAAAATATTTTTTTAGTTCTTGAATTTGCATCTTTTTAGAAACATTTTTTAAAATTTAAAATTAGAACCAAGAATGGTTATCAAACAAGCATATTTCTAAAAAAAAAAATGAGAAATGAGAATATTATCAAACGACCCTATAGTTTTTATTTTTATTTTTTTATAGGACTTTAAAAAGTATGAAGTTTATTAGCAATAAATTCTGTCTTTGATAGCCTATGATATCATTGATCGATTAAGTCTATTATAGTCTATCAATGATAGGTTTTTATCACTAACAGACTACTCTACTTCAATCAGTGATAGAAGTATATGAATTTTAGACTTTTCTCAACTAATGTATAATAATTGATTAGTAAATACTCAAGCTCAAACTAAAATTCTAAAACTTATAGAATCTATTATTAGATATCAGTGATAAACTTCTATTATTATGACATGATAATATAAATCTATCAGTGATAGCCACTAATATACTTATAAATTAGTTGCTCAAATAATTCTATTATTGATTGAAGTATTTATTAACTATCACTCATGTTTTTAAATGTTAGAAAATAATTTACTAAAGCTCTATTTTAAATGTGAAAAATATGAATTTGATAATTCTAGCATTTAATAAAATTGATGATATAAGTGATATCAATTATATAACTTAGGTAAATATCAGTGATATCTGTATATCAATAATATGACTTAGATAGATATTAGTGATATTGGTGATATGACTTAGATAGATATCAATGATATAATTTAGATAGACATTAGTGATGTCAATTATCAATGTTATCTTAGATAAATTGAACTTAGGTAAATATTAGTGATATTCATGTATGAGTGGTATTAAACTTAGGTAGATATCAGTGATATTAATGATAGTAGTCTATCAATGATAGTCATTGATAGCCGCTGATATCTTTGAGTGTCAATCTTTCAAAGTTGATATTCACTAATGAAAGTCTATTAGTGATAACTACAAATTATTTTATATTATTGATAGCTTAATCTTTCAAAGTTAATAATCGCTTACAAAAGTCTATCAGTGATATTACTAATTAGATGAAGGAGGTTGTCGAGTGATACTACCAATGATATGTCACACCCCGCCCCAAGTTATCCTACCAAACCTAGGACGTGGCATGACGACAATAGATTCCAACTTAACTATGGAACCCATCATCAAACTCTAAAAACATTTTTCAAAATAAGTGACAAAACCTTTTATTGTAAATATCATTAAAAATAAACTTTTCGAAATTAGATTCTATAAAAATTTCGATAGAGTTTCCCCAAAAAAATTGAATAAACCTCACCTGAAAAGAAAACTCTATAAACACTCCCAAGTGGAAGGTGCAGATTCATCGGCCAATCCCACTCCAAATAATTTTATCATATCTACCAAAACTAGCAGTAGTAGTGGCAAGGCTAGGTCGAACAAAGGGAGCACTTGAATTTCCCGATTACCGATATTGTAATCGAAGGAGATTTTGGGGTTTGATTGTAATAAAATTTAAATGACATAAAATAAAAGTGAGAAATGCCATGATTGGGTTGTAATGGATTTTCCCATTGAATGCACTTTACGGTTGATCCATTTTTTGACATCAACAGTATAGATAAACAAACTAGAAAAAAATGACCCGAGTGTACTATTCATACACTCCAAAAATCAGAATCTTCAAGTTGTTGAAAAACAGTGCGTGTATTCGAGTGGTAATAGTTAGAAAATATATATACACACACAAGGGTACATACAAATCTAGCAATGGTCTTCTAAAGTTAATTAATACATGTTATTTTTTGAATATAAGTAAACTGATATGTTATATATATATATATACAACTGATATACCATGATTTTATTTGTGTCGTGATGTAACTGATCTACCGTGATATACGTCTTCAAAATGACCAAACTTATGAAATTTGTGGCGAGTTCAAGCATAGAAATGTAATTCTAGGCCAAAAGCACCTGAAAGGTCATTTGTTGTATTAGATAACAACTTAACAACTATATCATTGAAATATAAAATTTCTATACGGACATGTTAACAATCTTATTTAAATAGTCCAATTCAGATCGAATCTACAAATAAAAGAATTAAAGAGTTAAAATAGTAAATTATGGCATTCCAAAAGAGTTCGAAAGGGTCTCAACAAAGCTTTACTACAAATTCCTTGGAGAAAATGACTTGAGTCCTTGCTGGAAAAGTGTTCAAAGATGTCTGAAACTAGAGAGAATTAAGAGATTGCTTATATATCCACTCTGTAAGAGTGGATATATTTGAAGCTGAAACTAGCAGGCGCATTGCTCTGAAAATGGATCTCCAAAGTATTGCCCTTTCAGAAGCCACGTAATGGCGTCAACTTTGTAAATTTACCTGGCTCAATGAAGGGGATGAAAACTTTGCCTTCTTTCATAAACTATGTATGGCCCGTCCACGATTCAACTTCATTTCTGAAATAAAAAGCCGACAGGGCACCACACATTTTACTGAAATTTACACTGGCAGATCTGTTTGCTCATGGCTGATTGGCAACCTAAATTGGCAGAAGTTAAGTGAGCTTGAGGCTGCTAGTCTTGTTACCCCGTTTTGTGAAACTGAAGTTCTGAATAGTATTAAAGCTTTGGGACACAACAAGACTTCTGGTCTAGATGGGTTCACTATCAAATTCCTGAAAAAGTTTTGGAACATCTTTTAAGACTGAACTGATGAAGCTATTCCATGACTCTTTTATGAATAACATGTTGGGAAAAAACTCCCACTTATACGGCAGGAATACGCATAGAGAAGTTAAAGGAATTTAGAAACATAAGAATTAACGTGGAAAACTCTAAACTCGAAGAAAAAACACAGCACACTAGAAAGAAATTCACTACGTAAAAAATTATTACAATTACACAAAATAATTCTCAACTGATCCCAATTACAAGAGCACTCTCTCAAAGTTTTTTACTATTCACACCTTTTTCCCATCTCAAACTAGAGAATATAAAAACAATTTAATTAGAGCTAGCAAACTAAGCTTAACATGTTTCTAACTTGGACGACTTGAAACTAAAGGTATAGGCTCCTTTTATAGTGGTAGGAACCCATCACTTTCTTTTGCATTGTGCTATATCTGCAAATATATTGGACATGATTGCTATATTCATAACTACACCGTAGAACCCAATTGTAACCAACAATATCAGAAACAATATTGGACCCTCAATGGGTTAAATGGCTAATGGGCTATCTTAACGATACATTATTTACTACAAATGTGATATATTCATTATTGCATGGTCATAAACATTTTGGAAAAGTAAAGATAAAACTGGATAGATGGGCACTATTGCAATTGCACTAAAGTAGCCTTTTCTTCCATTTTCTTAAAGAAAATTGAGGCCAAAAACATGATTGCAATATATCCAGAATGAGTTTAAAGTGAAAGACACAAAAACAGGCAATTGGAAGGATGGTCGCTGCTGCAATGATGAATGGAATCTTCGCCTTTGTTTTATCATACGCAATAAAGAAGGTCGAACTGAAAGCCACAACCATGCATGCTATAGAAACAAATAGGCTCGCTAATCCAAACAATAACTTGAGCGGCAACGACATCAAAAAATCTTCTTCCGCATAGCGCGACGTCAAAATTGACAAAAAGGTGAGTATAGAAGTTGAAGACATCACCAGAGCAGCAACATCTGATAGTATGAACACTGTGAATGCTTGATTCTGTAGAAAAATGGGAGTGCCGTCCTTATCATCGTTGCCACCTGGAAACGTGAATGCCGCCGCAAAAACAACCGTGGCAATTAGAGTCGCCACCAGCATGCACGAGTTTGCCGTGTTTTTCATCCACTCCTCGCCCTCTTTCAGTAGGTGTTTGTGCTGGTTTGTGAAGAGTTCACGAGGTGTTAGGCTATCATCATGGTCTCTTCTAATATTCGGTGTGGAAAGCTCCGGAGGTGGTTGATATCTCATTTCACAATGGGAGGGGGTAACGATTTTCTCCACTTCCTTGAAGTTCAAGTACAACATTTCAAAAGAATGTATGTAGCGGAGAATGGTCCCAAATATTATTTATAAATTTAAATGTATATGCACCAAGAACGGACATACTATACCTTGAACCACAAAAGCTCCCGTTGCATTTGTAGAGCTGCCCCTGACACTCTACTCAGGTGATATGGAGATGCCACCATTCCAGCTAAGTGTAGAATGTTAGAGAATTTCTTTTCATCGAACAAATTGGCAATTAAAACGTTCAGCCCTCCTAACTCATATATAAGACTAAACACATTTTCTTGTCGATTTTCAACTGCTACGTGAAATATGCTTTTGTTTTTGTTGTCAACCATCCATACCAAATCCGGATAGGAGCGAATGAGGATTATCAAGAACTCAGCATTTCCAACTCTAGCTGCATCATGCACTAACCTCGAGGGAGTTTCTATTAACTTGTTTAGCTGGCATGTTGAAAGTTCATTGACAACATGATTCCATATAATTTCAACAACTTGATGGGCTAATGTCTGCATTTTAGCTTCTTTGTAAATTCCTTTGAAGCCTACCAAATTAAACCACACAAAGAGATATAATCATATAAATGCTTCAAAATATATACATTATATTATATTATATATGCTTCAAATGAGAAAGCAAAGTTGATTTGTATAATTACGAGAGTTTATAAGTCTTTTCCATAAGCTAAGCTTGTTGCTGCTACCAATTGCAAATGGCTTTGTAGCTAATATATGCAAAGCTGTGTTACCAGTTTGTTTCATTCTCTCCTTTGCTAATTCAGGTTTCAATGTCAGAATTTCTAATGCTATATCTACAATAAAGAAAGAGTAAGAAATATTAGGTAAGAACATTTAATTTATAGTATTAAAAGAAATTAACTTTAAATAAGGATTTTTGGTAGCAAAACCATAATAATCACTGTCGATGGCAGCAATGAGAAGTCGACATTGTTGATTATTATCTAGAGCTCCAAAGTTAGTCTTAGAAAAAAGGTAGGAAGCCATGTGTTTTTGTTTGTAAACTATAGCCATGGAGACTGGCGTTCGTTTTACACGATCATGAACATTTGGAAGATCGGGATTCTTGTTAACCATTGCTTCAGCGATCCTTACAACTCCTGAAGTAGCAGCATAAGCAAGGGCAGTACTTCCATGTATATTTTTTATAGCTAAGTCAGATACAGAGGAAAGTTGAACCATCTTTTCAACAAAAGAAATATTCTTTGCAGCAGCAGCAATATGGAGGGCACTATTCTGTCTTGCAGCTATCTTCTTAGAAAACGCTGATGCATCATTTTTAAATATACGTTCCGCAGTGTTCCAATCATCCTCTAAAATAGCTAGATATAACTCAACATCTTGTGGAAGGTTACGTTTTTCCTTTTTTGCTGCACATGTACAAACAATCTATAATATATATAATACCAACAAAAAAGCTTTAAAATTTAAACACTAATTTAAGTCTCAACCTATAATATCAAATAAGTACGTAGTAGCTACATGGTTAAAATATTAAGCCCAATTTAAGTATAGCTGATTAAGTTTCATACATTACTGAATGATTTTTAATTTTGGACTGACCCAACTAAGAATCGATTAATATTTTACATATTAATATTTGAGAAAACAACTATGCTCCTTTACGTTTAAATCTTATTCAAATATAGTAAAATAAATCAAATTATTTACAAATATAAAACAAATTTAGATATAGCTTGGAAAGTGAAATTTTTCTTTTTTTTTTTTTATTTATTTTTTATTTTTTAATAATAATTCTCCTATTTTTTTAATTTTTTTATTTCCACAGTGACGTAGCATAAATATATTAATATTATATTCACAATCCATTATATTCTGTAACTTTGTAATGTATGGGAAAACATGTTAATTGTTTCTTAGTATTAAAAAATAAAATTTAAAAATATATTAAAACAATATGGGTAAATTGCAAATTAAAACATAAGGGAGTAGTCACAATTATACTAGTAAAAAGTAGTTACTCAAACTTATTCACATGTTAAAATTGGATCCTCAAAGTTAAATAATTATAGAAATTATAATAATTATATAAGTTTGTAAGCTTTTTTTTTTATCATTTGAAGGTCCAATTTAATATTTAGTAAATTTGCATTGCATCCAATTTTTGAGGGTTTGAGAGTAATTTATGCAATTTTCACACAAAAGTGATTTCAACCTTCTCAAAATCATTTCTAAAATATGCCCCAAGTCAAGTAGCATTAATTTTGAAAAGATCATTTATCAACACAAAATTTATAGTTTGAAAATGAATGATGGATAAAAACAGTATGGAGTAGCTAGAAATTTAGTGGCGAGTTTGCAATAATAATGTTAGGGACAGGGGATGTAAATTTAAGGAAGTAGAGTAAACAAGATAATTATGAAGGAATATGTAGATAGATGAACATACAGTTGCGAGGAATCAAATGCACTTTTTCCTCCGACTTTGAGGCACTTGAAATGGGTCCAAGTTCTACTCCATCATCGTTATTGCTTGGATCTGATGATCTATTTCCCATGCTGATCTCTTGTGTTGTTGCTCCGATATCGGGCCGATCGCCTTCCATGGAGGACTGGGCCGTGGCATCATTGTTGCTCTCTATATCGACGACAACAGCCGGTGGAGCATTATTGTCCTGAGTCGACCAAGTATAGTTAGAAGATCCCAATTCATTGCTAACAAGAAGCCTTTGAGCTGTTGGAGGAGTGGTTGTTTCTTGTCCTCCATGTGGATCAGTTTTTTCACAACTATGTGAACGAGAAGAAGAAGAAATATCATCGTCTTCTTCAAAACCAACCTTTCTTGAACTATCCACATCGCCCTCCTGCACTCCTCCCATCTAAAGAACCCTCAAAAATTATAAAATTCCTCTCATATTTTGGTTATTTCAACAGCTACAGAGGAATTAAGTAAGGTTAAATAATGACTTTACCTTTGTTAGCTGTTAACCACATTTTAACATAAAATGACAAACTAATGATATACACTATTACCGTATCTTTCTTTCATATCTTTCTAACAGCTTCTTATTGGATATTTGAAAGATACTTCCATAACCAAAATTAAAGAGGCATTATCCCTACAAAAGTAGCATTGGCAGGACATGATTCCCCTACCACTTGAAATTAAATAACCCATAGCATAATCATTCAAGCGGGAAAAGAGTGGGTCTACATGGAATTGGAGTTGATAATTATTTATTCAACTTTTGATTGATTTGCTCACTTTAATCAACTAACTTATGTTCCCATTTGTAGTTTAATTTAAAGTTAAAATACCATTTTGTTATACTTTTTATAAAGCTTAAAAATGGTCCCTACAATTAAATTAGGATTAAAAACTAGGTGAGTTGGCAAATAAAAATAACAAAGAAGTGCCAAAATAAGATAGAAAATTTTCAAGTCAGCAAAACTGAGTTAAAAATTGGCGGGTCACTGGTTAGCTCTCGCTAGTCTCACTCTACTCCACAATTGCGTTGGAGGAAGATTGAGGCAATTCACAAAAGGTTGGAGCTAGTTGATCCCATAATGCCTTGAGATTTTTGAAGTAAGATTTCACGGAATCAACCACGTCTATCAATTGTTTGTACCTTTGTAATCACTAATCTCTATTAGTGAAACTCTTTTTATTTTGACATATTGCCTCCCAGACGTAGGTGTGGTTACACCGAATTGTGTTACCATCTTTATGTGTTATTCTCTTTTGTATCGGTTTATTTTGTGAAGTTACTTGTGTTGACATCATTGGGAAGATGTGGGTTTGTCGCCCAATCCTGCTCCAAATAATTTTACCTTACTCATCAAATTGTAGTAGTGGCAAGGCCGAGTCGTACACAGGGAGCACTATAATTTCTCAATTAAATTGTTGACAATCCAAGAGTAACCAAGGGAGGGGGGAAGTTTGAAATTGATCTATCGATTGCTTGCAAAAGAAATAAAATTGCAAAAAAGAATAGTTTGTAAATTAAATTTAATTATTAAGACCTAGCTTAGACATTCGAGTCGATTCCCAATTTTGCCACTTGATCATAGGTTCATCAGTTAATTCTTATGCTATTGAATCTCAGTCAATTAACCTAGAATGCTAGGTAAGAGTCCTAATTATTGAATTAACTATTTATGATGCATTTCATCTGATTCTTAATGCAGTTGACCAACAAGTTAGGATGTATTTCATCTAATTCAATTAGTTAATTCGATAATTAGACGTTTCCTATTGGAAATCTACCCTAGCGTAATCCATAGAGCGTAATGAGGTTAGTTTAATTTGTTAGTATGTGTTTCATCTAATAATTAGTTGACTAGGACAGTTGGTTAGCATTTCTAATCAATTGGACTAAGCATAGACAAGAAATTAAAATCAATACTTCTAAGAGTTCCTATGATCGATCAAACAAGTAGGTGGATCCTATCTCCTAAGCTAGGCCGTTTATTTCATTTACTTGCACTTTTATTTTCTCTAATTTACAATTATGCATTTTATTTTCCTCGCATTTATTATTTAATTCCACACAAAACCCCCCACTACAGCTTTAGCTAGAGACTTAACTTGTTCGAAACTAATCTACATGCTTCCCTATGGATCGACCCGGTCTTGCCCCTAATACTACACTTTAGTAGTAAGAGTTGTAGAGATCGATAATTATAAATATTATTCAATTGGGTTTTTTGGGAGCGACACAAAGAAAAATCCCACATCAGTATGTTTTTACTCTGGGTAATATTGTTATTAGTCAGATTTCTAGGCTGCAAAAAATAGTAGCTATTTCTACTATAGAAGCTGAATATGTTACAATTACTGAGGCAAGTAAGGAGATGATGACTTCAGTCTTTTTTAGAAGAGCTTGGCTTGAAATTAGGAAAGGGGCACTGCATTGTGAGAGTAAGAGTGTATTCATTTAGCAAAGAATTCAGTGTTTCATTTGAGAATGAAATACATATAGGTGAGTATCATTTTATTCGATCAGTTTTGGAAGATGGAGAATTGGTGCTTAAAAAGATCAAAACCGTTCCTGTTGATAAACTGAAGCTGTGCACAACTTCAATCGGACTTCTCCATGAATAGAGAGAAGTTGCTACCGTTAAACTTGTTTGGTCTCCAAAGTGGGAGATTGTTTAGCCCAAATCAAGGCCCCATTTATGTTGAACTTAGGCCCAATGTTTCATTAATTAATTAAGCAAACTTTATGAATGGTTAATGTGGGCAGTGGATTGTTATTAAAAGAAATAACTTCATTGGTTCACATGAAGAATTTTTCACAACAGCTTCATTTGCTGAAAGGTATGTGTGTTGAAGGCCGAAGAAGGAAAAATTGCCATCAGACTCAGGTTTTCTTTCGTTGTTAACTATGACTAATTTTTCTTTCACTCAGACAGTTTTGTGAGCTCTGTAAGAGTGGTTCCTGACCATTTAATTTCTCGACACAAATTATTATTGAGCGTGGTAAACTATTGTACTATTCTCTCTCACAATTTTAGGTCTGTACTATTTTCTTTGACAATTTTAGTGGAACCTGTATTGATAGAAAAAATGTGAGAGAAAATCATTTTTTCTCCTTTTTTTTTCTTCTTATTATTATTATATAAAGCTTTGTCTAACATTTTCTTTTTACTTTAAACACTCATTTAAGTATAATTCATAATACACACACCAAACAAAGAAAAAAAAAAAAAAAAAGCTTTAAACATTCATTTAAGTCTAACCTAATATCAAATTAATAGTAGCTATATAGTTAAAATATTAATGGCCAACTTAAGTATATAACTGATTAAGATTGTCATCACTAAAGAAGAACTAAAAATCAATTTAATTATTTATAATCGAAACAACATTAATTTTGAATTACTCAATCAAGAATCGTTAATCTTTGACATACAATAATTAAGAAAACAATTTTAGGCTTTGGTATTGTGTTTGCCATTATAGAAAGTGATTGTGGAAAAATCTTAACTGTCTCTAATGTTTGGTAAATCAAATTATTAATTAATCTATTAAAATTACTTTTAAAATTCTAACCAACCTATAAAAGCTCTTACCAGTAGCTTTTGAATTTAACTTTTATAAAAGTCTCCTACTTTCTTACTCATTTAAATAAATATATTATAATAATATTCTTCTACAATATTAATATATCTCTTTACATATATTTTTAAATTTTAATTGATTCCATTTTTTATGATAATTATTTTTCTTAAATTTTTATCAAATAATTTAGATGAAAAAAAATTCGTTCGAATTCAAATCGTACACAATTTAATATATATATATATATATATATATATATAATTTACTAAATTAATTATCAAGGCGATAATAATTAAAATGACAAGTCTAACTTTGATTCATATAATTAAATTTTACCAATTTAGTAAAAATTTATCTATCACTGTAACTAGTTTTTTCTAAATTCAAATTAAAATTTACCAAATACTATTTTACTTCATCTCACGGCTGATGTTTTGAAAAATAAAGTTGACAACAATTCCACACAGAGCTTGTTGTTTAGGTTTGAATTTTTTTTAATATAATTTTTAAGGTGGTGGCATAAATATCTTAAGATTCTATGTTTTAAGTTTTTAAGATGGAAAATACATTAACTGTTTCTTAATATTAAAAATTTAACATTTAAAATAATATTTCCTAAACTGTTCATAGAAAAAATATATAAATTATTTTTAAAGCTATTTTGAAATATAATAAAATTAGCCAAACTATTTATTAATTTAAATAAAATTTTTACTATTTTCCAGCTATACACCACGATAGTTTTCTACTATCACTTGCGCAATATTTAAAATATGGTTTTCTTTGTTTTAAGCTTTGTGTTTTCTCTCTTCTGTCACTCACCTCCATCACCCTCACTACCTATCCATATCTGACGTTCGCTTTTTTGTTTATTCATTCCACCTTCTTTAATTTAGTTTTAGAAGCTTAATGAACCTTAAATGATCATTTTGTAGGAATTGGCATTCAATTTGATACAATATATTTCAACATAATTTTCTATAACCAGATCCATTCCCACGTAACCAAATGCACATTTTATTGTCACACTGAAAATATCACCTATTTTGACTTTATAAAATGATTACAAATTATGAAGTGGATGACGTTGATCATGTAATGAATAAATTCTATATTATTATCGATATTGTTATCTTTATCATTATTGTTAATTTTTTTTTCCTTTAAAAACATGGTAATTGAACTGTGGAATTGATTATTGTTTTAATTTTAATTAAATTATTAAAAACTTATCTACTTCGTTGAAATTTTATAAAATATCCCCAAGATTGGAACACTTCTACCTTTATTAAAGAACTAGTTGGCTATAATTTAAACAAATTTGTAGGTTTGAATTCTTTAAGATTTTATACAATATCTTCAAGATTGGAACACTTCTACCTTTATTAATGAACTAGTTGGCTATAATTTAAACAAATTTGTAGGTTTGAATTCTTTAAGATTTTATACAATATCTTCAAGATTGGAACACTTCTACCTTTATTAATGAACTAGTTGGCTATAACTTATACAAATTTGTAGGTTTGAATTCTTTAAAACTTTATAAATATCTCCAATGATTGGAAACACTTCTACCTTTATTAATGAACTAGTTGGCTGTAAATTTATACAATTTTTTCCCTTACATTATTTAAAATGCATCCCTATGTTTGGACAAAATTTTGAACTTTATCCCTATAGTGTTAAAAGTGTCAATTCAATCATCATGATTCCGGCTTAGCTTCAATTTCTTCCTTATTGTTTTAGATCTTTTTAATTCCATCCTTATGATATTGGGTTATTTTCAATTTAATTAACTCTTTTTATAGAAAAATTATTATAAATAAAACAAAATATTAAACTATTTACCAATATAGAAAAGTTTCACGGTCTATCAGCAATAGACTATGATAGACTTTTATAACTTGAGTGATAGAAGTCTATCACTATCTATCGCTCAAGCGATATAGAAGTTTATTGCATATAGACAATGATTATAAATAGTTTGTCTCATTTTGTTATATTTGAAAACAACTATTTTTTATATCGCACAATTCTTTTTTGTTTTTTTTTTTTAAATATTCACAAGATAAGAGAAAAAAATTATTTTTTTTCGCACAAGCGTGGTTACTCAAACCCAACTAAATAGACAGATTTGGCAGCAACAATGCGCACAATTCCTTTTTGTTAGACTTTTTTTTTTTTTTTTTCCTTCTTTCTATTATTTAAAGACTTTTACTAGTCTTTGTTTGTATTGGTTTTAATATTGTTGTCTAATTAATACTAGACTTGAATTAGACTGCAATTGATATCGTTAGATAATTTGTATAAAATACACGAGTGCCAGCCCTTATTGTTCTGTCCCTAATATATATATTATATATATATATTTCTTTTTGTTAGGTGTTCTGTCATTCTAAGTAATATGTTATCTCATAAACGTTAATTTTTAATTTTTATTTTCGAAGTCGTAAAATATATATAATATTTTATAATTTCATTTTTCAATTAATTAAACAGATCAGACACTAAGGCAACCCCACCCCCACCCCATGGGAATATGGAAAATATAATCACACCTTTATGACGCAATTTGGCGTTTAAAAGTTTTAAAAAATATTTGGGCAGAATGTATTTTTGGGTTTGTGAGCTTTGTTGTTGATATCTATTTGGTTCTTATAGTTTAAAAAAACCATTATTTTATTTATTTATTTATTTTCCTTAGCCTTTCTTCTCCGGCTCCCCCTCCCAAAGATTTATCAACTGGTGCCTACTTTGCCATGTGTTTAGTTTTTCGTTCCCTTAAAATTTGGAATTAGCGAATGCCACTTTCCCTCCAGATTTCTGGGAAGGAACAAATCTAAGAACCATTCCTTTAGAAAAAGGAATACGATAGCATCAAGACTATTCTCTTTTCTTTTTTTTTCGTTTCTTTTTCAGGAGAAGACCCTGGTGAGGGTGGATGAAAAAGCAAAATGATAAATAATAATAATAATAATAATAATAATAATAAATCAATAAAACTACAATTTTTTAAACAAAATACTAGAGGAGGGAAGGTTTAAGGGTGCACCAGAACATTGACACATTCTTAGCACCTTGATCATAGTCCAAATCTAAAAGCAATGCATTCATTCAAAAAGAAGGTTTTGTATACATAATGGAGAGCAAAAGAGAAGCTCAATACATACCAAAAGACATTAGAGTCATAATTTCTTCCCACACGATAGTAGGTGATTTTTAAGTGCCTTGAAAAGTACGTTTTGTTAGATGATATAATTAAATTTGCCTTCATCATCAATTAGCTTAAACTTTTGAGCTAATTAGCGGGTTAACATGGTATAAGAGTAGGTTGGTTCAAAAGGTTTTGTGTTCAAACCCCTACATTAAAATTGATTTCCACTTGTTGGGTCTTTCTTCATAATTCAAACCCACAAGTGAGGGAGAGTGTTAGATGATATAATTAAATTTGCTTTCACCTACAAGCCTAAGCTTTTGAGGTTAATTGATGACTTAACATTTTTTTTTTTATTTTGGAAAAAAAAATATCAAAAAACCTAAACAGAAAGGTAATCCATCGAGTAATAAATAGGAATGGCGATAGAGGATCGCCCTGTTTTATCCCTCTAGTGGCTTAAACGCAAATCCAATCAATCCTTTGTTCATGGAAGCCTTTTAGGCGATGAATGGCTAAGAGAAAGTCCCAGTTGAGTTTATCTAATGCTTCTTCAACGTCCAACTTGATAATCAAACTCTTTTGTTTACTACACCTCCAATAATCAATAATTTGATTGGGTCAGTCATCTGTCTGTCGACAACAAATGCAGATTGGTTAATGGCGATAGTAGATGGTAGGACTTGTTGCGGTTGACTTTTTCTTATGGATCAAGGCAATATATGTAGCATTCATCGGATTATTCACAATGCTGCTATTCATGAAAATAATATTGGAACATGTTTAGCAATCAGCTTTAAAGATGTTCTACAATTCATGTCCAAGCGTTTTATTGCAACCAAGAAGCTTAATGGCATCGAAAACTTCACTTTTAGTAAAAGGAACATGTTTTGCATATTTTATATGAATGCATCGCTTTTGAATTTGGGGTACGATGAGGGTGCTAAGAATGTGTATAAAACTAGTTCAGATATCCTTGTGCTCCTCCTGATCCCACCTCCTCTGGGTATCTTGTATTTTCTTTAAAAAAAAAAAAAAATTCATATCCTAAGTTTCACACGATATTGGTCAAACAAAATCTAGAGATTGATATAATTACAAAAAATTTAGTATTTAACTTAGAAAATTATAAGTTTAGAGTCTTAATTTATAGCATCCAAATTGTAGACATATAAGTTGATATTTGCCTCATTTGTTATAATATGAAAAGGATTTTATTGAATATAAAAATAGATGGATTATAAAAGTGTGAGAATGTCATGTATTTAGTTTTGGGTTAATTAGGGGGTAACTAGTGGGGGAGCTGGCATCGGGGTTTGACTTGGCCCGTAGAAGACCCTCCATTTATTTAGTTATTCCCTTCTGAAAGAACTGGGCAATTGGGAGATCGATCGCAAGAGGTGAATTGTGATATGGAGGGAAGAGGAATTTTGAGTCCCCAAAGATCTCGATATTCTTTAACAACACCTAAGAAGGCTACTCCAGATCGAAAACCAGACAGGAAACTTGGAAACAGAAATGTTGATAATAATGGATCAAAACAAAAACTCGTCACTCCAAAGCTAAAACCAAGTCCTAATCCTAACCACAACAAAACTAAACCCACCACGCCTTCCCCAAAGACCAAAATTGCAAAACCATACTCCCATCCTGTTGCCAATCAGAACCACCCTTATCTGCGTGCAGCTTCCGATTCTGCTATTCTTCATCCTCCTGATATTAGTGATCACTTGTTACAACGCCTTTCTTTCGACGGTCAGTTTCCATAATACTTCAAATATATACTCTTTTTTTTTTCTTTTCTTTTTTTTCATTGTTTACTCATGAATCTCCTCACCAGCCTAACAAAGTAACAAGTGTAATTTGTTTTTTAAATAAATCCTTGGAAAAGTATCTATTTATACTTCTTAGAAGTTGTATCAATAGACTTATATATAATTTTGAACTCTAAATATTTGATAAGTGAATCAATTAAGGCTTATAAAAATTGTTCATGTAGTAATTCTTCTTACATGCATCTAGAATTCTTCCAAAGTCCGAATAAAAAAATGGACAAACATAGGCCTACTTGATTTGGGTGGAATCAGAATTTGGTTGAAATTTGATGAATTTTTATTTTAAAAATTTAAAGAAATAAGTTAGTTTAGAGTTAAAATTACCTTTTTAGTCATTGAGTTTTGAGGAATATGTGCGTTTGGTCTCTAAGTTTTCAAAATATAACTTTTTAATACTCTAATTTTTAAGAATATGTATATTTGGTCCCTAAATGTACCTTTTAGTTCTTGAGCTTTTAGAAATAATAGATTTCAAAGGTCCTTGCAATATTTTTATTATTATTATTTTAGATGGAAAAACTGATGAAAATATTTACAACTAATAGTAAAATATTTATTTACAACTAATAGTAAAATATCACAGTCTATCTGCGATAGACTACTATCTATGTCTATCGTGACACAAATAGTAGTCTATTGCGATCTATAGCATATATGCACTGAAATTTTGCTATATTTGTAAATATTTTGGTTACTTTTGCTATATTTGAAAAAAGTCCTTATTTTAAGGGAAGTTTTAAATAAAAAACTACAAGAAATATTTTAAAATATAGCAAAATGACACTGTGTGACCGCCAATGATAGAAATTGGTAGATAGTCATATTTTGTTATATTTTAAAATATTTTTGTTCATTTTGTTATATTTGAAAACAACTCTGATTTTAACTTAGAAAATTAATTGTTGAAACTTATCTTTTTTTCTCTAAAATTATTTTAAATTTATGTTATATAGTTATTTAAAATAATAAAAATATTGCTTTGAGGCAATTTTTAAACATATCTATAAAATTCAAAGACTAAAAAGGGTATATTTTGAAAATTCACGAACCAAATGCATATCTTTTTAAAAACTATACGACTAAAAATATATGTTTTAAAAACTCAGAAACGTTCAAATGCACCTATTCTTTCAAATTAGAGGACTAAACAAAAAAAAAAAAAGTAGTTTTCTCTCACTTTAAGTAAAAGTTAAATTAGTCCATAAACTTCTCCTTACATTTTATAATTATAAAAATCTAGTCAGCAAACGTTTAAATTTTCTAAAATTCAAAAATTGAATGTTTGGTTTCATTAGACAGAGTTAACTTTGGAAGTTTGTGTAATTGATGTACTAAAATAGGTTTCGTAGGAATAAAATTCAAATATCATAATTAAATAAAACAGAAAATTCTTGATATTTCTTGAGTCGTTGTACATGTGTTTTAAATCTTGTACTCTTGCAAAAAAAAAAAAAAAAAAAAAAAAAAGGTAAAGATCTTGCGGAAATCCTCCAAGGAAACTCGTTATATGATTTAATCAGCCCAAATAAAAAGGAAGAATCTTCTTCTCAAAGCAATGATGATTCCAGATTATTTCAAATTTACAAAGAAATTGCATCTCATCGACAAGAAAACTTATCCGTTGAAGCTTACTTCACAAAGCTGGAGGCATTATGGGTTGAACTTGCATACTACACTGCTGATTTGGCTCAACGTTCCAGCAATAATGCAATAGAAAATCTAAGTGAGCTTACGGAGAGAGAAAAAGTTGTGCAATTTCTTGTGGGACTAAATGATTCTTATGCCACAATTTGCACCCAAATCCTTCTTATCAACCCATTTCCAACAGTGGAGAAAGCTTATGCTGAAATATCTCGAGAAGAAAAACGTAGAGAATTGGTTGTTGCATTAGAAGCTGTGGCTGCAAAAGTAATCCAAACCAATTGGCTTCTTAGGAATCAAAATGGTCGATCCAATAATAATGGTGATAATAATTATGGAAGTGATCAAGAAGTCGATAATAGTAACCTTCAATCTCCTAATTAAGTGAAGTTTAAGATTTTCACCTCAAACAAAAATCAAGGTTAGTTTCTTTTTGTTCCCCTCTCCTTTTCCTCTTACATCCTTAATATGTTTCATCGTTGCCTATGAATAGCATTTTTCTGACACTTTTTTTTTTTTTGGTGTGTTTTCTCAGGATTAATTTGACGACATTAAGATAAATTTGTCCAAACTATTGATCGTCAAAGGTGAGACTTTATGTTGAAAAAATTAAACTTACCTCTCCAACGGGTGAGTCAAAAATATGTATTTTACTTCTTTCTTATCAGTGATTTGTTCTTAGTGAATAAGTGTATTAGTAAGACTCACAATATTTACCATATAAACTTATTGTATAGTGTGGAAGTAAGTTTGGGCTATTATTCATCAAGGGTATGGTAATGGGAACATACCTTTTATTCATATGTTGATAAGTTTCATGTCTCATCATTGTAGTAGTTTGATTTTTGGTGGATATATGTGGCTTTTGGCTATACACATTTTCATGGTCATGGCTCAATAATTGTGGAATAGGGTTTTTTTTTTTTTTCTTTTTATTACATCGATCAATTGTAGGAATGAGCGGTTGAATCTCTAACTTGAGAGAATGCATGTCAATTAATGTCACAAAATTAAACTCATATAGTCTTGGTTAATTCAAGAAATAAATCTAATTTTCATATGTTATACACATGCAAAAACGGCACACATGTAAAAAAATTTCATATAGTGTATGTAAATTATGAATGACATCCTCTAGGATTGGGTTTGTAGCTCATATAAAGTACCACATGAATTTTAGCATCCACATTTATTTAGAAAAAGAAGCGTGATGTCAGGGAAAACTAATCCAAAATAATGAGAAAAATCTGTGGAAATTTTTTTACCAATTGGATATATGATTTAATTAAACTTAATTGCAAATAACTAACATGCAATATTCTATAAGTAAAAAACTCTAAGGCCATAACTATCTTTCTCAAATCAATACTCTTATCCTAGTTTCAATATTAAACATGCAAGGTCTTAAGTTTATAATTCTTTTAACTTCTAAAACAATTCTAAATCTTCCTGTTTGTCATGCAATTAAGTTCTAATCTAAATCTCATCAAAAGATTATAACCATACAACAACATTATTCAATCTATGGTCAATAGATTAATTCACCCATCTTGGAAAGTAAAGAATAGAAAATAGGAAGAAACAGAGCCTTTGTAAACATAATTGCAAGCTGAAGACTTGAAGGAAGTGGAAGAAGTTTGATATCACCACAAACAATTTTCTCACAAACAAAATGGCAATCAAGCTCAATATATTTGGTTCCTTGATAAAAAAAATTGGTTTAGAACCAATGCGTATGGGAGATTGATTATCACAAAAAATCAAAGTAGACATTGGAGAAGTAACATTCAAGTCATTAAGCAACTGTAACAACCAAAATCTCACTAGTAGTGGCTGCCAAAAGCTTGATACTCAAGCTCCTGTTGAAGAACTATATATATGTTTAGAACTTAATTTTGTGCCGTAATTGATTTTCGTTTTTAATTAGTGATTTG
Source organism: Citrullus mucosospermus (assembly GCA_030954485.1). NCBI lineage: Eukaryota > Viridiplantae > Streptophyta > Magnoliopsida > Cucurbitales > Cucurbitaceae > Citrullus > Citrullus mucosospermus. The sequence continues at coordinate 4,529,361 of CM062057.1, read as the reverse complement.
AAGATTATTATTATTATTATTAGAGTACATGTCTTAAATTAAAAAAACTATTGAAAATATTTTTAAATATAACAAAATGTCACTGTCTATCCATGATAGACAACAATAGACACTGATAAACATTATCAATGTCTATCACTGGTAGACAACGATAGATGATAGTAGATAACGAAGGAATCTCCTCTAATCCGTGAACGGTTCATGCTATTCTCAATTTCCTTTTCCAGCTAAAGATGACACCAAGTCCTAAATCCTCAGCAGCAACTTGATGATAGCTACGCTCTGGAATATTTGGCTTGAATGAAACAGAAGAATATTCCAAGGGATTAACAAAAACCAGAATTGCTTATGGGACGATATCATATCTTTGGCTGCTCTTTGGTGTTCTAAATCAAAACTTTTTAGTAATTATGATGTATCAACTATTGCACTAAATTGGAAGCTCTTTTTGTAACCCCTATGCCTGTTTTGATTTCATTGTATAGCTCGTTGTATACATTTTTTATGAATGAAATCTTATTTGGCCTGGAAGCATGATGAGGGTGCTATTGAAGTGTCAATCTAGTTGAGATGTCCTAGTGAACCCCTCATCCCATCTCTCTTAGTATTTTGTTAAAAAAAAAAAAAAAAAAAAAAAAGAGATAATGCAAAGACCTATATGGTTCACTATTATTGGATTAAATAATCTTTTTCTTGGACCAAATATTGTCTTTACGTCCATTGGGTAGCACTTTTAGGGATAATAATGAAGTGTATAGCAATCTTCAACTTTTGAAGGAATTTGATTCAATTTTGAGCTACAACAAGTAAGTAACAACGCCTCTGTTTTCGGTTTTTAGAACAATTATGTTTAATCCTTAAAATTGATGTAGTTAGAGTGCTTTAAATCCTAATTGCTTCCGCATTTATATTCCTAACTCCTTCAATAGTGGGATCTCGATCCATTGTATTGATATTGATAGAAAGTAAACGTGAGAAAGAATATTGAATATAAAAATAAATGGATTACAAAAGTATTCGAATGTCAAATGTGGATGGCGTCACAAACTTTGGCTTAATTAGCTAGGGATAACTAGCTAGTGGAGGCATGGGGGTTTGACTTGGCCGCAAGAAGACCCTCTTCATTTATTTTATTTAGTTTTTCCCAAACTGGGGAGATGGATGGGAAGAGGTGAATTGTAATGGAGGGAAGAGGAATTTTGAGTCCCCAGAGATCCCGATTTTCTCCAAGAAAGCCAAAGAAGAATACTCCAGACGGAAAACCAGGCAGGAAAGTTGATAAAAATGGATCAAAACAGAAAGTAACTCCAATTCCAAAGGCTGTGGGTTTACCCTCAAACCTAAAACCATCAGAACCATCCACAAGTCTTAATCCTAACAACAACTACAAAAATAAATCCACCTCTGAACCATCTTCCCCAGCTCCACTTCTAACTCCCACTACGCCATCGCCTTCTCCAAACACCAATCTTGGTAAAGCTAATGCTTCCAAATCTGGGTCGTTGGATCCTCAGAAAGATGTCCAAAAAAGTACTGACCACTGTGATCGGAATCAGTACCACCGTTTTTCGAGGGTAGTTTCCGACACTGCTGCCCTTCCTCCTCCTGATTTTAGTGATCGCTTCTTACAACGCCTTTCTTTTGACGGTCAGCTTTCATAATACTTCATCCTTTTACCATTTTTTTCTCGTCAAACTTTTCATCCTTTACTCATGTATCTCTCCTCACCAGCCTAACAAGTAAACAAGTGTAAACTAAATTTTTGTTATTAATGTTCGGGAAAATATCAATTTATATCTTTAAATTTTGAAAGTTGTATCAATTAAAATCCTAAACTAATTAATAATTGGAAAATTGTCCGAAATGACTCTTAAATGTTTTCATCTTTCACAACTAATACCCTTTTAGAGAACTAGTTGAAATAGTTTTTCTCGGTCCTCCCTAGCTCAGATTGACCTTGAGATTATATTCGAATGAAAATTTAACTTATTTTATTTTTATGCTACATTTAAACTCTCAATTTTCTAAGCTTTCTAGGTGGAATCTCGACTAGAACGAAGACATAGATTGTATTTAATTTTTCCACACAAATCATTGTAATCTTTTGTAGAATTTGATTCATCTTTCTTAGTCTTTTGGAAATCTTTTGTTCAAAAGAGTTAGCAACTGAATGAAAATTTGATTCATCAAAAATATTAAAATTCTTCATTAAAACCCTAAAATTCCATTAATTTTGAAGAAGGTTAGATATTACTTAAGATTTGGGAAAGATTACATACGATCTCAATCTTTGTCCTGGCCGAGATTCCACCATTAATGACAAAAAACTATCGATAATTTGGATATGTAATGAAAAGAAATCAAATTTTTATTCAGATTCGTTCTTGGTCGAGAAGAATGGACAAAAAACTATTATAACGAAGTGCCAAAAAGGTGCTAGTTGTGAAAGATGAAAACTTTTGAAGGTTATTTCTAACAATTTTTCCTTATAATTCTATCAATTAAAACATTGAACTTACATTGTAAATATATCAATTTATACTATTTTTCAGATTTTGTTTTAAAAATATAGTGTAACTTAGAATTCTAACCGTTAAAGTCCTAAAATTTCATAAGTGAAACAATTTAGACAAATTATTAAGATAATCTATGAAAATTGTTCATGCATCAATTCTTAAATATTCATGTAGACTTTTTCAAATGTTAGATTATTAAAATAGACAATTAATGCACGATAGATTTTCAAATGAAATCCTCTTTCAAAAGACTCAATTAATTTGCTTATAAAGTTTAAGATTGACTTTTTTTTTTTTTTTCTTTTTTTGCCAAGGCTTATTTAGCCAACTGGTTACAAAACACAACATTCTTGATATTTATTGAGTCTTTATACATCTTTTTTCAAATCTTTTAGTCTTGCAAAAAAAAAAAAAAATGGCATATATGTAGGTAAAGATCTTGCGGACATCCTCCAAGGAAACTCGATATATGATTTAATCAGCCCAAATAAGAAGAAAGAATCTTCTTCTCAAAGCAATGATCGTTCCATAATATTTCAAATTTACAAGAAAATTGCGTCTCATCGACAAGAAAACTCATCCGTTGAAACTTACTTCACAAAGCTGGAGGAATTATGGGTTGAGCTTGTACACTACACTGCTGATTTGGTTCAATTTTCCAACGATGGTGCACCAATTGGAAATCCCATGGGGCTTACAGAGAAAGAAAAAGTTATGCAATTTCTTATGGGACTAGATGATTCTTATGCCACAATTTGCTCCCAAATCCTTTTTATGAACCCATTTCCAACCGTGGAGAAAGCTTATTCTGAAATATCTCGAGAAGAAAAACGTAGGGAATTGGTTGTTGCATTAGAAACTATGGCTGCAAAAGTAATCCAAACCAACTGGCTTCTTAGAAATAATGGTCGATCCAACAATAATGGTGATACAAATCATGGAAGTGATAAAGAAGTTGATAACAAGTAACCTTCAATCTCCAAAGTGAAGTTGAAGATTTTTACCTCAAACAAAATTCAGGGTTAATGCTTTTTTCCCTCTCCTTTCGCTCTTATTCGTTTGAGAATATTCTTTGCTTTACATCCTTAGTATGTTTCATCATTGCTATCCAATAGCATTTTGACTCTTTTTTTCTTTTTATGGTGTGTTTTCTCAGGATTAATTGAGGACAAAAGGATGTCCAAACTATTGATCACTTCATGTTGAAAAAACTTAACCTCTACAATGGGTGAGCAAGAACATGTATTATTTTACTTATCTGTGGTTTGTTTTTAGTGAATAAGAACATTGGTGGGACTCACTTATTTAACAAATGTAATATAAATTGTTGGATGCAAATAAACTACGTCATTAGACTAAGAACCTTATTTTTTGTTGCGACATATATAGAGCCTCTTTTAGTGTCTTGTTAAGAAATTCATTATTAAAGTCAAGTTCACGAAGGCTCCATCCATGTGAAATGGCGACGACTAGAACTATATGGATTGTGGATGCCTTAGCGACAAGGTTGAAAGTTTTGAAGTAAGTCAATCCCTGGAGTTTGATGGAAGCCCTTAGCAACGAGATGGGCTTTGTGTCTTTGAATAGTTCCATCGGCATTTTTTTTTTTAATTGAAAAATCCATTTGCACACGACGATGTTGTATTGAGGGGAGTTCGAAACAAGAGACCAAGTATTCAACCTGTGCAACGCAGATATTTCATCAACCATTGCTGACTTCCACTTAGGGGCATCAAAAAAGTTTGGTATGCTCAGTGAAGAATGGGTTCGATGAAGTGACAACCCAGACTTCGGCTGAAAGATCCCCACCTTACCTCTAGTGATCATTGGATGTTGGTTGACTGTAGGATTAACATCCAGGGAAGCACTAGGTTGTGAAGGTGAACAAATTGGGGAATTGGGGTAGAAAGGTTGAGAGAAGTGAGAGATTAAGGACGATGAAGGTGAGACGGTCTAGAGGGACTGTGAAGAGATAATTGGTTGACTGGAGAGGTAGGTTCAGTTGAGTTTGCTTGGGTTGGAAGTGGTGAAGGGCTATGCTGGATTGGGCTTGGGTTTTCATTTGAAGATGGATTTAGGCTTATGTTCGGACTCTGGTGAGTGTTTGAGGTTAGGCTTGTTTGGGTAGTATTTGGGCTAGAGGTGGGTCTAATTGGGTTTATAATTTATGCAGGTTAAGGGACGGGCAGTAAACTAAACCAAGACAAAATTGGGTTTTGGGCTGGTATTGTTTAGGCCTGAGGATTGGGATAGTCAAAACCATACTGAAAAGGAAATTCAACTTCATTGAACACAACATGTCTTAAGATAAAGATTCAATCACCAACTGCATTTAGACACCGATGCCCTTTGTGTATTAGAGATGGTCCAAGATACACACACTTCTCTGTGTGAAAATCAAACTTGTCCTTCTGATATGGCCTTAGATTTGGGAAGCATGCACACCCAAAGACCGAAGAGCGGATATGTCCATAAGTTGCTTGTATAAAAGTTGAATTAGTGTTCAACCCTGGAAAGAAGAGTAAGGTAAGCCATTAATCAGGAAAGTAGCAGTTTGAAAAGCTTACCACCATAATTTTAGGAGCATGGACGCTTGGGCAAGGAGGATGAGTGGCGGATGGAATTCGGCTCCCAATTCCGTGCCAAATAATTTACTGTACTTACCAAACCGTAGTAGTGATAAACTGGGTTGAACACAAGGAGCATTCGAATGTCTCAGCCAAGCAGCTAGTAACTGAAGGAGGATTGTTTGAGATGATTATTTGCAAGAAAATTAAATTGCATAAAAGTAAACACAAAAATTAAAAGAGATAAAATCTATATGAGAATAGTTTAGCTTGGGTTGTAATGGATTTTTCTCATTCCGTATATTTGATCATCAATTCTTCATTACTGAAATTACAGAATTGCCTACACCTAACCGATTTAATTGGAAAGTCCAAAATTAGATTGTCCTAAATCACAAATTAGTATAAATTTAATCGATGAAAGACATGCGAAATCCAAGTTTGCCCTAACTGCATTAAGTTTTATGGAAACATTAGGGGGAATATTTAACTGGAAATGCCTAAATTAAATATTCTATCGGATCAATTCTAGGTTGGTTGGATAAATACTAATTTTCATTCGAATTGCAAACCAAACCTAACCTATTGCTTTCTACTAATCAACATATAATCAAGTATCACCTGATGCATGTTCATTCAAAGCAGTAGTCATAGTGTTCACCAATGCCCACAAATATGATCGTAAATAAAATTGGAACTGAATTAAATCCAACAATCACAAATAACAGTTCAAAATCTTACAAACATATTAGAATCGAGAAAGAACCCTAAATCCAAGCTAGAAAATTGTTACCTTAGCCTTGATACATCATAATGAGCAACTAGGAATAAGGTTTGATACATGATCAAAAGGAGGAAGAGAATAGAGAGAATTTTAGAAAGATTCGGCGGGTGGCTGCCTTCTAACCTAAAAATCGAGATTTTCCTTTATAAAACAGTCAGAGCGCACACCCACGACAAGACTTCGGAGCATCACGACGCTCCTATGCAACGTCACGACGCTGTTGCTCTTTGCCAGTAGACTTGCTCTCGAGAAAAAGTGTCACGCCAGCGCCTAGGTGAAGTTCTCTTTACCAATTGTTACAATAAAACTCCGTTTCTCCAATTCATTGCTAACATCCCCCTCTACCTGTCAAATGCTCAAAACCTACAAAATGATATTTTTTAACACATTAAATAGTACGACGATCCCAAGTTAAGTTGAGGAAGATAACACATTTCGGGTGTTACCAGTGAGGTCGGTTTCAACAATATGGCAGTGCTTTCATTCAGCACGACCATTTTGGGCTGACATATATGGACATGATACTCGTGTTTAGATCCCGAGCTGGTTACAAACACCGACGATTGGTTTATATTCTCCTCTCCCATCTAGCTGCAACATTTTGATACTTCTGTTAAATTGATTCATAACTAAGGCACAAAATTCATTAAAGACATGAAGAGTATCACTCTTTTGCCGTAGGGGGTATAACCAAGTAAAACAATTGTTGTCATCAACAAAAGTACATAATATCTGAAACCATCTGCAAATAAAATTGGGGATGGACCCTAGAGATTCGTATGAAGCAGTTCAAAAGGTTTTGAAGTGTGAGAGACATAATTTGAGAAAGGAAGAGTGTGGATCTTTCCAAATTGACAAGCTTTAGAAAATAGATTGCTGTATATTAGATGATAACTTCAATTTACAGCTCTTGATAATTTTGTCTAGTGTTTGAGAGGAGGGATGATAAAGTCTTTTGTGCAAAATGGATTTGGTCACAACAACATTTGTTTGTAACAGGAGACTAGAGGTGATAGTCGGTCCGGTTTTATTGATTTTAAGGTTAACCAATAACCAAACCGAACCAATTGGTTTTACAAATAAGGGATCCCTCATGGTATGCTCCACTATCAACATATCAACATACCACGAGGGATCAATTAGAGTTTCAGTGGCCATCACAGAGTTAGCCATAAATGGATCCTGAGGTGCTCGAAAACCTTGATTGTTGTTAAAGCTAGGTGCAGGACCAATTGACTCAAAAAGATGAGTTTGATTAGGATTTTTGTACTCTTTTAGGTAACGATATGAAAGAGTTCAGTTGTATAACCTACCTTGGTATAGACTTTGACACATTGGTCAATTTTGGTATCCCCATCTTCCACGGCCTCTTCCACAACCTCGCTGATTGGGAGAGAAGCCTCTCTATTGATTTCGATTGGGACTTGAGGGAGGGTTTTGATTTGGTTGCCCCTTGTTCTGAGTCATATTGACAGAGGGAGACTGACTAGTATTGGTAGAAGACAAGGACAAGGTACTTCCCCTGATTTCAACGTTGTTTGAACTCAAGACGTTTTTCATAGGAGAGAAGATCAGAATGTAAATCAGTCTAGCCGACTCCATGTTTTCCTTGTACAACAGCGACCATCGGATTGTACTCTTCATCAAGACCAGAGAGTACTTGAGAGATGAGATCATCATTAGACACAGGGTTACCTACGAAAGCGAGTCCATCAAAGTATTTCTTTAAAGTGGAGTAAAACCATAAACATGCAAAGACAGTAAAAGAATCCAAAGACAAAATAGAAATAATCAAGATTAAGAGTTTAGCACAAGTCTCATAAGGTTACAATTATAGAAAACTTAAAAAACTAGAAATTGGAGATTATTACCTTCCCATTGAGATGAGAAAGCTTGAACCCGCCACCTTTCAGCCCAATTACATGGAAATATTCAACTCAAAATCTAAAACTAATGATGTAGATGTATAGAGGATGGAAAAACAAAGAAAACAAGTGATTATTTGCTCAAAACAGCCAACTAGATAAAAAAATATGACATAATTACCGAAGTGTAGTTTTGATATCTGCGCGGCAACACCACAACGAGGTCTTTTAAGGGCATTTTGGTTTTTTTAGCTTCTATTTGACCTAATTTCTTCTTTAGACTCAAAATTGGTTTGTTTTAGCTAGGTTCGTTTTCTTCCTAACGCTCTATTCTACCTTTCAGGAGCTCGATACCTACAAAATAATATTTTTAATAAATTAAATAGTAGTATAATGATTCCTAGTTAAACTGAGTAAGATAGCACATTTAAGGTGCTATCAATTGTGTCCGACAAGTATTTGGAGGATTGATAACCCATTACCTGAGTTGCTATTTCAGGCAACATTGTGTTGCAAACCAAGCCAGGAGCAATTGACCTACAGCTATCCATGTTTCATATTTTTGCATGCAAACTCGCTTTCTCTTTTCGGCCTAATTGAACCAGTGCTTCTACCTTCGCCGTCCATCGCCATTTCTTCATAGGCTTCAACACTCTGATTCACGAACTTACTAGGGAAAACTTTTTCTCCAGTTAGATAACCTTCCAGTCGATAGCTTCTCAAAATAGGCCAAGCTAGGTTTTGCCAAAGAAGGAAATTAGTACGATCCATTTTAATGGATATAATTTGATTGAACAACTGATTTAGTGGTGGACTCCATTGTCAGAGCCTACAAGGATCGAAAACTGAGTAGTCATAGGACGCTCTGATACCAAATTGAGATTTGAAAGGAAGTAGAGAAGGAAGAGAGAAGAAGAAGAAATAATTTCTCAGAATATTTCTATTGTATATTCTGTTGCTCAGTTAATCACTATGCCAAAGGATGCAATTAATATATACACTTGAAAAGAATCAATATTGTTAAAAAGCATAACACGCGTAGGCAAACGATTAGCTAAAGAATAATAGAATTTTGGGAAGAGAAGAGGATAGAAGGCTACTCCACGTCACTGTACACATCAGGGTCAGCTCTGGTTGAGTCAGCGGTTGACTGCCTTGTTATCTATCTTGACATCAGTGCACTAACAAGAGAAGGGAGATTGTGATTTGTGCCATATAAATAAAGTGTGCAATGAAAAATAAATTGATTTTTGAATCAGAAATTATTACAAAAACTTAAGGCGTGGCGAAGGCGATGGAAAAAAGGCTGAAAAAATGGGGAAACGAGTTCAGAAGGATTGAGGATTTTCACCCACCATCATCTTACTGTTCTTCGGCGATCTGCAACCCAATCTCCATTTCTCCCCAGAAATCTTGCGATGGAATAAAATTTAGGGTTTGGATCAATTTAGCGACCTTTTCAAGCTTAAGTGAAAATCAGATTGCGATTTGACTACGCTCTTGCAATAAAGGTTGCAAAAGTTAAGGAAGAAGGAGAGAGGAAAAAGAGAAGTGATGGGAGATAATAAAGCCACTTTGAGATTAATTTGCCAACACTTTCTTCCAACTATATTTGCATTGCACCATCCAGTTCACAAATAACGATATAAGAAAATCTTGAAACCAAAATTGAGCTCTTTTATGAAAATGTACATATTTTTTTACTCCAAATGTATGAAATATTCATTTTATTACATGGTCATAAGAAAATTTAGAAGAAAAAAAAAAAAAAAGAAAAAGAAAAAGAAAAACAAACCTGGATCAATGGGCATTGGTGCAATACAATCATACTAAAATAGCCTTTTCTTGTGTTTCCTCAAAGAAAATTGAGACCAATAAGCTGACCGAAATATATCCACGACGAGTTTAGAGTGAAATATACAAAAACAGCCAGCTGGAATGATGGAAACTACTGCAATGGCCAACGGAATCTTCACCCTTGTTTTATCATATGCAATAAAGAAGGTCGCGCTGAAAGCCACCAGCATGCATGATATTGAAAGAAACAATGTCACTAAACCAAACAATAACTTGATTGGCAACGACATCAAGAAATCTTCTTCTGCATAACGTGACGTTAAAATTGACAAAAATGTGAGTATAGAAGTTGAAGACAACACCAGCGCTACAACATCTGATATTACGAACACTGTGAATGCTTGATTCTCTCGAAAAGTGGGAGTGCCCTGATTGCCATTGCCTCCAGGCGCCGTGAACGCTGCCGCGAAAACCACTGTCGCGATTAGAGTTGCCACCAGCATACACGAGTTCGCCGTGTTTTTCATCCACTCCTCGCCGTCTTTTAGTAGCTGTTTGTGCTCTTTTGTGAAGAGTTCACGAGGTGTTAGGCTCTCAACTGGATGTCTTATTATCTCCATTGTGGAAAGCTCCGGAATTGGATCACGTCTCATTTGAAGATGGGAGGACACTACAATTTTAGCACCTGGATCACATTTCATCCACTCATCACCGTCTTTTAGTAGCTGTTTGTATGCTTTTGTAAACAGTTCACGAGGTGTTAGGCTAACAATCGGGTCTTTTATTATCTCCACTTGGGGATCCTCTGGACTTGGACTTTTCATTTGAAGATGGGAGGACACAACAATTTTCTCCACTTCCTTCAAGTTCAAAGTATACAATATTTCAAATCATAATGTTAGAGATCAAAATAAGTATAAAATTCAGAAAAATACTCGTTCATTCAATCACAATTTGTCACGTGACCAACTTTTTTTTCTTTAACTTTTTTATACAGTGTGGTTCGAGTTCGAGTCAACTGCAAAAAGATGAATGCAACCCCATGATGTACCCAATTATTGTTAAAAAGAATTAAGAAAAATACTTGGGTGCATTCTAGGCAACACTCATCTTTTTGCAACACCCAGTTGTAGTCGAACTATAGTTTTTCTCAAAGCAAACTATTTTTTCTTCTTATTTTTATATATTTTTATTTTCTACTATGTAATTGGAGTGAGCCGGAAAAAGATGGTGAAGTTCAACTTACCTTGAACCACAAAAGCTCCCGCTGCATTTGTAGAGCTGCCCCTGACACTCTGCTAAGGTGATAAGGAGCCGCCAGCCTTCCAGCTAAGTGTAGCATGTTGGAGCTTTTCTTTCTATCGTGATAATTAGCAAGGAAATCCCTCAACCCTCCTATCTCATATATTAAACTAAACACACTTTCTTGTCGATTTTCAACTGCTATATGAAATATGCTTTTGTCGTCCTCGTCAACTTTCCATAGCAAATCAGGATAGGAGCGAATGAGTATTATCAACAACTCAGCATTTCCGACTCTTGCTGCATCATGCAACAATCTTGAAGGAGTTTTTATGAACACTGATAGCTCGGGTTTTGAAAGTTCCTTCACAAGATAATTCCATATACGTTCAACAACTTGATGGGCTAATGTCTGCATTAGAGCCTTGTTGTAAAACCCCTTGAAGCCTAGCAAATTAAAGCACATAAAGGTATAATAATAATAATCATATATAAATGCTTCAAAATATATACATATTATTAGAAAGCAAGGTAATTCCCAAGTGTATTACGATTGTTTATATGTCTTTTCCAAAAGCCAAGCTCGTTGCTGCTACCAATTGCTGATGACTTTTTAGCTAGTACATGCAAAGCTGAGTCAGTATTTTCGGCCATCCGCTCCTTTGCTAATTCAGGTTTCTTTATCAAAATCTCTAATGCTATATCTACAATATTATAAAGAAAGAGTTAGAAATATTAAGATCATTATTTAATTTATGGGTAAGTTCGTGTGTGTGTATATATATGTATATTAAAGAAAGGATTTGGAAGCCAACCATAATAATCACTGGAGATGGTAGCAATGAGAAGTTCAATCTGTTCATAAGGGAGTAGAGCTTCAAAATTAGTCTTGGAGAAAAGAAAGGAAGCCATGTCTTTGCGTTTGTAAGCTACAGCCATTAAAACTGGGGTTGGTTTATTAGCATCATGAAGATTTGGAAGATTGGGATTCTTGTCAACCATTACTTCAGCGATTCTTACGACTCCTGAAGCAGCAGCAAAGGCAAGGACAGTATTTCCATTTTCATTTTTGGCTTCTAAGTCAGATGGTTTGCAAAGTTGAACCAACTTTTCAACAAAAGAAATACGCTTTGCAGCAGCAGCAATATGAAGAGCAGTATCCTTTGCATCAGTTATCTCCTTAGTGATTGCTAATGGATCTATGTCAAATATAGATTTGGCAGTCTTCCAATCTCCCTTTAAAGCAGCTTGATATAGCACAACATTTACTGGAAGGTATCCTCTTTTATTTTTTGCTGTAAATACCAAACAAACAATCAATAATACACACATAAAAAAAGCTTTGAACACTAACTTAAGTCTAAACTTGTATCAAATTAATAGTAGGTGTATAGTTAAAGCTTTAAATACTAATTTGACCCTTCTACTTTTGGCTTTGGTTCATTTTGGTCTATGTTGTTTTAAAATATATATTTTATTATCGTTATACTTTCAACTTTGGTTTATTTTTTGTCTTTGTACATTTAACAATCAATACTTTTGATCCCTTCATTTTCATTTTTATTTCATTTTTAAGGGATCAAAATGATAATGAACTAAAATTGTATTACAATGACCAAAATGAACATTTAGAAAGTACAAGGACCAAAATGAATCAAAGTTAAAAATCTAAAGATGAAATGAACATTTTAAAAGTATCGAAACCAAAATGAACCAAAATCAAAAGTATAGGACTAAAATAGTTATTTAAACCTATAGTTAAAATATCATGATCAAACCTAAGTATAATTGATAAACATACTAAGAGTTCAAGATTTAAATCTTCTTACTTCATTTACTGTTGTATTCATAAAAGAAATATATATTTAATTAATTATAATCAAAATAACATTAATTTTAATTACTCAACCAAGATGTTAACCTTTCACCTATTAATTATATTTGAGAAAACAATTTTGGTTCTTTGAGTAATTTTGATTTTGTTTGTAATTTTAATCTCCGAGTTTTTAAATTCAACACATTTTATTACTTGAAGTTTAAAATAATCTCGTTTGTTGGTCTTATCGTTAGAGACAATTTTGGTTGTGTTTTAATTTTCTGTCATATGAAGGTGACTAAATATTTTTTATTATTTTTAGGGTGATGTGGCATAAATATGTTAATATTATACATTTTTTAAAATTTTTTTTAGGTGTAACTAATACATTAGTTGTTTCTTACTATTAAAAAAATAACGTTTAAAATAATATTTATTAAGTTTCTTATGGGGAAAAATGTATCCATTATTTTTTTATATTGAAAACATAAAACATTAAAAATTGACTTCTTTTTAAGTCTTTGTCTTTTCTATATCTTCTTTCTCTCTCCCCATCATCGTCACTACCCATCTTCTTCTCTTCATTTAAAAATTATACGAAATCAAGTGGCATTACTTTATGAAAATAATAATTTATATCAAACAAAATTTATAGTTTGAAAATGAATGGAAAAAATTGACTAAAGAGTGTAGGTAGAAATTTTCTTTAACGATGGGCGAGTTGTCAACAATAATTTTGGGACAGCAGCTCTCAATTTAAGGAACTGGTTAGTGGAGGATCTAAGTTGAAAAATTTTAGAAATTCATAAGATTTATAACCCACATCTTTTAATATGGTATCAGAATCTATGAAGTTTAAAAGAATATTAGGTCCAAAATAAAAAAAATGTGATTCGATTCAAGAATGATGGATCTAAAATAGCACTATTTTGAAGGGGCATATGTTGGCAATCTCACTTATTGAAAAAATTAATAAACCTTACTATGCTTATAAGATATATGGGATAGTTAAAACTATTATTACGAATTGGTTTGGAATAAAACTAAAATTAACATGGCTCAACTGACCTTGGTGGCAAATATGCTTACCATTTGTGGGAAGATATTTTATACTTAACTAGTCAATGGTGTTCCAAGTCCTCCTTTTTGTAACTATGATGTAATTATTATTGCTCTCAATTGGAAAATTTTTCTCTAACCTCTCTTTATTTATATTCCTGAACTTTTAAACCATTTTCCAATTGTACTGGTATATTTTATTATATGCTTTTGGATTGTGTCAACTTAGTGAAGATTTTTCGACGCACTTACTAATTCCATTTACTTCTTGTATATTCTTTTTTTTAGAAAAAGTAGGATTGATATCAATTGACATCAAGTATGTATTATCAATCTCGAAATTAGAGTTTCAACCTCACTCGTCAAGGGAAAAAAAAAAAAAAAAAAAAACTTATGAGATTACACACGAAAGAAAAGAAATATGAAGGAATATGTAGATGGATGAACATACAGTTGTAAAGAATATAATGCTGCTGCTTTTCCTCGGAGGGTCGTTCTTGAGTGGATTCAGGTTCGTCTACTCCATCTGCTCTATTGTCATCGTTCTCTTGTGTTGGTGCTTCCATATCGTGCCGATCCTGCTCCGTGGAAGGCCGAGGCGTGGCATCGTTGTCGCTCTCTCCATCTTCTTCTTCTTCTTCTCCATCGCCAATATCGAGGGCAACGTCGTCAGCAGCCGGAGCATTGTCCTGAGCCGACCAAGTGCGGTTAGCATCAAGGTATTTGCGGTTGGAAGATCCACTTCCAATGCTAAACAGAGGCCTTTGAGGTGGTGGAGTCGTTGGTTCTTGACCATTTGGATCGGGCTCATAAGTGGTATGTGAACGAGGAGAAGGATCATCGTCTTTATTAAAAAGAACTTTCCTTGAACTTTTCATATCCGCCTCCTCAACTCTTGGCATCTTTTCAGATCTTTCAAAAATTCTGTCTGCTCTTCCAAAAATTTGACAACCAAATAATGGAAGACTCGAATGGTTTTGTATAATATATGGAGTATTTTCTTATAAACCATCCAGTTGGCTACTTGTCAGGACAACTATATTATTTATTGACTCAGAATATTAATTGACACACAGATAGGGGCCATGGGTTGAGTTGGGTTCCGTTGTAGCATTTTTTAGATTAATCCAATTGTTGGGATTGTAAATTTTTTCAATCTAAAATAGCCTTTATTAAACAATGAATCCAACCCAACTCAACTATAAAACATTTGGTTGGGTCAATTAGATTCGTTATTAAAATTTTTATTCTAAAAATAAATAAAATACTAATGTATATAATTTAATTACATTATTTTTATATATTGAATTAAGATTAAAAACATCAATTTCAATTTAGATTATGAAAATTCTTTCCAAAATGTTAAAAAATTAGATTTAGGGGTGGTTGAAAAATAAATTATAAAAAAATCATAAAACTAAATAGAATTAAAATAAATATATGTATATATAATTATATGTAAGTAAAAAAAAAATAAAAAAACATACTTTTTAAAATAAATAATAAGCTTGGATTGGATTCCATCATCCAATTTTTTTTTGAATACCCTAACACACAAATTAAAATATATATATATACACAAAACACAGTGATTAAGTGCTGTATACTACTTTTGTTATATAGTAAAAAAAATAAAAACAGTTCAATTATTTTAAAAAGAAAATTTTTTAATATACAATAAACTTTAATTAAACAATTAGACTGCACAAAAGTAGGTAGAACGGAGAGGAGACAACATGTAAATACTTTTCAAATACAAAGGGAGGAATCTGATGTATGAGCTGTAATGGATATCTCTGCACAAAAGTAGGATATTTAATTTACTATTCAAGTCTTTTTCTTTTTCTAAGACTCCTTTTTGTCCTTAGCAATGGATATCTCTTCCATATTGGTTAATTAATTTTGAAGTCTTCGAGAAAGTTGGAATATAAGTTGAAAATAGTTTTAAAAAAATGTTATAATAAAAAAAAACTATTTTCAAATATAACAAAATAATCAAAATATTTACAAATATAGCAAAATTTTACTGTCTATCACTGTCTATCTGCAATAAATCACGATAGACTACTATCGATCTCACGATAGATACAAATAGTAGACTATCATGGTCTATAGCAATTTATTGCGATATACCGTCAGTTGGAAAAAAAAAAAAAAAAAAATCCCTAGTTACCTTCTCTCTCCCTCTCCTTTCCCCACTCTCTTGGTTTAATAGTTGCTACCCACCTTCGTAGCCAGACCTCCAACCATGGACCCAGCTAGGCTGATAGCGATGGGTGTGGCATAACCCATGGCGAAGTGACTAGTACGGTCGTCTCCCTACTAGAAGAATTAAAAGAATTATAAGTAATTAATTTTAATTAATTTTTATTGTTATTTAAATTAAATAGAAATTTGGCTTTAGATTCATTAATAAAGTTTAACAATTGGAAAATGAATAATTAATGAAAAATAGAAGTGGAAAGTATGGCTGTTATCCAAACATAAAATTGTAACCTTTTGAAATTTAGGTAGAAAATTAAAATCAAACTCAAAACTTAATAACTAAAAATATAATATTTTGAAATTTAGCAATTGAGGAGAAATCAGGATCTAATTAAGTATTTTTCCTTTAAGTTTTTTTTTTTAAAAAAAACTTAAACTAAAACAGATAATACATGCACAATCAAATATTTGTTGAACTAATTTTAAAAAATATAATAAATAATTCTCAACCAAAAATAATAATAAGTAAAAGAGGCAATGTCAAGAGTAATAAAAGAATATATTTTAAAAATGGTAAATTTAACAATGGTTTATTGAAATTGCAAATATAAATATATTAGATCTAATTTTTAATTTTAACTATTCCAAATTTACCGTCTTTTGGTGCATGAGCAAGTACATAATTAGTATGATATATACAGTCTATGTTTGGTGTATCAATTAATTAATATGTTTTAGAGCAAAATGCAAAAACTACCATTGAAGTATGGTGATAGTTGCAATTACACTCAATTGTAAAAATTGGACCCTAAATTTCTACAAGTGTTAAAATTGGATTTTTAAACAATAGAAATTGAAACTACAAATGATAAAAATTGAAACTTATGCAAATGTTACAATTTATACAATTATGTAAATTTGAAGGTTCAATTTGACCAAAATTTAATATTTGTAAGAGTTTGAGAGCTAAATTTTTAAAATTGAAAGTTTAAGGGTATAACTACAGCTGCCATTATATTTTGTATTTAATATATCAATCAACTAATATACTTTATATTTTGTAGATCAGTTGGTTATACAATTGATATACCAAACTTATTATTCAACATGTTGCCCATGCATTATTCGTGGACTTAATTTGTATCTTTATTCATTTCTTTCAAAAAATATTATTTTTCTAGTACATCATCAACAACTTATAATGGTTAAATTCGTCATGTTCATAACCATTTTGAATGTATGTTGATAAACTATATCGATACACCAATATTACACTTGAAATTGAATTTTGAACAAGTAGTTATCTACAACGAATATCGAAATAAATGTATTTTAAAGAAGTATTGATATAATTATAATGCACCAATGTTATACTTGAAATGAATTTTGAATTGACGCTGATATACTAATAATACACTAATGTTATACTTGAAATTTAATTTAGAATGAATGTAATTGATATACTATTGATACACCAATATTGTACTTGAAATAAATTTAAAATTAATACATGATATACTACTGATATACAAATGATATACTTAAAATAAATTTTTAATGATTACGAATATACTAAGGATACACCAAACTATTAAATTTTAAATGAATTTTACAAAAAATGTTGATAAATTACTAATACACTAGTATAATACTTAGTACTACATTTTGAACGAATGATCATATAATATTAATATTGATACATTAATGATATACTTGAAATACATTTTGAATTAATATTAATATAAAATTGAAATATCAATGTTATATATATACCTTTAAGTATATCATTCAAAATGATATACTTCATATTTGGTAAATGAACAATATCATTGATATATTTTTCTTTCTTTTCAGATATGGTATATCACACTACACATGTACTAATTATGAAATATATACAATGATATACTTTATATTTTTTATATTATTTTTTTTTTATTATTCCAGTAAGTATATACGACATGTTTTATATTTAGCATATCAATCTATTGATATACGTTTTTTTTTTTGTTTTTTTCTTTTTTGTTTTTTTTATATCGGTCATTTGATATATTTTATCGAATGCATATGCAACTAATATACTCTGATTTAATTGTGTCGTTGTGGAATAAAATAATAAAAAAACAAAAATTAGATTTAATTTTTTGTATATTTAAAATAGGTTTGCAAATACGCAAATGCTATCAATTACAATTTCTCTAAATAAATTAATTCAAGATTATTGGAATTGACCAACATTTGCAGTCAGTTTCTCCTCGTCTCCTGAATGGCTTAATTAACCTTTTAAAGAAAAGAAATGCGGTGAGCGTGGATCGAACACGCGACCTTCAGATCTTCAGTCTGACGCTCTCCCAACTGAGCTATCCCCGCTTGATGAATGAGTAAACTAACCTCAACAGTCATATTGTCCTCTTCACAGTAAAATATGAAATTCTTCCCTTCAAATTCTTACTTCCCATGTGAATTGCTTGCTTGAAAAGAACCAAACAAAAGGTAATAAATACTAGTACTTTTGGTCTTTCGATGTAGCCACCCACTTTATGTACTCTTTTTTTTAAAAGGTAATTGTTTTAACTCTTCCTAATGTATCAAACAAAAACCTAAAAAACATGTTCATTCTCTCTTCAGCAAAGCTCCCATCTATTTTGGGCTATAAATTTTAGCAATTTAAGAGGAATGGATCAACCATTGTGGTAAGGTTTAAGAAAAATTTCAATAGAAGGAAGAATTCTTTTATTCAGAAGTCAATAATATTGATTGTAAATTGTATTAAATTTTTATTGACTAATCTTCACCACTACAAGTTTGGTCTTTGTTGACAGTCAAAAATGTCAAAAAAAAACCCTACTGTTCATGGTCAAAACATGTCAATAAAGCCCCTATCAAAAAAGCTTGAATGTCAGTGGAAGAACACAAGGGTGGCGCATCGGTGCGGTTGCAAAAAAATTCACTACAAAATGATTCAAGACCTACAGTATGGATGGATTTGATAGCAACCCAAACAAAATTGACAGCACCCCAGAAACTATTGACAACAATGTGTTTCACTAATCAAATTGTCCGTCATTAAAAATCAAATTTGTGTGCCAAAATTTAGGGTTTCAAGCTACTTAAAGTTACGATTCCATGAGTAGATTTGTTGACGAGCAATGCCAGTCTACATAGGTACTTTTCGTGACGGGTAATATTTGTCAAAATCATTTATTGACGTTTTTAATCTATCAATGAATTGAAAGCCAAGAATTCATTATTTTTATAGAACTTACGTATTTTTGTGCTCAATAAAGGTGTTTTTATTGATTTTTTATGCATCAACTTAAATATAAACATTTATTTACGTTTTATACCCATCAAACTCAAAATTAAGGTTTTATCAACGATTTTTTTGTCATGAGCGTCAACAAAACATAAATTTTGTGCATCAACAAAGGGAAAATTTGCAGTAGCGTGCTTATTCTCTAAACGTGGCCCGTGGGATAGGCTGTGAAATGGATAAATATTTTAAATATTTATTAACTTAAGTTTAAAAAACTTGTCTGTAACATCCTGGCACCTAATTAAATCCTTTCTATATTAGAGGACTGCACTATTTTTAGTGAGATTTTGGAATGTTTTATTGATTTAATTTTGTGTGTTAAAAATGTCTATTTCAAAAGGTTTTTCCTTTGCTAGACCACCTTTATTGACAGCGAATGACTATCCTTATTGTACTTTTTGGATGAAAGCTTTTACCAAAGCTATGGATGAAAAAGTGTGAAAATCGATGTTGATCGGATGGACATTCTTGCCAAAGCCTGAGATAGCCGGCTAAAGAGGACAAACTGTCATATTTAATGGAGGCAATGCTGATGAAATCAAACTCACCTTAGCAGCTTGAATGACTTTAATACTAAATTATGTGATATTGCTCATGAATCTTTTGGAATAGGAGAGAAAAATGTCAAATTCTAAATTGGTTAGAAAAATTGTTAGAACTTTACCTCAAAGATTTTCTTCTAAAATAATGACTATTGAAGAAATTGATGTGGATCAACTTGCCCTTTCGTCAAAGAATTTTGCGTTGTGAAAAGAATGACAAAAACTTCTAAAGTTAATTCGAAGGTAATAATCTTTCTTTTAAACAAAATGAAAAGAAAAAATGTCTTCAATGTAAAAGAATGTGATGGTTACCGTCATATCCAATCTGAATGTGAAAAAAAGGTTAACTTGATGACAAGTACTTGGAGTGATGATGTTGCTTCAGATAAAGAAGAACCATTAATCAGTAATGTAGCTTTTATTGTTTCTTTTGTTACTAATAATTCTATGAATTGTGCAGATCAGTGTTTACAAGATGAGGTTCTTCATGAAGAAAATAGTGATATCGAGAAGGATGATTATTGTTTTGGAGAATCATAACTTGATGAAGGCTCTCCTAGCTCAAAGAAACTTAACCAAAGTATATGTACACTGAATGGTAAAAGGTAATTTGTAAACTAACACAGCTTTAGCAAATCAAAATATTCAATTGTTAAAAAATAAAATTGATTTAGAAGTTAAACTTGAGAGTTTGAATAATTTGATTATTGAAAAGAAAAAGAAATTGAGAAAATTAAGGATAGCTTGGTACTCTTAGATTATCGATTGAGTACAGGCAAATCTCCAAGCAACAACCAAAAAAAAAAAAAAAAAAAAAAAAAAAGGTTTGGGATATGTTATAGAAATTAAAAGGTCTACCGTTTTTGTGAAGGCAACCAAATATTTTTGCAACAATAAATGACCCTTCAATTTCAAATGCATGCTATTTTGTCACTTATGCAAGTATATTACTATATGCCATTTTTGTGTTATTGATCATAGACATATTAGACCTAGATGTTATAAAATAATGAACTTAGTGAAAAATGATATATTCTTTTTTGCACCCATGCTCTTAAATTTGTAATAAAATTCACATATAAAGTAAAATTTTGCTAATTTGTAGATAGTTTCATATTTTTTCTATTTATAATAATTTTCTAATATTTTAACAATTTTCATTTTGGATAAATGCCGACAAAATGTCAATTTTTGACCTAAATCATTCATGATAGAAGAAAACTGAAAATTCAACTAGTCAATTTATCAACTTAGTCGACAAAGGCCACAGGTCGATCAAAATATTGTCATGTCGTCTGACATTTAATTCCTTGGTTGCAATTGTTGTAAAGAAAAATAAAGTTCATTTTTTTATAAATAGGTAAAAAAGTCAACATACAATTTCGAAATACAAGTATAATCTGCTCCATTTTCACTTTCTGAACACATCAATCTCAAATTTTCAATTTCAATCTCAAATTTTCAATTCTCTTCATATAAAAATGATCAATTTTTGTTAATGAAGTTGTATTTAAATTCTAAAAAAGATGAAGTAATATTTAAAGTCTCATCTAATAATTAAAAAAAAAAAAATCATAATTCATAGAATCAGAGTGCAACCTTTCTATATCGGCATCGACTATTCCTACATTTTATCTATTAATTAATGATGTGATTAAATATCATTAATTATATGGTTATACATATATTATATGATTATGTCCAGCAACCGAAACGCTAAGAAAGGATGTACTTTCTTTTTCTTTTTTTTTTTTTACTAATTAATATATAATGTTATTATATTAAATGTTGAAATCTAACTTTGGAATTTGGTTTGGCCATGTGAGAGGCAGTAAATGGGATACTTTTTAGTAGAACGAGATTTAAAATATCATATTTCTTTTGTTTACACTAAAATAGGATGCTCCATTGCGTTCCTACTAAAAATTTGTTTTTATAAATATTTTCTTTAGTGTTAATGGATTTCACTATTTATTTTTGTCATGTGTAGTTTTGAAGTAATATATAAAATTGTTCATACTACTAAAGTCCTAAAAGTTTTCACCTAACCCAACATCGTGATCATGTGGCTTTAGTCTTTTCGACCTTACTCCACATGCCACGATAAAATTTCACATACCAAAAGTTTTTGTTCTCAATGCCTAAAACAATTAATATATTTGTTAAGCATTAGAAAATCGCGTAATAAACTATATTACCATTTCTTTATGTGTGCAACTTGTTCATTTTCTAATCACCTTGTATAGTATAAAATATGACAATTAGAGTTCTCTTTAATGTAACAAACACTTTAATTTATTCCAAGGTGAGGATCTTACATTAAAAAATTAAGTCATTTTATAATTTTAATAAGATAGATAGACTATTCCACCTATTGTCAATTGATTTTAAAATAGAATCTCATGTTATCTAGCATTATTAGAGCCATGAAGCCCAAATAGACATTTGGTCTAAAAATTGTGATCCGATTCAAGAATGCGGAACTCAAAGAGGGCACCATCTTGAAAAAGCTTGCATGTTGAGAACCTTACCTTTAAAAACTCAAAGAATTTTACCATCTTAATAAGATAAAATGGACTACTCGTTTTGAGAAAGAAATGATGTGTTTATCTCACATCCAACAACAATTGAGTAATGAAAATGTGCATAGGCCATTGCCAAAAATTAAACTAATTACACAATGATGAGAACAAAAGCAAACTTACTTCTATACTAAAAATTAAGATTCCTATTCAATTCTTGGCGTAGTTTATTTGTATTCAAACAATTTATATTGCATTTAAGAAATAAGTGAATCTCAATTCTAATATCCTATGAACCACATAAACAAGCTACAAAATACAAAAGTTCCTACTCACTTGTTGTGGAGGCTAAGTTTTTTCAATGTGAAGTCTCTCACCCATGATGCTTAATAGTTTGACAACTCCAACTAATCCTGAAAAACACCCAAAAATAAAATAATAAATAAATAAATAAATAAATAAAAAGTAAAATATGAGGAATTGTGAAGAAATTAACAACAGCATGAAAATTAAACGGTAGAAAATCAACACAGAAATTTATCTACAGTTCACTAATAATATGTTAGTTAGAGGAAGATACTCCCGTATTTGGTCGTTCAGAGTGTTAGATAACAGATTGAAGTGGTTCAGAGTGCCAGATAATAGATTCAAGACATTGTTGGAACATATAAGATGTAAAGCAAAAATTTCTCATAAATTCTTTTTGAAAATAAAAAATCATAACCTGAAATTTCTTAGCATCGCACAGGAGATCCAAGGTCTGTTAGCAATGGGTCAATGGGGAAGCTTGTAACTAGATTTTGATCAAATTGGTGCTGGTGAAGATTATTACTATCAACTAATCCTTGAACACCATCATAGTTATCACCATTGTTGGAATGAGCATTCTGATTCTGAAGATCAAGCCAATTGTTTTGAATTACTTTTTCCGCAACAGTTTCTAATGCAGCAAGCAATTCCCTACGTTTTTCTTCTCGAATAATTGCATAATAGGCTTTCTCCACCGTTGGAAATGGAGGGGTAATAAGGATTTGGTTGCACATTTTGGAATAAGAATCGTTTAGTCCCACAAGAAATTGCATAACCCTTTCTCTCTCCATATACTCACTTAGCTTTTCAGTTACACCACCGCAAGAACATTGAGGCAAATCGGTATTGAAGGTGGCGAGTTCATTCCATAATGCCTCGAGCTTTGTGAAGTAAGATGTAATGGATGAGTTTTCTTGACGATGAGATGCAATTTCCTTGTAAATTTGAAACATTCTCGAATCATTGCTTTGAGAATAACTTTCTTCCTTTGTATCCGATCCCATTGATTCATGAAGGACAATGCTTGCAAGATCTTTACCTACACACAGAATTTTTTTTACCATAAAAAAACATATCTAGATGGTCTTACATTCTATGTTTTCTTACTAATTTGTTTCCTTAAATTTTCAAAATTTTAAAACAATAAAATAAAATATATAAGAATGTAAAAATTACCCCTTTCTCAGCTTTTTTTTTTTTTTTTTTTTTTTTTTTTTTATTGAAAATGTAATTTCTTCGGAAATTAATACTAACAATCACCTGCTAGATATTAGGCTAATTTACAAATCCACCGATGATAGACCATAAAAATAATAATTAAAAAATAAAGACTAAATTGCAAAATAATACACCTGAACCTTTTCATTATTTAAAAAAATACTCATTATTTTAAAAGTTGTAATATCACTCCTAATCTTTTATAACTGTTTCAAAGCTACATGGAAATCTTTTAGATGAAAATTCAGATCTGGAATCGCTATAGTAGCATTCTGGTCTTGATTCGTATATCAAATTACGAGACCATTATTTCAGGTCTCAATTTTCGTCTCGCATTATAATTAATTTTGATATCTAATATAGTTCTAAAATGTACATGTAAGGTTAGTGATAACATTGTATGACCCATTTTGTAACTATTTAGTTTTTGGTTTTTGGTATTTTATTTTTGAAAATTAAGTTTATAAACTGTCATTCTATTTCTAAATTTCTTGCTTTATTATCTAATTTCTACCAATATTTTAAAAAATCAAGCCAAAGTTTTAAATGGGAGGAGATTTAAGCATAGCCCAAGAATATATATCTCCCGAAGAAAACCTTTGCAGTATGGAACAGATTCGAAGAAATTCAAACCAAGCATTTGCAAGATTTTCAAGCTCAAAAACAGAGAATCTTCACAGAAAAAAAAAAAAAAAGAAAAAAAAAAAGTGAGCGAAATCATAAAAACCTCACCGTCGATAGAAAAACGTTGTAACTGATCAAGAACGTCAAGATCGTGCAGAGTAGCAAACTGTGCAGGCGAATAAGGGTTAGGAGACCCATATCGAGAATCAAAATATTTATCCTTAGCAATGGCCGTTGGTTTCCCAGCAGAAGAAAGCTCAGATCTTGAACCAGAACCAATCGCAATCTCCCCTTTTACATTGCTCTTTGAAGACGTCGGTCGCGTCTGTTTTGATGGGTGGATTTTAGTAGTTGAATTGTTTTCTAATTTCTTGTGGCTAGGATTTGAAGATACGAGCTTTGAAGTGGGTTTTGTTGAAGGGTTGATTCGTGAAGTATTTTTTGAAGATGTATTAACGTTGTTGCTTTTGGTTGGACGGGTAGCAGTGAGTTGGGTTTCTTTTCTTTGGCTTCGGTTGGGATTATTATGATTGTTTGGTTTCTTTGAAGTGGGTTTGGAAGGTGGATTGATGGTTGCATTATTGTGAGATCTGCCTTCTCTGGGAGAAGATCGGAATCTTGGGGGACTGATAATTCCTCTTAACACCATTTCTTTTCTCCCTTGCTTAGCTGAGAGCTATTAGTGACAGATGCTCTCTCTAGCTTTACTCAGTGGTTTTTGCTTTCTGAAAATTACCCAACCCATTCAAGACTTTGAGCTACATCTCAATTTAATTATCTAATTGTATAATGAGCAAAACATAGGTGCACTTTAGACTGCAGGTAAGTCCCTGTTGAAATATAAACTTAATTTTTGGTGAGAAGTATTTGGGCTTAGTCCAAAATAAAAGCCCAATTTCTAGAAATATCAAGTATTAGAATATTCTAGAGAAATTACCTGTAGGAGAAATTTAGGGTAGATTGAAAATTTATCTAGAATATATGAGAAAAAATGTAATTGTAAAGAATATTCTAGAGAGTCACTTGTAACCATTAGATCACAAAGTGTTGGTAAAATCCTAGCCATATATTTAGGGGTGCCAGTATAAATAGGAGGTATGTCTTAATATTTGTATCAAGCCAAAAAATTAGAAGTGCTCAATAACATTAGTAGCTTATTTGTCAATTCTCTCTTCTAAATTTCCTTCAACCTCCAAATTTTTTTTCCAACAAAGTGGTATCAGAGCTAAAAAATCCTTTCTAAAAAGATGGCAAGTAATAGCATGGTCCCATTCCAAGTCCCAATGCTCAACAAGAGCAACTATGATAATTGGAGTATAAAGATGAAGGCTCTCCTTGGCTCACAAGACGTGTGGGAGATCGTAGAGAAAGGATACGTTGAACCAGAAAATGATGGTGGTCTTTCTCAAGCACAAAAAGATAGTTTGAGAGATTCAAGAAAGAGAGACAAGAAGGCTCTCTATCTAATCTATCAAGGATTAGATGACGATGCTTTTGAGAAAATTTCAGAAGCAAAGATGGCGAAAAAAGCATGGGAGAAGCTTCAAACATCATACAAGGGTGCGGATCCCATAAAAAAGGTACGTCTTCAAACTCTAAGAGTTGAGTTTGAAACTTTGCATATGAAAGAAGGGGAAGCCATCTCAAACTATTTTTCTAGAGTCTTAATTATCACCAATCAACTTAAGAGAAATGGTGAAAAGATTAATGATATTAATATCATGGAGAAAATACTTAGATCATTAGATCCAAAGTTTGAGCATATTGTTGCTGTAATCGAAGAAACAAAGGAATAGGAGGTCATGGCTATTGAGCAACTGATCATGGGTTCATTACCAGCATATGAAGAAAAGAAAAAAAAAATAAGGAAGAAATTATGAATCAATTGCTCAAGTTGCAAGTTGATTCAGAAATTGGAGGAATCAATCCCAATAATAGAAGCGAACAAGGACGAGAACGTGGTGGCCAACGAGGACGAGGAAGAGGTCATGGATAAGGACAAGGACAAGGACGTGGTTGGAGGCCAAATGAAGACAACAATAATAACTCCCAAAGAGGATTGGGAAACTCAACAAGGGGTCGTGGACAAGGCAACTCAAGATCAAGGTACGATAAATCAAACATTAAATGCTATAATTGTCAGAAGTTTGGCCATTACGCATCTGAATGTAGAGCTCCTAGCAATAAAAGAGTTGAAGAGAAGACAAACTACATTGAAGAAAGAAGTCAAGAAAGTGACACCTTGTTGATGGCATACACAAATAATGAATGGAGCAAAGATAATGCATGGTACCTGGACACTCGGGCAAGCAACCATATGTGTGGAGAAAAAAGCATGTTCGTGGAGCTTGATGAATCACTGAGTGGAATTTGACCTTTGGAGATGAATCCAAGGTAAAAGTAAAAGGAAGAGGTAACATTCTCATCCGATTGAAGAATGGTGAGCATCAACTTATTTTAAATGTTTATTACGTACCAAATATGAAGAGTAATATCTTATGTTTGGACCAACTCTTAGAGAAAGGTTAAAAGTAAGAAACCGCCAAAGGAGTTTTGGGCAAAAGTAGCAGCTTCGCAATCTACTTATCCAATCAATCTCCAACAAGAAGAGTATCTGGGAAAACGCCACAAGAAGCATGGAGTGGAAGGAAGCTTGGGATTTCTCATCTCAGAATCTTTGCAAGCATTACACATGTGCATATACCAGATGAAAAGAGAAGCAAGTTGGATGATAAGAGTGAGAAATACATCTTCATCGGTTATGACTCCAATACCAAAGGCTACAAGCTTTACAATCCAGATACGAGAAAGATAATCTTGAGCCGAGATGTAGTATTCGATGAAGAAGGAGAATGGGATTGGGGATGACATAATGAAGATTACAACTTCCTGTCCTACTTTGAAGAAAATGACATGGAGCAAACAAGTACATTACAAACAAGAGAGGAGCCTTCTACACCAGTAGCTTCTCCAAGTTCAAGTTCTTAATAAGATAGAAGCTCAAGCGAAAGTGTTTAGCACTTCTTAAGTTTACAAGAACTCTATGAGGTAACTGAAAATCAAGATAATCTTAGTTTATTTTGTCGTTTTTCTGATAGTGAGCCCATGAACTTTCAAGAAGCTATGGAGAATCCAAATTGGAAAAGCACTATGGATGAAGAGATTAATGCAATCAAGAAAAATGACACATGGGAGCTAGTCTCACTTCCAAAAAGGCATGAGGTGATTGGTGTGAAATAGGTTTACAAAGCCAAGAAGAATGCAAGAGGAGAAGTTGAAAGATACAAGTCAAGATTAGTGGCGAAAGGTTACAGTCAAAGAGCCAACATCGACTATGATGAGGTATTTGCACCTATCGCTCAACTTGAAATAGTTAGATTCATAATTTCATTAGCAACTAAAAAAAATTGGAAAATCCATCAAATGGATGTGAAATTTTCTTTCCTCAACGAAGTCCTTGAGGAAGAAGTCTACATTGAACAACCTCGAGGGTATCAAGTTGAGGGAAAAGAAGAAAAAGTTTTGAAGCTGAAAAAAGCACTCTATAGGTTGAAGCAAGCTCAAGAGCTTGGAATGCTCGAATAGACAAGTATCTACAACAAAGAAATTTCACCAAGTGTCCATATGAGCATGCACTATACATCAAAGTCCAAAATAATGATGTATTGTTGTGTGCTTGTACGTAGATGACTTGATCTTTACAGGCAGTAATCCAAGCATGTTCAACAAGTTTAAAGAAGAGATGACAAATGAGTTTGAGATGATCGACATTGGCCTCATGTCTTACTACCTTGGTATTGAAGTAAAGCAAGAAGATAAAGGCATCATTAGCACACAAGAAGGCTATGCTAAGGAAGTGATCAAGAAGTCCAAGATGGATGACTCTAATCTAGTCAACACACCCAT
The DNA here is from genome assembly GCA_030954485.1 of Citrullus mucosospermus. NCBI lineage: Eukaryota > Viridiplantae > Streptophyta > Magnoliopsida > Cucurbitales > Cucurbitaceae > Citrullus > Citrullus mucosospermus. The sequence continues at coordinate 4,501,073 of CM062057.1, read as the reverse complement.
GGAATGTGGAATTCAACTATCACACTGTGAGGAAGAAGAAAGAGTGGATTCAACACTCTTTAAAAGCCTGGTTGGATGTTTCCGGTAGTTAACATGCACAAGATTCGACATTCTATATGCAGTTTGAGTTATCAGTCGCTTCATGGAGAAACCAACAACCACACACTTAAAGGTAGTAAAGAGAATTCTTCGATACATCAAAGGTATGATAAACTATGGCCTGCACTACTATGTTTCTGATAATGATAGTGATTGAAGTGGAGATGTGGATGACCGCAAGAGTACGACTGGTTTTGTGTTCTACTTGGGAGACACTGCCTTCACATGGATGTCAAAGAAACAACCAATTGTTACTCTCTCCACATGTGAAGTAGAATATGTGGCAGCTACCTCATGTGTTTGCCATGCAATTTGGCTAAGAAATCTACTTAAAGAGTTGGGACTATCACAAGAGGAACTAACCAAAATATTCGTAGATAACAAGTCAGTAATTGCTTTAGCCAATAATCCAGTCTTCTACAACCGGAGCAAGCATATCGATACACGTTATCATTATATCAGAGAGTGCATCGGAAGAAAGGATGTACAACTAGAGTATGTGAAGACTAATGATCAGGTAGCTGATACTTCACTAAGCCTCTTAAGAAAGAAAACTTCACAAGATTGAGAGATTTGTTCGGAGTAACAAAATCAAGTTTAAGAGGGGGTGTTGAAATATAAACTTGATTTTTGGGCTAGAAGTATTTGGGCCTAGTCCAAAGTAAAAGCCCAATTTCTAGAAATATCAAGTATTAGAATATTCTTGAGAAATTACTTGTTGGAAAAATTTAAATTAGATTGAAGATTTATCTAGAATATATGAGAAAAATTGTAATTGTAAAGAATATTCTAGAGAGTCACCTGTAACCATTAGATCACAAAGTGTTGGTAAAATCCTAGCCATAGATTTAGGGGTGCCAACTAGTATAAATGGGAGGTATATCTTAACATTTGTATCAAGCCAAAAAATTAGAAGTGCTCAATAACATTAGTAGCCTATTTATCAATTCTCTCTTCTAAATTTCTTCCAACCTCCAAAATTTCTTACCAACAAATCCCATGTTACCCTTTTTTACACGACAATAAAATAATTTTGTAATAATTCTTTTATAAAAATAACATGTAACAATTTTTAATTGGATGCAATAGAGGTTCCACGATAGATAGGAATCATCAATTTTGTTGTTTCATAGTGTACTAAATCGAACTCTTTGTTGTTTCATAGTGTACTAAATTGTCCAAGGTCCACAAAAACCTTCCAATCGAGAGGTATAGTTGAAGCATCATAATTAAAAAAAGAGTTCGATTTAGTACACTATAAAACAACAAAATTGATGATATCTTTCCATGAGGAGGTTTTTCTAAATTTTCTAAAATTCTACTGTTGCGCTCCAACTAAATGATGGAGAAGCTAACTCCAGTCAATTTGCACTAAAGGACTGACTTTTTCAAGCTTTCGTGAGAGGAAAATAAATTGACGGCTTAAAAGACAATTCAGTGTTAGCTAGAACAAGGGATGTTGATGGAGCACTCCTGAAATCAGATCAAATTGATGAAATTTACAAAGAACACACCAATTTGAGTTAGAGATACAACAAAGGGAAGCGAGCTTGACATTCCTCCATCGTGTCAAGGCTTTTGTGTAACAGAAATCCACACAAGAAAAGTTTACACTTATTCTTTTACAGAAAGGAGGCCCAAAAGTTTCCCAACAAGATCTTTCATCATTCAGAAATATATATTTAGTGATTATTAAACATGTTTGTGTGTTTCTTTTTCCAATATATATACAAGATATCAAAACTTTAAAATAATCTAGATCTATATAAACTTTTCTCATATATTTTACGAGGTGTTACACATAATATGAAAATTGGAGAGACTTTTCAATTTTTATATAATACAAAACATGAGTTATTGCGTCTATTCTCAGAGTTAATAAAGTCCAAATAGACATACAATATAAAAACAATAATTAAGAAAAGACGAAAGAATATATAAATAGAGCTGATCATGGGAAAGCCAGTCACATTGGCCATAGCCCTTATTACTACACCTAGCAATTAAACATATGAATCTAGCTAAATCCATAAACTTAAAGTAACCATGAAAAGTCCGACATCTTAACTAAGCATAGCCACACATTCCATACACGCACAAGCTTCCTTTACTGCATTCATTATTGCAACCTCCACAATGCTTTCTATTGAACAACGGATTCACACATTTTCCTTTGCAACATATCTTCGAATAATTACATTTCTTCCCACACCTCCCGCAGTTGTTTCGATCTCTCTCCACATTAACACACTTTTTCTTGCAACAATCAGGCCTTGCACTGCCATTCCTTCGGCACACTCTAGGATAATTGTTGCACGTCAATCCCTTCTGCAAAGATTGGAAGCCAAAGAGAAGACGGCGGACCAAACTGAACGGAGAATCTTCGCCTTCTGTCGGAGGAAGATGATCGGAAACTTCGTCATCCGAAAAATGAGTAGCATTCTCTTTACCGTTTGTTTCAACTTCAGCCGCATACGCTGCATGATGAGAGAAAATGGTTGCAAAAACTACCAAGAGGAATAGCTTTGAGAGCTTCATTTTATGTAAGAGAGATACCAAAAAGAATAGAGGAGCAAGTTGGAAATTTCAAATTTCTTGGGGATGGAGAAAATGGATGCCTGCAAGGGGATATTTATAAGCTGGAGCTGGCAGGTTGAGAGTAGAGCTATATGAAATAATAGTGGAGTGGTCTAAAATGAGCAACCACAATGTAATTAAAACGAGTTAGGTTTTTGACTAATTTTAAAATTCCAAATTAAGCCAAGAAAAGTACGTATATATTAGAGATATGTATTATACTTTAGAAAGAGGCTGGTGAAGACCCACATTGATATCCCAAATCTTTCAATGTATGGTGTTCTTGAATTACATCCCTTTCATTTTTTTTTTCAGTCCATGCCATGTGGTCAAATTCTTCTATTATGAAATCAACAAAAAAAAAAAAAAAAAAGCGAGAAAAGCATAAATAATAAAGATCGATACAAAGATTTACATGATTCACTAATAATGTGTTAGATATGTCTACGAATAGAAGGAGAGATCAATTTTATTATTAGAGAGCAATATTTGATAATACAAATTGTGCAGAAACGCCAATAGGGTCTTTGAGTTTTTTTTACTATGTGATTAAAATGATAATTTGAAAAAAATAGGTATAGTTTAAAATGCACGAAAGTATTATTTAAACCTATGACAAACTTTTTTATGTATGAATGAATAAAATGAGGGGGAAACTCGTTTAATTATTAATTAGTAGACTTTATTTGGTAGCTTAATAGCATTCATTGTTGCATTAATGGGAGTTGTTATTGTAGGGGGAAGAAAAAGCAATTGGAGAAACGAAAGGCAAGTAGAGCACTAAGCTTTTGATTGACCTTTTAATTTTATAATGTTTGAATTTTTTAGGATGTGGAAACGTGTGTCGCGAAAGGGCAGGAAACAAGACAATAGGTTTTTAGCATTTGATTAATGTTGTGAATGGTTTTATAAGATGACATGTGTTATTATGTGCCACGTTTCAACTCAATGCACACTTTATTCTTTTTCTTTTTAGTTTTGGCCTTGTATGTGTGGCTATTATATTGCCCAATTTTGGTGTAGTGCGATTGTGTGATGCTGGCTAAAGTTTGGAGCAAATCAAAATAAAAGAATAGAGGAGATTCAGATGGTCATAAAGAAGGCAATGTTAAGGAAAATAAAGGTCCAGAATAGTGTTGTTTCTTTTTCATGAATATTAAATTAATAATATATAATATTTATGCATGAATGATTGAAAGGAAACCCACTAGCAATTTGCCACTGAAGGGAAGATTTCCTTAATCAGACATAGATTTTTTTAAAAAAATATTTTCAAGTCAAGAGGAATCAAGAGGTGCATCGGGACATCTCAACTAAATACAAAGTAATTTATTATCTTATAAAAATGATAAAATATAGATTAATCTCGCAAATGTATTATTTAGGAAAAGTGTAAAAGGTCATCCCTCTCTCTTTAGCTATTTCTCATTTTCTAGATGTGGAAAGTTAATTTAATTATTTGCGGTAGACAGCAAAAGATTTTTACAGCCTAAGTAGTAAGAAAATGTTTGATATAACATACTAATTCTTCGAACAAAATTTACTCTCCAAGTGGGATAAGCATTTGTTAATTTCATCAAAGAAGGGTTTACTAAAAAAAAAGAAAAAAAAATCGAAGTGAAATACTTGTTTTACTCATGTGCTTTTGAAAAAAAAAAAATGTCAAATGTTTTCGGTAAAAGTGGATTTTGTCGGTAACCAATTGATTTTTGAAAATAGACTATTCCTTCTCAATTTCTTACCTACTATGGTTTTTTCTTTTTTAAGAAAGGAGTTGAATTCTTAGCCAAATTTTAAAAATTAAAACAAAATTTTTGAAAAAATATATATATATATTTTCGGAAACTTGCTTGGTTTTTGAAAATATTGATTGAAAGTAGATAACAACACAAGAATTTTTGAGATGGAAGTAGTGTTATTGGCGTGATTTTAAAAATTAAAAACAAAAAATCAAAATGATTACCGAAGGACTAATTTAATTTTTTCCTTTTGCATACATTTTGAAAATTTTAAAGTGGCTAAACATTTTGAAAATTGATGCTCTTGTTCATCTTCTCAATCTATCCGCTCTTCACACTGATGATATGCCTCTCTATGATTTTCTTTTTGGCAAAAGGGGAGTTAAGTTGTGCTGTGGCTTCCGGGTTGTTGGTGTGGTTGTGGTGTATTTGGTTGTTTGTGATCCTTGCACTGTGGTTTTGTTTGTTCCCGATTGTTGTCTTGTCGTCCTCTTCTGATTGGTTGTTTGTGCTTTAGTTGCTGTCTTGTTTCTTATTCTTGTTGTGGTTGTTAGCTGTTAAAATTTTCTTTTATCCTGTTTGTCTTTTTGGTTGTCTCAGACTTCTTGCACACAATCTTTTTTTTGTTATTCTATCCTTCTTGGTTGGGTACATGGGGATTAGATTTGTCTCTTGGAATGGTCTTGATTTCCTGCCTTATTTGGATTGGATTCTTTTCCAAATGTGAGTGATTTATATTATTGTAGATTTGTGTTTTTAAGTCAAGTCGTGAATTGAAAATAGTAATGTTGTTGAGCATCTTTAATTTGTTTTTAAATACCGAAGAAAAGACAATCTACAGTTGTTATTGGTTTTGTGAAGCACAAGATGTTCTGTATCAGATACGTCGCCGACTTTTTTAACATCATGTTCTGCTTGAGGAAGATTCACTAAGTTGAATGGCAATTCAACTTTGGGGTGAAAAAAGTGTCAGAGTTCTTGCTTGGTTGCAGCAGATTGAAAGGAAGCCTAATCTATTAACTCGTTCGTAAGAAGCTTGATATATAGGAGAGCTTAAATTGCTTACTAGTAATAAGTTTATATTCATCTTAGTTGATTGTTATAGAAGCCAAGTTTGTTTTGTAAACTTTAATCATTACTAGTGGAACTCTTTTCATCCAGGTGTATAGCCTCTTAAGACGTATGTGTAGTTACACACAGAACTAGATTACTACTTTTGTGTGTTCTCTCTCTCACTTTATGTTCTCTTGTTTTTATTAGTGTTGTTAACATTATTGTCAACTTGTTATACTAGGTGTGATCTACCTATATTTCATAATATCATATATTTTAATACAGGTAACTCCTATATATTTTCTCCAGTATGATGGAGAGTCTTCGTAGCACCTCACTTGAGTTTCTCAAAACTCTCCCAAGAATGTCCGTTTGTGCAATTTCATGGCCGCCTCTTGGTGTTCAAAATCAACCCCCCTTTTTTTTTTTTTTTTTTTTTTTTTTTAATTTTTAATTATGATGTATTGCACCTAATTGGAAGCCTCTCCTTTAGCTAGCCTCTTCTTTGTAGCAATTGTTTTTCTTTGCTGGTTATCATCAAACTATCTTGTACTTGTTTTTTTGGCAATGAATCTCTATCTCTATTGGGTTTGGGGCACATGAGGGTGATACGAAATCAACAATTAAAGAATGCATAAAACATAAAAGAATAGAAGATTGATGCACATATTTATGTGGTTCACTAACAGTGTGTTAACTACGTTCATGGGACAAAGAGAGAACAATTTTATTAGAGAGAATGTTACAAATTATAGAATTAAAATGGTGCCTCTAGATTTAAAGAGTACATATAATGCACTTCTCTAAATCCTAGGGTCATAATCATAAATAACTATAAATAATTAAATAATGAAAAATACGAATTTAACTTAGGTTTAGGGGCACATGGACCCCAACTCGCTGACCAATCAGCAAAATCTCGTACTAGGTCGTTCGAAGTGCTAGATAACAAATTCAACACATTCCAACAGATAGCATTAAGGATGTGTCAACTTAGTTGAGATCTCCAAGTGTGCTTACTGATACCTCTCTCCTTTAAGTATATTGTTAAAAGAAAGTTTAAAATTAAAAAAAAAAGACCTTTTAATTTTGGGCTCATTTCAAATATAGCAAAATGAACCAAAATATTTACAAATATAGCAAAATTCCACTATCTATCTGCGATAGACCGCGATAAATCACAATAGACTGTGTATTTTGCTATTAGTTGTAAATATTTTCAGCAATTTTTCTCATTTAAGATTATTTTCCTTTAATTTTAAAACTTAAGGAAACTTAACAATTTAAAAGTTAGCCATTTTAGAAGATAGAGAAAAAATAATTAAGGTTGCTTGAAATAAAAAAAACAATAAAAGCATAACAAATTATAATTATTAGGCCAATAGCCCACACATTTTCTATTTGCAAAAATGGCAAAAATATAAGCCCAACCCACATATAAAGATGTAAAATATAGTACATACCTTCACCATTCATAGAAACGAATACACCTCATACACTTGTATGATATACTTGATATATTTGAAATGATGGAATTGGCTAAGATATTTGATATACTTGTCAATCATGTACTCGTTTATACTGCTGATAAATCTGATATACTTGACTGGTATATTACTGAAAAATTTGATAATGATGCACTCTTTTATACAGTTAATACACTCGACTGATATACTATTGATAAACTTGATAATGATGCAATTGTTCATACTATCGATACACTAGACTAATATATTGTTGATAAACATGATGATAATGCATTTGTTTATACTGATGAAACACTTGACTACTTGTTTATAGACTTGATAATGATACTCACTAATTTATTTTGTTGATATACTTTATTATGATACACCAGTTTATATTATTGATACACTTGATATAAAATATATTAAATCTAGATTAAAAATAAATAAATAGGCGACTTCGAATATAAAACGAGGCTTAGAACTTTCCTATCTTTTTTGAAAATTAAAACCCTTCATATTAAATATTATATTATTTATTCACATTGGGTTTCAACTCTCTTTTCGAAAACAAAGTCAAACAATTTGGAAGAAGAAAGAAATAATTATTTATTCAACGAAAACAAAACAATTCTCATCAATGATAAAATGTCTTTTTTTAAAAAAAAAAATAAAAAAATTTGTTAACCATTTTTTTATCAAAGCCAAGTTTTGGTCCTGGGACATATGGGTTAAGGGGCCACCACACTTCCGCTACACCACTTTAATTCGAATAATGGTAGAATGTCTTAACTAGTTGAGTTGTATTCAAATTCACTTTATTATTTTTTAGAGAAATGGTCCTTCATATTTGATTCGTATGTGAAAAACATACAAAAGTAGCAAAATTATATGAAAGTTGTAAACTTTAGAGCAATTGGGAAAAGAATTGGGGCACTTGCAAAAAAATCAAAACAAAATATATTAATTAAGTTCATAGCCCTAACTTATTACTTTTGCAAAAATGACAAAAAAACAAACCCAACCCACGTGATACACCTAATACACACTTCATACACCTGATACACATGTGTGATACACTTGATACATACTTAATACACCTGATACACTGATACACTTGATACACACTTGATACACATGATACACACTTGGTACCTCTTGATACATTTGATATACTAATGTCTTAGGTCCGGTATATCGTTGATACACTCATGTCTTAGGTCTGATACACTCATATGTTACTTCAAATATCTATTGATTGATGTTTGATACACTAATTGTCTTTTCACTGCTCAATTTCCTAAAATGTTTTATTTTAGTCTTGTTTTGTTATTTTTCCTCTCCCCAATTAATTTGAAAAGAAATATTTCAACCAATTTATTTGAAGTAGGTACAATATTTTTCAACCAATTAATTTTTTTTTAAAGAAAATGTACTTCAGTTGATGGTATATTGTGTTGAAATATAATCCTAATATATTGTTAATATACTACTAATAAACTTTTTTGAAATTATATTGATATACTTTATAACAATACACTCATTTATTCTGTTGATTACTTGACTAACATACTGTTGATATTCTTTATAATGATACTGCTAATAAACTTTATTGATATACCGTTGATATACTTTATAATGATACACACATTTATACTGCTAATACACTTGATTGATATATTGTAGATATACTTTATAATGATACACATGTTTATATTGTCAATACATTTAATTGATATATTTGTTGATATAGTTTATAATGATACACACGTTTATATTGTTGATCCACTTGATCGATATATTGTTAATATACTTTGTAATGTTATACTCGTTTACACTATTGATACACTTGACTGACATACTATTGATATGTTTTATAATGATATATATGTTATATTGTTGCTTCATTTGACTGATATATTATTGATCTATTTTATAACGATACACACATTAATTGATACTAAGTACTTGGTGATTGCTATCTGATTTACTATCTACCTTAATGGCACTTGTTGGGCATAAACCCAAAACTTTCAAGCTACCCAAAAAGATGATGTCCATAGTAGGAGTCAAATCATTGTTGGCAGAACTGGTGACCACCAATAATCATCCAAAAAAGATGATATCTCTAACAAGAGTCAGATCACAATTGCAAATTATAGTTAATTATAAAGTTAGAGCACAAGTTACTCGTGGTTTAACTCTTGTAAAAAAATTGTAAGCAAGTTATTTAAAAAAGTATGAAAAAAATTGATGCAACAAAGAATGAAAGAAAGAGGGAGAGAGAAATTCTTTATAAAAAAACAAAAAAAAAAAGAGAAAGAAAAAGAAATTAGAAAAACAAGAAGTTTTAAAAAATTGTCACAATAAAAAAAAAGAATAAGAGGAAAATATAGTGAGTTTAAATAAAATAAAATAAAATAAAATAAGCTAAAATTCAAATTTTGTTCTTATGGAATTTTTTTCTAAAAAAAGTCCAAAAATAAAAGAAAAGAAAAACTAGAAGAAAAAAAAGTACGAAAAAAAAAAAAAGAAAAAATGGGGGCAATTCAAGTTTTTAAGAAATAAAGTAAGTATAGTTTTGTGGGAAAGTAGAGTATTCAAGTGAGATTCATCTGTAAGGAAGAAAGGATGTAAAATATCTTAAATTGTAATTCTAAAAATAATTCTTAAATTGAATATAGAGGAAGAAAAAAAAATGAAGAAGGTTGAAATTGTTATAGTGACCATTTTGGAAAAACAAATAAACAAAATATCAAAATTGAAGATTTTGTCATATATACAAAATTTGGAATATCGAAGACATGCTTGCAGAATCTTATTCTTAAATTGCTACCCATTACAAATGCTCAAAAGAATTATAATTTTAAAAAACTTTGACGTGGATGACCAAAGGCTAGCAAAAGTAATAACTGTCTTCCCAAATCTTTAAACTATTACGACAAATGTTCTTATTTCTTTCCATCCAAAGGATCCAACAGATAGCAATGGAGAAACTAAACTGGATGTTACAATATTCAAACATAAAAATAACCAACATAAACTTTTCATATATATTTCATAAAATGTCATACACAATCATATAAACCATTAATCTTAAGATTTCTCCTAGCTTAATGATAATTAAGAAACCAAAGAATGATAACCTTGATCAAGGCAATGCCTAGTATTGACCTTGCCTCTTATTACTACACATTCATGCATAAACCCTATCAAATTATATGGACCCTAAATCTATAATCTTAACAAACAATACATTTTTTTACGTAGCCATGCAAAGAACTATCTCTTATAGCTTCATTAAGCATAATCACACATCCCATATGCACATAAGCTTCCTTTACTACACTCATTGTTGCAACCTCCACAATGCTTCTTATTGAACATCGGATTCACACACCTCCCATTGCAGCATATCCTCGAGTACTTGCATTTGTTCCCACACATCCCACAGTTGTTCCTATCCGTTTCCACATTTACACATTTCTTGTTGCAACAATCTGGCCCTCTACTGCCCTTAGCTCGGCAAACTCTCGGGTATTTGTTGCACGTCACTCCCTTCTGCAGAGACTCAAAGTTAAAGAGAAGGCCACGGAGCGAACCCGGCGGAGAATTTTCAGTCTCCACGGGAGTAAGATGATCGAAAACTTCGTCATCCGACGAAGTAGCATTGTCGTTGTTGCTCATTTCAACTTCAGCTGCATGAGCTGCATAATGAGAGATGGTTATCAAAGCTACCAAAAGGAATATCTTTGAGAACTTCATTTTATGTAAACTCAAAGAGATAATACAACAAATAATAGAAGAGAAAGTTGGAAATTAAATTGCTTGGGGATGAAGAAAATTGGATGGCTGGAGGGAGATATTTATAAGGTGGGAGCTAGGTTTGAGAGCATAGATCTACATGAAATAATAGTGGATTGGTCTAAATCAGCAACCACAGGGTAAAACGAGTTAGGTTTTTGACTAGGTGGAAAATTCCAATTTAGGCCAAGAAAAATTACGTACAAATTAGGGAGATGTATTATACTTTAGGACTATTTTGGAGATAGGTTGGTGAAAATCCACATTGATATTCAAAATCTTCTTGTCTTCCTGCAGCCGTATTATAAATCTGATTAACATGTTCTTATATTGTATCAAAAAATATACGTATAAGGAAAAAATAGGTTAATTATTAATTAACATACTTTATTAGGTAGTTTTAATTGTTGCGTTAATGGGGTGTGTTATTTAAGGGTCAGCCCGGGATATTATTCAACGGAAAGGCAATTGGAAAAGTAGCACACTTTAATTAGTTATAGCTTGCTTTTTGATTGATTGACTTTTTAATTTTATAATATTTGAATTTTGAGGACTAGAAAAGTGTGTGGCAAAAGGGTAGAAAACAAGACAATAGCTTTTAACGTTTGATTAATGTTGTCAATGGTTTTTTTTTTTTATATAGGGTGACATGTGTTACGTGCCACGTTTCAACTCAATGCGCTTTATTCTCCTTTTATTTGTTTTCTATTTTTCTATTTTTTTGCCTTTAATTGGTTATTATATTCACCCTTTTTCGATGCGGTGCGATGGTGTGATGCTGGCAAAAGTTTGGAGCAAATTGAAATAAAAGAAGAGAGGAGATTTAGATCATAAACAAAGGCAATTGTTAAGGAAATTAGTGGTCGAGAATTGACTTGTTGATTTGATCGACATTAATTTAAGCTTAATTAATTAAAGAGATGCATGAATTTAAATTCAAAGCATAGGCCCATAATCGGAGAGAAGATTATATTGGGAGATTATATTATTTCGCTTTTATAATAAATTTTACCGAGTGACTAATTTCTATAAGTCGAGAAATATATTATAAGCAACCTAAGTAAAAGGAAAAGGTTAAGGCATTGTTTTCCATGTGTTTTTTCTATTTTTAATTGGGATAGAAATTTGAATCTTTAACTTTCTCGTAAATATAACTATCATAGGTTGATTATCATCTACTTAAAATTTCATCTCATGAATTTCACACTCAAATGTTGTAGGGATCAAGCGGGTTGTCTCAAGGTGCACACAAGCTACTTGGACACTCACAAATAAAAAAATAAGAAAAAATTCACATCAATATTATGCCTTAAGCTATTGAGTTATGATCAAGTTAGCCACCCAACAATTTCTTGAACTAAGAAAAGAGAAATTATATTTAAATGCGTATTCTTCGTAAGTAAAATTCTCCTATTTATAAATTGGTATCCGTAAATCTCCCTTAATTCACAAGTTTGGAGATATAAACTAGGATATAATTATAATAAGCATATATCAACTAATTAATTTAATTGAGACATTATTTACCTTATTAAAGTAAAGTCTGAGGTTCTAATAATCTCCCACGTTTTGTTGAATTAAAGAAAGTTAGGGTGGATTAAACGTTTTTAATATATTCTCATTACTTCAAAGCTTTAATTGAATAGATAGACATAGAAAGTCATATATACTTAATATTTTATGTATATTTTAACACTCCATGTTATGTGTATGTTATATATTCAAGCCTAATATACATCAGCTATTAATATCGATGGAAGAAGAGATCAACATTATTGAAGTTTTTACCTCTCATACACTAATACTACAACGTTAACTTATTATTAGATCAAAAAGCTTACATTTATAACATTTTTAACTTTTTAGCCTTTTCTTAATTGATATTAAATCTGAGTTACTATCATGAGTACAAATTCGTTCCCCGAAACCTCGAAACGTTGTAGATACTCGAAATGGTGTCATACTTTTGGCTGGTTACATGTTACTTTCCATTGTGTTGGTTCAAATTTTTCGTGTCATTTGTTCAAATTTTTGTTTTAAAAAAAAATATGTAAAATGATAATATTAGAAATATCTATTTATTAATTTTGAAACATAGAATTAAGGTTAGTCGCTCAAGTTTAATTTATCTAATAAAAAGTTACACTCCATACGCTTATTAGAAATTATTTTTTAGATAATAAATAATTCAAAAAAGAATATAAAATAACATAAAACTAATATATGGTATAGAATTGTATCGTAGGTTTGAACAAATTACAACTAAACAATTGTCTAGAAAATGTCTCGGTGCATCCCTTGATCCCTCTCGCCTTGTGATTATTTAAAAAAAAAAAAAAAAAAAAAAAAAAAAAAAAAAAAAGAAAATTATGCCAATTTTAGAAAAGAGAAGCTTAGAATAGAACACATAGCAAAGAATAGGCAATTACACGGAAAGAAGTGAGATGTATTAAATGGAATGGATATGTGATATGATTATGATATGATCAAATTTTGTGTTTAGAACAGAGAGGATATATTCCATAGTTAGGCATAGTGTGTAGGGCTAAGTTAGTTAAGAAAGCACTTTTTCATTTTCCAATGGACAGTAAAGGATTCTATTGTTTCAACTCAAATCCAAAACAAACTGCTTCTTCTATTATCAAGTTGGCAATGTTTTCAACTACGTCTCTCCTACAGTTCCCACCACTTAGCTTTTTCTTTCGTTTTTCTGCTAAGTAACCAATCAAACCCACAGACCCTAATTTATATAAATTGTATTGTTAAGGTAGTAACTACTAGGAATGATACCATAAACTTCTGACTTTGACCCCATCTCAGTCAATTTGTTAATTGAAAAGTAAAAAAAAAAAACATAAAATGATCTTCATTCTCTAATTTTAATATGTTTCTTCTTAGACACAATCCAATCCAGGTGTTAGGAAAGGACCTTGGTGGTGGTCTTCCTCCCCCTACATTGTAACCTAATTTGTTGGCCCATTGGGCCCATTTTCATGAACACACAGCTACAAAGCCTAAAAAATTATCAATTATGTAGCTCATCAAAAGTTTAAATTTCAAAATAACATTAAATGTTTGAGGGTCAAATTTGTACAAATTTACAAGTTTGAGATCCAATTTAAATAATAGTATAAGTTTGAAGTTTTAATTTTCACCATTATATGTTTGATTACCAATTTTAACATTTGTATAAATTTGAGTTCTCAATTTTTAAGATTGAAAGTTTGAACTACCATATACTTCATAAATGCAACCATACTTATAATCGATAACTGTAAGACCCACTTTTAAACGTTCTAGCAATGGGTCATTTTCGACTCGTTAGTTATTTAATTTTTTAAAATTTTGTTGGATGAGGAGTTCAAAATGAAATTAGAAATAAAAGAAAAATGGGGAATTGGATTATATTTGTGTGAAGAGAATTACTTTTGTTGATATTAATTGGAAAATGTTTTATTTTTAAGAAAGGAAAAATAAAGGAGTTTGGATAAAGAGAATTAAAAAAAAAAAAAAATGATGGTAAGAATCTTGAAAGTTGTTTGAAAAAATGATAATAACATTGTATGGCTTCGAAGAAGCTACAAAAAAGAAGAAAAATAATAAATAAAAAGAAAAAGAAAAATCCAGAAAGTTTGGGAGAGAAAGAGGTTAAAGTAAAGAAGAAAATGGAAGGGGGATCGAGAATACATAGGGAAAGAGGGATTATATATATATTGCATATATATGTGCTTAATTTTGACCAAAGTCAAAATTGGATGGAACATTTTCAATCTGTCGTGAAGTTGGGCTTAGTCCCCATGTGCTCCTTATGCATACACATATATATGTGTTTTTGATGAAGGGTTAAGGTGTGCCGCAAGGTGAAAATGCAGACATCAAAATTGAAGTGGCAGACGGCAATTTTTAGAGTGATGGCAGAAGTACCTTTTCATGCAGTCCAACTGTAGCAGTGGCCAGTGGGTTTATTGAAAAGTACCATGTGTATTTTCTTCTTGCTTTTAGTGTATTTTTCATTTATTGTTAATTCCAAGATACCGTGGTATATAGGGAATGAAATAGTTCGAATTAGAGTATTTGAAAGAAATTTGTAATGCGAGTTTCAAATCGTTTGCAATCTTCATCATAATAGAACCTGGGAGTTTAGATATTAATTGTTTATCCCCTATTTATATTTATATCGAGAAAAAAAGATAGGAAAAAGTCGAACAAGTAATCGATAATTGGCCAAAGGAGTGGAAAGTAAGGGGGAACAAGTTCGAAGAAGTTTTTTTTAACAAGGATTCAACCCGTGTTGGGTAGATTAAATCAGAAAGAATGAGGTGAATAGTGAATAGGGAGATAATTAATAGATGTGGTTAAAGCTTTGGATGTAAGGAGCAATTATGTTTATAATTGACAATAAAGGATTTACACATATAAAACTCAAGTTAATTACAGATCGAACAAAGATGGGAATGACTATATACGACCCGAAATTATAGCGAAATAAATAAATTGGTAAGTGGTTTATTTTACTAAATGTTTTTATCAATTAACATGATATTTCTAAGAACTCATAATTTAGTATGATTTTAGAGAAGTTTTGAGATTATTGTTTTTGGAATTGCTGTGAATGTCCATAAAGTTTATTAGTTTCGTGTTGGCAGTGGTTTTCAAACCACTAGATCCTTGTACCAAAGATGATTATCTATATACTGCGTGAATGTGTTTCTATAGTATACCAAAAAGAAATAGGTCTTTGGGACCCACTTCAGCATACACATAGGCTTTGAGTCGTGTGTCAGAGTGCTTTGTCCTTTGGGGACTACTTTGCGTGCATGTATGACAGAGATTTGTTCTACTATGCACCTTGAGAGCGTATTCGATATATAGTATGACAGAGAAGTTCTGCTATGTACCTGGAGATTACTCAGTACATAGTATATAGTATAACAAAGATTTACTCTATTATGTGTCTGGAGATTTCTTGATGCATAGTATGACAAACAATGCACTGAGCGTGTTGAGTTTACTTTAAGCTAGTATGATAGAGATTTGGGTACAAATTTGGTAATGATTTTTAATTGCTTATAATTATGTTGTCAACAGCTATTTTTATGAAATTCTATAAGTTTTAAAATTGTCTTGAGTTTGAAAGTGCTCACAATTCACATTGTTTTACAGAGTTCTTAATTTCTATTGAGAATGCGAGACTTTTCATTTTAAATTATTCTTTTCAAATTATTCTTCTTATTAACATAACACCGACTGAGCTTTTTTAGCTCATTGTTTTCTTAAATTTTTCCACAGGTAGCAATTGAGGTTCCAACGGCCCATGGGAGTTGAGATCTGCCACCAATTTTCTTTAGATTCACATCATTGCATATGAAATTTGCTTTTGTTGTTTTGGCTTGTAACTAGAGTGGCTAGCCTTAGTTTCAAATGGTTTGTAAACAAAAATTTGGATGTTTTTGCCTTAAGAAGTTTTCATGATATGGTTGGAGTGTTGTGATCTTAATTTTGGGAGTGCTTTTAGAGTTTTCTTACAAGTGTGGGTTATCCAATTTTTAGGAGAAACTCTGCTGAAATTTCTTTTAAAATTTTATAAAGAAAGTAGTTACTAGCCACCTATTTTGAAAAAATGTTTTGAGAGTTTGGATAATGGATTTCGTTGTTAAGTTGTAATTTATTGTTGTCGTGTCATGTCCTAGGTTTGGCGGGGTAACTTGGGGCGGGGTGTGACAATACCTTTACTTACTTTTCATGAAAATAATATCAACACACTTCAAGTCTATCAGTGATAGAAACTTAATCATTGATATACTCTAATCAACTAATACCAAAGAAACAACAACTAAACTATACCTATTTTGATAGACTCTAATAAAAATAATAAAAAAAAATAAAAAACCTATGAAACTGTAACTTTGCTTACTTTTCATGAAAATATAAATTCAACCTTAATTCTTCAAGTCTATCAATGATAGAAACCTATCACCAAAAGACTCTAATCAACAACACTAAAAAAACATCAATGAAACTATATCTTTACTTACTTTTAAGGAAAATAATATTAACACACTTCAAGTCTATAATTGACGATAGACTATCACAATATATAACCGATATGAGTCCATTGGTGATAGAAGTGTATCAATAATATACTTCTATCACCAATAACAAAATCTATCAGTATCTATTCGTGATTGAAGTTTACTACTGCTAGACTTCTATCAATGATAGATAAATTAGTGACGAACTTCTATCAACAATAGAAGCTAAACAAAAATTGTGAATCACTCTAATATTTTTTAAATAATATGCTTATATCATTTATAGAAGTTTATTGATTATAAAAGTCTATAATTGATAGAAACATTAGTGATCAATTTCTATTAATTATTGAAATTAAAAAATAAATCGTGGATCATGGTAATATGTTTTCAAGGATATTATACTTCCATAGATGATAGAAGTTTATTGGTGGTAACATTCTATCAGTGATAGAACCATTAGTGATTAATTTTTATCATTTATAACAATTAACAAAATAATGTGAGTCACGCTAATATATTTTCAATGATATGCTTCAATCACTTATAGAAATTTATCGATTTTAAAAGTCTATCACTGATAGTTTGCTATCATTGATAGACCAATGATACAAAAATATCACTGATAAAGGTATATCTGTAATAGTATGTTGTCACTGATAAATTGTGATAATATATTTCTTTGATAAAATCATATTATTGATACAAAAATATCGGTGATAAAGAGACTTATAGGAGATAGTGTACTATCGTTGATAATATTATTTGTTGGAGAGTTGTGTTGTTGCCTCTCGTATTGGTTTTAAAGTGGTTGCATATGACTCGCTCATTGTTGCATAGCTAGTCTTAACATCTGTGTTTACCACTGGGTGTTATCTGTGGATATTTTATTTCCGTATTGGGCGCCTATATGCATATTTATTTGGGTCGATTTTATTTCCATCTTGGATTCACCCTAGATTATTTTCCTTACTTATTCTACTTGTTTAAAAGGTGTGGGGCATTCTTTTCTAGGGTTGTCGTTTTGATTGTATTAAGAAAAGATTGTGTGGTAGAATGGCCGACCTCGTCACTGTGATAAGTGTTCATGTTCTACATCTTTTCGCTATGCATTTGTGACGATTTGAGAAAGTGCAGATATTCATAACACGTTCTCTGAAAAAATACTCGTGAAGTCAAAGGAAGCCTTGAACCTCTTAATATGAGAAAGGAGTTCTCACTTATCAGAAGTGTTGAGCATTCCAGTGAAGGAAGCTCGCTATGATTTGAGAGAGATAATTGACCAGAGAAGTTCCACACTGGCACGGGCAGAATCTGAAGTGTCGTTACACTAATATTGTCTAACTTAGGGGGAGCCTAAGCATAAAGAGAGGGACTCTCTCTCATCTAGGGGGAGTCTAGGTGTTAATTAAGTTGTGACTAGAGTTACTGTTGAAGTTATCACTTTACAGATAAGTATCTTGTTGTACTTGCTTAACTTTTCAATATTAGTGAATTTTCTTTCTTGGGCACGTAGCCACCTAGACGTAGGTGTGTATCATCGAACTGGGTTACCAATCTTTGTGTCTCAATTTTTCGTTGCATGATTTGTGTGATGTCAAATTATTTGTCAACACTACTGATTTGACATTCTAATTGTTTAAGTCCTCGTGCATTTCTTTTCACTATTTTATTCACTTGATAGAATTGTATTAGTTACACAAAAATATCGGTGATGAAGACCTATCAATGATAGTGTGGTATCAATGATAAACTTTTATTAAAGGAGCCTATCAATAATAGACTTCTATAATAGGAGTTTATCAATGATAAACTTCAAAAACAGGGAATTTCATGACTTCAATGGATTTTTTGGGCATTTTCTATGTGCTAAAAGGTTAAATGTATATTTTTCTATATTTGTAACTAGTTTTAAAAAAAGTGTCTATGAATTATAAACTTCTGTTAAAGATAACAATGAAGTCTATTACTGATAGCCTTCTGTCATAGATAGTAGTAAAGTGTCACTAATAGACTTCTATCAGTGATAGATTGATAGACTTAAAAAACCAAGAATTTCTTGCCTCAAGTGTATTTTCGTGCCTTAATGAGCTTTTTAAACACTTTATATAGGTTGAAGGTAAATTTTGCTATTTTTACAATATTGTAGTTTATTTTGCTATATATGTAAGGAGTCCTATTTGTAAGTAGTTGGAAAAAGAATTGTGTTTTACAAAAGCAACCTAAAAAAGTAGGATTCTAATAATCTTTTTAATCGAATTTCGTAATAAACTTTTTAATCGAATTTCGAAAATGAAATTCTTAAACAGAGTTGATAATTTGTAAGACTAATTTTTGGTATTCTAAAACTTAAGCAAATACACTTTGCTAACTTATTGTTGTGAAAATTTGTTGGAGAAGATGAAGAAGGTTTCGAACTTTGGAACAGAAAAGAAAAAGGTTATTGAAATTGGTGAAATAGGAATTTTTTTTTTTTTTTTTATATAAAAAATGGCAAATTGCAAAAACTACCATTGAAGTATGGTGATAGTTGCAATTAGACCCTTAAACATTTAATTGTAAAAATTGGGCCTTTAAACTTCTTCAAGTGGTAAAATTAGACCCTCAAATTTACAATAATGGTAGAAATTGAACCCACTAATGATAAAAATTGACTCTTTAATTTATACAACAATTTATACAATTATATAAGTTTAAAGCATCAATTTGACTCAATTTTAACATTTTCATAATTTTTAGGGCTTAATTTTTAAGATTAAAATTTAAAGGTTTAATTGCAACTAACACTATATTTAAGGAGTGATTTTTGCCATTCGCAGGAGGAGGAGGAAAAAAAAAAAAAAAGTTTGCATATGTTGGAAAAGATGAAGTACTTTTTTACAAAAATTGGCCACCCAATTTTAAAAAAGAAACGATAATATTTGGCATAGGATAAGCCACGTTGAAGGAAAAAAAAAGAAAAAGAAATGACTCTTCCCTTGGAAGCTTGTAAAAATAAATAAGTAAAGGGGGAGGTTTCTAGAAGTTGGAGAGAGAAAGGTAAAAGAGAAGAAAATAAAAAGCGGGAAAGATAGAGAGAAAGGAAGGAGATAGAGAAATTGAAAGAGGATGATGGAGCTCTTAGAACTCGTTGGAAAATCGTCAGAAGTTCACCGGCGAAGAGGGATAATGCTGAGAAAGAATGGAGAAAGTTGATAGGCAAAAGCTTCAACCTTGGTCTATTATTTATCTCATTTAAGTTTGGAGATTAGGAAAAGTATGCAGTCTTGCACACATTTTTTTATTTGGGTGTTTATTTCTTTTACTCAAAACTTTCCATGATCTTTATTTTGGTGTAATTACATATAGAAAGTTTGGAAGAAGAGAGAAGAGTGAAGAGAAGGAAATGAGCAAAATTTTGAGGATAAGAGAAAGGAAGATGAAGATGAACAGATGAAGATGATCAAAGTGTGATGTGAGAGATTTGATTTCTTTTAGAAGTACAATTCCTTTAAGAGGGGAAGAGAATTTATATGGTTAAATGAAAAAAATAATAATAATAACAAGAAATTTATGTAGTCTCAGAGGAGGAAATGATTTTAATAAAAAAAAAAAAAAAATATATATATATATATATATACACACACACTAATGTATAAAGAAGTTATTAGAAAGAAAATGGAGATGGGGTATGATGGGTTTAAGCTTCGAACCATAGAAAATCATGGTTGATCAATGATTGTTAATATGCTATTGAAATTTCAGGTTTAATTTAATTTGTCAGTAGATTCGAATAGTTTAATGATTCGAGGTGTTATTGGTAATAGTTTTTGTGAGTGATTTATTTCTACTAAATGTTTTTACTTTAATTAGCCCGTATTATAGAGTTTCTAAAGTAGTTATCGATTTTCAAGAAAGTTCATAATTTATAGAAAATGTAGTTTTAGAATCGTTTGAGATATTTTAGGACTTTGAATTTTGATATGTTTTACTTTGTTGAGAAATGGAAATGGTGGTTTACAAGCTTGAAGAATTGTTGAGATTGGTGTGAAATCATGTCTTATAGAGAAAGCATATGAATTAGAATGGCTGAGAATAAAGAGTTTTTATGTTGGAAGTGATTTTGAAACAACTACATCTTTGTACTTATGATGATTACTCGTATAATAAATGTGAATGTGTTTCTATAGTATACTGGGGAGAGATAGGTCTTTGGGACCCACTTCACCACACACATAGGCTTTGGGTTGTGTGTTTTCATTAACGCCAATTTAGAAGAATAAAGAGGACAACTAAGAACTATTGAAGAATTGGAAAGTCTTCTAGAAATAATTGATATCCTAAACATAATATTTCTACAAAAGAAAGAGAAAAAAAAAAGAAAGAAAAATAAAAAAATTTGAAGCCTAAATTGTTGAAAACTAGAGAAAATGAATGGCGGATGGGAATTCATCGCTCAATTTCGTGTCGAATAAATAATCGTACTCATCAAAACAGTAATAGTGGTAAGACTGGGTCGAACATAGGGAACCGAAGAAATTTTTCTAATGAATTGATAATAGTCCTAAGTAACCAAAGGGGATTTTGTAGTTAGTTTTGTTTGCAAGAAAAATACATAGTACAAAAATAAACGCAACAATTAAAATAGTTAAAATTAATTATATGAGAAAAGTCCAAGTTGGGTTATAATGAATTTTTTCCTATTCAAGATATTTGATCATAGAATTCTTATTACTAAAATCAAATAGTTCCTTGCATATAACCAATTTAATTAGAAAGGCTAATTAAATTGTCCTAGTTGACAAATTAGTCTAAATTGATCAAATGAAAAGCATGCAAATCAAGTTGTTCTAATCACATTAAGATCCAGGGAACCTTACGGTGAACATTTAACTTTCAAACACCTAGTTAAACATTTGTTTTGGTTCAATTCTAAGTTAATTGGATCAATACTAATTTGATTCTAAATCGATTTACAAGCCAAGCCAACCTATTGCTTTCTATGGATTTACATGCAACCAAATGTCACAAATTGCGTATTAACTCAAAGCAATAACCATACATCTACAAGCCTCTAATAATATGATTTAAATTTGCTTAAAAAAAATTGAATTTAGAAGGACAATATGAAATCCGGTTAAAAAACTCATGGATACATGAAATCGAGAAAAATCTTGGAAAACCCAAGTTAGAAACGTTTACCTTAGTCCATTATCGAAATGCCGATCAATGGGGAAGAATCTCGATACATCAAAAGATCAAAAAGGGAAAGAAAAGAGGAGAGAAATCGAGTTGAGTCGACTAGTGGCAGAAGAAGTGATCAAAAATCGGATGAATTGCTATTTATAATTCCTAATGGTACAATGTGAATTAGAGATGTACATGCCCAAAGAGTAGGGCAGGACATGAAGCATTGTCTCTATCCCACGATATTCCCCATTTAGTTTTCTAGGGTTTTAAAAGGGATAATTTCTCAGCGAAGAACCAATCAAGGAATTTCATTATATCCCTTCTAATCTAAGATTGTTCAATTTTTTTTGGTATTTTGTTTGTTGCAAGAAAAAAAAAAGAAAATTGAGGAACGTTCCCACATGAAATTATTTTCCGTTTGATCTCTTTAGAAAAGATAAGTTAGTTTATACTTTAGGAAAATTTTCAATTAAATGGTTAATTAGCTTCTATGAATCCTCATTTGACATGGTTAATTCTTCATGAAGAAAAATCTTAAATCTCTTAAAAGGAGGAAAATAAATGTCATGAGAAGTAATTTAATTATCAATATAGGCATTATGTGTGTATACAATACATATTAAAAAAATTATAATAACTAATAAAGAAAAATTAACGGAGCCTTATTTAATAAAAATAAAAATAAATGGTGGGGCCGCGTCCCGAGTAGACAGACATCTCTAGCGTGAATGAGTTGAAAATGGGATAAACCCAAATATTTTTAAGCAAGTCTACAAATTTTAAAATCCACAAGTAGAGTAGTAAGAGATAAAAAGAACAATTACCAACTAGGAGGCAAATTGTAGCATGTCAAAAATAAAAAAATGTTTAAATATCTTAATGTCGTAAATCTATTCTTATACGCTTATGGTTGATTGAGTCTGTTCGTGATATACCCCATCAATTGAGATTTAATAGATATATATAGGGTGCGTATATCATTGTTTGTATGTATGTGTGTTGAAGTATCATCATCACAAAACCTTTCAAGACATTGGGAAATCCCCCTCTAATATCGGGGACCAGATTCTCACTCTAGGGACCCTTTCGTGTATTAAATCATCACTATTTTTTTTTTTTAATTATGATGGATTTTCTTTAACTCTTAATTCGAAGACTTTTCTCTAGTCTTTCCATATTATTCTTTTTGTTTATAGAGCTCTCCTCAAGCTTTTGGCAATCAAATAACAATCATATCAAATAGCAATTTAACAACAATAAGATAGTAAATCAATATCATACCAATCTGATAACAATTAGTATTAAATAGCAATCATACAATAGTTAGATAACAATCATATAACAATCAATATCGTTGGCAATCAAGTGGTAATTTGATGGTAATCTGACACAATCAAATGCAATCACACATTTTTAAGTGTGAGAGCATTTTGTCATTCGACTATTTTAATTGGACTAAGCTTGTTATTTTGTCATTTATGCAAAGCCCATATATTTAGACAATAAACCTACTTTTATTATTCTTATTGACAGCCTTGCAACTGCCCTAAAGTATTAATCATAATACCTAATATACAAATAATTTTTTCAAAATTATTGTTGACATCGTCAATGCAATGAATATATATATATATATATATATATATATATATATATATATATATATTTGTCTATTTATTATGATGAAAAGTCCATTTTAATAAAAAATTGGATATGATTATGATTTTTTTTAATTATTGAATGAGACTTTATATATGACTTTATTTTTTTTTTTTGAGAATTTAAATATAACTTCATTAAGCTGAAATTGATCATTTTTTTTTTTTATTATAAAGAGAATTGAAAATTGAGAATGATGTGTTGAGAAAGTGAAGATTGAGATGGTACTTTTGTTGACAGTTTTATTCACTTTATAAAAATGGACTTTATTTTTGTTTATGACACTATCGTAGTAAGGAACCAAATGTCAGATGAAATGTCACTATTTCGACCAACATGTCGCCATGGCCATGTCGACTAGGATGACATTTATCGGTGGGTGAATTTTCAGATCTCCCCTATTATTGATGATTTATCATCGAAAATCTGACATTTGGTCGACATCCAATGATAGTTTTGGAATGTAGACAATATATAAAGGAAAATGTGACGAGGAGCTAATAAAAGCCTGAAAAGAAAAATGGCCAGAATAATTCTCTAGATTTGGATTTCTAACTACTGTATTTTTAGAAGAGGTTTTCAATAACTTTTCATCTTCATCATATCCCTGACATATATTTAGTATTTACATTCAACCCAACTCAAATGCTTTATTATGTTTGAAAGAAAAATAAATCACCTACAACCAATTAGTAATACTTAATGTCACAAGTGATTTAAGATAAATGGGTATAATCAACATAAAATAAGAATAGATGCAATTAAGGTCGAGAAAATAACAAGGTTTGAGCCTAAAATAGCAATTGGGTCTAGAAGAGAGGGTTAATTTATGTCAAAGCCCAATTTATTTCCTCGGTCTCGAGCTTGGTCTTGGGGAGAGAGTTAGTTCATGTCAAAGCCCAATTTATGTGTTCAGTCTCGGCCTCGGTCTTAGCCTTGACTGCTTCCAAGTAGCTGAAATTTTTTTATGCTTGACCGGACTAAGCTCTCTTATCCATATTCATCAATAATTGTCGTGTCACCATCTCTCACCCTCAACTTAAGTGGTTTCCCACTATCTTGAAAAAGATAAGTACACGAACACACAGGATTAGTAGTAGAGGGGGTATCAATCATCAAAATTCTTTCAATTTTTCCTCTCCTGTTTTATTTGTAAGGACCTTTTACCCACATCAATTACAACTTTGGCCATCTTAAGAAAGGGTCGACCTAACAACACAGACAAATCAGAGAGATGCGAAGGAGCATTCACATCAAGTACATAAAAATTAGTAGGAAATGTTAGACCATTAGCTTTAATCAACATCAACATATCCCAAACTAACCCTAATGGCCTAGCGAGGGAAGGGTTAGCTAACTGCACCCATATATTAAAAGGATGCAAAATATGAGACTAGAAATCAAAGAAAATAGGAACAAACATGATATTTATAGCAAACCCTATATCTAACATGACATGATCAAATTTTCTAGTGCCTATCTAACCGGGCACAAAAAGCATACCTGGGTTGCCTTGCTTTACTGGTAAATTACATGGAAGCATAACCTCCTATTTTTCAACTTCTTCCCTTTCCTTCTTTGGGACCTCAACCCAATCTTTCTTGCCCTTAGCAGTAGGGCTCTCCACCTCGAGGCTTGGGCAGATTGTACCTCTTTCTAAGCAACAATTAACCTACTAGGGAAAGAAGCACGGGGGATATTAGCATTAAAATCAATATTAAGAGGTGGATCAAATCTTACCCCATGTCTTCTGATTGGGTTGTTAACTTTCTCCTCAACATCTTCTTCACTTACCTACTTCTTTGACTCTTCCAACTTTCAAGGTTTGATAGCACCAACAATGTACTATCCGCTTAATTTGAGGTTGTCCTAGATTTTACATGTTTATTTAGTTATTTTATAGGTTTCAAGCACTTGTGAGGTAGAACTAGACATTAAAGCTGAAATGGACCTATGGCGCAGCAATGCTACTTAGCCGTCTTGGCACTTTTTTCTTTGAGACTTCAGATTTGGAGAAAGCCTCTGGCACTGTGGCGCTACCCAAGAGCATTGTGGCACTCCAAAGTCATTCGCGCAAGGTTTTTCGTTAGCATTGCAGAGCCATCGCAATGAAGTTTTCAGTCGCCTAGGAATTATCATCGACCACCAACCGACTATCATCATGATTCTATCTTCTTTTCTTCCACCTTCTTGTTGTTTGATGTACAAAAATAGTTCTTGGATGTCCATCATGTCGATTATGGGCTAAAGGTACCGTTTTCTAACTTAGGGATTGAGTAGTATTCACTGTAATTGCATACTTGTGAGATTTTTATGTTATTTTCTATGATTCCCTGTATTGTTGAAAATTTCTTTCCAATTTATAATGTATGTTTCACAAGAGAAGATAATCCAACAAACTCTGCTCTAATCTTCCTTACCTCTCTTGACTATGTGATATTGTTAGGAACTCACGTCCCGAACTGCTGTTCTCTGCAGGTGGAAATCACTTGCCTAGTTTCTGTCAGTGTCTTGCTCACCAAAGTTACGTGAATGGTACTTCTATCACTATGGACAAGCTCTTCATAAAAGTATTGGATTAGCAGTGCATCTAGGATGTGATGGCTGGGGAAATTGGCGCACAAGTGCTTGAAGCACTCCTATTACTCGTGCAGGGTCTCATTAGTAGTATGTGAAATCCCATACATTTCCTTCATGATCCTTGCAGCTCCTGAAGCAGGGAAGAACTTCTTCAAAAACTGCTTATTCATCTACTTCCATGTGGTCACAAAATCAACAAGAAGGAAATAAAGTCAGTCCTTGGCATCATCCTCCAGGCCTTGAGATTCATCTTCTCCTTCGTTACGCCATGAGGTCTCATACCATTACACACAATATGGAATTCCTTTAGGTGCTTGTACGGACCCTCACCTACGTGTCTAAGGAAAATAGGTAGTAGGTGAGTTAATAGGCTCACAATCACCAAACCGATAATAGAAAATTATGTCATTTTGATTTTCACTTACCTTATTAAGTTTCCATAGAGTTCGGGTTCCTCTTGGGTCAATTTCATTCTCTGAATCACTGAAAAGTGCCTCCACTTCATTGGACAATGCATTAAATGATATAGAGCTTCATATGACAACTGATCGGTTCATTGGGTTGATATTGGAATAGGCAAAACTTCACCCCTCCCGAGTTGGTTCATCGTCTTTTTTCGTGTTGCTTCCAAAAGACCCAATCAAATAGTATTTATAATCATATCGATCTTTACAACTATTACTACTAAAGCGTAGGATTAGTAGCAAGACCGGGTCGATCTGCAAGTAAGCACAAAGATTAGTTCATCAAAGCTAACTATGTAGTTAAAGCAACAAATTGGGGGTTGTATGGTTTGAGATTTGAATATGCATGAAAATAAAGTGCAAGGAAAGTAAAGGATAGATGTGCAATCAAACAAAAAGTTCTAGCTTAAAGTAACGAAATCACCCAATGTAATTTTGATCATTAATTATCAAAGCATGATTTTAACTTTTGACCTATGCCTAGACCAATTGATTAGACAAGCTAACCAGTGGTCCAAAATATCAAATTAGCCAATTTGATTAGATGAAATGCATACTAATCAATTTAACTAACCACATTATACTTTAAGGATTATGGTAGGATAAATTTCAATAGGAAAAGCCTAATTTGAAATTTAATATGATTTCTCCTAGGTCGATAGAACAATGTTTGATAGCACCAAAAATATACTATTTTGTTTTGCTTAATTTGGGGTTGTCTTTAGATTTTATACATTTATTTCATGATTTTACAAATATCGAGCACTTATGAGGTAGAACTCGGTCTTAGAGCTCAAATGAAGCTGAAACTGACAAAAATGGAGCTCAATTACATCAACCAGGAAAGAGAGAGCCAAAATGACCATTTTGCCCCTGAACCCATGATGCACCTTAGCATATTCCTCAATCTTAATGTGGTTAGCCAATGTTTCATCTAATTAATTTGACAATTAGATTAAGCTTAGAAAATCAAGGAATTAATTTGATGAACCTATGATCAAGTTGCAATTATGAAATTAGCTCGACTACCTAAGCTAGGTTTTAGTCATTGAATTTAATACATAATTTATCTTTTGCAATTTTTTTTTTTTTTTTTTTTTTTGTAATTCAGAAGTAATTCCAAACAACCCCATTGGTTACTCTAAGACTGTAAGTAGTTTAATTGAGAAATTCAAAGGTTCCTTGTGTTAGACCCAACCTTGCCACTACTACGGGTTTTGGTGAGTACGTTTAAAATATTTGGAGCATATTGGGCCACGAACTTTGCCTTTCGATGCTCTTCATTGTCGACCACAAATCACAAGCCTATCTAACCTTTTGCTTCTTAGAGATTAACCTATAATTACATGTCACATATTATATATGTTAATCTAAAGTGTTGAATTGAACAATCAAGCATTGATTGTCAATCAATGGCAAGAAAATGTCGTTCATAATCAATAAATTCAAAGTGAAACACATAGGCAAGAAATCTCCACAATATTATATCAAAATACTCCCAAAAATACAATAGGTTCCAAAATCCCCTAAACTAAAAACTATAGATCTTTCCCATGGTGGTGGAAAAGATAGAACCAAACATATTTTTGGCTTGATGAGAGGAAAGAGATGCAAGAAAACTTAAAAATTAATGTTGTAGATGAATACATGGTAAAACAATGAAGAAAACGAGTGGTCATTCGCCCAAAACAACCACCCGGATCAAAAGTTATGACCTAAAAACCAAAGGCAGATTTTATATCTGTGCGACAGTGCCGCAACATGTTTTTTAGCATTATGTGAAGAGCGCCATGCCACAGCATCTTAAGGCACCACAACTCTCTCACCTGGGGGTCGTTCTATCATTTTCTCTCCCGTTTGAAGTCTCAGATGTCTTTTTTAGCTCCTAATTGTTCCAAATTAACCTCGAATGGCTTGTCACTCCAGAATGCATGTATTACTCGATATCCTACAAATATAAACATTTAAATGCATTAAATATCCTAAACAGGCAAGATTAGAGGCACTAAAATAGCACAGTTTGGGTGCTATCAAATACTCTCAACCTAAACTTTGCTTGCCCTCAAGTAAGACAAAATAAAAGTGAATCTTCTGCTGCAAATGAGTGAGTCTAAATTGAAAGCGAAAGATAATACAAATGACTATAAACTAATGCTATATATGGATAGAGGGCAAAAAAATAAAGAAAATGAGTGGTTATTCACCCAAAACAACCACCCGATCAACGATATGACTTAAAACCAAAGGCAAATTTTATATTTGTGTGACAACATTGTGGCGCTACGGGACGGTGCTGCGGCATTACACCCCTTTTTAGCATTTTGTGAAGAGCATTGTGTTGCAGTGTCGTAGGGCGCCACAGCCCTCTCACCTGGGGGCAGTTTGTCGTTTTTTCTCCCATTTGAAATCTCGGATGCCCTTTTTAGCTCCTAATTGCTCCAAATTAACCCTAAGCAGCCCGTAACACATCAGAATGCATGTATTACTCGATATCCCACAAATATAAACATTTAAGCACATTAAATATCATAAACGGGCAAGATTAGAAGCACTAAGATAGCACATTTTGGGCGCATCAGGTTTGGAGCGTTACGTCGCTCTAAGGCAGTGTCGCGATGTTGTGTGCTTACCACGAATTTGAGGCATTCTTTCTTACAGCGTTGAGCATGGTGCTGTCAGATGCTGTGACGCTATGCAAGCAAGGGCAAAATGATCATTTTCACCTATTCTTTCCTAGTTTATGCATTTAAACTCCGTTTGGGCCCATTTTATCTCCATTTTGTCACTAAGGCTCAGCTCTACCTCTCAGATGCTTGAAACCTATAAAATCATCAAATAAATACATAAAGGCCATAAACAGCTCAAAATTAAGCAGAATGGAAGTGAGATATGATGAGTGTGCTAAAAATGTGTCAACCTAGTTGAGATATTCTATTGCACCCTTCCTTCAAAAAAAAAATAATAACGATTAAAAAGTACTTTTTATATATATATTTTATATTTATTCCAGTTACATATTTCAGAATATTTATGCACTCATTAAAAATTGTTGTAGTATTTATTGACGGTCGGTGGGGCCGTATTTATTTATTTCTTTGAAGAGGGGTGGGGTTTTATTATATTGAGCAAATTGTAATTAAAATAGAAATAGGGAATTTGTCCAAATTATTTAAAAATTAATGTCAAAAGAGTCTTTTTAAATAATAATAATAATAATAATAAATCAAAAGAAAGTGGATGTCTTTTAAATATTCGAAATTTAAACAAAGTAAATAAAAATAAAACAATGTTGAACTATGGCTATAGGTAAAGTTAGCATATGAGTTAGGTTAAGGAAAAAAAAAAAAAAAAAAGCCTCCACCTATATTTATACAATGGCATGAGATGGTTCATTATGAACATAATTTCTCGTGACTTGTACTTTTGGAACTATTTAAAATGTCTAGTACTAATGTAGATAATTTTCTTACTTATATTCTAAACATATCCTTCTCTTTCTTAACTGATGTGAAACTTTGTTTGCACGTAGCAACTTTTCTTCGAACAAAATACTACTTTAAAATATCTTTTTATCTGTCTACTCTCAACCATCTATGAAAGCTTATATTCGACAATGTTCAAGGGTGTGAGGATTCAAATTTTGAACTTAAAGTAAAAATTGATACCATAAGTTTGGCGGGAAACAAAATTGATTTTGACCCTAATATGAATTTTTTAGCGAACTCCACTCTTCAACCCACATATACATATATAAATAAAGGGCAACGTTAACTAGAATTTATACTAGCATTCCATTCCACAGTTTTCAAAATGGAGCAATCGTCTTCTCTGGCCAATGAAGGAGTAGGAAACTCCGGTCACAGCTCACGCATAGACATTGAATCTGATCCATGCCTAACCACCAAGAGTAAGACTCCTATTTTTAGCTTCGAATTCTTGCCCTACAACAAAGTTTACCATTTTTGTAGAGACAACTTTCGAAAATAACATCTAATTAAGCTTTGATAAATATTTTCTCAAAGGTTAACTCAAACTTTGAACAGTATTGAAATAGATTCTGTCGAAAAAGCTTTTTCAAAAGTTCACTAGAAATTTTTATCTTTTAAAGGTTTATAAGCCAAAATTATTATTATTCAAAACGCTATCATATCATTGTATAAATTTTATAAGTTTAGAAAAAGAGATTTTGGTATAATTGATGCTGTGATATTAATTTTTATACCATCATATTTATGTTTGCTTCAAAACTCTTAAAATTGATTTTCATATATTTAGAAATGATTTCGAATTATTATGTTTGGTTTCAATAGCGATTTAAGAGTTACCCCAAATTACTAAAAAGGTACTTTCAATTGAAAAAATTATTTAAATAAATAATTAATATAAATATTTATTTTTATTAATTTATTTTTTATTTGTTTTATTGTTAAATTTTTTTCATGATTCATATGTTGAGTAACATATGTGTAGAATAAATATTGAAAGAAAACTCAAAACATATATTTCATTCAAGCTTTGACAAGGAATTCACATAAGTATAAAATTTAAAAACCCAATTATCTTTACTTTTCTTTTATTTGTTATTAAATTTTCAAATTATTATAAATTCCAAGTTTTCAAAGATTAATATTCTTTGAGAAATGTAACTTGTTTTTCGAGGTATTTAATAACCTTCGATAAAAATAGATATTTTTGTAAAGGATAATATATTTTTTCAAAAGTTTGAATATTCTTTGAAATTGTAAATCTTTTACAAGGGTGTCTAATAACCTTCGATAAAAGGTTATATTTTTAGAAGGTTTTCAAACAATCTTTGATAAAAGATAATACATTTTTCGAATGTTTTTAAATAACATTTGATAAAAGATAATACATTTCTCTAATGTTAATGTTTTTAATATCCTTTGGAAAATGTAAATTTTTTTTCAAGATTGTTTAATAACCCTTGATAAAGGATGATATATTTTTCAAAGGGATTTATTAACCTTTGACAAATAGATACTTTTTTTAAAGGTCTGTAATAACCTTGTTAAAAATTAGATATTCTTCAAAAGTTTTTTCAACACCTTCGGTGATATATATATATTTGTTATAGGTTTCTAATTACCTTGGTTAAGGACATATTTTTCAAATATATTTTCAATACAACCGATAAATGTATATATTTTTCAAAGATTTTTTTATAACTTTTGATAAAAAATAAATATTGTCAAAATAGACCAGCTTTTCTATATTAATTGATTCATTTTAAAATTTCAAGCTTATCTATATGGTATGATATAGTTTACAAAGTCCAAATCAACATTCAATCAATTAAGAAAAAAAAAAGAGGATTTCATACAAGAATTATGAACTCAAAAAGGCACAATCTTATTGAAGCATGTTAAGAATACTATTGAAAAAGTGGAAAAATCTCAAAATATTTATAAGATACATGATGAGTTACGCTTCTTCTTATTATCAATTGTCTTTTAGATGGAACATCATGTTGAATACCTTCTTTACTTTTTGAGTTTAACAATTTTGGGTGGAGAGATCTAACTATGGATCTTTAAAGTGGTGGTTGTTCTCTTATTCTTAAAGCTAGCTATGCTCAACAAATTGATAGTAGGGTAATGTATTAGGTGTAAACAAAGTTCTACAATAACGTAATATCAATTGGAGTGGTGATGTAACATGTATGTTGTAATTTTATCCAGATTGCGGTGTCGTATATCTTGCTGCACTAGCTGGCGACTGGGGACTAGCAAAATCTTATTTCAAAGGCAAACAAGCACAGTATAATAGCCGTTTTCAGCTAACTGCTCGAAAAGAGACAGCTCTTCATATTGCTGCTGCTGCAGGACAAACAAATTTTGTGGAGAATTTGGTTAAAATAATGACACCTGAAGACTTGGTCCATGAAACAGAATTTGGTTATACGGCCCTTTGTTGTGCAGCTATATCAGGAAATGTTAGAATAGGTGAAGTGTTAGTGAAAAAGAATAGAGACCTACCAAATTCGCGTGGTAACAATGGTTCTGCTTCTTTCCCACTTTATCTGGCAGTTACACACAAACGAAGAGCTATGACCGACTATCTCTTACCTAACACTAATTTAATTAATTTTGAAATGTCCGACAGAGTTGATCTTCTCCACGCAACCATCTTGTCGGACTATTACGGTAATTGGCGCCATCACACCTTTTTTTTTTTTTTAACTGGATTGTCAAAATTGGGGACGAAAGTATAATTATACCTCTTTAAAAATATCTCGAGACATTTAATGAATGCCTGATTTTAGTTTGTCAACAGATATTGGATTGAAGATTCTTCGAGAGAACCCGGATTTAGCAGTGCAAAGAAATAAAAGCGGTGAGACAGCATTACATGCACTTGCAAGAAAGGCATATAAAATTGGTAGCCGAAGCCAGCTAACAATATGGGAAAAGAACTGCCCCAACATGATTGGTGAGTATTTAATAATGCAATTAATTCCTGGAAAGAAACTGGTATTAGTATATAATTAAGTTACATTACTTAATTTCAATATTAGTAATTCGGTATGTAGGCTTCAGAAAGATGTACGGTAAAGCATCGATGAAAACATTCGCCCATCAGATGGTTGACATCCTATGGACAACTGTAACCGAACAGTTAAAAAAAGACCAACAGCGGATGTTGGGTTTTATTAACACTCCCACAAATTTTCTTTATGATGCTGCAAAAGTAGGGAATGCGGAGTTTTTAGTTCTGCTTATTCGCAGATATCCAAATCTAATATCCGACTTGGATTATAATTTTATAAACGTATTTTATGAAGCCGTTGAAAATCGACAAGAGAACGTGTTTGAACTGATATATAAAATAGGACTCAAGAATATGTTTGGAGACTTGGGTGGCGTCAGGAACACAAATTTGATGCACTTAGCTGCACAGATTGCTGCTTCCAAGCATCTCAAAAGAGTCTCAAACCCTGCCCTGCAAATGACACGTGAGCTCGAGTGGTACAAGGTAAATACAAGTACTTAAATGGATTCCATGCTATACTTATTTTTGTCTATCCTATCAAATTTTATAATCATATATATAGTTGAGTAATACTCGGGTGCATCTCAAGATACAATCATCTTTGTGCATATTTTACGCTCATCACGTACATAAAAATAATATTTAAATATTTGAAGAAAAAGAGTAAAAAAAATTTGTCATGTGGCAAACTATGATTAGAGAATTTGTGGGACACATAAAGATAGGTGTAATCTGGGATGCACCAAAGTGTTTTTCTATATAGTTTACCACATGACAAATTTTGCGTGATGAGAGTGATTTTCTTTTTAACAAAGTACAATTGAACCAATGAGATCAATGAGTGCACTCAACATCTCAACTAGGTTGACACGAATATAACACCTTCATCATGACTTAAACCCAAAAGAGATATATCATTCTAAGTGAATGTGGGTAAATACAAAAGAGGCCAAAGACAAAAGAAGTGTACCCAAAAAAATGTTAGAAAAAAACCTGAGGACTATAGTTTGTGAGTCATATTTACAAAAAATGGTAGATTGTTTGCACCAAAGGGCAGCCAAGTTTATAGTGTCTTACCACACATGAGACCGAGGGTTGTCGAGGCTCTTAAAAGTCCTGTTGTTTTGTTCTAACCAGATGCTCCAAAGGCTAGGGCCAATTAAGTTGCAAAGATAACTACATCACAAGTTAAACTAAATTTAGATTTTGGTTCTGGGAGAAAAAAGCACTTTGGTATCATAAGTTACAATCATCTTTTTGTAACCCACCCACTCGTCTTATTACAACTTGTCAAATATGGTAAGCTTTTTTTTTTCCTGATTAAAAATAGTTTTGATTTTTTATTGTTGATTTATGAATTTTTTGGGTAATTGTAATAGGTAACATTTTTCAGGCTAATAATTAAGTATATAACAATATTTTTAAAGAATTGTAAATATAGCAAAATCTATCAGCGATAATAGACCGGTATACACTCTGAGAGCTATATCAAATTTTTTTGCATCGTGATATATTTACGAACATTTTGAGTTTGATTGTTAATATTTGCAACCAACCTTTTCTTCTTCTTTTTCTTTTTTCTACAAATAGAGAATTCTTAATATACTAATAAGCTGCTTGGAAATGGTAATTTAAGGAAGTGAAGAAAATAGTGAGAGTGTCTCGTTTGGAAGATGATGCCTGGAGGGAAACGTTCAACAAAGAGCACAAACAACTTCGAGAGGAGGGAGAGGAGTGGTTGAAGAGAGTTTCAAGCTCTTGTATGCTGGCTGCAACACTGATAGCCAGTTCAGTTATTGCCGCAACCTTCAACTTAACAAACGTCAACAATAAAAATACTAATAGTCTCTTTGTGAATTTAGTTATTTTAGCGTTGTTCTTTTCTACAGCTTCCTTGATATCATTTTTGTCAATCCTCACCTCACGTTTTGCAGAAGATGATTTTTTGACTTTGCCGTGGAATCTGTTATTCGGCTTTGCATATCTCTTCTTCTCCATCTTATGCATGTTTATGGCTTTTTGCATAATCCTCATCAAACTTGACAGGTACGAGAGGATGCAGATTACCCTAAAATATTTTCGCATTTTTAATAATTTTTTTATTATTAGTTTTTAAAGTCAATCACATTGGAGATGAATGAAATTGGTAGCCCAAGTTGAGTATTTGATGTTGGGAAGATGGAAATACCTCACCATCTTTAAAGTTACATATCTTACTCTCTCAATACCAATTAATTTTAGAGATGAATGGGAATGGTAACCCGAAAATATATTTATCTAATATTTTGTTTCTTTTTTTAAATTAAAATTATATATATTAGCTTTTATTCTTATTTTAGTTATCTAATATTTTGTTTCTTTTTTTAAATTAAATTTTAATTTTTCATATAATTATATGATTCTAATTGTCAAAGCTTAGTTTCAAAATAAAAAATTGAAGTTTAATAATATTCATATTTTTGGAGTAAAAAGTTAGGATTTTTTTCAAATATAGTAAAATAAACTAAAATATTTACAAATATAGAAAAATTTTACAGTTTATCTATGATAAACCATGGTAAAATACTATCTGTGTCTTAGTAGTTTATCGTGGCCTGTCGTAATCTATCGCAAATAAATTGTGATATTTTGCTATTATTTATAAATATTTTCAACAATTTTGTCATTTAAAATAATTTTCTTGAAAGTTAATTATAAAAATTAATTTGATATCTTATTTTTTCACCCTCTGAGGGTCTAATTAAAATGAAAAAAAATCAAACTATTTATAAATATAAAAAAATTTTAGTGCTCAGTCTATCGCGGTCTATCGCCTAGTGATAGAAGTCTATCACTGTTTATCACTGAAATTTTTCTATATTTGTAAATAGTTTGGCTCATTTTGTTGTATTTGAAAATAACCCTAATTAATATATATATATATATATATATATATATATATATGAAATAATAATAAAAAATAAAAATAAAAAACTTCTTTTTTTAAATTATTTAATGAGAAAAAATAAATAATAATACAAAAACACGCCCACATTAAAACAATTACATGGTTGTAATATTATGAATTTTCTTTTTAAAACCTTATATTTATTTACTTATTTAATTTGTTCGCTCCTGGGATTTTAAATTTTGGATCCATCCCTGACAGGAAATCTAATAAATGGAATGTTGCGTTCCTGATCTTGAATGTGAATCTGTACGTCGTGGGTATGTGGTACGGTGCTTTTAACTCTAGCCTGTGGTCAGATCTTATCGGTGCCACTCTTCTGCGTAAGTTTCCTTTGGAGCATCCTCGTTGTTGGCGAAGACGCA
Source organism: Citrullus mucosospermus (assembly GCA_030954485.1). NCBI lineage: Eukaryota > Viridiplantae > Streptophyta > Magnoliopsida > Cucurbitales > Cucurbitaceae > Citrullus > Citrullus mucosospermus. The sequence continues at coordinate 4,464,609 of CM062057.1, read as the reverse complement.
AGCAACTCTAATCTTGTAATAAAGTCGTAGCCAACAGCTCTCACTCGACCACCGTACAAGTATGCTATTGCCCGCCCTTCCCTATTATATATCGAAGGGGTGAAACGACCCACCATTTCTCTTTAGATCTTGTGTTTCTCTTTTTACTTCGGTGATTTAACTGTTGATCAACCAATCAAATTTAAATTCTATTTTGTGGTAGTTTTTGGCAATGGAGGAATTTGTTAAAATTAATCTAGACATATATTCAAATACATGAATTATATTTAATTACATGGTCGGGATTCAAGGAATAATTGGATACATCAATTACTAAATACATTGATGAATGTTCAAGTATTGATATTTAATATTGATGTCTTTTGATGTACTTTCCTACTAGTAGAAATATGTATAAGGTTTCTCATTTGTAAGTAAGAAAAACAAGTAAAGTAAAGGAAAATTATGTACCAAATATTCAAGTTCTTGTTTCTCCTAAATTGTGTGTGAGCAAGAGAGCAATCTTCTTCTATTGTCTTTTGATTTGTGTTGTGAGGATCTACTACATTTCGAACAAGTGGTTTCAAAACTAGGATCAGTGATGTCATCAAATGGTAACATGTTGCAACTTCAACTTCTAAAATTAAGTGGGAAGAATTTTAATCAGTGGAGTATTCAAATATTCAAATGGAGGTGTTATATGCATGGGCTCACAAGAATTGTGGGATATTCATTACAAGATTTACAGTCTATTGCAACAATTTTTAAATCATTGGGAGATGTGTCACTGCGATTAACAAATCATTGGCAGAAGCTGCGTTAAAAGCATCATTGCAGCAATTTTAACAACCACTGGAATCAGCTTACAAAACAACTACAATACATACCTAAATTGCAGCTGTTAATTACATCAAAATGAAATGTTTTAGTAACTGTTGTTTCATGCGCAACAATTTAATAACCGCTGCAATCATATGACAACAATTCTTTACATAATTTAGCAGCAGTGAATACCTCTACTAATTCTAATCGGTTAAAACAACAATAGAAGCATCTTGTAACCGCTTTAATTTTACAATCTTCTTATTCCTATCTAGAAGAAGATCCCCTGTTACGCCTTAATTGATCTTGTTGAGTCCATAAATTATGGATAAGATGTTATAAGTTACTTCTATTTTTGGGTTGTTTTCAAGTATAGCAAAATAAACTAAAATATTTACAAATATAGCAAAATTTTACTGTCTATCCATGATAGACCATGATAGACTATTAGACACAAATAGTAGTCTATCGTCATCTATAAATTATAATTTATATAATAAAATAAAATTTAGAATGCATACCTTTTTTATTTAATAATTTGTAGACTACCGACTTACAAACTTTATCAAAAGCAAATTTAAGATGAATATAGTTATTTTTACCAATTTTAGAAAGCTTTTAAGTTAAAATCTTTCGCTCGAAAAAAATTATGAATACGCTAATTAAATGCTAGTATGAAAAACGTGTCGTGCAAATGAAACTTTGTAATTTTTTTTCAAGTATTAAAATATAAAATTAATATAATAATTAACTAATTAACTAATAATTTTGTAGAATAGAACATGTTAAAACAAATATAATGATATGGTAATATTTCTTTTATCAAAGAATATTATTTAATTATAAAAATTTCGTTAATTTGAAAAATGATACAAATTACATATTCAATATTTTCTGCAAGGCAAAAAATCAATTTATTGGATTTGAAGTAAAAGTTGCATAGCCAAGTAATATTTGTAACCTATCCCTATTTTAGTGCTAAATGATATATATAACAACATGAAATAATGAAATAAGAATTGGTGGTGTTAATTACATGCTAAATCTAACAAAATAAAATGTAAAAACTCTAATTAAATAGCATTGAAACAATAACAAAATTATAATATCATCAAATATAACCTCAAACATATTAATTATATAAGTTTTTTTCGTACCTTGAGTTTCACAACAATTTGTCCGTGCAAATATTAATTTTTCTCTTGAATAGTCCTCACTGTAAACATATGAATAATAAGAAAAAAGAAATTAGTAGAAAATCGTGTTAATCTAAAATAAAATAAAAAAAATGATTTATAGCTTACATAATAGAAAAATATTGCACCAAATCTGTTGAGAAAGTGTTGAAACTAGAAATATGATTTGAAAACGGAAGCTGTCATTGCCAGATCTTATGTTGAAAAACGTTGAGAGGACTTAGAGGGAGGAAGAGGTGTGAATTTGGATGAAGAAATTATGTGAAGAAGAATGAAAACGGAAGGGACTTTTTTCAAAAAAGAAAAAAAAAAAAACCTCAAATATATATCCATTGTTTTTTTTTTCTTTGACCATCGATAAGAAGGGAGAGGCATGCAGAATCTCCTTGATGAGGCACATTGTCTTGCCGCCGACATCAGCAACAAGTCGCGTCACTTCAGCAGCAACGACAACTTTATTTTTTTCTTTTGACTGTCAGTTTTTTTTCTTGTAGATGTAAGAATGTGTCTCTTTAAGAAACACATTCCGTTAAAACCAAACGCAATGACTCTACTCTGTTTGGTTTCACCACGTTTAACCCTCTTTTTCATATGAGCGAATCTGAATGTGTCTCTTTAAAAGATGTATTCAAATAAAGAAAAAAAAAAACTACCCTCTTTTTCTAAATTTTTTCAAACTACTCCTTTTACCTAATTTAAAAAAAAAAACTACACTTTTTTGTTTTTTGTTTTTTTTTTTTCCTAATTAACCCGAATTTAAGTTATTCTTATAATTTTACTATTAATGTCGAAAGCCTATAAAATTTGGTTGCTTTTGTGGGCTTTAGACCTCATTAGGCTTGGGCTTGTCCAGCCCATCGGCCTTTTCTAAGTCCACTCCACCATAATATCTCCCTTTTTTTTTTTTTTTTAAGAAGAAAGACGTCGGTGAAGTTCTTATGCAATTTAAACGTGCCCGTCAACCAGCTTTTCTTGGAAGGCCCGAGAACATATAAATCAAATCAAAATGATAAATTTTCCTAATCTTCTTCACTACATTAAATCCAAAATTAATCAGTACCCAATATCCAAGTCATTGTCAATGTTGGCAGGCAGAGGCAGCTACAATTATTTTCTTCTTCATAATATTCTAAAACATCCAATTCCTAACGAATTTAATTTCTTGCTACACTAATTTTTTTTTGTTTTTTTTTTTTGTTTTATTATTCTAGCTATTTATATTAATTTCGGCCCCTATAAAGTCTCAACATATCCCAACCAAAAAAGAAAATATCATCCCTACAAATACGTAAACACACCAAATCATTCATGTAAGACATAAAAATGTAAGTCTTATTTTGAGTTAAGTTAATTAGGTTAATAAGGTCAAAACAATTTCAAACTTATCCCAAAAAACAAGAAGAAAAAAACTACAAAAGGCTAAAATATTGACGGGCAATTTGGCCTTATTTAGATGGTTGACAAGGAAATTAGTGGCTCCGCCGTGTTGAATCAAAACAAGTCCAACAACGCAACTTGACATGCAAAGGCACTCGCATGCTCTTTTTGAATTTTCGAAGCATTAAAAGCTTTCCCATTCAATTCTTCAATCAAAATATACTCTAAATTATTTCTTTTCTTCAAGAAGGCCTTTAAAAATATCCAATCCTTCTTCCTTTTCTTTGCTCAAGTATCTTTCTACCGTTTTCCCTCTCCCATGGTTTCTCTCTCTCTTTCACTTTCTCTCTTTTACTTGAATTTCTCTTCTCTCTCTATGACAGCTTGTTGTTGAATGTCTTGCAGGCTGCTCAAACACTGGATGGTCTCACCTATCAAGAGGTTAGCATGCCTTGAATTTGTTTGTTTTTGTTTTGAATTTTTATTTTGAGCCTATTTTATTTAGGATTTAAGGAAGGTGTTATATATTTACTCTAATCTTTAAATATCTCTGTATTATGTATTCTGTTGCTCCTCAAAACTATGAAACAGTTTGGAGCTAACACACTCTTTCCTTGTTGATTGTTTCTATTGTACCATTAAAATTAGTCTTCATTATAATCACAAGGGTGGATGGTTTTTTGTTAAATTATTGATAAAATTTTATATTTATTATAAGGGTATGTTCGAAATGATTTTTTTAAGTATTTGAAAAAGTTTTTTTAAAAAACATTTAGAAAATCACCAACTTAATTTTTTTAGTTCAAGTTTTTAAAATTAAGTGGTCAAATAATAAAAGTAGGAGGTTTTATGACTTCCTCTCGTGTGCAAATTTACAATGACTTTTAGTTTATTTATTTCTTTATTAATTTTCAGGATTATATATTGAACTCACGTGGGTTGAAGCTTTTCACGTGCAAATGGCTTCCAAAGGATAAGGAACCAAAGGCTTTGATCTTCATCTGCCATGGCTATGCAATGGAATGCAGCATCACCATGAATAGTAAATACACATGAACTTTATCTCCTTCCACCAATTCCAAATATTGAGGCCAAAGAATTATAAAACTCTGCCCTGTGCTTTGATTTTTGGATTATAGGCACTGCAATTCGGCTTGCAAAGGCAGGTTTTGCTATTTATGGGATTGATTACGAAGGCCATGGGAAATCAGATGGCTTGCAAGGCTATATCACAAGCTTTGATTCTGTAGTGGATGATTGCTCCAATCACTTCACAGCCATTTCTGGTATCTTCTCTATTCAAAAGATCCAATTTTTATGGTTTTTAATTGAAAATTTTTATATGGGGTTTCATTAAAAACAATGTTTTTCAATACCCAGAAAGGAAAGAGAATAAAGGCAAAATGAGGTATCTGTTGGGGGAATCAATGGGAGGGGCAGTGGCTCTGTTATTGCATAGAAAGAAACCAGATTATTGGGATGGTGCTGTCTTGGTTGCACCCATGTGTAAGGTATGCCTAAATTTTCTGTTTTTATTTCAAAATGAATTGAAATGTTTCTTAAATTTGAAGCTCAAAATTTCTCTGTTTTTGGCAGATTGCAGAGGATGTAAAACCAAGTCCAATAGTTGTACATATATTGACAAAGCTTTGCAATTTTATACCTACATGGAAGATTATTCCAACCCAAGATATCATTGATATTGCTTTCAAAGTTCCTGAGATTAGACATCAGGTAATATTTATTAATCTTCTCTGTTTTTCAGAAGAAATACAAAAGTGTATATTAGAACTCAGCTCTTATTGATCTATTCATGATAAATTCAACAGATCAGAACTAATCCTTACTGTTACAAAGGAAGGCCTCGCTTGAACACTGGCCATGAACTCCTCAAGATCAGTTTAGATCTCGAGCAAAGACTCGGACAGGTTTGCCATTTTTCGTCGTCGCGCTTTTAAGTTTTTAGGTTCAGTGGTGGTTTACTAGGTGACATGTTTTGATTAAGCAGGTATCGTTACCGTTCATAATCCTCCACGGGGAGGCAGATCGAGTGACCGATATGTCGGTGAGCGAGCAACTCCACGAGAAGGCATCAAGCTGGGACAAGAGCTTGAAGAGATATCCGGAGATGTGGCATGGATTGCTATATGGAGAGACAGTTGAAAACATTGATATTGTATTTGCAGATATAATTGCTTGGTTGGAAGAAAGATGTGCTTCGGGAAATTCAAGGATAGAAAAACAACTCAAGACTGAATGTGATGATCTCCAAACCAAATGATCTCAGAGGTTTTATGTTGTGTATATGTTGTTTCTGATTGAGGCAAAGTTCTTTTTTATGATTTTTGTGAAGTTTACATATAAGGTAAAAAAATGTAAAACTGAATGTGTACTATAGAATGAAGGAAGTTAATACAAAAAGATATTGTGTTTTATAATGTTTGTACTTCGTTGGCTAAAAAATATCAATTTCATGTTCTATTAACTACTCACACTACGTTTATTTCAAGGGTTAAGTTTGCTGAGTTAGACATCTTAAGTCATGCATTGTTTGGACAAGGATACTATTCAACTCCATGGGTTACAAATACATTGTTTTTTTTATTTTCTTGAAAATTAGATTTGATAGCCTTAATTCTTTCATTTGGAAATTTAGCAAAAATAAAAAATCATAGCAAGATGCCTTTGTTGCACTCGAGACTTTTATTTTATTTTTTTTTGTTAATCCTAAAATGCCTTCAACAATGTCTTGTAATAACATATAATATCATATCTCTATTGTTTTGATTTTTATAATAAAGTATTTTTTTTCAAATCTTATATCATCCTTATTGTTCTATTTTTATTTATATATATATTTTTTGATATCTCAAATTACCGAAAAATGAGTGTGATAACTTTCTCATCCACTTTCTTTCTCGAAGTTATTGCTTAAAAAGTATGATTAATCCTCTTTACCAAATCAATCTGTCTTCCTCTTTCATTCATGCTACTTTTGTGAAAAATTTATCATACAATGACTTGACTTTCTTGAAATACTTTTTGAAAACTTTCTTTATTGAAAAACTTATTTTTCCTGCGGGGATCCTAATACAATTTCAAGCTCTATAATTGTTCTTCATTGACTTTTTTCTGAGCATCGAAGAAAATCTTGTTAGTGAAAAATATTTACTCTTTTTAATTGAAATTGCCAAATTAAGATTGGAGTTGTTGTTGTTGTGATTCTTTATCAGATATCAAATCACACTTTGAAATTGTCATTGGAACCATATATGGAGAGATTTAGGGGAAGCAACTGACTTTTGTAGAAGAGCTCATCGAGGGGATAGAGCGCAATGGAGGCTTGATGAGGCAAAATAGTGATGATGAATTTGAAATTGGAAGATGAAGAGGAAGATGAATAATTAACTGATAATTCATTTTTTATTCTCACGGATATTAGTTATTTATTTTACAGAATTATCAACTCTTAAATAAGTAATCACTACCTGCTTCATTCTTTCGTTGTTCGCCAATATAGATATTTCCTTTGACTCTTCAACAACATATTAAAATTACAGTAAAATTAAGAACATCACATAATTTTCAAACAATAATAAAAAAAAAAAAAAATTGTATATGGTGATGTTATCTACTTTAATTAAAGTGTAATACGGTTGTAATAAATAGCTCTTAAAGAAAAGATAAGGTCAATTTTGGTTGTTGGATTCCCAAGTTATCGGACAAAATGAAAAATAAAAGATTTAGAGTGTAATTATTTAATAATTCGAAAATCACAGTTTAGAAAAAAAAAATAATAATAATAATAATAATGATAATAACAAATCAATGGCAATAAAATCTGGGTTGGTATTATTTTACAAACTATATTTCTGGGTTGTATTTTTTGAATAAATTCATTATATGTGCTTTTTGGGTATTTTTTGTAATCTACTCATTATTGATCAATTAAATAAAAATTTCCTTAATTGTTAAAGGTGTTATTATAAGGTAGAATAATGTTTTTCGTTTATTTAATTTAACAAAAATGTCCCTTTTCTTTTTTAGATTTCTCAACTTCCCAAACTAATTAACACAACTCCACTTGTGGCCCCAAGTGTTCCTTTTACCTCAAAGATTAATTAGTTTAAAATTTCAAAATTATAGAACTTATTTTTTCAAAAAATAATGAAAATGGATATGGTTACCTAGGCTTCAGCGTCGTAATTAGTTGATCCTCAAAATAAAAATAAATAACAATAATAATAATAATCATAAACGTCGTAGTTAGTTGGCAGTGTCTATCTATTTGGATGACAATAATGTTTGTGGCCTTGAAAGGAGGATGGTGTAACTTGAAGGTAGCGTTTTGTTATGAATCTCGAGTTGATCAAGCAAAGTTAAATCTTGAAAGTTCAATTATTGATATTGATTTCAATTATTAATTTTATTTTCTGAGGAAGTTTGAAATTATTAATTTGAAGCTTAATTAAAATGGTGTTTCATTCTAATATTTAACACTTGTCTCCTTTACTTTTCTTTTTTAAATTTGATCTTTATATTATAATAGTTTCTTTTCTTTTCTTTTCTTTTTTTTTTTTCAATCAAATTACTAGTTTCATTAAGCATTATATTAAAAACTTTTAACGAAATAATGATATAAAATACATCTATTAATTACGTTAAACATACTCTTTTTTTTATATATATTTATTTAGTCTTTGAACGGTAAGAAGTGTTTGAAAGATCTTGATCAAACTCTTAATATTTTTTTTAGAAATCCATACTTGCCACTAAATTTAAATATTAGGTTTTATTAGATATATATTTTAATTATATTCTATACATTAGTTCTTTTTAAAATTTTTTTAATATGCTAGACACTATTAGATTTAAATAGAAAAATTCATTGACTTAATAAACTAATATTTAAACTGAATGATCTTTTAGATAAAAAGATAAAAGTTTAAAAACATTATTTGACACTTTTAAAGTATGTATGGCAATTTTTCTCGAAACAAAATGTGTTGAAAAAACTTACGTTTATTTGTGAGAATGATCTTTACTTTTAGAAGTAATTCAAGACAAACTAACTAGATTGACATGAAAATGTCAGACTTTGAAATCCCAAATCGAAACACCCACAAATGAATGGCTTCAAATTTGCTTTAAAACATGACTCTAGTTATATTGTTTATCAGAGTTTCAACACAAAAAATAAATCTCATCGATTGACCCAAAAACTTAAGTTTATTAGTTATAATAGATTTAAATTATATCAATCTTACCCCTAAAATTAATAAAATACCCAACAAGTAGAAATCAATATTAAAGGGGAAGAAAACGATTTTACAAGGATTTAAGCATAGGACCTACGGGTAAAGATCCCATGATAAACCATTCGATTAACCCAAAAACTTTAAGTTTGTGGCTTGTAAATTTAGGGTGTGTTTGGAATGAATTTTCAAATATTTAATTTAAAAAAATAAGTCATTTTTGGAAAAAAAAATTGGAATGTCAACCACTCAAAATAAATTTTAAAGTGTATTTTAAACATTTTTTTTATCAAAATAGTTTAAATAAAAATGAGTTCAATAACGCTCTATTCCCTAAGTTAAATTTATCATTAGACTATAACAAAAGGCTCGCGTGACACCAATTTTTTTTATTAAATGAATATATATTTTCTTAATTGTTTATAATTTTTAAAATTAAAAAAATGTATATTTTAAAGTTTCTTTCCATCTCTTCCCTCTTTCCGTTCTTCTTCCTCTCATATCAATGGTTGTCTTGGCCGTCAACCAGCAATATTGTATTGTTTTTTTTTTTTTTTTTCCATTTTCTCCTCATTCTTTTCTTCTTCTCTCTTCCCCTTCCTTCTTTTTTTTCCCTTTAATTTTCTTTTCCCTTCTTCTCTCGAATACGAAATTTAAAAATAAAAATAAAAAATAAAAAATAAAAAAATAAATAAAAAATGAAAGGGCCCATTTTGATCTGGAACGAACCCATATCGAAGTTTATTACAAAAAACCAAGGGACTTCAAGGGCCACTTTAACTCAGAGACCCTAAATGTAATTTTCTCTCCCCATTTATAATTGAATTTGAATCGTGAGTATTCAACAATTTTTTCAAGCCGACAAGTGAGAAGAGTATTAAAGTATAGATTAAAGGGTATTTGGGGCATTGAGTTGAGTTAAGTTAAGTTGGGTTTTGTAACCCAACTTGATGTTTGACCCATCAACTTCACAAGTCAATGTTAAATAAATCAATTTCATCAACTTCAACAATGTTCATTATTAAAGTTTGCACATTTATCGAGAAACTCTATCCTCCTCACATACTCTTTCTCTCCCTTCACCGTTTTCAATGAAACCACCCATCGACAATCGTTGACGACCAACTCCAATGACAATCATTGTTAGCAACATGCTTTGATGACCACATCCGACAACAACAACTGTTGCGCAATAACTGCCACCTCACTCCAATGACATGCTTTGACAATCACTTCTGACAATGATTCACCTCTGACAATCCTCTATGGCAACCAATCTTCAACGTCCAACTCTACGTGTCTACCTCTGACAGTATATATACATTGATGATTACCTCTAGCAATCCCCTCAACAATCAACCTTTGATGTCCAACTCTACACAACTACCTTTAACAACATACATCAATGATCACCTCTAATGACTAACTCCGATCACACCAACTCCATTGATCATCTTCAATGACTAACTCTAACGACCACTTCAACCGATCTTATACTAAAAAAGTTGCAAAAACTTGAAAAACTTGGTCGATGAAAGTGTTCTCATTTGGGATGACATGATTACCTTGGCTGGCCTTTGGTGTAAAAAAATCCCCCTTATTTACTAATTATGATGCTTCATCTATCGTGCTATTTTGGAAGGCTTTCTCTAGTCTCCCCATTAGCCTTATTTTGATATATTGACATCCATGTACAAAACTCTTGCTTTTGGTATGAATGCAATCTTTTTGGGCTTGGGTTATTATGAGGTTGCTAAGGATATGTGTCAACCTAGTTGAGATATCCCATGCATCATCTGATCTTGTATATCTCATATTTGTTAAAAAAAATGTTCTTAAATACAATATTGAAATTATAAGTTTAATAGTCCTCTTATATCGTAATTTAATATTATTAATAGAAATAGTTCGAGCATATAACCAATCCCATAAAATTTGTGTATAGAAACATTTTTGAGAAAATGTAACCAAACACATTTGTATTTATTTATTTATTTATTTATTTATTATTATTATTATTATTATTATTATTATTATTATTATTATTTTTGTATTACATTCATATATTCCACTAATATGAAGTAATTTTGTTGTTTGTATGAAACAAAAGAATTTTGTCTACCTCAAGTATAATTGTTACATTCAAAAAATTGTAAAATATATGTGAAGGTTTTAAGTTGACATCTTAATTGAGCGTTAAAATTTTGGAAAAATATATGTGCAATTTGAAGAGTTAAAACAAAAAGTAATTAAGCAAACCATAACAACCACTAAATCATTTTTTAGATTACAAAAAAAAAAAATTGGTTTCAAATATTCTTAAGTTAATAATTCAACTTTACAACCCAAACACAAAAACTTTCTAACTCCACACTAAACAACTCTCCATCTAAGACACATACGTCCTAACTCCAGACTAAACATCTTTAATTGCACTTCAAACATAGACTTCCTAACTCCACATATATATTAACTCTAAATTTAATTCAACTCAACGTGGCAAACAATTCTTAATTGTAGTAAAGTATGATGGTTTAAAATGAATTAGGAAAAAAATGAGAAAGATTTGTAAATAGTTGAAAAATAGGGTAGATGTTTTGTCCTTATCAAGAGACGCAACATGTTTAATTTGTTTGAAAGAAAAATAATTTGTCCAAGTCAATTGTCTAGCAATTGCGTCATACCCTTTTTTGTTTTAATATTTTCTATTTTGTCATTCGCAAATAGTATTTTCAAATGTTCCCATTTTTGTTAATTTTTTTCAAGCAATCCTACTTTAGCACTTGATTTTTTTTTTTTATATATATAATCAAATTACTCTAATCTATATTTATTTAAATTTTTGAGACAATTTGTAATTAAAAAAAGTAGAGTGTCCTTAATTAAAATGTAATTTAATAACAATGATTGTAAAGTGATTACATATGAAGGAGAAACATAAAAAAGAAAAAAAAGAAAGGAAAAAAAAAAAACACTGTTGTAACTTGACTTTGATCAACTCGGTTCTGGAGGAGATTATTACTATCAACTAATTCTTGAATACCATCATTATTATATATCGATCACCAACTGTTGGAAATGAGCATTCTGATGAAGCTAATCGTTTTGGCTACTTACTTTTTCCTCATCAACAACTTCTTGTGACAAAATAATCGATCTCCTTCGTCTTTCTTTTCGAATTATTACAGAAAAAGCTGTGTCCACCGTTGGAAATGGCCTCATAAGAAGTATTTTAGAACAAATAGAGGAATAAGAATCATTTAGTCCAACAAGAAATTGCATTACCTTTTCCCTTTCCATATGCTCCCTCAGCATCTCAATTGCATCGGATGAATATTGATCTGCCAAATTATCACTGTAGCTTTTTGCAAGTTGATCCCATAATACCTCCAGCTTTTTGAAGTAAGATGTAATAGATGAGTTTCCTTGACGATGAGAAGCAATTTCCATGTAAATTTTAAATAATATTATTTGAGACTTGCTTCGAGAACCAAATTCTTCTTTTGTACCGAAGCTCCGGTAAGGCTTGGGAGAATCATTTGGAGAATCAAAATATTTACGACTCCCATTAAGGGATAATCTTGACGAATTATAGCCAAACCCACCTTTTAAACTGCTGTTTGAAGGCGTGAGTGATTTTGTTGTGGGGATTTTAGTGTTGGGATTTGTGGGTTGTTCGGTTTGTCGGCGTGAGGGGGCCATTTTTACAATGGATTTTGGTAAGTGAATACCTGAAGAATTTGAACGTCTAAGGTTGTTTTTGGTTGGATGTGTAGCAATGGGTTTCCGTTTTAAGTTGGTGGCTCTAACGGTTTCTTTTCTTACTGAGATTTTGTTGCTCCTCCGGATTGGGCGGCGCTATCAGTTTTCGCTCTGAGGATCTCAGGGGACTGAAAATGCCTCTCACCGGCATCATTGTTTCTCTCTCAATTGCCTAAATGAAACTTATAGAGCTGTTTTTGAGTTTCGATTGAAAGGTTGAAGAATATTGGGAAATGGAAATGGAGGGTTTATTTATCCACTCAAGTCTTACAGGCTTTACTAATCTTATTATGAAAAAAATGGATGCTGACTTGACTTTGTGTTGCCCAGTCAAAATTGTCACGGGGCAAATTCTTTTTTAGGAAAAAAAAATTATTTAAAATTTTTTTCATGTGTAGGCAAGGTTCGAAATATCGAAGTTTCAATTTTACGAAGATATTGAGGTTCCATTTTTATGGAAATTTTGGAAAAAATTATAGAAATTTTTATATATAATTAGCTAATGAAACTTTGATTGTGGCCTATAACCGTCCATTTTTAATTTTAAAAAAATTCTATAAAGTAAGATAATATTTAGATGTGTATTGTAAATGTTGATTCGAGAGCAGAAATTTAAAAACGAAATAGAAAAATAATTACAAAATAATATAAAGTGTAGGAATATTTTGAGGTTAAATGATGTGAAAATTATGAAAGTTTTGAATGATAAAAAGAATTCCTATCAATTCAATTTTGAGATAAAATGATATGAAAATTTAATGAAAATAGTTTGAATGAAGTTAAAAATAATAAAAGTTCTTTCTTGTGGTTTTTTCAAATTCAATTTCTTTATAAATGAAAGTTTTGGGTCGAAAACAAAGTTGAAAATTGAGAGAAGTTGGAAATTAGAAAAAGTAGCACATAAAAAAGATTTAATCGTTTGTTGAAAATGACATTGACATGTGAAATTATAGAATTGTGTGTAATTCAAGACCAATACATTGAAAAACTTAAATTGGACTAACATAATTAATTATAAAAATTAAAATTTTTTCGAAATATCAAAATTTTTCAAATTTCGTGAAAATGAGGTGAATCGAAATATTCTCGAAATATACTCAAAATTAATTTTGAGAACTATCGAAATCTCGTCAAAATTGGTGGAAAAGAAAAATTGCCCCCAATCAAGATTTTAGAGGCATCGAAATTTTGAGATTTCGATGGAAATTATCCACCATAGTGTTAGGAGAGATGCATGAGATTACTATTATTATTGTTGGGAAGGGGTTAGGTTACCGGCTTTAATAACATTTTTATTATTTGGAAAGTTGTTATGTGTAACTTTTTATTTTATTTTATTATTATTATTATTTGGAAAGGGTTTGAAAAGTGTTCGAGGCTACACCTATTCTCTTACAACCAACTTATTTACTATCTAACATAAAAGTAATAATTTAACTTTTTTTATAATGTCAAAATCTTTTGTCACCAGATAATTTTTTATGGATAACTAGTAGGCTGTAAAAAGATAGTTGTAGCCCAGCTAACACTCAAATTTTTTTCATTTAGAAATTCATTATGATTAATACTTGGATGCATGTATATTTATGCATTTTACTTTCATCATAGATAAAAAAATAATAATATTATTAATAAATAAATAAAGTAGTAAAAAATTTTGTTATATAATAAACTATGATGGAATAAGGTGATGAATATATGTGACAATCATAGGTATTGAATGAGTTATATCTCAAGTTTTTTCATTCAACTATTGTACCTTCAAAGTCAAACCTGCTTGGATCATCAATTCTGACCAGTTAATTTATTTTTCATTTATGTTCAATTCTGGTGGTAAATAATATTAAATAAATTGTTCAATGGATTTGTGTTCCCACTGTGCTGATGTATATAATCTCTGACAAATTCCACAACATCAATTCATCAAATTGTTTCCATGTTATTTTTGCACAATGCCAAACCAATTCCCAGCCCAGCAGGTGAAAGGGACAAGGCAATGTAAAAAAATGATCTTATCAACTTGTTCCGACCTAGAATAATAAGTTTATGAGCTTAATCTTTGTTACCGTCGAGAAATGAAAGAAGACTTCCCTCTCTAAGTTTATCCAAAAGATAGCTCACTTCTTTTACTAAAAATCCCTGCGTTGGATCGGATTATAGCCAACTTAAAGGATCTACTAGCTATTAACTTGATACAACAAGAGAGAAAGAATGCAAGGACATCTACGCTTTCATTATGAATTGCATTAAGATACATAATCAAATAACGTAGTTATAGATAATAGCAAAATAATTAGTAAAGGATTAATTGACCCTTACAACATAGATTCAAATATTTAAGCTATTAAATCCTTTTTCAAATATATAAGATTACATAGAGTTTAATTTTAAAATCAATTAGCAATTAAGGATAAATTGGTGAGGTTCCTTGATTTTTCTAATGTGTAGGATCTTCAACATGTCCCTTCAAGATAGTGTCTATTTTGGTTTTACCATTATTAAATTGGATCTTAATTTTTTTTTTTTTTTTTTTGGTTGAATATCCATTTGGATTTTATAGGCTATAATACCATATTAGATTATATGGTGTTCTATTTCAAAACTAATTGAAAATGATTTTATAGTAGCTCATTGATCTTATAGACATATTGTGAGAGGTTCTTAATCTAACACCTTTCTCTCAATGTATATTAGTTCACTTCTAAATGGGAAAGTTAAAATTCATATCTAACAGGTAGTTTGACTCTCACAAATGGTTCGATTTCTCACCTTGCAATAGGTAAATTATTTTTTTAAAGAAAATTAAGTTTATATATATATATTACTATTGTCTTTCCCTCTTTAAGAAGTAATCTACAAATTGAGATGTTTTCTAAAAATAATGTTATTTTAATAAATAATGACAAAAGTAGGGTTAGGTTGAAAATATTAACAAAAGTAAGAGTAGTGTGTCCACAATTTCCACATGGCATGCAAATCGTGGATCGGGTTCACGATTTACCCACATCTCATGTAAACGCTTTCCAACTTTTGCAGTCCACGTTGCCAAGTATCAAGGGTTTTTTCCTTTCTTTTTTCTTTTCTTTTTTTTTTCTCTTCTTCGTGACGGCCTCTCTGTCTCTTTCTTCTTCTTTTTCTTTTTTTTTTCTCTTCTTCTCCTCCTTTTCCTTCTTCGACCCCTCTCTTTTTTCTTTTTTTTTTTCTTTTCTTCTTCTTTTTCGATACAAAGAGTCCAAACTCCAAAGCGACCAACTCTAGAGAGCGAGAGTGAGAGAGATAAGACTGATTATGAGTGAGGAAAGGAAGCAAGACGAGAGAGAGAAAGCGAGAGTGAGAGAGAGAGCTAGATAAGATTGATTGTGAGCGAGAGCGTATGACATGGTAGTTGTGGCAGGGTTGACTGAGACATGTGAGGAAAATCAGTCCACGATTTGCATGCCATATAGGCTAATTTTATGAAATTGTGGACTCCGTCCATGATTTCTACACTTATTTTTTTAAAATCATTTTATCTCTATCCTATTTTTGTCATTATTTATTAAAATAACATTATTTTTTAAAATAATAATTATAATAATAATAATAAAAAAAGACAATGTTATTGAGCACCTTGTTCAACTGCCGCCCACAACTACGAAGAAGATTCTTTGGTTCAACTTTGGCAGCCTCTTGGTGTGTTAAATCTCCCATGTTTTGGGCTTATGATGTCTCTTAATATATACACACACACCATATATTTCAAAGACAAATTTCCTTCAAATTGCTAGCAATCTTACAAATTCACTCATTAAAGTTTAGAGGTTTAATTGATTCAAGTATAAATCTTATATGAAATTTTTCAAAACAAAATGTTAGGAAGAGTATAAATAAACACACTTACAAAAGTTCAAGATTTAGAATTTTAATTGGTGCAACCAAAATTGATGGTTATAAATTGATTTTTTCCAAATTAATTTTAACTATTAATGTGGGAAGAAGAAACCAAAGCAGAATAATCCCTAAAATTTTCTAAGTAAATTACTAACTCTTTTACCCATCTAGTGGCCTTCAAAGCTTAGCTTTCAATAATCAAGTAGTTGGCTTTTGGGAAATTTAACTTTTTCCTCTGGCCCTCTTCAGCATCCAAAGAAGATCGAGTAGAGTCGGGTTGGTGTGTTTTAACATTGAATCTCTCTCTTTCCACACGCTTAATTATCTCGAATTTAACTCCGTTGCCTCATCTTTGAATTTTTGTTTTTCTCCATAAAGTAAGTGTAAACACAAGAAGAGAGTTGGACAGAGTTGTCAGATTAATTCTAATTTAATTTCAATTTTCAAACGCCTAACTTCCATGAATTTCAAGCATATATATATTTCAGATTTCAGCTGCAATTATTTGACTAGATAGCGATAGGACAGTTTTATATACAACCTTGGATATATGAGAAAGAAATTTTAAAAATATTTTTAATTTATATCTAATAATTATTAGAGAATATACATACAACTCTAAAACAGTGTTAAAGATGTAAAGTTTGTTAAATGATTGATTGACAACACATGCTTAAGTTAATTGGTAAAGTTAAATTTAATATAAAATATCATCTAAGACTGATGTGAGCTTGAAATATATGTAGATGACCCACAAATAGAAATTAATATTAATTGGGGGAAAATAAAATGGCTAGGTTTGAAACTTATATAAGTGATTATAAAAAATAAAAAAAAAATCTTAATTTTTAATTTTATCCTTTAAAATTAAGTTTTATTTTAGTGTTGTTTTCAAATATAGCAAAATGAGATAAACTATTTACAAATATAAAAAAATTTCACTATCGATCAGCAATATACCATGATAGAATTCTATCGCTTGAGCGATAGACTTCTCTAGCACTCAAGCGATAGAAGTCTATCGCAGCCTATCACTGATTTTTTATTTTATTTTATTTTATTTTATTTATTTATTTATTTATTATTTATTTTTTTACAATATACTTGGGAGAAGGATTAGTAGGCGCACCCAGGTATCTCAACTATGTTGAAACACCCTTAGCGCCCACATCATATTTCTATACCAAAAGCTTTCATTGATTCAAAAGAGGTGATTCAAAAGTAGTTTATCACTGATAGATAGTGAAATTTTTCTATATTTGTAAATAGTTTGATATTTTTTCTATTGCAATCTATCATATCTATCTTCTAATCTTCCTAAGTTGAGTGGATCTATTTTTTAAAAAGTTATACCAGAATTTTTTTAAAAAAAACATAAAGTTATTTTCCATAATATTTAAAAAGTAATCTAGAGAAAACACATCTATCATTTTAAATAATTATTTAAAATTATAAATTATATATAAAAAAAGATAAAATAGTTAATAATAAGTGTAATTTAGCTATTATATCTAAAACAAGATAAACTAGTATTTATTTACCAAATATTATAACCTACTTTTTCCAATTTTTTTTTCTAAAATAACAATTCCAAACTAAGCTTTTAACATTAAATCATTTAACAAATTAACCATCAATGGTTTAAAGTCATATACTTTAGACGGTTAGATGTTGAACTCCCAGTCTCCCCACATGTTATTAATTCTCTTAAGGTGAAAAGAAATGAAAAAAAAAAAAGAAAAGAAAAACTAAGAGTTGGCTTATATATTCCGAAAGAAAAGGTAATACAAAGAAGAAAACTCAACGTGTGAATGGCTAAAAATTGACAATGGCAGCATCCAAGAAATGGGGAAGGGAAAGCTTCCATATAAAGAGGCTAGCTGAGGTATCACATAAGCTAGCTGCAAGAATTGACAGCTCAAAATTTAGGATTTCTTCAATGGAGTTGGAGCAATTATCAGGTTCTTCTGGTCTTCAACATCAAGATCATTATTCTTCCTTTATACAACAAATCACTTTCTCCAATTCTGAAATAGTTGCCGCCACCGATGAAGAACAAACTCATATTCAAGCAGCTGATTCTCATCATTCGGGCCGAGCACATGATTTTCAAAGTGAACCTCTGAGTTCTATCATTACCTCTCCTTCCTTCATCAGTACGTAAGTTTTATTTTACTATAACCATATGTATTTCTCATCAACAATTGGTATGGCTCCATTCTTTCAACCGATTTCTCCACAAAACTTGTCTGTTGTGCTGCTGCAGCAATATGAAGAGTGTGTCACATCGGCTCGTTAACGCCATATCGAGACCCTCCAATCGATGTATCTTGATTAAAGATTCCGCTTTGTTCCAGTCGCCAGTGAGTGCGGCCAGATATAGGCTATTCCAAAATAAAAGGTCATTTTTCCTTGGTATACCTGAACAAAAACATACCCCACAAGTCATGAAATTGATAATTGAAGAAAAAAAAAGAGCACAAAAACGTAAACACTGAAAAATCAACACAGGAATTTACGTGGTTAATTAATTTCGTCCAAAATTAGTTACATACAAATTTTCCGGAAAAAAATTTCAACATTCAAAATTTTAATCTCCCTATGAAAAAAAAAAAATCTTTTCTTTTTATTTTATTTAATAAAAAAAATATTTCGAAATTAATTACTCAAAATTTTATCATTTATTGTCTATTTTATCTTTTAAAAAACTAGCAAATTTTGAATTATGACAATATGATAAGAATTAAAAAAAAAATGTTGAAATAAAATACCAGATAAATTTAGGAGTCTAAAATAATTATGATACATCTACCATTTCTCTAAATTGGAAATCCTTTCTCTAGCCTCTTATTTCTACCTTATTCTTGAATGAATCGCTTTGTTGTCCCCTTTTGAACAAAAATGTAGGGTCACTCACAACATTATTCAATAAACAAAATACTAATTACTATTTCAAAAATTGATTGGTTGACCATTACTTTGCAATTATTGAAAACAAAATAATAATAAAATGTAGAGATTGAATTATGGTAAAAGGTATTGATGATGATTTTGAAGTTACCAAAGGTTAAGAATTCACATATTTTCGAGCAGGAAGGAAAAAAAAGTAACTTTCCATCTATCAAAAGGTCTATCAAAACCTTTAGGAAACTTTTTTTTTTTAATACACGAGAATTAGTAGATACATCTAAATATCTCAATTAAATTTTGTCTTAAGTGGAAGGGTCTAAAATCAGTATTTTATCTAATTTTTTAAAAAGATGTCTTACTAAATTTTTAACAATTTTTTTTCTAATCATTTAGTTTGAAAGTGTTTAGTATTTCTTAATTTTAATAATAAGTTCCATAGTTTAGTTCGAATCTATCCTTGACCACTATGGTAACTTAAGCTAGAGGTTGCATAAAAGTAATCAAGAAAAATACAATCTTTTAACTCTACATGTGAATAACATTAGTATATTTCATCATTATAGTCTCTAACTTCCATCTCTAAAACCTTTGAATTAATCAAAAGTTGAAAGCTTATTGACACAAAAGCCACTTCCCTAGACGATATGTAAATATTTGTGTATAATTATTACTATTATAACAATAAAGAATATATTGTTTCCTTGAAAAGGATTAGGTAATTCAACCAAATCACATTAAAACAACTCCATTTCATCCACTTCATTTACATCCTCTAACTATATTTATACAACTCTCTCTGAGATTAATTTCCCTTCAACCCAAAAGTTAATGGCCAATTCAACCAACACCAAGTTTCCACTCTCTCTCTTCTTCATTCTCACTGCTTTATCTTCTGCTGACTCATCAAGAATAATCCTCGACCAAGTGGCTCCACAGCCTCTTGACCAAGTCAAATCAAATCTATCTTTCTTCATGCACGATATTCTAGGTGGGTTCCACCCAACTGCAAGAACTGTCACCGGAACCACACCCAACAAGGCGGAGTCCACCGCCGGTCTCCCCTTCTCCAAACCCAAAAAAACCATTTTCCCTCTCGCCGGTGGAGTCCCACTCATAAGCACCAACAGAAATTCAAACGGTAGAGGAGTAAACAACAATAACAATAATAACCAACCGTTTGTTACCGCTGGTCAGCTCCCGTCCGGCGCCGCCCTCCAACATGTCACGTTCGGCTCGCTCACGACCATCGACGACGAGTTGACAGAAGGTGAAGAGTTGGGATCAGCTGTAATGGGCAGAGGTCAGGGATTTTACTTTGTTAGCTCTTTGGATGGTTCTAGCCATACCGTAGCATTGACCATCATCCTAGACCAACATGACGAAGACGTGGAGAAGAAGGATGAAGATACAATAAGCTTCTTTGGAGTCCACCGGAGAGGGTCGCCGGAGTCGCCGGTAGCGGTGGTTGGTGGGACCGGGAAGTATGAGAATGCTGGTGGGTTTGCGGTGATCGAGAACCTCCGGCGGAGGGAGAACCAATACATGACTGATGGAGATGATACGATTGTCCACTTTAGAGTTTATCTCTCCGAGTAGTTTTTTTTCGGCTCAAATTTTGTTTTTTAAGACTTGTACTAAAGGATAGGAAATTAGGGGAAATTATAATTAGAAGAATATTATTGTTGTTTTAAAAACAATTAGGAAAAAACAAATACTCTTGGAACAATCACTAAAACAAAGTGGGCCTATTTTGACCATCTTTTATCGAAGGTTATAAAAAACCTTTGAAAAATGTTATATTAATCGAAGTAACCTAAAAGCCTTTTGAAAATATTTACTCTTTATCGAAAGTTTTACCCTTTGAAAAGGATATTATATTTATTAAAGAATATTTAAAAACCTTCGGAAATGATCTACTATTTATTGAAGGTTATTGATAATCTTTGAAAATATATTATCCTTTATCGAACGTCTTTAAAAAGCCTTCAAAAAATATCAACTTATTGAAAATCTTTGAAAAGAAAAATATCAACTTATTGAAAATCTTTGAAAAAAAAATATTTATCGAAGATATTAAAACAACCTTAAAAAAAATATGCATTTTTTAATCGAAGATTATTAAAATCCTTTGAAAAAGTTAAAAAGTTATATGTTTATTGAAGGTTATTAAAATCTCTTGAAAAAGATATACTTTTATCTAAGGTATAATAAACCTTTGAAAAAGATATGTCTTCATTAATGGATATAAAACCCTTTGGAAAAACTATATTTTAATTGCTAGTTTATATTTATTAAGCGTATTTAAGTAAATTAAGTCGGATGACATTTTTGAAAATAATTCAATCTTCTATTTTTAGCGAGCGGAAATGAGGAGCTGCATGTCGTATAACACACACAATACACTTTAGAGAGCTTCTTTCTCACATCCAACCCTAAAATTGCGCATTCAGTCTTCAACCACCGCTGCGTCAAGTGAAAAGCGCTTGAAAAGTGCTGTTTATTCTCTTAAATTAAGGGAGTTTCTATTAAATTTCACTTGTTTGCTAGTGGATTTTAGGTCAATATAAAGAAAATAAGAATTAAAAGCCAAAAAAAAATTAAACTGAGCCAAAATCAAGTGAAAATGAGAAAAAAATCACAAAATTCCTAAAAACAGGGCAGCACCGCGTCGCCAACTCGACGCTTTTTCCTGAGAGCAGCTATTAAAGAAGCGTAGCAGCGTTGGTGCGGTGTTGTGACAAGACGCTAAGGGTAGGAATCGATGACGCACAGCACAGCACAGCGGCGCTATCTCATAGCGATGCAACACCTTTTTAATGTCGGTTAGCACCGCAGCACCAACTTTCCTAATTTGAAAATTTTGCAATTTTGGAAAGAAATTTAGGCGGCCAAGTCTATAAATTGAAGGGTTTCCAACAACCTTAGGCAGAGAGAACAACATAATACAAAGCCTCAAAGAGTGAGTTGACTGCAAGGAAGAGAGAAAAGAGTTTGAGAGAGAATTTGGTGTCGTTCGTGTTTCCGATGTGATGATCAAGGACATCTTGGCGGTTCCTCCTCAATCAAGAGCTTCTTATAGTAGAGTTTTCCTTTCTTTATACTCTTTCTAGGCTGAAATTAGTCTTGAACATGTTGGCTAAAGCTATGAGTGGCTAGACTCTTTAGTTTTAGGGTGTTATGAATTGTTTATGAAATTAGGCTAATGTTGTAGACTTTACATGGATTGTTGTAATGAATATGTTTTTCATTGTTATTGTGCTTAATTCTTGTTGATTGGCCATCCATTCATGTTAGATTAGATGTATGATTGAAGGAATTGTATGTCTAATTGGATCTATAACAATGAATTGTTGTTAATCTTTCATGCAAATAGTTAGGTTAACAATGAAAATTGCTAAAGACTACTCCTAATTCCATGTGACTTATATTGGTTTCAAGATGTTAGTAATTAATTAGGTTGCATGAGAAAATGTTGTTTTTGATAGAAAATAACCAGGATTTATTTTTCTAGATTTAAGTATATGAATTGCAATAAATTCCATGAATCCTAGAATGTTGCATAATGAATTAAACAATGATTCAATACCTAGAACTCTATTTGACTCTTGTATTCCAAATTTACTTGTTTTTCTTAATTGTTTTCTTAACTCACAATTTGAAGTCAAATCCTCAAATAAAATTGAATCAATTCTAGAATAGCTAAGTGATTTAAACCTTTACAATTAGATCCTCAGTGGAACAATATTCAGAACTTAATGGTCTTATAATTTGACTCGTACACTTGCGGTAACACTGAATTTGCGCATCAAGTTTTTTGAGCCGTTGTCGAGGATCTCAAGAACGATTTTATTGCTTAATATTCATAAGAATTGGTAGATCTTACTTTAAGGTGTATATTATTTTGATTGCTGATTTTGTCGGTTTATGCCTCGTGATAATACTAATTTTCTCCCACTTAATCCCGAGATTAATAGGACGTTTAGAAAAAATCTAAGGGTTCAACCATTCCCACCGAGGAGATGGTGGAGGAGATACGCAAGGTAATTCGAGATTACTTTCAACCGACACCACCGACAAATCAACCCAGCATTATGAACGTGCCCATCAATGTCAACAACTTTGAGTTAAAACCGGGGTTGATTTAAATGGCTAGAGAGCTTGCCTTTAGAGGAATAACGAATGAAGATCCTCATAAGCACCTACGGTCTTTCTTAAAGATATGCAAAACGGTAAAGATGAATGGTGTTTCTAATGATGTTATCAAACTAAGACTATTCTCTTTCTCTTTACAGGACCGAGCAAAGGATTGGTTGGAAACCATACCTCCAGGTAGTATCACTACATGGGATATCTTGGCTCAAGCTTTCTTGAACAAATATTTTCCACCGGCTAAGTCCCAAAGGTTAAGAATGGAGATTGGTACATTCCGCCAACTTGAAGATGAGCAATTGTATGAGGCTTGGGAAAGGTATAAGGATCTCTTGAGACGATATCCTCAACATGACCACTTGGATTGATTGCAAATTCAACTATTCTACAATGGGTTGTCAAGTTCAACAAAATCCATTCTAGATGCTACCACCAAATGCTCAATTTTTTCTAAGAACGCTCAAGACGCCTATACCATACTAGAAAACTTGGCCACTACATCTTACAATTTGCTATGTGAAAGATCTTCTACAACTATTCCAAAAGACGTCAGATTATACGAGGTGAATGAGGTAAATTCTCTTGAATCACTAATGGTTTTACTTACTAATGCTCTATCTAAATTGACTGTAGGGGGCCAAGCTCAAGTGAGTCCATCATCTGATACACTAGATCTCATCATAACTCTGCCATTAAGCGTGTTTGGGCGAAATTAATACTAAATTGGGTGACCACTTGGGAAGAGCAAATCGGAGATCTTCAATATCTTAGACTGACGTGATAACTATTATAGTTAGCAGCTTAACACATCCTTGGTTAATTTATAATTACTCTCTTATATCAAAAGCTGCACATAATTAGATCACAGCTTCCTTCGATTTTTTTTTTTTTTTTTTTGGTCCAACAAGATAGATTAAAATTTTAAACTTCTAACAACCCTTGGAAAAACCTCACACTTCTATGGTACGAATAAGCATAAACTAGTTGAGAAAATGAAAAAAATAAAAATAAAAATAAATAAGAAACACTTGATTTTACATGAAAACTCCATAATAAGAAATAAACCAATGGCCCAACCAATAGAAATAAATCTTTGATTTAAATTACAAGAACATTCTTTCACTGTTTTTGTAGTCACATTTTTTTCCTATTCTCAAATTAGATAATACAAGAAGTGAATTTAACTAATTTATTCAAGCTTAAAATGGTTCTAATTATGATGATTTGAAAACTAAAATTATAGGATTCTTTATAAAGTGTTTGAAATTTATCATTTCCTTCAAACTTTTGAATACTTTTCGATGTGGGATTATTATTTATTTATTTATTTATTTTCGAAGGATCTACTTTTCTAATGCTTTGCAAAAATAAAAAGGAAAAAGAAAAAGAAACAAAAACCAAAAAACATCCCTTAATCGAATTAAAATAGTAAACTTACTCTTCAATTTGGGATCACTACATTAGTACTTTTCTAATAAAAAATTCTACAGCTTAAGCTTCGACATCCATCCCAGCCTTCAAAATTGACCATTTCCTCGAAAGTTGTCACAAAATAAATGGGTTTCCAAGTTGATATTAAGCACACCCCTAGAGAGTAGGCCATTATCCAACTCCCCATCACTATTTTGTACAGCTATATGCTCAGTTTTTGTCTCTCATTATCTCTTTCTTTTTATTTTTTATTTTTCACTTTATTCTTCGCCTGAATTCAGCCATACTTGGCTGATTGAAAAGGGTAAATGAAGAAATTAAAAATGGCCTAAATTCTTGTTACCGATCTTATTTCCTCTCCCATCAATTAATTCTATGGAACAACCATCTTACACTTCTTATCAACACCGAGTAGAGGTTGTTGTTGACCACAATCTCATTTCTCCGCCGTCTTATACGGCTGACGACGCCGAATGGGAACCAACTTCCGCCGCCCACTTGTCCAATTGCACGCCACGGGAAATTAGCCGCACAATAGCCTCCGATTATGAACTGGATTCGGATCCCATGGAGAAAACTCGAGGTTAAATTTGTGACTCTCCTTTAAATTTTATTATGTCTAACTGATTTCATAACATTTTGAAGTTTTTAATTAGAATGGATATTAACATAACTTACCAAGTTTTTAGTTAGATTTTTTTTTCTTTTTTTTGTTAATCATACTTTCGTTGGTTATTGAGGTTTTTCGATTTGTGTTAGATTAGTCTTTCGGTTGTAAAATCAAATAATCAACTCTCTAATATTCAGAAAATTTACATTTTAGTCTGTCACCACCAACTTCTTCTTCTACCTCGATCTGGAAAAATAAATTTTAAAAAATAAAAAATAAAGAAAGAAAAAAGATGACAGCGATGGCGGCGGTGGGTGTGGGGAAAGGATGAAGTGAGAGTGGAAGGGAAATTCATTTTTTATTTTGAATAATACTTAGGTGTAACTTATTCGGCACTTAAATTCATACTCCCTCTTTTCTCATGCGCATAAAAAAAAAAATCTTTAATAATTTTTTTAAAAAAAATTAAATTACTACATGACAACTTTTAATTGGGTGCAGTAAAGGGCTGAACCATAGATAGGTGTAGCTTGGCTAATCCTAAGTTTTTTACTTTAATTTTTGGGCAATTTGCAAAAGGTACCCCTAAAATATGGTGGTAATTGCAATTATAACCTTAAAATTTTAATTGTAAAACTTGAACCATCAAACTTATAAAAGTGTAAAAATTGGACCTTTAAACTTCCATAATTGTAAAAATTGTAACAATTGTATAAGTTTGCGAGTTCAATTTTTGTCTTTCAGGGTCTAATTTTTACCATCGTTGTAATTTTGAGGGTCTAATTTTAACACTTATAGAAGTTTAAGGACCCAATTTCTATAAGTGAAAGGTTGAGGGTATAATTGTAACTACAATCATACTTCAGGAGTGGTTTTTATAAGTTGTCCTTTTTTTTATTATAATATAGTTCTAATTATTACAATTATTTTTAAAATGTAGCAACATTAAACCATGGCTAAGAGAAATACTTAGAGTATTTCGAACAACACTTATCTTTATGCATTCTATCAAATTGTCCAATTATAATTTGTCATGTGACAAATTCTTCTTATTTCATTTTAGAAATAATTTAATTTTTTGTGTGTGATGAGCGAGAGATGCATCCAAGTATTACTAGGTAACTAATAGAAATATTTCTAGCAGTTTGTCATTTAAAATAATTATCCTTATCTTTTATAATTGTTTCAAATTAGAAATGGTTTATTAGCCATGAAATTTGAGAATTGAATGTGTCTCGATCATATCATTCCCAAATCCTAATTTTTCATCCCATGTTTGGACAGATGTATATATTAGCTTAGTTTTGAAACACTTATGAAATGTTAAAAATAATGTTTGTAACCTTTCAAATTTCTACTCAGATATTTTTGGAATGAATAACAAAGTTGGAGAGTAGTTTTTGAAAATTTGTAACGTATATATATGAATACATGATATCAGTTGAGACTACAAGACGACTTCTGTTGTACAAATCGACACTAAAGGGTGATTGGAAAAGAGCTGAATCACTCCTGAATGAGTGCCCACATTATGTTCGTTGTGCAATAACAAGAAACAAAGAGACTGTTCTTCATGTTGCCGCCGGAGCCAAGCATAGTGTGTTCGTGGAGGAGTTGGTCAAGAGAATGACTCGATCCGACCTGGCTTTGCGAGACAAGTATGGAAACACTGCCCTTTGCTTTGCTGCCACATCAAGAATCGTTAAAATTGCTAAGCTGATGGTGGAAAAGAGTCATGAACTTCCTCTTATTCGTACCTTCCGAGAAGGAACTCCACTTCTCATTGCAGTTTCCTATAAAAGCAGAGATATGATTTCTTACCTTTTGTCTGTCACTGATCTCAGCCAGCTAACCGCCCAGGAACGGATTGAGCTTCTTATTGCCACTATATATAGCGACTTTCATGGTAACTCATTCCATTCATTCAACAATGCTTTTATACGTAACTTTGTTTGGCTTGCTCCATACTCAAATTTCTTTTGCTACGGCCAATTTGTAATTAAAACACTATGACCAACCGATGATTACACCATTTGTGGTCTCTGACAGTGGTCATGGTGACGACAATTACCGATGGATTTTTGTGGTGACGTCTGTTCAGGATTCCACATTGAAAAAATCAAAAAATCTCACAACCTTTATAAGATAAATGAGCTACTCCTCTCATAATTAATTTGTATTGAGATGAAATCTCATATTATCTAATATAGTATCAGAGTTCACTAATGGATCGTGTTTGTTGACAACAACTATGATAGAAGTTAAGGTAGAAATATTTGAAAGGGGTAGTAGTCATTTTCATATATGTTATGAAAACTTGAGTGGATTCTAATTAGACA
The DNA here is from genome assembly GCA_030954485.1 of Citrullus mucosospermus. Classification (NCBI taxonomy): domain Eukaryota; kingdom Viridiplantae; phylum Streptophyta; class Magnoliopsida; order Cucurbitales; family Cucurbitaceae; genus Citrullus; species Citrullus mucosospermus. The sequence goes on along the minus strand of CM062057.1, from coordinate 4,436,909 downwards.
TTTGAAAACTTTTTTTTTTCAGATTTCAATAAGTCATTTTAACATGATTTATTTTACACGTTATTTATGGATTATTATGTTTTGTCTTTGCAGATTTAAGCTTGTGGATTTTGAAACTATATCCTGAGTTAGCGATAATGAAGGATACCAAGAACAATAACGAAACTGCATTGCATGTGTTGGCTAGAAAACCATCTGCAATGGATAGCACAAAGCAGCTAAATAATTGGAAAATGCGCATCAACTCTTGGAGTTTTTCCAAACTCTTCATATCACCTACAAAACTTATTAATGAAATATTGATTTTTCTAATTTTGAACTCAGTCTTGAAACAGCCCTCCAATAATAAAGATGTGACCAAAACATTGGCTCATCAATTAGTTGAATTCCTATGGAAGTATGTTGTATATGAGCTTCCACAAAAGGAGATGCTTGAGTTCATTAAACATCCCACAAGTTTGTTGAATGATGCTGCAAGGGCAGGTAATGTTGAGTTTTTGATTGTCCTCATTCGTGAATTCCCAGATATCGTATGGGGTGACGATGACGACGACGACAACAGTAAAAGTATATTTCATGTAGCTGTTGAAAATCGACTTGAGAATGTGTTTAATCTCATAAAGGAGATTGGTAAGCTCAATGAATTCTCAACTAAATATAGAACTTTCCAAGGAAAATATAGCATCCTGCATTTGGCTGGAAAGCTAGCTGCTCCAAACCATCTCAACAGAGTTTCAGGAGCTGCTCTTCAAATGCAACGTGAAATGCTTTGGTTCAAGGTATGTACTTGCTTAATTAAAGACTACATCCCCATCTTGTAACTTTTTCTTCTATCTTTCTTGTTGGATAAATTAAATAAACCTTGTTCATGATTATTATTCTAGAATCAATGTCAATACAAAGGAACTAGGCATGAAAGAAAAACAAAATCTACGAAGAGTATTGGAATTAATTATAACTGTCAGATAGTTGAACCTAATTAAACTACAAGAAGCAGATTTTGTTTTAGGTGCTCCTCAAATATGAAATCTTGTTTAGTCTAGATAGTTATGTTTATTCGTAGGGTCATAGTGGGAGGAGTTAACAAGTCGTGAATATGATATTTTTTTAGTATGAGCCACATTCAATTTAAGAACTCTTTTAGTTAACTTAGATGCTTCCTAGGTTTTATCTATCTCTGTGTAGCCTAGGGAGTTGTCCAGTAAAAAACCTAACATGTAAAGTGCCACATGGTCATTTTTGTTTTTCTTAAAAGATAAACTGATTTTTTTTTCAAAAACAATTTCTTCGTGGTAAAAAATGGAGTATGGGATTCGATGTAGCCTATCATTGCCCTTAGCCAAATGTCCCCCAATTCCTACTCTATGGGCAAAACATGCCCATAAAGAGTTTGCCATAATATTTGATGATCAATAAGACTTACAAAACTAGTATATTGAGAATCATAACATTGTATTTACAAATTGATTATATTGAGAATCATAACTTGATCAATTGAGTGAGATGCACAAAGATAATTATAGTCTAATGTATGTAAGTAGGTGAAAATCAATTGATGTTTAATTAATCATTCATGACATTTAAAATTGGATGAAGGAAGTGGAGAAGATAGTTTTGCCTTCCCAACTTGAAGTGAAATCCAACGATCCAGATCCATCTGTACCCAAGTTGACACCACGTCAATTATTCACCGAAAAGCACAAACATCTTCGTAAAGCTGGTGAGGAGTGGATGAAGAACACAGCAAATTCTTGCATGCTCGTCGCAACTTTGATCTCCACCGTAGTTTTTGCTGCAGCCTTCACAGTTCCTGGTGGCAACAATGAAAATACGGGGACTCCTATATTCCAAAACAAGTTTTGGTTTGCTATGTTTGTAGTGTCAGATGCAATTGCCTTGTTTTCGTCTTCGACTTCTATTCTAATGTTCTTGTCGATATTGACTTCACGCTATGCAGAAGAAGATTTCTTGCACTCACTGCCCTCCAAATTGCTGTTTGGCCTCGCATCGCTCTTCATCTCCATTGTGTTCATGGCTATAGCCTTTAGTTCTACCTTCTTTATGATCTACCATAGCGCTAATATCTCCATTCCAACCATGGTTACTGCAATGGCCATTATTCCCATTACTTGTTTTTGTTTACTTCAGTTTAAATTGTGGATTGATATTTTTCACAACACTTACTCCTCTAGATTTCTTTTTAACCCTAATAATCCACGCAAATTGTTCTAATCATTGCCATTATTTCATCTCTTTTTCTTTTTCCCCTCTGTTGGAGAGCTTGATACATTTTGATTCTAGTTTCTTCAATAAAAGCTATGATGGGTTTTTATTTGTTGGGCATTATGTTTGAATCAGAACTCAATGGAAAGAATGCACTTTAATATTACTGGTATGTAATTAGGATGTTAGGGATGTATCAACTTAGTTAAGATATTACTATACTAATTAATCAGACCTCAAAAACACCTAGTTAATCTTTTATATGTAGTATTAGATAATTGTATGAGTTTCATCTTGAAACTAATTGAAAATGAGAGAAGTAGTTTAAGAGATGATGTCTTTTTAGATTCATCATTTTTTAAAAGAATCTAAATTATTATTGTTATTATTATTATTATTATTTTTTATACTGAATGCCCATTTTGGGCTTGATAATAGGCTCTATATTAAGGAGAAATTGTGTCAAATGTTAAAGTATATTTTGAAAAATGTTTACCACTAATCGTATATTTCTAAAATTAAAAAAAAAAACTTTATTTCTTATTCGTGGATTTCCACCATTTTTTCTTTTCTTTTTTTTTTAATCTTTCCAATATATATTTATCACAATTATTTGTTTTCTATTGGTTTGGAAGTTTTGAATCTTTTTATTATATAATTTATTTTGAATTTGGAGATTTGAGAAGTAGGATACAACCAAGGTTTTTTGAAAAAAAAAAAAAAAAAGAAATCAGTTGAAAACTTATAAACACAATTCTTCCATTTTCAAATTTTATCCTTTAGTGTAGAATTTTAATTTGCACTCTTTTCAAATATCGCAAAAAGAACTAAAATATTTATAAATATAATAAAATTTTACTATCTATCGCGGTCTATGCAGATAGACGGTAGACACAGATAGTAGTATATTGTGATCGATGCAGATAGACAATATATTTTGTTATTAATTGTAAATATTTTCAATTACTATTTAAGTTAATTTTCTTTGAAATTTTTTGTTATATTTTTTATTTGTTTTAATAAATAAAAACAATAAAATAATTTTTTTTTGCACACATGGATTTTCTTTTCATTTTTTAGAAAAATTTGGCATAATAAATTTTTTAGAAGTATTGTTTTTACATATTATTTTCCTTTTTCATATTTTGTTTCAAACCACCAACTACATACAAGGATTTTTTTCATTTTTTTTTTTTAAATTTCAACAACGTTTATTGTGTCAGTCCAAAATTGTAAATATTAGAAGTTCCTAACAGTTAGGGTAATATCAGGTCATATCTTGTCTCATTTATAGGGTACTCCATGTTAAATAGATGAATATAGATGAATGTAAATTTAATATTGTTTCATGACATTATTATAAATAAATAAAATATTAAACTATTTATAAATATAGAAATATTTCATGTCTATTAATTATGGCGAAATATTTCTAAATTTGTAAAAATTTTATAAATAATTGATTCATTTTGTTTTATTTGAAAACAACCATATTATATCAATACTCTAACTTGATATTTACAATATATATATATAGCAACGATAAGAAGAGTGTTCTTATGGAAAAATATGTTCTTCCCCTTTTACTTTTATCATTATTTGTTATTCCATAATTTATTTATTGTTTATTTTTGTTTTTTTTTTCTTTTTGGTTAATATGGCAAATAACTTGTTATATTTTGCTATTAAAATTTAGCAATCTACTGAATATATAGTTAATATATAAAGTTAATGATTTATTGTATCTCTTATAAAGTTTAGGGCTCTTTTCAAATATAGCAAAAGAAACCAAAATATTTACAAATATAACAAAATTTCACTATCTATCTGCAATAGATAATTATTAGTGTCACGATAGACACAGATAATAGTCTATCACGATCTATCACAGATAGACTGTATATTTTGCTATTTGTTGAAAATATTTTCAGCAATTTTTCCATTTAAGATAATTTTCCTAAAATATTTAAGGAATTATTAAATCATTATGAAAGTAAATGTTATTCTAATTATATTTAGATATTTGTTTTTACTTTTATGTTTTTATTTTTCATTCATAAAAACATGGAAAATATATTATTTTACCCTCCTATTTTTAAAATAGGGTAATAATGAGTAGCAATTTTATGGTCGATAGACCACAAGAGTCTATTAGCAATAGAAGTCTATCATTGGTAGACTTTACTATATTTGTAATTTTTTTAAAATGTTGCTATATATGCTAATATTTTGAATTTGATTGCTATATTTGTCATTGTTCCTTTAAAATATGTAAAATATGAAACATCATTTGGTGCGATGGATAGATAAATTTAGAGGAGAGGCTAAAGGAAACATATACATTTTCTCTAATTTGTCTCTTTATTTATTTATTTTTTTTAAATTGTTCTCATTTTAAAAAAAAGAAATATAAGTTTCAAATTTAGTTAGGATTAAATTTAGGGTAATTGCAATGTGTAACATTTTTTTAGAATAATAATTAAGTGTATAGCAACATTTTTAAAAAATTGTAAATATAGCACAGTCTATGATTGATATAGATTCTATCATAGAATCTTATAAACGATATGGTCTATCACGGATAGATTATCTAATTTTTGCTATATCTAAAATTTTCTTTTCGTATTATATTATATCTATTAATATTTTGGGTATGATTGTTGTTGAAAGTTCCCTAAATTTAAGATTTTTTTTGGACAATTGTTTGAATTAACAATTAATTAAAAGGAGTGACGTGACTTTTGTTTTTTAGTACAACGAACCTGGCTTGTTTTATTATACTGTACGCTACTATCGGTATGGTTGAGAATTTGAGAAAATACGAGGCTTTAATTAGTTATTAATTATTAACTTCAAAAAAAGTAGAATAGATTTTGGAAGATCAAATAAAATTTCACAGAAGCTTTTTTGCCATTCGTAATTGTAAAGGTTAGATGAGAAAATAAATAAATAAATAAATAAATGTTGAAGTAAAGGAAAGATTCATGATATATAAGTGAGGACAATTATATTCATTGGTATAAAGCTTTTAAGGTGAAACCAAAAGCAATGTTATAAGAATTTAAATTTGAACAGTTATGACTAAATTCAAAACTAATATTAAAATTAGTGAAATAAAAAAATTAGGAATGTTGAAAGAAGGGTGGGCGGCGACAGATGGTGTGAAAGAGTGATGTTAGGGCGACAATTTGTTACATGAAAGAAGAATTCCATTTTCTTTTTCTTTTTTGGTTTAATCTAACTGTTTCATTATAAAGTATATCAACTCAATTAAATGTATCATTATCAAGTGCATCAATAATATATCAATTAAATGTATTAGCAATATATCAATCAAGTATATCAGCATTATAAAAGAGTGCATCATTATCAAGTTTATCAGTCAAATGTATTATTATCAAGTATATCTGTTAAGTGTATCAAGTTTACCAGCAGTATAAACGAGTGAACAATTGACAAATTTCTTTGTAGTTTTCCGTCAAGTGCATAGTTATCAGGTATATCAGTCAATTATATCAAGTTTATATCAGCAGTATAAATAAATATATGATTGACAAGTATGCAGTATAAATAAATATATGATTGACAAGTATATCAAGTATATCAGTCAAACGCATCATTACTAAGTATATCAAATGTATATCAGTAGTATATCAAGTATATATCAGTAGTGAGGACATTTACGACATTTTACATCTTTTGTATGTGAGTTGAATTTCGTTTTTGCCATTTTTTTAAATAACAAAGTGAATTATAGGTCTAATTAATGTATTTTGTTTTACAGTTTCTATCCGTACCCTTTTTACTACGTACTTTCTATATTCACACCCTAGGATATTAATTTTCATAAAAGGAATCATATACTTTTAATTCGCCGAATGCTATCATTTTTAAAATGTGTGGTGTGACATCTGACAACTCATTAATAAAATTAAATAATCCATTTTATTGTACCATAGGAGGGGTTTTTCCACATTTTTTACACAGAGTGGAGGTAGAATATGACATAAAAGTTAAAAGTGGATGGTTACATGCATTAAAGCAACAAAAGAAAAAAGAAAAAGAGAGAAAAAGCAAAAGCAAAAGCAAAAGAAAACGTTTTTCCTTTCTAAAAAAAACAAGGGAAAAAAATGAAATTAAATAATTGTTTAAATCATATTTTATTGCTTTCGGTACGAAATAACAATTAATCTACGTGTTTCATTTTGTCAAAAAAAAAAAAAAAAAAAAAAAAAAAAAAGATCTACGATTTCTTACAAATAATTTTATTCTTTATTGTTACACACCCTCTCTTCCCCTTATTTTTGTATTGATCTGTCCTTACAAGCTATTTTGGTACATTCTTCTTCCTTTTGAATGGATTGTTTCAGGTCTCGAGATATAATGAGAGTGTTAAAGATATATCAATCTAGTTGGGATGTCCCAATACATCCACCGATCTCATCTTTAATGTTTTGTTCAAAAAGAATTAAAATCAAAGATTAAAAAAGTTAAAAAATAAAAATATTGAGGTTGATATTGATATCAAAATTTTAGTTTTACAAATATATTGATATCAATACTAACATAGATGGTTCATTCCAACAAATAACAAAAGTTTATCAAAGTAAGAAGAATTTAATAAATGGTTGTTTTTAAATATAGAAAACTGAACCAAAATATGTACAAATATAGTAAACTTTTACTATCTATCTGCGATAAACTATGATAAATTGCAATATACTATTATCTGTGTCTATCTGTTCGTATCTTTGTCATGATAGACACAGATAATATTCTATTGCAGTCTATCACAAATAAATTCTGATATTTTATTATTATTTGTAAACATTTTCAAAAATTTTATTATTTAAAATTATTTTTCTTTAATAAACTAATAATATGTATCAGCGATTAAAAAAACTATTTCGCGTAATATTTTATTATACTAAACCAATAATTTTGATGGGCTGCAATCATAGCCTAGATGACACTTCACTGTAAAAGAATCTTTAAAAGTGGGTAGCCATTATTTCTCTAGTCAAAATATCAAATGTAAATGGGTGGTCATGGGATAAGTTGGAAGTACATTTTTGTCCTCTACCCTCACATGTATAATTATGGGTTGAGATTGAGTAGAGCTAGGTGTATTGTGTCTATTTTTATGTATTTTTCTAAAAATAAATATAAATATTTTAAAAAAGAAGTAAGAATAACTTGTCATGTAGTAAATTATGATTAAACAATGTTACAGGTTAGCAATATTTATTTAAGACAAGAATATGTTATTTTGTTTTCTTTACTTTTGGTTATTTTGCTTTAGGAATGTTTCTAAAAATGCTATTCTTGAAAAATATTTGCCTCATATGGAAAATCTTGGTGCAGTATTTTGCAGATCTTATTCCTTCTTCGTGCGCATCTTTTACGTAAGTTAGGGTTGCCCTTTTGTGTGTTAGATGTGCTTATTTAAAGACATTTTGTCTTTGTTTAAGGGCCAACCGATTTTATAAAAGATATTAAGTGTTGTTGTGTTGTTTGATCACGAGTGCATCTTTTCAAGGTAATTAAAGATTGTATTGTTGTGAGATTAGAGACTAGATACTGACTCCAAGTTGATTGTTTTTGTTTCATCTTAAGTCTTCTAAAGAAGAAGTTTCCAAGCTTAGGGGAGCCTAAACTAATTGAGTGAAGCAACTTTTACATAAGAGGGAAATATAAAATTCTTATCGAGAGGGAGTATCAATCTTAGGGGGAGCCTAAGACATTTTTTCAGAAATATCGCTGCTTAGGGAGAAGTTAAGTTACCAAGAGAGGGAGTCGCATATATCTAGGAGGGGATCCTAGGTGAAAGATTGAGTGTTAAGCTCCATGATAGTTACTGTAATCAAGTTGTAGTTGCAGATAATACTTCGTTGTAATCACTTAACATTATTAATAGTGAAGTTATCTTTCCTTGGCTACTTGTCCTCTAGACGTAGGTGATATTGCACTGAATTGGATTACCAATCTTGCTTTTTTTTTTTTTTTTTGTGGTTTCTTATGTGTTGTTTATTCTTGATTTAATGTTCTATTACATATTGTGACATTGTTGGTAACAATGTCATTTATGGGGTATGTGTAGGCCTCCTTTATCTTTTCAAACAATTTGATAGAATGCATAAAGATCGGTGTTGTTTGGGATGCACTTACGTATTATTCAAAGATCAATTGTGATGAATAGAAAACTGAACTATCAACTTTTTAAAATGATTAGTACATGTTTTATGCCCTAAATTATACTTGAATTTGTTGATATATTATTATTTTTATAAATTAAATATTATTTTAAAATATGTGATCAATATAACCAATTATGGTATTTGTTAGAAGTCATAAATTTGGCCAAAGAGCATTTATACAACCAGCAATATAATACAAATATATGTTTTCAAATTTACATAAATTTTTGAAATTGGACAAAAGTAGTATAATTCAAAAGAAATTTTAGCTCAAATGTAATATTAATAGAAGGTGAAACCAAGTTAACACGTTGCACTTTTATGTGTGCTTTTAAACTTTTAAATGTTGAATGTTAAGTGTAATAATTCTTTGAACTTTAAAAATTTATAATAATGCTTTAAAATTTCGATCTTGTATCTAACAAGTTGTCTCTAAGTTAGCTTTTAATTTTGTATCTATTATGTCACTACGAAAATTAATATTCAATAAATTTATGAGCCTTCAATTTTGTGTCTAATAAGTAATTCGCCTATTTGACATTTTATTTTTTAATTCATGAATCTCTTGAACTTAAATTAAAAGTTGAAGTTCTTATTAGACAAAAGCTAAATAATTTCACATCCAATGATCTATTATGTTAGACAAGCAAACTTGAAAGTCTATTGAAAAAACTTATAATTTAGTCTATATTAATACAATAAGGAAATCACACTTTATACTATATTTGAAAAAAAATTAAAATTCGTAATATTTTAAAAAATATGAGTTCATACCAATAAACTCTAAATTTATGGGACAAGTTGCAAATAGAGCAATCAAGCCTAAATTATTAACAAATATAACATAATGTAAAAGAAATTACAAATATGACAAAATTTAGATAGTCTATCAATGATAGACCATATCACTAGTAAGAATCTATCAGGGATAGAAGTCTATCGCATATAGACTTTGCTATATTTGTAATTTTTGAAAAATGTTGTTATATACTTAGTTATTATTCTTAAAAATACTTCTCATTGTAATTATTTCGTTTATACTCTTATTCTCTATAACAAAAAAATTAAGAATTAATGAAATAAAGTTTTCTGCCTATATCTTCTTTTTTTTCAAATATATATATTCTCCAAAGTGAATATAGTTCAAGTGACATGTGGATATGTTTATGATTAAGAGGGATGTGGTTGGAATTTTTCAACTCTTATATATTATATATAGTTTAAACTATCAGGACAATTTAATAAATTTTTTATTTAATTCTTGTCATTGAAATCTACGTCAATAATTAGTAGAAAGAAAATGAGATGACCTTTCCTTTTTATCCACCAGTTGTATTGTATCCACACATCCTTAAGGTTAAGAATCTTTACAAAAATTAGACCACCCGGCCTTTTTTTAAATCTTTTAAGTACTTTTTATGATTAATTGCATCCACAAAGTACTCTAAATATGAAATCCTTAATTTAATGATGACGGAAACGATTTTAGCTCATTGATATATGCACTTTCCTTTTTTTTTAAGTTTGACGTTTTATCCTCTATTTTTCTACTATCGTGATAGTAAAATAAAATATATCTTATTAAGGATAAAGGTATTAGAACTACAAACTTTATGATCACTTAATACATCTATGCTAATTGAACTATGTTCGCTTTGTGGCGAAAGGAATTCGTCACCTAAATCCGTGCCAAATAATAACCGTGCTCACTAGAACTGTAGTAGTGGTAAGACCGGGTCAAACACAAGAATACTTAAATTTACCAATCAAGGAGCTAACAATTATGAGTAACCAAATGATGGTTGGAAATTGTTTTATTGCAAGAAAAATAAATAGCATAAAATAAAGAGAGAGGGTGTGATTACAGTGAGAAAAATGTCTAGCTCAGATTATTAAAAAAATTACTTCATTCAATATACTTAATCATCAAATCACCATCATCGAACTTAGTGTTGCTTGCACTAATCAATTTACTTTTTATTTTAGCTAAATATTCCACTATGTTTTTAATGTATTAGGTAATTCTTTAACTGGATACTTAAATCATTTACAGAAATTTGTTTTAGTTTTATTATTAATGCCCTTGAAAATTTTAATCATTAGCCATTTTGTAAAATTAATTATTAAAACAATGTATCAAAAAAGTCAGGTATCATTAAGTAATTACTTCGTTATAACATATTTAGTTAATGTGTTAATGTGTCTAAATAAAGACAATAGTTTTTATTAAGACAATAATATACTTTATTCCATTCATGATCATTTTACTAATAATAAAAACAAATCCAACTTGCAAAAAAAGTGTCAAAATTGAGCATTGGTAATCAACGGAAACATAATATGTATTTTTTAGTACAATAATTTTAGGGATGAGAGCTTGAACCTTCAATTTCTAAAGAAAAATGTCACGTCAATTACTGTTAAATTAAGCTTTATATGACGCATGTAATATGTGTTAGCAACTAAACGCTCGTTTGATAACGTTTTCATTTCCTGTTTATTGTTTCTGTTTCTCATTTTATAAGAAACAGAATTGTTTGATAGGTGTTCTTGTTTCTTGTTTCTAAATTTTAAGAAGCGTTTATGAAAAATAAGCTAAAATTAAGAAACAACAAAAAAGTAGTTTATAATGTTCCTGTTTCTATTTTTATTTTATCATTCCCACAAATAATCATTCTAAGCTTTTGGTATATTAGTATTGGGTGCCTATGGTATTTAACTTCCTTTTGCCAGTCATGAGTCTGAATCTGACCTGAAACAAATTTTTTTGGACATTTTCAATTTTTATTTTTTACTTTTTTGAAGAATCTGTTTTTTTTTTTTAATTACATTGCTTAATTTTTATTTTTTCTTTATTAATTTTGTTATTTACAAAAATAATTCTCCCATATTTATATTTTATTTTAATTTTGAATTTTGAAATTTTTCAATATTTAGATTTAAATATTATTTTAATTTTTAATATGTATATTAATTTTTTTGTATTTCAAGTTTCAACTTAAGATGGGCATTTTTTTTCCTTTTATATTTTTTTCCATCTTTTATATTTTATTTATTAATTTGTTATTTAAGAAAATAATTATGTTATATTTATATGAGATTTTTCAAAAATAGAAAAATTGTTGAAAATAATTACAAATATATAAATTTTTTAATTTCTATCTATGATAAATTGCGATGGACCCAGATTGATATCTATCAGACATTGATAGATTTCTTCATAAATTTACGAGAAAAAGACAGAGAGCTTCCTTCTTGGTAAGTTTCAACTTATTGGGAAGGAATTAACTCTTTGTGACTTTTCCTGTAAAGTGGTGATCATAATTTTATAAGAAAAGTCTTAGAGAGCTCCCTTCCGGATAATTTTGAACTTACCAGGAAGGAATTGAGTTCTCTGTCTTTTTTTTATGGGAAAAATCACAGAGAGTTTCCATTACTTTCCTTCTTGTGACTTTCCTTCTTGGTAAGTTCTCCTTTTCATTCCTTTCCTTCCTACTACCTTCCTATTTTCTCATAAATCTATTTTTATTTTTTTTTAACTTTGTGATTTGTGTAGTACTTTTTCTTACCTTTGTGATTTGGTTCAAATTAATTCTTAATTATTATAAAAATCTAAAACTAAATTATAATATAAAATAAAATAAGTTTATTTGATCCATTTTTCCAGTAGACTACATTTTTACTAAACTTACCAAAAAATGGATAGAATAAAGTTCTTTTTAATTATTTTTTTATTTATTATATATTTTAATTTTAATTTAATTTTCATAATAATTAAAAATTAATTTTAATTTTAATAATTCAAATTAAAATTAAAAAATAATAATTTTTTTTAAAAAATAGTTTTTGTTCATTTTCTTGGTACCGGGAAAATGGTACCAAGAAAATGGACAGAATATTTTTTTAATTAATAATTCAAATTGATATATATATATATATATATATTTTAAAAAAACAACATTCTATCCATCAAAACCTAACATGGATGTCAGTATGCGTCAGAACCAAACGCAACTGTTTATTTTGTTCGATTGACTATGTTTGGTCGTGTTTTTTCTTTTGACCTAGTTTGAATTCAAATAAAGACAAAAAAAAAAAAAAAAAACTACCCTATTTTCTTAATTGTTTTTTTAAACTATCCCTTTATCCTAATTTTTTAATAAAAAAAAGTACATTTTTTTTTTTTGTCTGATTAACCCTACACATTGGTTGAATTCTGATGGATCGGCTTTTATTTGAATTATTTGTGATTATCATCCCAAACTTGTCCCATGTAATGCTTTAACTTTAAGAATTCTGATTGATTGTTTTTTATTAATTACTTTGGATTATTTGGATTATTTGTCTGCCATTTATTTTTGGAAAATTTTCATGGGTGCCCTTGCTGGAACTATCCTTTTCTCATATAGATTGTCCCACCGTTGAATTTCTTTCACCTTTTCCCTCTCCACTCCTATCTAACTTGAAATTGAAAGTATATAAAAAGTTTCTTGAAAATACAAAATTGATATGACGTGGCAATTTAATAGTGGGTCGTTGGAAATTTTTTAAGGAATGAGAAGAGAAATAACATATTTTAACTTTTAAAAATAGCAAAACACAACTTCCCTTTCGTAAAAATGGAAAAACAAATTAAAAAAAAAAATGCGAATTTGTAAAAATCCAATCTATCCCAAGTTCCGCCATGCAAATGAGATGTGACCTATACGGGGTATAGATGCGAATTTGTTCTAGGCGCCCTAGAGTTTTTGGTGAATCAATTGGTTCAAAATATCATTGCGTTTTTAGAAACTGTCACTATATATAGAGGCCATCCATCCCCATTTACAAGTTACCAACTAACATACGACATTTGTTGTAAAGTAATATCAATTTCAAACGCACATCACTTTTGTGAATTTTTCGCCTAATCCCAAATCAAATATTTTAACTATTCATACTAAAATGCAATAGTGGTAGTACGGGTGGAACATAGAACCTACGTGTTTCATTAGCAAACTGCATACAATCCAAGGTAATCGGATGGGGATTTTGAGATTGATTTGTTAATTGCAAGAAAAATAAATAAATATTAAATTCAAATTATTAAACAATCTAGCCTAGACTTTTGAACTATTCTCCGAATTTCAACCCGATCATATATTCATTGGATTAATCCAAAGACAATTCATGGAATTATAATAAAATATCAAAATTTCACGAGTTACCATATGGGGAAAAATTGTTTTACGCTTAAGCTAGAATGAGTTACCTTAGTCCATAATTGACATGCCAATCAAGGAGGAATTCTTTTGATGCATCAACCAACTAAAAAGTAGAAGAAAATAGAGAGAAACCGGATGGAAATCGACTAGGATCGAGGGCCTCCTAACCCTAGGCAGCTAATAATCTTTATATAACAATTGGGCTGCTGCGTGAGGCGTTAGATGCAACGCCGTGACACTATAGACGAAACACACGGATCAACTTCCGAAGCATCACGACGCTCTCGGCAAATCCAGAATACCATGCTCTCGGATTTGAAGCATCACACGCAACATTACGGTACTGCGTGGCACTTTGCCCTTAGTGGCATTCTCGTAATTTTCATCTAGTTGATGTGTTTAAGTTCTATTTTGGTCCATTTTAGCTTCATTTTGGCTCTAAAGCCCGGTTCTACCTCTTAGGTGCTTGATGTAAACCTTTTTGGTGTTGCTTCCAAAAGACTAAAAAAACTAATATTTATAATTATTGATCTTTACAATTATTACTACTAAAGTGTAGTATTAACGGTAAGATAAGGTTGATCTGCAGGGAAGCACGAAGAGTAGTTTCTCAAAGTTAATTCTTTAGCTAAAGCGGTAAATGAAGGGTTTTGTGTGTGGGTTGAGAAGCAAGCATAGAAAAATAAAATGCGGAATGTAAATTGCAAGAAGAGTAAAAGGGACATATCCTAGCTTTTTTGGAGGCATCCCCAATTGCTTGCTTGATCATAGATTCATCGGATTAGGTTCTATATTGTCTAAGCTTAACCAACTCACTTAAAAAAGCTAGGTGAGAGTCTAATTTATCAAATTAATCAATTTAATTAGATGAAAAGCAACCTAATTAATTTAGACTAACTGCGTTACGAATTGAGATTACGCTAAGGTTTGAATATCAACGAGAAATTGCCTAAATCAATATTTATCATGATTCTTCCTAGGTTGATAGAGCAATGCTTTTCATCAAACAATGAATCACAAGTCTAACTAACATTTTGCTACCTTGGATCAAATTACAATTATACATCACATATTGTAATTTAATGTCTAGCTAATGATTGTACATCCTCAAGCAAACATAAAATCATAAACATGAAAAGACAGTAAAAGAATCCAAAGACAAAATAGAAATAATCAAGATTAAGAGTTTAGCACAAGTCTCACAAGGCTACAATTAGAGAAAACTTCAAAAACTAGGAATTGGGGATTCTTCCTTCCTATTGAGATAAGAAAGCTCAAACCTAAAACTAATGTTGTAGATGAATAGTGGGTGGAAAAACGAAGAAAACAAGTGGTCATTTGCCCAAAACGGCCACCCAGATCAAAAGTTATGACCTAAAAACCGAAAAGTAGTTTTTATAACTGCACGCGTCGTGACGCTGTAAAAAAATGCTGTCTACTGGTTTTAGCGGCATTCTACCTCAGTGGCAATTTTGTAATTTTTGTCTCTTTTTGGCCTAATTGTTTCGTTAAGACTCCAAATTGATTCGTTTAAGCTCCATTTTCTCCCTAACATTTGATTCCACCTCTAAATTGCCCGAAACCTATAAAATAATATACTTAAGCACATTAAATATCATAAAGGGGCGAGATTAGAGGCATTAAGATAGCACATTTTAGGTGGTATCAATGTTCAAAACCTACAAAACCATGAAATATACATATAAAATCTAGGAATAACCTCGAATTAAGTAAAGCAAGACATCACATTTTCAATGTCCTCAAACACCTCCAACTTAGTTCATCATCCTCGAGCAAGGTAGAATAAAACATACATTCACACAAAGGTATGCTCACCCAATTGTGCAAGATTCGTTACTCAAGTCTTAGCTGTCTCCTAAGATTAAAATTTGCAATCAACAATTCAATGAAATCCTAAGCAATCAATGACGAAGTACAATTTAAAATTGATTCCAAACCTATTCATGCATGAGTGAGTTCATAACATTTCTAATTAAGCCCCAATAGCACAGTACAGTTTTATATAACTCTCAATTTGTTTTCCTCCTACTCTGGCTCCAACACTAACTATCAAGGGCAACAAAAAAAAAAAAATGGTAATATGTCAATTGAGGTGCATGAATTTAAACTATATAGGGTACCATAATTTGCATTCTTTTTAACTAGGGGCATTAACTTTTAGATATTCACTGCACGGAACTATACTCTTTCCTCACAAGTGTTCTAACTAATCACAACACGGACACTTCTTTCAATTTTATTCCTGGTCATGCATAAACATTATAAGTTCATTTTTTCTGTTTCATGCAAATAATCTATTTTTTAATCAGCTGATTTATAAATCATTTTTCTTCCTCAGTATTATATTACAACCTATCATATAAGACACTCTCTAATCAGTGGGGCTTTTAAAGTGACAACAAAAATACAAACCAAATTACACAACTCTAAGCATGCAACACCTAATATAGGAAGACAAAGAACTTAAGCGTGCATGAAAGATAATTTTTTTTTTTAGAAAAAAAAGCTAAAAATCATAATTATTTAAATCACACATCATGTCCAACAAATATATATTTTTTCTATTAATAATAAACTAATTAATGGTTATTATGCTAAGGTCAAAATTGGAATAAATTTAATAGAGTTTTTTTTATTATTATTATTTAAGTGAGAAGAAAGTGAGCCTTCATTATCGGTCAATTCCACAAAAAATTGTCAAAGCGAGCATAACTCAACTTATATATGTATATGTTAGTGACTACAAGTTCTATAGTATGAATCTTACACATTGTACAAAAAAAAATTGCATAAAAGATTATTCAACAAGGCAATAGAATACAAATTTTAAAATTAATTCCTATTATAATTGTCTTGTTGTATAATTATATAGTATTATTTTTTTGACTTTCAAATAAAAGAAAATGAGCCAACTTATTTATAAATATAACAAAATGTAAATTTCTATCGGTGATAATTGCAATTTACCACAATAGACATCTATTAATGTCTATTCATAATAAATAGTAATTTTTTTTATCGTATTTAAAAATATTTTCAATAGTTTTACCATTTAAAAAACTATTATTATTATTATTTTTAGCTCTTTTTATAGGACAACAAAGAATGTCAGCCACAATCACACCTCAAGTTTCTTCATTTCTCTTCCTTTTTGTCATCTGAATTGAGAAGAAGCAGTAGAAGGAGAATGAACCGTACGAAACAAATCGAGATTGTGGGTTCAATTGCAGAGAAGGAATCAAATAGAAAAGACGACCCAGAATCTGGTTGTGATCATCCCATTAATAATCTTGAAAGAAAATTGAAGTCAAGAGAATTACAAGATGAAGTTGAAGAAGGTTGTAGTGAGACAGTGGAGGTGGTTGTCGAACGCAAGCTCATTCTTGCGGCATCTATAGGAGACGATTTCCAATTGGAAGTCACTGCCGATCAGATCAATAGCTCCTGCGCCACAGCCGAGAGCCAAACCATAGATTCTGAACTTCCTCTTGATGAAGAAACCAAACAGCTAAGGATAAGTATGTTATTAATTTAAACCAAACTATAGATTCTGTCTCACACCCAACACCCCATTCGGTAACCATTTCGTTTTTTTTTTTTGTTTTTGAAAATTAAGTGTATTTCCTTCTATCCACTAAAGTACAATAGTTGAATTCTTTGCCAAATTCTAAAAACAAAAGCAAGTTTTTAAAAGTTATTTTTTTTAGTGTTCAAATTTTGGCCTAGTAATGTTTTAAACAATTGATAAAAATTAGATAATAAAGGAATAAAATTTGAAGGTAAAACTAATGTCTATAAACTTAATTTTAAAAAACGAAATAGTTACAAATGATAGCCTTAATTTTCTTTTTCTTCTTTTATAATCCCTTCGTTTCATTTTCTCTTCAGAACTTTTTAAAACTTGGTTTTGGTTGAATTTCAATATTTGTTTCGTTTTATTACATAAGGTCTAAGCATTATTAAACCTGTTTAGTTTAGGCTATGAAACTTTTCGAGAGTATTAATTATTTTTTTATCCTATACTTTTTTGGGTGTGGATTCACAATTTTATGTTAGAGGAGGCTTCAATGCAAATTAAACTTATTTTCTTGTCATTACAACAATTAATTTCTTCAAATTATTTTGGAAAATTTGGAGAGCAAAATAGTTGTTTATTGAAAGTTGAGAAAATTAAAATAAACATTTTAAAAATTAAAAAAAGCAAATAGAAAAAACTTGAAAATTATAAAAAACCAAAATGAAATTTTAGACATTTTTTTGTGACTTTATAATTTAAAACATTCATTTAAAAAAAAATATATATATATATATATATATATATATATATGTACATATATATATATGTATGTATGTATGTATTTATATATATATGTATGTATGTATGTATATATGTATGTATGTATGGTGGGTTAGTAAGTTCACTAGAATATCTAAATTATGTTTATACATTCTTAACACTCTCATCATCTCTCACATTTCTTTGTTGATATTCAATAATAACCAGGGTTCAAAAGGACAATACAAGAGAGGCTAGAAAGAAGCTATAAGAAGAAAAGATTACATAAATAAAACTTTCATATTATTTAATTTCAACCTCTCAAATTATTAAGGTCTTGCATGAATAGAAAAAGAGATTTGAAACACGATAACAAAGAGAGAATGAGTAGAAAAAGAGATTTGAAACAGTAATACTGTAATCAATTGTAGATTATAATATAGTTTGGAAACACCAATTATTATAATTGATAAATACTTTTAAAGTAAGGGAGGGACCTAAATACTTATAAAAGTAATTTTTTCTAAGAATCATTATGTATGACGATGTGTTCAGCTGCGAAAAAGATAAGCCTATATCATGCTGCACTTAAAGGGGATTGGGAAAAGGCTGAATCAATTCTGAAGGCGGACCCGTCATGGAGTGTAAGCAATTACATAACGCGAGACAATGAGACACCTCTTCACATTGCTGCTGGAGCCAAGCATGTGGGATTCGTGGAGCAGTTGATCAATATAATGACACTTGATGACATGGCAATTGTAAACACACATGGAAATACTGCCCTTTGCTTTGCTGCCACGTCAGGAGTGGTGAGAATTGCTGAGTTAATGGTGAAGAAGAATAAGGATCTTCCACTTATTCGTGGATTTGGAAATGCGACTCCACTTTTCATGGCAATTTCGTATCAACGTAAGCAAATGGCTTCTTATCTCTTCTCTGTCACTGACCGGAAGCAGCTCACTTCTCAAGACCAGATTGCGCTTCTTATTGCCACTATACACACCGACTTTTATGGTAATTTTTTACTTTTTACTTTTTCTTTTTTTTTTTTTTTTCGAATTTATGATTGGTCACTTACCGTTTGATGGTATGGTTTTCATTTTTTTAAAAAACGAAATGTTTGAACTTTTAGTCAAATTCTAAAAACGAAAAACAAATTTTTGAAAACTAATATTCGTTTGGTAATTATTTCAATTTTTGTTTTTGTTTTTAAAAATTAAGCCTATAGAGACTACTTTTACCTCATTTTCTTCCTTTGTAGTCTAGTTTATACCAATGGTTTAAAAAACCAACTAAAAAATTTTGAAAACTAAAAAAAATAGTTTTAAAAAAAAAATTCAAATTTGGCTAAGAATTTAACCATTGTACTTAATAAAAATGCAAATCACACTAGAATTGTGAAGTAAATAGGCTTGATTTTCAAAAACCAAAAACAAAAAACTCAATGGTTACCAAATGGGCCCTTCATTTTTTGTTTTTGGTTTTTGAAAATTAAGTTTATTTCCTCCACATTTCTTACAATGATTTGCATCTTTCTTAACTACAATGGTTGGATTATTAGCCAAATTCCAAAAACAAAAACAAGTTCTTAAAAGGGAAATTATTATAAATAGAAAAAATATCAAACTACTTTCGAATATACAAAAATTTCACTATCTATCGCTTAAGGGATAGAAGTCTATTGTTGATAGACACTGAATTTTTTTTTTATTTGTAAATAGTTTGGCTCATTTTGTTACATTTGAAAACAACCCTTTTTATAAACTACTTTATTTTAGTTTTCAAAATTTAACTTGGTTTTTTAAACTATTGGTAAAAACTAGATAATAAAGAAATAAATTTGAAGATAGAATAGTGTCTACAAGCTTAAATTTTCAAAAACAAAAACAAAAATATGAAATGGTTACCAAAAGAAGCCTAAAAATTTTTTTAATAATTTTGAAATTGGACTAAGAATTCAAATGTTTCATTAATAAATGCATATTTATTTTTAATTTTAGGGTATGACGAGGGTGCTACGAAGATGTGTCAACTTAATTGAGATATTCTGATGCACCTCATGATCTCATCTAACTCTAGTATTTTGTTCAAATAAAAAAAAAAAAGATGAAAACTATTATTATTAAAAAAATGTGAGAAGACAAATACAGTTTTTTAAAATTAAATGGTTATCAAATAGGACTTTGATTTTTTAAAAAAATTAGGTTGGTTTTCTCACAATTCTTTACAACGGTTATCATCTCGCTTAAGAAAATATTTAAATTCATAGCCAAATGTCAAAACAAGAACTATTGTCCCATTTGATAAGTATCATTTGGTTTTTGATTTTTTAAATTTAAGTTTATAAATACTACTTCTGTTTATTATGAGTTTCTTTTGTTATGTAATCTATTCTTTATATAAGTGTTTTAAAAATCAAGTCAGTATTTTGTTTTTTAAAAGAAATTTCAAAACATGTTTTTGTTTTTCTAAATTATTCAAAACTCACTTTTCTTTTAGAAGGGATGGAAACCATAATAAAGAAGTGGTAAAACCAAGCACAATTTTCAAGAATTTCTAAAAACTAAAATCTAAATAGTTATGGAACGGTGTCTAGTTTTTTTAGATTTCAAAATTACTTGACTTGGATTTTGAAAACACTCGAAAAAAAAGAAAAGAAATAAAAACTGAGAAACATGTACTTAGAAATAGCATTTATATTAGTTTAATATTAAAAAAGTTAAGAAAACAAAAAGCAAAATGATTATCAAACAATTACTAAACACAATTCAATATATCCTTTTATGTATTCAATATCATGTTCATGTATGCTAACCAATCTCAAACGATCTCTTTGGATTGTATTTTCTCTTATGCAGATTTAAGTCTGGAGATTCTTGAAAGGAATCCAAAATTAGCAATTATGAGAGACACGAAGAATAATAATGAAACAGCTCTACATGTCTTGGCTAGGAAACCATCAGCGATCAGTAGTAGATCAGAGATAAATATTTGGAAAAAACGCATCAACTTTTGTTAGTTCTTTTTTTTTTTTTTTTTCTTTTCATTTTCAAACTACATATGTATCTATTCCCTTTCACATGAACCATTTCTATTTTTTATTAATTTGTCATACATTTTATTGATTGAACATTATATTGCTTCAACTTTTGACTGAAGGGACCAAAGGAATCTATGGCAAAGAAGTGATGAAGACATTAGCTCATCAATTGGTTAAATCACTATGGGGACATGTTCTTCGAGAATTACCAGAAAAGAAAATGTTGAAGTTTATTAAACATCCCACAATATTATTGCATGATGCTGCAAGGTCAGGAAATGTTGAGTTTCTAATTTTGCTCATTCAGACATATCCAAATATTGCATGGGAAGATGATGAGGATGGTAAGAACATATTTCACGTAGCCGTTGAAAATCGACTCGAGAATGTGTTCAGTCTAATACATGAGATTAGTGGACTCAAGGACTTCTCAGCAAAGTATAGAACAACAGGTAAAGAAAAATACAACATGTTACATTTAGCTGCAAAATTAGCTGCTCCAAATCATCTTAATAGAGTCTCAGGAGCTGCCCTTCAAATGCAACGTGAATTACTTTGGTTTAAAGAAGTTGAGAAGATAGTTTTGCCTTCACAACGTGAGGCCAAATGTGAAGTTGATTCTTTGATCAAGTTAACACCATGTGAATTATTCACCAAAGAGCATAAAGATCTCCGTAAAGACGGCGAGGAGTGGATGAAAAACACGGCGAATTCTTGTATGCTCGTCTCGACTTTAATTGCGACGGTAGTTTTCGCAGCAGCTTTCACGGTACCTGGTGGAAATGATGGTAATTCAGGCACGCCTATTTTTCAACATGAGTTTTGGTTCACTATATTCGTGATATCAGATGCGTTTGCTTTGGTTTCATCCTCAACTTCTATCTTGATGTTCTTGTCGATTCTTACTTCGCGCTACGCAGAAGACGATTTCTTGCACTCGTTGCCGTCTAAATTGCTTGTCGGGATTGCGTCGTTGTTCATCTCCATTGTGTGCATGGTTATAGCCTTCAGTGCAACGTTCTTTATGCTCTACAATCAGGCTAATATTTGGATTCCAACCACGGTTACCGCCATAGCAATTGTTCCAATTAGTTGTTTTTGTGCACTTCATTTTGGACTATGGATTGATACGTTTCACAACACTTACTTGTCAAGATTTCTTTTCAGGCCTCATCAACGGAAATTGTTCTCATCATCTGCTTCTCATGCTGTTGATTTGTTTCGTGAACTTAAGAAAAGAAGAAGTGAGAGAAAATACTATCGATGGGAACAATCTTAGGATGTGTTTCATTTGTTTTGTTGTGATGATACTGTTGGTGACAACAATCTTTCATGGGATTTCATTGAATGTTTACTTCGTGTGTAATATTTGGTTTTTGAGATCAATCAAGACTTAAATTGTCTTAAACTCTCTCCAATAAACTAGTCTATATAATATATTCAAAATTACATACCCCTAATCTTTTCCTTCAAATTGATATTTCGTTAATATTTTAAAAAACGTGAATTCTATCTCAAAACCAATTAAATTAATAGTAAGAAGAATACTTCATATATGTTTCTAAAGATTTTGAGACCTTTCTATTGTTTCATATGTGTGATCGTCATGCAACAAAGTGCCCATGGTATGCCTTCTTTTATATATCATTTTTCGGTCGATTTTCTTTTTTTTTTCTTTACCAAGTTGCCCATTGAAAGTTTATGAACTTTATTATTATTTTTTTTAATTATAGCAACAACAACGGCACGACGACCACCAACGACGTCTACAGATGAAGGAGGAAGGAAGACGATTGAGAAAAAAAATATATCTTTTTGTTCTAAAAATATATTTTTTAATTAAAAAAAACATTACTTTAGCTATTTCTAACTCAAGATTAGAATGTTTAGCAAATATAACAAAATGTCATGGTTATCATTGATAGACTACTATTTAAAATAAGATAAATTATTATAAATAAAATAAATATCAAACTAATTACAAATATAGAAATTTTTTACTATTTATCAATGATAGATTGCAATAGACTTCTGTCGCTTGATCGATATAAATCTATTACAGTTTATCACTAATAGATATTAAAACTTTTTTATATTTATAAAAGTTTAGCTCATTTTGCTATGTTTGAAAACTAAACTTAAAATAATTACCCTCAAATGATTAGATAAGAAAAAATAAATAACACACGATGGGGACCCAACATGGCAAAAGAAAAATGTTCACATGCATTAACTATCACAAAAAAGAAAAGGATAAGAAGGCATGATTTGATAAATCATATAAAGTGATTTTAAATATTATTAAAAGGAAAAGAAATAATATTTTATTGGTTTAAGGAAAAAAAAAAAAAAAAAACCTTATTTTACTAATTTGTGTTATTAACAAGGTATATGAAAGTGATTTTATATATTATTATTTTGATATGAGTACTTTTTGTGTGCAAGACACTAAAACAGTATTGGTCAGCGACAGTGACAAATGCTTTTAAAAAGACGTACGAAATCTACAAAAAGAAGAAAAAGGCAATATTCATTTTCCTTTCATATTTTTAAAAGCTAAAAATGACTAAAATAGCAACTTACCCTACAAAATTTGAGTGTTAAAAAAATTTGATCATAGATTGAACCCATAATCACTAGGCTAATCCATGATAGTTATAAAGTCATGAAGTTCAAATTCTCAATATTAACTTTTTGATACTTTATTCCTTGAGTAAAATTATATACAACTTCATATATTTTATTAAATGAGAATAATAATAACAAGAATTATATTATGTATATATCTGTTTCAGAGAAAAAAAAAAAGTTATAATGTATTTTGAAGAAAAAATTGTAGAGGAAGAAAAATGAAAGGTACATCAGTAGATATAACAACATCTATGGAGGGTGTTTCTTCGTTTATATTTAGAATAAAAAGGTAGATAAAAGTGCAGACCCTCTCCATACGCACAAATTTATTGTGCCACGTTTCAAACTTTAATTTCTTTTATAAAAGAAATTTAGAACTCAGATTTTGTTTCAAAAATAACTGCGCTCCAAGTTTGGGTTGAGTCCACTCAGCTTATTTCAAGTTTGTTCTTAGATGTCGGTTAGATATTATATTAAATTTATCTTCATCTATTAGTTTAAATTTTTGGGTCAATTGCCTCGCTGATATCATCTTAAATCACTGATTAAACCACAAGTTTAAGTTGATGGGTAAAAGCAAATTTAATATAATATCTAACAATGTTAGATGGTGAATGTCCTTGAAGTTATTGTCATTTGCTTTGGGCTTGAGACTATGTTGTCTATCAAGGTTTTGAATATTTTGGTGGAGTCAGATTGCTTAAAGGTCATCATTTTGCTTAATGATGTTGTTGTCGACTATTCTGAAGTCTCCTTCTTTGTTAAGGAGGCTTTGGATAGAAGCGATGGTCTGGGAGTTGTCTCCTTTTCCCATGTTCGTTATTGTCAGAACATGCTGGCATACAGTGTTGCGCAAAAAACTTTAGAGGCTTAAGAGTCTTCTATTCTTACCTCTCCTTATCCTGAGTGGTTTTCTCTTCTTGTATCTCGAGACATATTAATGTAGCTGTTTGTTTTGGTGGCTTTTGTTTTTATCCTCGGGGAGAAAAAAAAATGCCCTCCAAGCTGATTCCAAGCTAATTCTTCTCTCTTCAAATAGCCTCGCCTTTAATGTTGAGACTTCTATCACTAATTCTCTTAAATATAGACCCTCTATGCTGCAACGGAATTAAATGTGGTGGGGATGGAGGTTGTTGCAGCATTGCCTCTTTCTAGAACAATTTTCTGATGGATTTGATGGGAATGTCATCGACGGCAATCGAGATCCAAATCTGCAATTGTCGGAGTTCTTCACAAGTGAACTACTTGCGGTGGAGACAGACAATAGGACCACTTTTAACAACCAACTGCATATCCATTATAACCAATGATTAAATTCTAGGGACTAACTCTCGGATGACCAATTAGATTGATGATATGCTTTAGAACTCAATGACATAGTTGTACAACCTATAAAACTGATTTTGCTTAAGTAAGATCGTAGATCGATCATATGCTATAAAAAAATCTCGGGCAATACAAGTTTTTTAAAATTATTAGTTCAAACTCTTTAATAGGCATCTTTTACGGTAATTTAACATTAATAGAAATACATTTAGTATATAGCAAACCAAACAAACTTGTGTTTAAAAACATTTTTGAGCAAGTGTAACCAAACACCTGCATTGTTTTTATTGTAAGTAGTTTTTATCAAAAGTGTATAAATGAAAATTGTTGTTTCAAAATTATGTTTTTTTCCTAATCAATCCAAACCTGCCCTTAATTGTCAAATAATAGTATACTGGGAATAAGGGAAAAAATTATCCTTTTAGTCACGAGTTTTGAATAATATGTGCACGGATGGTCTCTACGTTGTCAAAATGTAACTTTTTAATTTTCGAGTTTTCAAGAATATGTGGTCTTTAAGTTTTGAGTGCACCTTTGTAATTTTTGAATTTTTAAGAATAGGTTTAAAAGATTTATGAAGTATTGTTTTAATATTTTAAATAATTTTTTTTAGGCAATAACAGACAGAAAGGGCCACAATTATTTTAAATGAGACCCTTCATGTGACATGGTCTCATAAGGAGGGCAAAGGGGGCTCGGTTGGATTGTTCGTGATCATGACTTCTATTCGTGTGGATGTAAATTTACTCAAAGGAAGGGGGTCGGTATCGATCTTTTGGAAATTGAGGCCATAGTGGAGGGTTTGATCGCTCTTTATTAGGAATGGAATGAGTCAAATTTATCGCTAGTAGTCGAATCCGATGCATTTAAAGGTCATTGATCTCATTAACGGGGTGGAGTCTTCTATTTTTTATATTTGTAACTTTGTGAGGACATTTCTTTTTGTGGGTAATTTTGTTAATGCCTCCCGTTTTTGTTATACCTGTTGTGAGGAGAATAAAGCAATCCATGCCTTGGCCTTGACTTCCTCTCAGAGCTACCCTTTGATCTGAAAAAATGTTTTTCCAAATAGCATTCTCCTCATCATCCGCAATGGAGAGGATAGATTGTAGTTATGGCCCTTTTTGTTTGTTGTGCCTAAAAAAACTATTTAAAAATATATATAAAAAATACTTCGTAAATCTTTTAAACATGTTCTTAAAATTTGGAGACCACAAAAGTGCATTCTAAAATCCTAAAGACTACATATTCTTGAAAGCTTAAAAATTAAAAAGTTACATCTGGACAACGTAGGGACCATAAGTGCACATACTATTCAAAATTCGTGACTAAAAAGATAAAATTTTCCTAATTTCTAGTAGTATTATTTGACCATTAAGGACATGTTTGGATTGACTAGGAAAATAAATATTTTTAAACGGATATTTTCATTTAAACACTTTTGATAAAAACTACTTACAATAAAAACAATTCATGTGTTTGGTTACACTTTCTAAAAAATGTTTTTATACACCAGTTTGTTTGACTTACTATATACGAAAAATATTTTTATTAATGTCAAATTACTATAAAGGATGCCCATTAAACACTTTGAACTAACAATTTAAAAACACTTTCATTGCTCGAGATTTTTTTAAGCATATGATCGATCTAATTGGTCATTAGAGTTAGTCGCTAGAAGCTAGTCATTCTTCAACCGATATCTAGTTGGTCAATCAAAGTTGGCCGTTAAAAGTGGTACCTGGAGTTGGTTGTCGAACGTGGTCACCAAAGTTGGTCACTAGTGGTGGTTGCCAGGTATTTTCTTATGGAGAAAATACATATGTTCCACTCTTTTTTGCAGTTTATTTAGTTTTTGAATTACATTTTCTTGCATGACAAAGTCTTCATTCATTTATTCTTTAAATCGAGTACTATTTAAGTATATCCTAGATTAGCACTACTCGTTTGTTTTACTAGCTACTCTAACTACACGATTGAAAAAACAAACTAAAAAAATATTTAAAAAAAAGAATTCTCCAAATGACAAACTATGTGTTTGGACAAGTGTATGAAGTGGAAAGAGATAGATGCAACAAGATATTTGAGAGTAGACTGAAGAAAAGATAGGTGTGCACCAAGATATTATTATGATTTAAAAGGAAACAATCACATGGGGTTTGGCTTTTGAACGCACTATCAAAAGTGGAGGTTCAGTCCCCATGGCCCCGTCTATGTAATCAAAATCAGCTCAGTTTAAGTATGATTACTTCACAGGTGAATTGAGTAGAGAAAAGTAGAATAATAAACGAAGAAGATGAAGAAACGTGTAAGAAAATCAAGGAGTTTTTCTTCAATTCCAAATAATCCATTGGAAGAGAATGAAAATGAAGATAAAGATGAGCGTGTACATGCTGCTTGGAACCGACTTGCTGCCGCCATGTTTAATGACACTACTTTGGAGACGCAGACCATAGACGTGGATGCACCCACCTCAGATAAGTTACTCCAAATTAGTGGTAAAAATTCCAACTCCCTTTTTATCAACTTCTGACTTCTTTTATCTTTTCTACGTTTTAGATTTAAAACCTTCTGTTCATTACCAAAAAAATAAATAAATAAATAAAACAAAATGGCATGCCCAGCTTTTTAGCTTTTATTTCCTTCGCTTTACTCTAAATGAAGTATTAGAGAAAGGACTCAAGGAGGAAATTAGGGGGATTTGGAGTTGGAGGGTCTCAAGAACATCTAGCAAGTGCTAGATCTTTTTATTTTTTATTTTTTTTTGCGACAACTAGCGTCAAAGGATAATTTTTTTTTTTTGGTTGATTTTTGAAATTTACTCTTATTTTCTTACCAACAGTTATTTTTACCGTACTACTCTCCTACTTTCTAATTGAATACTTGAATTCTTAACCAAGTTTAAAATCATGGTTACAATTTTCTGAACTTTTTTTTAGTTTTGAAAATGAGGGTTTCTTTAACTCTTTGCTTACCTCAACACCGGGTGAATTACTAAAACGAAACTCTCGCGAATGCAAAATGGCCAATCTCGCTCTCCTCTCTCCCTTTTCTTCAGGATTGCTCTCATCTCTCTCGCTCGCTCTCCACTTTCATGCTCTCCTCTGTCTCACTCTCCAGCATCCGTCTCGTTCTGCAACTTCAATAGATCTGGGCACAATCTTGCTCGCCGAAGAAGCTGTATCTTGCAATTCATGGAAGAAGATCGAAGAACAAGAGAGGATATTGAATCTGGGCGCTCGTCAGAGAAGAAGACTGCAAGAGAGAAAAAGGAAAAAAAAAAAAAAAAAAGAAAGAAAGAAGAAGAAAACAGGAAAACGTAGAACGAGAGAAGGGAAAAGAAACGCAGAATTGATGGAAGAGAAAAAGAAAATAGGGGTAATTTTGTAAAGTTGGTTGAAAATGGGATAAGCAAGATGTTAAAAATCTTACGTTTTAAAAAGTG
The DNA here is from genome assembly GCA_030954485.1 of Citrullus mucosospermus. NCBI lineage: Eukaryota > Viridiplantae > Streptophyta > Magnoliopsida > Cucurbitales > Cucurbitaceae > Citrullus > Citrullus mucosospermus. The sequence goes on along the minus strand of CM062057.1, from coordinate 4,408,543 downwards.
GGATACTTCTCATTTTGGCCTCCAAAATGGGTCAACCATATCATTTTCCCTTGATATTTAGAAACATTTCTTAGAAATTAGATAGAACAAAAAGTAGAAGTAGTATTTATAGCTTAATTTTCAAGAATCAAAAAATTAAAATCCTAATATTTATCAAACGAGGACTAAATTCTTTGAATGTGGGAGAGAAATAATGAGATTCTTTTTTCTTGAGTTCAACAAACATGTTACGGAATTAACAAATAAATAAAACATAAAACATAAAATAATAAAGATCGTCACACAGATTTTATGTAGTTCAATAACATTGTTCATAGATAGAGGGAGAGAGTAGTGTTATATTATTAGAGAGAAAATATCATATTACATAGATACATTTACAAGGCATTCCCACAAAACATTTTGTATATTGAGATTTGAATTCTTAACTTCATGTTCAAATAACATGTACTTTAACTAGTTGATAGAATGTATATATTTAGATATCTATATTTTTGGCAGGGTTGTTTTCAAATATAGCAAAATGAATTTAATTTATTTATAAAATATAGCAAAATGTCTCTGTTTAAGCACTGATAGACTACTATCATCTATCAATGTCTATTAGTTAAATATCTATCAGTATCTTTCACTAATAGACAGTGAAATTTTGCTATATTTGAAAATATTTTTAGTAGTTTTGTCATTCAAAACAATTACCCTTCTTTTTTGTGTATGTATACTATAACTAGTTGAACTATGTTCATATTGGTAGAATATATCATGGAGCTACCTAATATGCTTAGATAATTGGATATGATATGATAATTTCAGCTGCTACAAGAATATTTCTGTATCAAAATGCACTAAAGGGTGAGTGGGAATATGTGGAATTACTGCTTGACGAGAGCCCAGAGTATGTTCGTTGCGCAATAACAAGAAACAAAGAGACTGTTCTTCACATTGCTGCGGGAGCCAAACAAACTGAATTCGTAGAGAAACTGGTGGATAGAATGAATAATGATGACATGATTTTGCAGAACAAATATGGAAACACAGCCCTTTGTTTTGCTGCTGCTTCAGGAGTTGTAAGAATTGCTCAGTTAATGGTTGAAAAGAACGATGATCTTCCACTTATTCGTGGCTTCAACAATGCTGTCACCCCACTTTTCATAGCTGTCTCTTATAAATGTACAGAAATGGTTTCTTATCTCTTGTCTATCACTGATCTCGACCAACTAAACCACCAAGAACAGATTGAGCTTCTCATTGCCACCATACACAGCGGCTTTTATGGTAATATTACTTCTAGTTTTATTGGTCTAATACGAATTCTAATTCTAGTTGACACCACGAAATTTATGGCTAAGATTTTTCCAAAATATACGGTTATGAGTGCAAGCAAAATCCTACATTGGTTAGGAAAAAGGAATGATCATGTATATAGGTTCTGAATTCATTGTATGAGAACTTCCCTCTAGCTTCTTGTATATATTTTTATTAATGAAATCTCTATGGGGTCCGAGGCATGATAAGGGTGCTAGGAGGTATCAACCTAGTTGAGATGTCCTGGTGCACTCTTGGATCCCTTCATCCTCTAGTATTATGATTAAAAAAAAGTATATATATAGGTATAAAGACAATTAATTATCTCTATTGGTATGAGATTTTTTGAGTGGTTTCAAAAGCAAAATAATTATCATATACATGATATAGTGGTTATAAATGAGTCTCTTTGAATGGCTTTACAATTACACTTTTTCTCTAATATTCTAGAGAAGTCTACAATATATTTTAAATATTTGCTACCCAAAATTAAGTTTATATTTCAACAAGTTGTTAAACTTTTAATTTGGGTCAAATGCATCTCTAAATTTTTAATTTTATTTATAATAGATCCTTCACCCGGTTAACATTTATTAAAATTCACTAACCTATACTACTAAACACACAAAATTGAAAATTGAAAGTTCATGATGACCTGATCGTTTAAGACACAAAGTTGATAGTGGATGGGCTAAAACTTGTATATTTTAAAGTTTATTAATTAATGAATCGAATATCTTCACATTTTTATCTCATCTGGTATTCTTGCATGACTAACTTCATTAGTTATGGAGTTTCAACTCAAAAGTTGAAACTAATAGGCAAGTGATTGAAATAATTCATTTAGCTTATAAAGATCGAGTGCGAGTCTCTCCACTTTTCTAATGCAGCATCTTCAACAAATTCTATGTGATCTTTCACTCAGATATAAGTTTGTGGATTCTGCAAAGATATCCATATTTAGCAATTATGAAGGATATGAATGAAGAGACAGCATTGCATGTGATGGCCAGAAAACCGTCTGCCATGGATGTCACGAAGCAGCTAAGCAGTTGGGAATTGTACATCAACTCTTGTTAGTTACTCTAAACTACCCTTTAATTTATCTTTTATCTTAAAAAATATTATTTACTGAATAAAACTCTAATGGCCTCATCTTCTTTATGGCCTTTCAAAGGGATCTATCGTAAACCTGTGACGAAGACACTAGCTCATGAACTAGTTACTTTTGTATGGACCAATGTTCTAAGGAATTTGCCAGAAAAGAAGATGCTCCAATTCATTAAACATCCCACAAGATTATTAAACGATGCTGCATGTGCAGGAAATGTTGAGTTTTTGATTGTCCTCATTCACAAGTATCCAGATATAATATGGGAAGATGATGATGATGGTAAAAGCATTTTTCATGTAGCTGTCGAATATCGACTTGAGAATGTGTTCAATCTAATAAATGAGATCGGTAGGCTCAATGAGTTCACCGCAAAATATCGAACGTTCAAGGGGCGAAATTACAACATACTCCACTTGGCTGGACATCTAGCTGCTCCAAACCATCTCAATAGGGTCTCGGGAGCTGCCCTTCAAATGCAACGTGAATTATTATGGTTTAAGGTACGTACTCTTGTTTGAATCTTGACCATGATCCGTATTTAGATCAACATCACATATTTCATCTCAAAACCAATTAACCATAAAAGAAGTAATGAGACACATGTATGCATTCTCTGTGAGTGAGATCTCTTGTACCTTGCTTAGGCTTTATATGAAATATGATACTATATTAGACAAACATAGAGTTTCATCTCAAGACTAATTAGCTATGAGAGGAGTAACCTCTCTGACTGCCTGTTTCGATTAGTTGGAGAGCTTCTCCTTGCTAGTTTGAATTTGTCTCTCAAATGCACCAAAAGTATTATGGTCTATCTTATGGGTTTGGTTCTCTTGAATCCTTGTATGGAGCGAATGATCGTCACTTCAAAGATTTTTTCAAGCCTCCTTTATCTCTTTTGGAAGACATCTCCCTTGTTTGCGGCAAACTAGTGCTCTAAGTCAAATTTTTTTTGTAATTATGATATTCCCTTCCTTGCTTTGAATGGGAGAGCTTTCCATTTATCTCTTCTCTTGCTCCTTTAGTACAGATCTTTTATTACTAATGATATCAGTTTTTGGATTCGAAGTGTGATGGGGTGCTATGGATGTGTCAACTTAGTTGAGATACTCTGGTGCATCTACGATCCCTCTATCATTTATTATCTTGTTAAAAAAAAATTATGAGAGAATTAACTCATGCACCTTTTAATGATTGTCATCAAATCTCTTTCATCTTCGAACTTTTTCTTAATAATTTCTTAAAATCAATTAAAACATGGAGTAACTATGAGAAGAGTAACCTCTCTATCTTGTTGGATTTGCCTCTCAAATGCACCAAAAATATTTAAAATATTGTGGTCTCTAATCTTATGGGTTTGGTACTCTGAAATCTTTGGCTTGAGCGTAATAATTGTCTCTTTAAAGATATCTTCAAGCGCCCTTTATCGCTCTTTTGGAAGACATCTCCCTACCTGCGGTAAAGTGGTGCTCTAAGTTTTTTTTTTTTTTTCTTTTGTTTTGTAATGATGATAATTCCTCCCTTGCTTTGCATTATGTACCGATCTTTTACTCCTAATGAAATATCCACTTTTGGGATTAGGGGTGTGATAAGAGTGTTATGGATATGTTAATCTAGTGGTTGATATACTCTAGTGCACCTATCAATTCCTTTATTATCTTGTTAAAAAAAAAAAAAAAAAACCATGAGAAGAGTAATCCATTTAATGATGATTGTGATCAGATCTTTCTTTAAATTTTGGATTTAGGAAGTAGAGAAGATAGTTTTGCCTTCCCAACTCGAAGCCAAATCCAATATTATGTCTTCCCAACGACTGAAAGTGAAATCCAGTTTTCCAAATGTTCCAAAGTTGACACCACGCCAATTATTCACCCAAGAGCACAAAGACCTTCGCAAAGAGGGTGAGGAGTGGATGAAAAACACAGCAAACTCCTGCATGCTCGTCGCAACTTTGATCTCCACCGTAGTTTTCGCCGCAGCTTTCACAGTTCCGGGCGGGAGTAGTAATAATGATGGCACTCCTGTTTTTCAGCAGAAGTTTTGGTTCACTGTGTTTGTAATGTCGGATGCGGTCGCTTTGTTTTCATCCTCAACTTCTATCCTGATGTTCATGTCGATCCTGACTTCGCGCTAAGAAGATTTTCTGCATTCATTGCCATCAAGATTGCTGTTTGGACTGGCCACGCTATTCATATCCATTGTGTGTATGGTTGTAGCCTTTAGTGCTACCTTCTTTATCCTCTACCATAAGGCTAATATTTGTATTCCCACCATAGTCTCTGCCATGGCGATTCTTCCAGTTATTTGTTTTTGTTTACTTCAGTTTAAACTGTGGGTTGATATTTTTCACAACACTTACTCCTCTAGATTTCTTTTCAAACCCCGGCGACGTAAATTGATTTGATCATCTTGGATTGATGGGGAGTTAATTTTCTATTGGTTTGTAAATTTGGCGAGCACCGATCATCTAAAGCCTAGTCCGGTAATTATTTGATTTTCTATTTTTTTTTATATTTTAAAATTAAACCTATTTAATTTCTTTTCAATTTCTCATTATGATAATCATCTTTTTTTTAATAAAAATAGTTGAATTCTTAGCCAATTTTGAAAAACAAAACAAGTTCTTAAAAACCTTTTTTTTTTTAGTTTCCAAAATTTGTGTTGATTTTTAAAATGTTAGTAGAAATTAGATAATGAAAAACTATCATGGGTTGACCTAGTAATAGGTGGGAACATAAAAGAAAAAAGTCAAAGGGTTAAGGGGTTAGAGGTTCAATCCATGGTGACCACTTGTGATATAAAATAAAAAAATAAAAAAATAAAAAGATTAAAATTGAGATGAAAGAGGTATTTATAGGCTTAATTTTCAAAAACCAAAAATCAATTGGTTACCAAACGATGCCTTTTTTTTAAAAAAAAAAATTAGACTTATAATATATTTTTGGTTTTTTTTTTAACAGGATACTAGAGGAAGTAAGGATTAATGGTGCACCAGAACATCTCAACTAGGTTGACACCTCCTTAGCACCCTTATCATTCCCCTGAACCCATTAGCAATCTTCATTAAAATGAAAGAGAGTATATACAAAGAGGTAGAGGAAAGCACAAGACCAAAACAGAAACAACAAAGATAGAGGGACTACAAAAAAAGCTTCCAGTTCAAAGCAATAATAGAGGCATCATAATTACAAAAAAAAAAAAAAGAGATTTGGTACTCCACAAGGCATCCATCGAGATGATATCATCATAGAGATGGTTGTGATTTCTATCAATGCCTTTGAAAGTTCTTTTATTCCACTCGAGCCAGATATACCAGGAAATGGCAGTCATGATGTTACTCTTTAAGTTACGATCTTTCATGATCATTTTGAGTTGAAGAAGATGGCTCATAAGCTCATTTATGGAGTATATTAGTTGTGCGGTGGTCCCTAGTAATAAGCGATCCCAAATATTCCATGTAAAGCTACATGAGATGAAGATGTGCTCTAAAGATTCTGGTTTTGTCCTGCACAAAACACACAAATTAGGATTAAGATAAATAGATGGGTACCTTTTTTTTATATTTATCCACAGTGTTGAGGCCATTGTGGAGAATACTCCAAAGGAAGAATTTACATTTTTTGGGAATGAGCAATAACCGCAAAGTACCGGGGCTTATAATGGGCATATTAGTAGGAGCAACACGAAGGTGATTTTTCATGACTTTAACCGAGAAATAACCATCCAATGATAAATTGCATATAATCTTATCTATATCAATAGGATTGGTTGGAATGGTTGGTTGTCTCCAACCACTAGTAAGGGAGTTCCATGCCTCCAATTCCCTTTGTAATAAAGGCCAACGAGGGAATAATCGCCAACAATGGGCTTCAGAGTCCCAAGCATCTTGAACAGACACCAACAGTTTGTTAGTCATAGCAAAAAATCTCCAGCATTAGTCCAATTTTGGTACCATAAAAGAGTATTTTGGTTTTTAACTTTTATTTTTTAAAAATTAGACTTATAATTTATAAACACTACTACAATCTACAGTACTTTGTTTTATTATTCATTCTTTGCCCATGTTTTATGAAATCAAGTAAAAATTTGGAAATTAAAAAAAAATAATTTTCGAAAACATGTTTTTTTTTAGAATTTGATTATAATTTGAGTGGTTTATTCAAGAAATGCAATAACTATAATAAGAAATTTATGAGAATAAAAACATAAATTTTAAAAACTAAAAATTAAAAACAAAATTGTTATCGCATAAACCCCAAAGTTAGTCAATTTTTTAGAATAATAAAATTATCTTTCACTTGGACCCACCTTTCCTTATTTCTTTGATTGATCACAATAGTAAAGCGAGATTTCCAGACTCAAGCACCTTGTTTCTTGAACCACTTAACTTCTTGATAGCAAATACATACCAATGTTGGTTGATCAACTAGGCTCTCTTTGGCCCGAATCACAATTAGAGGCTTACCATACAAAAACCCATATAAAATAATCTTTCTACAAAGTTGTGCATCCATTTTACAAAGATCTGTGTGATACAACATGATAAGTTTAAGGTTAAAAATTAATTTTTGGAAACATATTAATTTATATTCCTAAACTTTAAGGGTTATATCAATTAAAACCCTGAATTAGCCCTCAAATTTCATAATTGTATCCATTTGCACTCTCCTCCAAAATTTGTTCGATTGATATCGTGTAAAACTTATGATTTAAGTCAACTGAACTTCTCAATTTTTATAAGTCAATCAATTTAGACCTTTCACTATGATTACCTTTGAAAATCATTTATGCATTGATTTTCAAACGTGTATAGACTTTTTCAAATGTTGATTTTACAAAATAGATTATTAGAGTAAACGCATAGATGATTTTCAAAGGAAATTCTCATAAATAGTCTAAATTAGTTCATTTATGAAAGTTTAAGGGTTTAATTGATACAATTATGATGTAAATTGATACACTTACAAAAATTCGGAGTTTTATTTTTTTTAGTATAACAACAATTGTGAAGTGGGAGATTGAATGTTCGACCTATAGGGACAGAGTATATGCTAATATCACTACACCAAGCTCACTCTGACAAAGGACGGAGTTTAAATGGATAAAAAATATCAGTTAATAATTTAAATTGATACAACTCCTAAAGTTTAGGAGTATAGATTTATATTTTTCTTTTTTTCTCTTTTTAGTTTATTGGAAATATGCTTAATTAACTAAATATTGAGTTGTATTCATGTTTGATATTTTTTTTTAGTTCTACAATATTGTTCCAACTTAAAAGATCAAACCATTAACCAGAAGCAACCATTTTTTTCGTCCCTGATGGGTTATGAATATGAAAATTTCGCAAAGGGAGATAGTGGGATGTTTGTCCTTTTTTTTTCCATCATTTTTCTTCTTTCTTTTGAAGCTAAAAACATAAAGGAAAAGTTGGAACAATAAAGTTCCTTTAGCACTAAGGTACAAATTAATTTATCATGGTGTGTACCCAGATGGAAAATCGAGAAATTTAAATAAAAATTTTATTTCTCAAATATATATTTTTGTCCATATATTAATAGATTAAAATATCATTTTTGTTCTTATATTTATATTTGGTTTTATTTTAGTCATATACTATAAACATCCAAATTTAAGTTCTGTCCATAAATTTTAATTTCAGCTCTTCACGTGAATTCATTGTTATTTTTTTCCAAAATATAGTCTATATCAACATTCTCTTTATAAATTTTAAAAATATATTTGTATAGTGTCTTTTCTTGTATGAATTGTTATTATTATTTGACCAATTTTTTATTTTTAATTCGAGAATGGCTAAATTTTTAATATCTATTGAGAGTGTAGTCGTACTAATTTAAGATTTAATAAAAGTGCAATAGGTAAGATGAAATAATACCTAAAGTACAGATATCAAAATGATTTTTTTATTTAATTTAATTTTAGTATTTTTTCATAGTTTTCACCATTTAAAAATTTTTAATTTAGGATATTTTTGGATTGTCTAACAAAATAGAGTGTTTTTCAAGAATTTATTTTTATTTAAATACTTTTTAGGAAAATGATTTAAAATTTAAAAAATAAAATTTAAAAAAAAAAAAGAAAAAAAAACACTAATGTGTACGTTTACATTCTCAAATTTGTTTTGTTTTCTATGTAAATAAAGTGTTTCTTTTCATATCAACTCCCCTCTGCAAAATAATTTCAAATGTTTCTCCAAGTGATGTTAGACTGTAATAGACTCGGATAGTCTATCACAATCTGGGTTTATCACTGATAGAAAGTAAAATTTTGTTATATTTATAAATAAGTTAGCTTATTTTGTTGTATTTAAAAACAGCCTAAGTACTAAAGACAAAAACATGAATTTAGAGAAAAGAAAAATAATTGAATTATATTTTATGTTCTTAACTGAAATAATGCACCTATATTTAAGCGAGCATAACTCAGCTGAAATATAATATGTGTTAGCAACTAAGAAATTTTTAGTTTGAATCTCTCCCCTTTATTGTACTAAAATAAATAAAATATATATAAGTTATCAACTTTAAAATCATAAGTTGAAATCTCATATCTATATTGAACCAAAAAAAAAATTAAAAATATATAATAATAAACACAATGGAGTTATGTGTTGGATACACACCTTAGACCATTCTCAACCCTTGTCGATACAACATTATTAATCACTTTACATAAGCCCACAAAAAAAAAAAAAAAAAAAAAAAAAAAAAAAATTGTAGGTTTCAATCCTCCAACACCAATTGTTCGAAAAAAAATTCATAAACTCTTTCTTTCCAAATTATCTTTTCATAATTTTATAATTACTTTAGAATAATGATTGCTCCAACTTTAAAACTTAATAATTAAAAAAAAAAAGTGTAATATTTCTCCTATATTTACTCCTATTCCCATTATTCTCATTGACTTTTTTTTTAAAGAAAAAAATTTCTAGTTCGATGGTCTATGTTAGCACCAGTAATATTCATTATTTGACCAAAAATTGTTTAAAAAAAAAAAAATTTAAGATTAACCTAAAGTCTATAAAATAATATAGTATATAACCAAACCGGCCCAGATGGTACTGTATTTCTTTGGGTCTTGTCTGCCATTTTCCTTTTCGAACATGTTCATTCAACCTTTAGTGCAAATATAATCCTTTTTCCATGTTGTCCCATCCCCATCACTATTTTCTTACACTTTTGCCCTCCACTCCAATGTAATAACTTTTAAAATATATCTAAATTTATTTTTTAGACTAGATTATGATTGATTATGATTGGTTTGAAACTTACTATTCAAATATTATTGTTTATGGTAAAACTTAAATCGGAGAGTTATGAATTCCACTCTTTGTTTGGTCTAAAGAGTTCGTGAGCTCCACAACTAAAAAACCATTAATTGTCTTTATCAACTCGTAACTCTTTAGATTTGACAACCCGAGTCTTTACTCATTTGTTGAGGAGAGGTGAGTTGAAACATTCAATTGAAAATGAAAGGGACTTGTATCATAATCCGAAAATACCCTTAGTTGTGGAAGTGGTTGTAGTGTGAGTGGTTTCCAATCCCCTCCAAGACCATTTTGGTAGGTAACCCAAGTAAGAATGGCTCCCTTGAAGAAGAATGTGAGGATAAGGAAGAAGAGGGTGAAGTACTGTATGAGAAAATCCCACCACCACACAAATACTGCTGTCCCAAAATTTCCATCTTCTTCATCTACTTTTGATTATCCCATTATCAATACTAATATTATTCCCAATAACACTAATTTCATCCCCCAATCATCTCACCATTCTCCCCCACACGAAATTCAACAGGAACAATATGCTTCTAATTCCTTCCATGCCCACTTGTCGGACGATACCCTTTCTTCCCTTCCTCCGCCGTCTACGGCTGACGACGGCCAATTGGGAGAGGACGCCAGTGGGTTCGGTTGCAGGGGATCGGACAGCCGGACAATAGACATTGCAGCAGTTTTGGAAGATCAACAACGGAATTCTAATGCTAAGAAGAGCGAAGCTCCATCACGTACGTAATTCTAATTCCACCTATTCTATAGCTGTCTCATGTAATGCTTTTAGTTTCATCAAAATTGTAACAATTATTGCAATTTTTACTCGCATTCATTTTTCAAAAGTTAATTGCTTACTAATTTTGGTAAAACTCTCAATATTTACTGATTTCAACTTTAAAATTATAATAATAATAATGATAATAACTTCCTCCAAAATGACTCTGGCTTAATGTTCGAAATCGACCAAGGAACAAACTCCTGGATCTAAGAGGTTCTAGTTCTGGGTTTTCTTTCTTTTTTTTTTTTTTTTTTTTTTGGGTAAATGTGGAGGAAAGAGAAAAGAAAGATAGGACAGAAAGAAGGAAGAAAAAGAGGAATGAGAGGTAAGAGGCAGAGGAAGAGCAAGGGGACGACGGGCGACGTTGAGAAAGGAAAGAGGATGATGGAGGAAAGAGAGAGAAAAAAAAATTATAATTTTTTAAAATAGTAACAAATATTATTTTCCTACAATTAGGGATTTTGTGTAATTTTATTTCAATTTAGTTTATATACTCGTAATAAATTTTAAATTCAGTTCCTCCAAATTAATTTTTATCAAAATCAAAACTTAAAATGAAAATACAAATAAACAACCAAAAAAAATGAAATTGAAACAATCAACCATAAACTTTCGATAGAGCCTAAATTAATATTTTTTTGAAGTAGAAATATAGCATTTGAAGTATATTGGACTAAAATTATATTAATCAAAATTTAAATTATGGAGAGCAAAATAATATTCCCACGCCATTTTATTATAAAAAATATCATACTGGTCTTGGGTATTTTAACTTAACTAATATTTTTTTTAATTTATTTGTAAGTTTTTAAATTCTTCAACTTTTAAGTACTTTTTATTTCTCTTAAAACTTGTTCCCAATCTCTCTAACCTTTTCTCTTTAAACAATTTTTTTTTATCTCTTTCAACTATTATTTCTCTATTTTGTTTCCTATCCTTTCTCTTACATCTCTTACTTTTAGGGAAAAAAAACAAAACAAAAATACATAACAAAAAACCAAACTAAACTAGAATAAAATAATTAAAATAATTATCAAACGGGGCGAAAATGATTTGGAGGACTTAAATTTTGTAATATAATTAACGTTGTTTTTTTAAGGTACATTTTTCCTTGAAGGACAAGCTTGAAGGTGAAAAATTAATAATATTTTGGAGTGGATGAGTTTTATGATGTATTTTAGGTTTAGTATCAATGCGTTACTTAAGTTTATATGTAGATATATGATGTAATATTATAATATTCAGCAGCTTGATAATTGTCCACTCTAGGTATAAATATTTTCGCAGCTTTGTTTTTGAACGGTGCAAAAGGTCTTATATCAATATTAATAGAGATAATTGTCTGCATATGTGTATTCATGATCATTTCTTTTCCCTAACTAACGTAGAACGCTTTGTTTGCACATAACACAGCTCGGGAAAAAACATTTTTGTATCGATCTGCACTTAAGGGTGAGTGGAGAAGGGTGGAATCAATGATTGAGAAGTATCCACATTATGCTCGTTCTGCAATTACAAAAAACGAAGAGACTGCTCTTCATGTTGCTGCTGGAGCCAAGCAAACAGGGTTTGTAAAGGAGCTGGTTCACAGAATGAGCTCCATTGATATGACTATGCAAAACAAATATGGAAATACTGCCCTTTGCTTTGCTGCTACATCTGGAATCGTAAGAATTGCCCAATTAATAGTGGAAAAAAATCAAGATCTTCCACTCATTCGTGGCTTCAGCAACCTTACTCCACTTTTCATGGCGGTTTCTTATAAACGCAAATTAATGGTTACTTATCTCTTCTCTGTTACCGATCTTTACCAACTCACTCCTGAAGATCAGATTGAGCTTCTTATTGCCACCATACACAGCGACTTTTTTGGTAAGTCATTCATCAACTCAACAACTTATTCCGCTTTATAATTATTTGTTTTTTAGTGATTTTTTAATAAAAGAAAAGTTACACTTCTGGTTATTGACGTCTAATGTTGATGGTTTCACAAGTTAAGATGAATTCTTTAAATATTAATGGAGGATGCTGACTTGGCTTTCTCTTCTCTCCACTTCCATCTTGGGAGAAGTGGAAGAAAAATGTATATATTTATTTTATTTTTATTATTATTATTATTTTATTTTTTTAAAGGTCACGTCAGTACCCTGATCCATTAATATTTAAAGAATTTTGTCAGTAGCGAGACTAGATTAGAGCATTTCCTCAATGTTACGAACTAAATTGATTGATTTCGAGACTTAGGGATCAATTTGAAAAACAATCTGCAAATTCTAGGGATCAAAAGTGTAATATTCCAAAAAAATGTGATTTTTTTTTATAGTATGTGGGGTGGGAAAAATTGAACCTCTTACCTTCAAGGACAATAATAGTGCACTTTGTGCAAGTTGAGCTATACTCATCCTAGCAAATAAAATAAAATAGTTGTGTGATGTTTTCTCATTGTTTAAATTTATAATAGTTTTCATTATATTCTTCTACAAAACATTTGAATAGTAATTCATAACTAAATTCCACAGAAAAAAAAAAAGTTGTATTTGTTAAATCAACGATCAGAACAGAAACAAGTGCGTTTTGTCATGGATACCACTGCCTTTAAAGCAATTTCGGTACGACAGTGGTGCTAATCGTTGATGTTGATTGCTTCACATGGTTAACACAACACCCTCTATCAGACGTGCACTCGTCGGATGGAGGGTTGGAATCAATGAGAGATAGCTTAGAATCAAAAGAATCAAAACGACGGTAGAGGAAGAAATCAAAGGAAAAATGTCTTACTATTCTCGGTTTGTCTTCTGGTTTTTAAGAAGAAGAGGAATAGAGGAGGAGAACGACCGAATTCATATCTGAAACCGATCTGAAAATCGCTCCAACGATAAAGAAAATTAATCATCCAATTAATTATCCAACGGTAAGAAATTAATGAAAACATTAATTTTGTAACCCTCCAACGGTAAGTAGAAAAAATTAATTAAGTGAAAATAATAAAACTCTCTCTTTTTTTTGTGCAACGAACGACGGCGGCATGCCTGTGGAGGAAGACCCTTTACTCCCACTCTCTCCACTTTTACAAGTTCTTAGAAGTGTGTGTATATATATACACACCCTCTTAGCACTTCCAAATTTTCCAATGTGGGACAAAGAAGATGCCACTTAGCTTTTGGGCCTTGGGCCTAATAACAAATGGGTCATTTCCAACAATCCCCCACGAATGACCTACAGATACCGAAAATTTAAAAATGAAAGAAAGATGAAAGGAATTCTGAGCAAAGGACTGATGGTAAACTTAAGCATCAATATTTTGTGATTTGAATTGGTGCATAGTGAAGTGGGGCAACAACTACATTCATTAAAGTGAGTTTCCTCTTGAACTTTTGCAAATTCTAGTTGAGACCCTCACAACACGTTTCAATCCTTATGATTTCTCTCTTGATTCCTCTATATGCATAGAATGCTATTTTGGGCTATCATAAAACATTGGATCATCGTGAAAGCTTTAGAAAGAGACCCTCAACTCTTTCATAGAACGCAACTTACACCTTCACTTTCACATTAGATGCTTCATCAAGTCTATCACAATAGACCACCTAAAATAATGGGCTATGGATCATACTAAGGGTTTAAGTCGGCCCATACTTGTTAAAGATTCTAAGATTACTCTCCTTGTTTGACCTATAGTGAGAGGGTCTGCCAAATTTCTCTTGGACCTCACATATTCCAAGGAGATGATCCCCTCCTTCAACAGTTGTTTCACAACTCCATATCTTAAGCGAATATGCCTCCTTTTGCCATTATACACACCTATTTTCTGCAATACCTATAGCAGCTTGTGAATCACAATGCAAAGATACTGGTACAAAAGCCCCCCACAGTGGCACGTCTCCTAGAAGACTTTTGAGCAATTCTACTTCTTGTCCAGCTAGCTCCAATGCTATAAACTCTGCCTCCATATTGGATCAAACTATATAGGTTTGTTTAGCTGATTTCCATGAAATAGCTCATCCTCCTAGTATAAACACGTATCCACTTGTAGAATTTACTTCATCGTTATTTGTTATCTAGTTAGCATCACAATATCCTTCTAACACCGCAAGAAAATTGTTGAAATGCAAACAGAAGTCTATTATTCCTTTGAGGTACCTTAGTAGGCGACGAAGTGTTGTCCAGTGAGTTTTATCAAGATTATGGGCATATCTACTCAATCTACTCACAACATATGCAATATCAGGTCTAGTATAGTTCATCAAAAACATAACATTATAGATGATTTTTGCATATTCAGATTGAGATACACTTTCATCTTTATTCTTTTTAAGACTCATACTAGGATCATAAGGTGTTCTAATAGGTGTCAAAACTGTCAAATTTCTTCAAAAACTTTTCAAGAGGCTCTAACTTGGACAGATTTGGAAGAACTTTTCTAGATTTGATCGACATGGTAAAAATTGCTTTCAACTGTTAAATCAATGATCAGATAAGGAACAAGTGAGTTGTGTGATGGATATCACTGCCATGAAAGCAATTTCGACACGACCGTGGTGCTAATCGTTGATGTCCGTTGCTCCCCAAGGTTAACACCAACACCCTCTATCAAACGTGCACTCGTCAGATGGAGGGTTGGAATCAATGAGAGATAGCTCAGAATCAGATCGACGGTAGATGAAGAAATCAAAGGAAAAATATCTTACTACTCTCAGATTGTCTTCTAGCTTTTAAGAAGAAGAATAGTAACAAAGGAGGAGAACGATTGGATTCAAATCTGAAAACGTCTCCAACGGTAAAGAAAATTAATCATCCAATCAATTATCCAACAGTAAAAAATTTCATTAATTTTGTAGCTCTCCAATGGTAAGAAGAAAAAATATTTAATTAAGTAAAAATATAATAAAACTATTTCTTTTTTTTCACACACAACCAATTGCTCAAGCTTAAGCCAACCTATTCAACCAAACAAACAAGATTTCTTTTTCTACTCTCACTCTATCCATTTTTACAAGTCTCTAGAAGTGTTTATATATATATAAACTCTCATATACATATATATATATATATATATATATATATATATAAACTCTCATCACTTCCAAATTTTTCAATGTGGGACAAAGAAAATGCCACTTAGCTTTAGGGCCTTTGGCCTAATGACATGTGGGTCATTCTCAATAGTATTTAATAATGTTTTCATTCTTAGTTTCTGTTATTATGTATTACTCCTAATTTCATTTTCTTATCAAGATTTATATTTTTTTTTTTAAGAAATATTTGAATTCTTCATAAGTTCAAAAAATATATATATATATATATATTTTTCAAGAACTATTTTTTTAATTTTAAAAATCTTTTATTTGATTTTTGAAAACATGTCAACATGATAGAAAGTTGTTGATAACAAATTAAATAAAAATAAAAATGAAGGAAGCCGTGCTTGTAAGTCTTAAAGTTATGAATAAATGGGTTATTAAACATTAAACAATGTGGTCTTATTTTATAATCTTATTCCATTATTTTCTCATCCTTTTTCAGATATAAGTTTGCAGATTCTAAGAATGAATCCAAATTTAGCAACTATGAAATGCGCAAAGAATAACAATGAGACTGCATTGCATGTGATGGCTAGAAAGCCATTAGCAATCGGGAGCGCCACAAAGCAGTTGAACCTTTGGAGCAAGTGCATCAACTTTGGTTAGTCTTTTTCAAAACCAAAATTTTCAATTTGTCATATACATAGGTAATAGAATTATGTCCAAACTTGACAGTGGGTTCGTTGTCGACCCTAACATACAATTTAATAACTAAGAATGAAACATTTGATCTTTTGACTATAGGTTTCAGTGGGATCTACGATAAAAAAATGATGAATATATTTGCTCGTGAAGTGGTTAAATTTTTATGGGAATATATTGTTGAGGAGTTTCAAGAAAAGGAAATGTTGGAATTCATTAAACATCCCACAAGATTACTACATGATGCTACAAGAGCAGAAAATGTTGAGTTCTTGATTCTGCTCATTAACTTGTACCCAGATATAGTGTGGGAAGAAGATGATGAAGGCAAGACCATATTTGATGTGGCTATTGAAAATCGACTTGAAAATGTGTTCAATCTCATTGATGAGATTGGTGGGCTTAATGAGTTTGCAATGAAACATAGATTAACTAATAGAAACTACAGCATGCTACATACTGTTGCAAATCTTGCTACCCCAAACAATCTCAATAGGGTCACCGGAGCTGCCTTTCAAATGCAACGTGAATTGCTTTGGTTCAAGGTACTTTTACTTGTCATCCACACCTTCAAATCTCTTCTTCCTTCTTCTTCTTCTCTTCTATTGGTTAAATTACAAATTTAGTCTTGATGATTAATTTGGAGAAAGTAAGAATTTAGTCCTTCTAGTTTATAATTAGAATTTAGTCTATGTATAGTTTAATAAAGTTCTTATAAATAGTCTTTGGTAGGGATTATTTATGTGAAGATTCTATTAAACCATAGAAATTATTTATGAGAGTTTTATCAAACTAGAAAAACCAAATTCTAACTTTTAAAACTAGAGGTAGACTAGATTCTAACTTTCTCCAAATCACACAAACTAAAATTGTAATTTAACTCTTTTATGACAATTTTGATCTTTATAGTTTAGTGAAAGCAAAAATTTAGTCCTTAAATTTTAAAATTTAGATGTCTTGATGGTTTGACCTAATTCTTACCTTCAAAAGCCAACTAATGGGTTGAGTGTGTCTTTGGTATATTTAGCTAATTATGTGGTTAAGTGGCTGACTGGATAGATAAAATGGATCGGATATAAAATAGATTTAGGAGAGTATCTTGTATTTGGAAAGTGTACCAAAATGGTTAGAAACAGCCTAAAAGTTTTTTACCTTTCATAAATGCCACTCTTTTTTGCCAATTATTTTAATAACTCATCCCACTACATCTTTCTCGACAAGGATCAATACGAAGACCAAAACATTAAAAAATAATAATAATAACTTTCTTTAAACGGCACATTTAAACCAACGAATTTTCGGGCCGGTGAAATTCTGGTCAAGACGAAACTAAAACTAACTACTAATCTGCTTCAAATATTATGTAATCTTTCTTCTAATTAGATTTAAATGGATATTAAAATAGGTAATTTGAAAAAGACTACATATATAATATTTAGAAAAAAGTACATAAGATTATTTGGAAATCCTGAAATAGAGAAATTGAAAAGGGTATGTGACAAGGGAGGGAACAATTAATAGCTTGGTCCCATCTTTGTCTTGGTCTAGATTAAAATAAAGTAGAACAAAAAAAATGATAGTTGAATATGTCATCAAAAGAAGCTAAATTTTTTATTTAGGAATCGATTCTGGCAAGTATTCCTTGTACTTTGTCGACTGTACATATGGGTTAAAAGTAGCTAACTCAAGAAAATTGGTTACGTATAAGATTGATTGAGGTGGATTTTAGGTCAGTAATTGGGTTAATTAGGGAATACAAAAAACCACTCACACAGAAATATATATGGTTAACTACCATGTACTCAACGCTGTTTAGTGGCTTTAATGGTAGGAACTATTTATGAAGTTTTATCAAATACATAAAGGAAAAAAATTATAATTTTTCTCCAAACCGATTAACTAAACTTGTAATTTAAACATTTTTTTTATTCTATTTCATAACATTATTTCATATATATGAATCAATCAAGGAAGTGGAAAAGATAGTTCTGCCTTCCCAACTCATGGCTAAATCCAATGATCCAAATCCACAAGTATCAAAGTTAACCCCACGTGAGTTATTCACTGAAAATCACAAAGATCTTCGCAAAGCTGGTGAGGAGTGGATGAAAAACACAGCAAATTCAAGCATGATCGTTGCAGCTCTAATCACCACGGTTGTTTTTGCGGCAGCCTTCACTGTTCCCGGCGGATCTGATAATAATACAGGCCATCCTATATTTCAGCATACGCCTTGGTTCAATGTGTTCGTGATATCAGATGCAGTTGCTTTGGTTTCATCTTCAACTTCAATTCTAATGTTCATGTCAATCCTAACTTCGCGTTACGCAGAAGACGATTTCTTGCACTCGCTGCCCTCCCGGTTACTCATCGGACTCACATCCTTATTTGTGTCTATAGTGTGCATGGTTGTGACCTTCACTGCAACCTTCTTTTTGCTCTACCAAAATGTCAATTTATGGGTTCCACTCACTGTTGCTGTAATAACAATTCTCCCAGTTTGTTGCTTTTGTCGACTTCAATTTAAACTTTGGGTTGATACATTTCATAACACTTATTTGTCTAGATTTCTTTTTAGGTCTCGAGGTAGATTGTTCTCATCATACTCATATGCATCTTAATTAACAACACTTGCTATTCTAATTATTATTACTCAAGTTGATTATGTTGGATTCTAACTTTTTTTTATATCCCCTTTTTCAATTTGGCAAAGCACAGTGTTAGCTAGGAAAAAGCTTGTGTAACTTTTTGAAGTACTCCTTGATCACAATAGGAACAAAAGCGAAATGTTGAATGTTAAAGCGAAGTAACACACTCTAAAGTGTGAGTATAATTGTATATTGAAGAGATAGGAATCGGGGAGATGGGAATTTGGGAAATAAATACTTACGTTTTTTTTTTTTTTTTTTTTTTTAATAAGTACTTATAGATAGTAATCTATCGCGATCTATCGTGGCTTATCACAGATAGACAGTGAAATTTTGCTATATTTGTTAATATTTTAGTTCTTTTTGCTATATTTGAAAAGATCTCATTTATTTAATATATAAGTATAAATTTTTTATATTTAATAAAAAACAATATATATAAATGTAAAGCATCACTAATTGAAGGGCACATGCCCCTAGCCCCTTAATAGATTTGCCCCTGCTCATATAGGGATAACAAGCACGTAACTTGACCATTGGATAAGAAAAGGCTATTTAGTAGCTTTAAACTGGAGGAATTAGCAACATAATAACAAAAGCAATTAGAATCTAAAGCACTCTAATTATATCAATTTTAAAGATTAAACATGCTTGGTTTAAAATTGGAAAAACAGAGGAAGATAGCTTACTTGTTGATGCTCAAAATTGAAGCTAATCTCTTTGAATTTCTGATCACAAACACTTTGTAGACAACCTTTAATGTCTTCCTTGTTATCCTCAGGCCTTAGAACGGATTGTGGGATCCAAATTGAGCTGAATTTGGAGCTACTTAATGAAGAACTCACAGTTTTTTAGAGCAAAGAGTAGAAGAGCTTTTCAATAGAAATTTAATTTGTTAAGAAAACTCAACCTTTTTCTCAATTTTTCTCTTCTATTTAAAGAAGAGAGCATGCAAATTGACAACAAATTTGCTGATGAATTCTCTCAAATTGGAGGTGGAAGATGAAGGTGGAGAAGGAGCATGCATGGTGAACACCACCTCCTTCTCCATGCAAATTGGATTTTTCTAATTCCAAATTGGAATTTAAAAATCAATTAAAATTCAATTTAATAAATTGACATTTAATTCAAAATTAATTTTTTAAAAAAATTAATTTAAATAATAATTAATTATATTATATTAATATTTAATATTAAATTAATTATTTCTCCACTACTTCGAGCAAATTCCAACCCGATGAATCTCTATTCATTCTGAAAATATTTAAATCACATTTAAATATTTTTAACTCTCTGATTTCGTCTAATTCATAATTAAACGAAAAAATTATAAATTTTGCTTCTTTACTGAATTCGAACATTTCAAATTCACTCAATATAATGTTCTAAGGTTTAGTCCATGAGCTAACAAGAGGACCTAATTGACCTACAAATCATGAGTTCCAACGATTCGAAATTAACCAGTTAAACTCTTTAACCTAATTAATTAACATTCGTTAACTACCGGATCACTCCACTAAAGCCCAATAGTTACACTCTTCTTACTGTAGATATATTTCTGTCCACTTGATATAACCATAATAAGTAAGTCAATCCTTCACAAGTTGTTCGTAATTACAGCTGGGTCAAAATTACCATTTTACCCTTGAAATTACATCTCGTTCCTTAAGTCCCACTAATCCTCTAATGAACAATCGATTTGTGGTCCAACCAACAAACTTAATGTCTCTCGGGCCAATAAGAGAGTTGGGCCCTTTGTTCATGTAAGCACTGACTTGCGTACCAAGCGTTGGGGTGCGGCAATGCGTTTGTGGCTATGCGTTGCAAGGGAAGAAGTAGTCGTGAGTGAGAGAGAGAATTTTTGGAAAGTAAAATTTTGACTAAGTGTTGGCCAAGTCCATGCGTTGTTGATTGACTCACGGAGGGTAGTGAGCTGAAGCAGCTGCCCGCGTCGAAGGATAAGTAATTTTGGCGGGAGAAGAAATGTGCTTGAACCATGCGTTTAAGTCACTCTGCGTTGAGGACAGTTATGCGCTGAAGTCGATGCGTTGAAGACAGACATGCGTTGAAGCCACTCCGCGTCGAAGACAGAGTGGTCTTGACGCGACGAAAATAGTGATGTATGACGGGGATGTATGCGTCCAAAATAGGAGGCGTTGAGGACGACACCATGCGTTGGGTGTGGTTAGTTGCTGAAGGCGTTGAAGGAGAAGTTAACATGAGTGCCTCACGTTGAGGTGAGAATCCTGCGCTAGCCTGCGGGTGAGGGATAAGTCGGCAACATAAATCTTGGTGTTTGTGAAGGCTAAGTCGGTAGTATATATAGTTGGATTAATTAAATGTTTAATCATTTTTAAGACCTTTCGAGAGCTTAAGTCGGTTCCATATTTCAGACAAACTTCAGAAGAAGATTGAGGAAGGTGTTCTTGCGGATTTTGGACGAAATTCTACTCATATTGATGTTGAAAACGGAGCTGGAACAGAGGATTGATTGAAGTCGCACAGACTAAGCAGTGGTTGATATTCAGAGTAGAACGTATAGAGGAAGCCGAGTTTAGAGCTGAAATTTGGAGGTTAGTAAGTTAACATAGTTCCTAACAAATTTTGTGAAGGATGGTAAAACTGAAATTAAAGATTTATTATGTGAATCTTTAGGAAAAGCAGCACTTACAAGATTGTTAAGCAATCCGGAGCAGCATGAGGTGATTTTGGAATACCGAGAGAACGAAGAAGAGTTAAGCCTTGAAACTTTGAGGTAAGCTATAAAACTCAATTCTCTATAAGTTTGTAGAAGAGAAGAAGTTCTAAATCCGTCTGAAATTATGACTTTTAATAGATTGAAGTAAGAATAAGAGGAAAGGAAGAAATTACAGTGCAGAGTGCCGCTAAGAATCAAATATCGGCACACTATCTGGGTACTGATAGCGAGACGGGTGTCGCTGAGACGCAAAGGAGTTTTCCGTCTCACAAATCTCGCTAGATATCGCTGAGTGTCGCTGCTAAGGTAAGGTAACGCTAGCGTCGCTCAATCAAGTATCGCTAGTAACAGCTTCTGTTGGGTAGTATCGCTAGGATTCTCGCTTATGATGTTAGTTTAGAAAAGGAGGAAGGTTCAATGTTAAGTAACATGAGATAAATGTCTCTTGCAGGCCAGGAAGAAATAGGGAAGGCGTATAACCCACGCAAAGCCTAGAAAGAGTTGTGAGTGACTATTTTACTCTTCAAATTGATTTTTATTAAAAATATTCTTATGGAATATGATTTTGCGGTGAACTATTTTAAATGCATAGTGTTTGATTGCATTACTTACAAAGCATGTTATATGTTTTCTAAAGTTGAAAGAAAGTATTACTTGTATGAAAGATTATTGAATAAGGATCTATATGATTTTCCATGAATGGATTTTTCCTATAAATATTCATGTAAACAGATTCGAAAATGTTTTAGAGGAGGCTCAGTGCTCAAGGACACGAGAAGGCACGTGAGTTTCCCCGGGACCCAATACTGAAGGACATGAGAAGATACTTGGGCAACCCGTCATATTCCTATGTGCACATAGAGGGTGATTTGGCTGATGCGTTGAGGTTGCTCCGCATTGAGCCAGGGACGATTTCGACGTTGGGTGTGTTGAGCTTTGCTCCACCCCAACTAAGGTTGTTTTCAACGTTGAGTGCGTAGAAGCGTTGCTCCACCTCAACTAAGGGAAAAGCTTGAAAAACTAAATTGTTATTGCTCATCTCCTTGAAAAACATTCATGTATGATTTGAAATTTGATTTATGAGATTAATGGATTTGTGGAAAGTATGTTTAAACTGAATGATATGTTAAATCCTTACTTATTCGTTATACGTAACATGCCTGTTTTCAATGAATGTTCGTTTTACAAAGATTTGTCACTCACTGGGCTGTTAGGTTATGTTTTCCAATGTTCTCCTTTTCTCCCCCTAGGTAGCAAGGACGTTCCCGGTGCTTAGCCTACTTCAGCTCACCCTACCTAAGTCTCAAGTTCTCAAAATTCAGTCAAGTCTGAGAGTTGTACGTTGTATATGACTTTATGTAGATGGTATGTAGACCTAGTAGTGTTGAGTGGGGATTGTAGTGGAGTTTTGTACATTGTATAATGGATATGGAAGTGAAATTATGTTATGTAATAAAAGTGTACTCTATACAGGGAATAATATTATGTTATAAGCATGTGTAGTATGACTGAGTTCTATGTATGTACATGAGTAAAGGTATGCATAGGAAAGAATGTAAGATGAGACAATATGCATCACAAGAGGGGTGATGTTTATTGTCTTCACATTCCCTTTCAGGTTAGGTGGGTAATCTGGGAGGAGGTGTGACAGTTCAAGTCTCAGAGTTAGTACTTAAGAGAACAACTTACCTACTGACCTAGAAATAGGTAGGAGTGAGTTCTATCTTGCAAGACTATGTCCACAGCTATCTGTTTGATCTTATCCCTAAAATGGGAGGCTTATTGAGTCGGTGAACTCGGGTCAACTCTCACTTATGCAAATTAAAAGATAATCTCAAATAGATAGGAGTTCATAGTTAGCTCAGAATTCAGATCGAGTTACTTAGGTCATCAGGTTTGAAATAATCAATTTTAACAATTAAACAGTGTTATAAAGTAGAAGTTATTATTTTATGGTCCGGTCTTACGCAAACTCATTGCATAGAACGCCCCCACTCACATGTCTCTACATGTACGATATACAAAGTGGGTCGCATGCATAGTGTCCTAGGATAAGGTACCCAATCTTATTCTTATACTATAGATTGTTTTGGCTATTACTTAAATTTCATCCACTTTTATATCTACCCATAAAGTCTAAACATACAACCTATAGCCAAGAATTCTTAGTTTATTGGATTTAATAAATTGTAATTCATATATTCAATAACAACTTTACTGAAAAAATCTCGATAATAATTTTATTGAGAATAAGTTACAAAAATTACAAAGAACGAGTTACAGGACATAAAACTCCAACCTAAACAAGGGATGCAAGGAAAAATCGAAAACTGCTTGCCAGGTCAGCCAGTCGGTTTGGCGGCATCGGGTTGGAAATATTCAAAACGAAACATTATCAATCTATTTCGGGTTTTGGCCCCAAAAAATTTTGTAAAACCGAATCGGTCGGTTAAATATATATATATATATATATATATATATATATATATGTTGAGTTTCAATCTATATTTCAAAATCTTCCCTGGTTAATTTGGTTGGTAATCTTCCTTCAAAACAATTGTTGTGGGTTTGATTCTGGGGTAGTGCGAAATTTTATTTTATTTGAAATTTAATTCAAAAGGTGTTGTGATTTATCTCTCTCCCATCTGCGCATCTGTTATTTGGCCAACAGAAACCCTAGTCGACCAAACTCGCCAACCTAACGGTTTGGTTGTTCAATTTCTTAACAAATTTGGTTCGAGTTCGGTTCATAAGAATCTTTCTCCGATTTGAATGGTTCAATTCCAATTTTCTCTAAAAATCGAGTCAAACCAAACTGCTTCCACCTCTACTTTTAAACATCATTTTATATGAAATACAAAACATGTGTTTTTTGAAAAATGAAAAATCATTTTTATTGTGTGATTACTTAAATTTTGTAGTTTATAACGAAATTTGATCCTTAATTTTTTTTAGAAGGCCTATTTAATTTATTATATAAAAAAATTTCATTAAATTTTTAATAATATTGTCACGACAAAGTAGAGATTTTATAGATTAAATGATTACTTCTAAGTAATTTCAATGACCATATTTGACCGTATTTATATTTATAGTGGGTTTGAAGTAACTTAAAAAATATAGATATATTTTAAAGAATAAAATAACGTTTTTCTGTAATCGCTTTTGAAAAAATAGTAATTATTAATTTAAAGTTGGTTTAGTATAGCGTAGTGAGTGATTTGGAAGGGTCAAAAGCGGTTTCTCTTTTCCTATAAAAAATGATAAATAAGAAGAAGGAGCTCAGAAATTGGATTAATTTTTTTAAAAAGAAAATCTTAAGAAATACTTGATAGATGGATTGTTAAAAAAGACGTCCCAGATCCTTTTTTTTTTTTTCTATTTTTTATTTAATTTTTAAATTTCAAAATATTACCATTTAACTTTTTCAGATTTTAATTTTATTTTCATTTACTTTCTAAATTTTAAAATTTACACTTTTAACGTTAATAATTTACTAAATCAACACTTTAGTCTTTGACACTAATGCCTATAAATTATTTTTAAATTAATTATTAAATAAAATTATAAAATTAATTTTAATAGTGACAAAAAAAATAGTAAAATTTAATTAATTGATAAAAAAAAATTAAAATTTAAGAGTGAAATTAATATTTAGCGAAAATTAGATGTTGAAAATGTAAATTTTGAAACCTAATAACCAAATTAGGGGAAAAACCTCAAATTTTAAGTATACTAAAAAGGGTAATTACAATAGGTATTAGGTAATACTTTTAAGACTAATAATTAAATGTATAATATTATTTATAAATTCTTTTATACTGTGGTATGTACTAGTTTGAGTCGATAATATTTGCGACCATTCCTCATTACAATTTTATCTTTTCGAAATCTATAGTTTAAATTAAAATCAAACTCGGAAAAATGTGTCAAAGTAAACTTAAAATCTAGGATGAAAATTTGGTTTTTTTTTCCTCTCTCTAAAAAAATATATAGAATAAAATGGTTTTTTAATTGGAAAAAAATAAAAATAATAAAATGTAGTCGTGGCGGTGAGCATCGTCACTTTTCGCACTGTTGACTCCATCTCCTTCGTCCTCCCCCTTCCCCCTCTCTGTTTCCAAATTGCAAGATCTCACTCTTCCATGTCCGATCTGATCTTATCCATTCTTCTCTCCAATTAGATCCTTCTCCCTCGAAAAATCTCAATTCCCCATTGAAACAAATCCATGGATCTAGCCCCAGAAGAGCTTCAATTCCTAACCATTCCTGACATTCTCAGAGAATCCATCTTCATCCCCAAACGCTCTCCCAAAACCTTCTATCTCATCACTCTTACCCTCATTTTCCCCCTTTCTTTCGCCATTTTAGCTCACTCCCTCTTCACCCACCCCCTTCTCGTTCAGCTCCAAAACCCCTTCGCCGATCCCATTCAAACCCGCCATAGATGGACCAAGCTCCTCTCCTTTCAATTCTGTTACCTTATCTTCCTCTTCGCTTTCTCTCTTCTCTCCACTGCCGCCGTCGTCTTCACCGTTGCCTCCCTCTACACTTCCAAACCCGTCTCTTATTCCTCTACTCTCTCCGCCATTCCCAAAGTCTTCAAACGCCTCTTCGTCACTTTCCTCTGGGTTTCTCTCCTTATGATTATCTACAACTTCATCTTTCTCGCCTTCTTGATACTCCTTGTTCTTGCAATTGATACCCAGAATTACTTCTTGTTCTTCTTCTCTGTTATCGTAATCTTCATCCTGTTTCTAGTTGTACATGTTTACATCACCGCCTTATGGCATTTGGCTAGCGTCGTGTCGGTGCTTGAACCGATTTATGGATTTGCTGCCATGAAAAAGAGCTACGAATTACTCAAGGGAAAAACCCGATTTGCGGCTGTGCTTGTATTTGCTTATTTAGCCATTTGTGCTACAATTAGTGTCATATTTGGAGCTGTGGTGGTGCACGGTGGGGATGGATATGGGGTTTTTGTGAGGATTGTTGTTGGTGGCTTCTTGGTTGGCGTTTTGGTGATAGTGAATTTGGTGGGATTGCTTGTTCAGAGTGTGTTTTACTATGTCTGCAAAAGCTTCCATCATCAGGGAATTGATAAGCTGGCTTTACATGATCATTTGGGTGGATATCTTGGTGAGTATGTACCTCTTAAAAGTAGCATTCAGATGGATAATTTAGATGCATGAGGTAGAGAAAGAGGAAACACACAATTTGTTATCTCATGTTTTAGGGAATATGAATGAGATGTTGTAAAAAGATAGTATTTTAAACTTTTTCTCAAGGGAATTTGTGGAGGTTTTGTTCTGATTTTATACCTACTACCACTTGCATTTGATCCTGAATAATTGCCAAGGGTCGGTCAAGTCATTGTCTTCGAACTGGTGGTGGGATTATACTGTACTATGCCATGGATTATTTATATGTTGATGGGAAAGTTCTGATCTTGTTTTTATGTGTTGATTGTTCATTGTTTCACATGATTGTGTCTCAAAATGGGATTGATGATTGCAACATTGCATTACTCTTTGGAGAGCCAGTAGGGTCATCAGTTTTTGTTCTTTTTTATAGTTTAGTTTCTTCTATTTGGTACTGCTTTTCTACTCCAATGATATATTAGAATATGGTTCTATCTAGATTGTTTAGCAGAGAATTTGCATTATTTTCCACTGAGTAATATACCCTTTTGAATTTTGAGAAGCCATACCCACTAGGAATGAGGATTTCTCTTTATGTTCTTATTGGGCATACTGGAAACTAGCTAATAATATTACACCCATTGGTTAGGCTTTAAATATCTGTTGGGTGTTCTGCTTAGATATAAATTGTGGGGTAAATTTGTGTTCAAACATTTTCATTGATTAACATCCCTAACTCTCTCTTATCTGCTCTGTTATGTCTGCTACTGCTACTTTGAATCCTCATCAAAGCTTTGATAAGATGAAAGTTCCTGAAAACAAATTTTCTTACCTGATAAGTTTGTTGAATTGGCCCATTAACTGTGTTTGTTCCCAGCACAGAAAACACTACCAGTATCTGTATATGATAATTAGCAATGATAACAGTTATATTTGCATTTCTCTTTATTAACTGAGATTTTCTAGAGCTTGGTTGTCAAGAAAGTGAGCCCCAAGTTGACAAGGTTTGGCTTAGGTTGAACTATGAGTTGTCTGTGCTTTCAAATGAGATGGACTTGTTTTGTGTTAGATTTGCTTGCAAACATAAGCATACATTGGTTGTTAAGAGATTTTTACTCTGTGCTTTCAATTTCTCACTCCCTATTTGTGATGTGTCGTTCTTAAAAAAATATTTATAGACTGAAAAAAATAAATAATAAATATGAGATTTCTACTCGTTTGTAGGTTTGATTTCTCACTTCCTATTGAAAAAGGAAAATTATTAGTTTTAGCTTCATTAGATGATTTTAATGATTGGTTTGATTTCAAAGTTACTAGTAACTTAAATTTAAACCAATTGACCAACAGTCCAACAAGAATAAAGATTGTTTTGGCTAAATTATATAAAATTGTTCAGACTTTTGTTCCTTAGTTCGAAAATATCAACTATTATTGATGAATATTTCAAAACTACCATTGAATTAAATTCGTTAGAACAAGGTGGGAGTATTAGGGTCTCAATTTCTGTTTTACTGCTTCAAGTCTTAGCTTATGAAGTTACTGTTTATAATTTAGCTAGCTCAGACTTTTTGCTGCAAGAATACCATTTTGTTTACCTTTTACTTTCTTATTGAATTGGATTAATCCAAATGTTGGGTGGAAATCACATATTATTCCATTAATATCAATACTCAAATTCAAAGAGTGTCCAATGTGATATTTAGAAGACTGGAAGAAACTACCATAAGGGCTCATGATTTTGATTACCAGCAACCTAAGATGATCAACGAAGTCCACACCAAAACTATAACTTGGGATGTTTTTAGCTCACATGTTAAATTTTGATAATTTAGGTCCCGATAACTATTTTAGTTTTTGGTAATTAGGGGATCAAAATATCAATCTCAAACGAGGAAGTATGTGTCAATTAGTTAAACTTATATTGACCTCTTAAGTCTTGTATTAATTTATTGTGTAAGAGATTGTGTGGTACTTGTTCTCACCCACAAACAAGTCAGCCAATTGGATTTCTAATTGCCTACGACACACTGGATGAGTGCTCTCGCAATCTCTACCTCGTTTCGGGAGAAAATGGTTCTAAAAAATGGGTTTAGTGAAAAAGTTTTTCGCAAACGTTTGAAAGCATGAAAGTATGTCGTAAAGTTAGAAAACAATAAGGGATAACAACAATTTAGTAGCTCACAATTTCAAATATGAGGATATGATGATTAATTTTATTCCTATATGGTATATTATAAGCATTTTTGAAGTTGGTTCGGCCGAAGTCCTCCACATAAAATTATACTTCTCCATTCATATGTTTCACTCGAATTTTTCAATTGAACAAAGTTTCTTTGAATTTGGAGGCTACAAAGTTTGGCATATTGCAAACAGAAACTTTCAATGATTCAACATCGTCTTCTAATGGCTTGGAAGTATGTCCTTCCATGTGCTTCAAAGATTCTTTTTTTTTTAAGTTTCAAAGAATCATAGAATACTATCGTTATCAAATTCAAAGAATAATCAAGGCTCTTACCTAATTAGTATAACGCAATTAGTTAAGGTAGAAGTGGATCCACGTAGAGGCCGCAAGGAGTGTGGTATCCTCAAATTATTTTACTTTTATATATTATATATTGATTCCTTTAAAACAATGAAAGACTCCTTTCGTTGGTTGATCCGGGGGTACAAGTGCTCTTGTAGTACCTACATTCAAGTCTCTACCAACACTTCTAGAGATTTTGTTTCTTTTTTTTTTTTTTTAATTTTGTACTATGGGGCGAGAAAATGAGATGAAATGAATTGAAATATGAACTCAACTCATCGTTTGGGAGGCCAACATCGTATGTCACCAAAATTTTATACCATGTCCACCAATAGTGCACTCAACCTTCATCACAAGCGACCACCTCTAACGACCAATTTCCATGACCACCTTCAACAGCCACCTCCCATAGCCAATTCTGACAACATCAACTCTAGCGACCTTCGATGGCGGCCACTCCACCAACTCCGACAACCACTATTTTAAATTATGATTATTACAAATTTGAGTTTTGTTGACGCACGAGTTTTTTGTTTTGTTGGTGCTTGTGACATAAAATTATCAATAAAACCTAAATTTAAGGATTAGAAATAACTATTAATTTAAAAATAAATATAAAACACCAATAAATGTTCAGATTTAAGTTGATGCACAAAATTATCAATAAAAACACATTTGTTGATACAAGTACGTAAGTTCCATCAAAACGTTGAATTCTCAATTTTTTTTTATCAGTTCATAGTATTTTATAGTCGTTCTTTGTAGTAATTTAGCATTAATAAAATCATTTTTATCATGTAAGAAATCAAACAATTTGTATGTAAAAACATTTTTGATACAAAATTGTCAGACACATGAGTGTATTTATTTAAAAAAAAAATTGTATCAAAAGCGTTAAAATAAAAACGAATTAACTAGAAACGTCATATGCACAAATTTGTAAAATTATTGTTTAAATTTAAAAAAAAAAATTGAAATGCATGATCCAGAGTAAATCTTAAACCTCTATTTCCCAAAATTCTCAACAATACATGTGTGCTTAAAACATAACAAAATAAATTGAAATTTATGGTTTATTTTATATATATATATATAATTATTGAATAAAAAAAGCTTTCAAAAACAAATAATCATCATAAAAACATATTATTTATATAAAAAAAAAAATTACATAAGATACCTCTAACATATGAACTCACCACCCCAAACACTCAAAACATACCCACAGAATATGAACTCCACAAACATCATATATCCAAACATCATATCTCAAACAGCCCCTGTATATCTATATAATTTTTTTATTTTATTGGCTTAGTGGACACTTTTTAAATGTTGGAATAGTATAGACACAAATTGCATTTAAATTTTTATTTACATGTTGACATTTTTATCAATATTTTTACATTTTCATGGGTTGAAAACAGGGATGGACTAACATTTTAATTATACCTTAAAAGAATTCAAAAATACAATAGAATAAGCAAACAAAATGTCACTAATGTGAATATAAGATAAATAAATAAAATATTTTAACTTGTTTAGAAAATCCTAAATTATTTATTTACTAATTAAAAAATTTTTTAATTTTTCGTAAAAATATCCCTAGACTTTTTTAAAAGATTGAGTTCTCTACATTTGTGTCGACATCGACATGTTAAACCTTATTTATACTAAGGTTCGACCTTTAATTTTATATGGATGGGTGTTCTCCCCAATTTAAAGTATGTAATTAGGAAGTTTGATAAAAAAAATAAAAAAAATAAAAAATTGATTGGAAGATAAAAGGAATAACGAAGGATGGGAATCTCGAAATATCTAAAATATAATAGAAGTCACGCATGCAATGACAATATTAAATTAATAATTTATATTTGGAAGAATAATAAATTTTTGGACTTAATTCAAGAGAATATTTTGGGTAAAATATTTCTCAAGTTGTTTCTTTCTTTTCCTCGAGTATCACAGAAAACAAAGATAAATTGAAGAGGCAGAATTTCGTTTTTGGTAGGGAAATCAATTTAAAATAATTATATTTTACAATGATTAAATTATGTTTAATGCATGTACTGAAAAGAAACTATGTATATATTATTTGTAATGCTTATTTATTTATTACCAGAGAAAATTTGATAAAGGAATGATGTGACTGAGGTGGAGCCAATGTCATTGGTTTTTGGTCGCAGCCTCGCACGTGAACTTCGTCATTGCCACTTGTTTATACTAACGAGAAACATATGACTTCTATATTTTGATTTTAATGGAGCTAGAATATAATAGGATTATTGAGAATTATAAGAGTACTGGAATGCGTGAACATTTAAAAAAATACACGAAAATAAGATTGTGAACCATGAGAACAGTGAAAAAGAAGATTTAATTGAAAATTGTCGGAACGAAATGATTTTTGTATTACAAATTAGGCTCAAAACGCTCAATCCAAACATTCATTTTGGATTACATTAAAATATAAGTCTATCATATTACGGTTCTCCAAACACCCCCTAAATAGTTTCAAATTATAATATAATTTAGGCTAAAAGTTTCTTTGTATTTTAAGATTTGAATTCATATATTTTTAAGAATGTGTTTGGTTAGTAATAATTGTTTGTGGGTAATAATTATCAATGTTGATAATAATTATGTGCAAAATTGAGCTGAATTGTTAATAATTGTTTGTATTTAGAGTGTAGAGTTGAGTTATTAGTATCAAGTTTTTTTTCTTAACTTTTAGTTCCACCATTCAACAATACATATGTTTTTTCATAATTACATATTTGCTCAAGACTTTTAATGAGATTAGTTAATTCCTAGTTATTAAAGTGTTTCATATTATATAATTATAAAGTAAATATTCAATTCGTAAAAACTATTATTAATGTGTTAAATACTAAAAGTTTAGGCTAAGAATTTTCTTTTCCTTTCTAGTTGAAATGAGTGTAGCTCAACCGACATAAAATTTTGTATTATAAATCTTGAAGTTAGAGATTTATTTTTTTCCCCAAATTGTAAAAATAATAATAACAATAATAAGTTTTTCCTTCTAAAAGAATAGGCTGATAAGGTTTTTTTTTTTTTTTTTTTTTTTTTTTTTTTTTTTTTTTTTTTTTTTTTTTTTTGAGAATCAGTGTAGTAAGATAGATGTATCAACTTCATGTGTAAAAAATCTTTAAATATGTGATGCAACAACACTTTGATTTCATGTAAGATTTACTAAAATATAAAAATAGGGAAAGCAAGACCTGAAAAATCATCGTGCTTTTTTTCTTTAATTTTAAATGTATGATTGATTAATATAAAGTAAACTAGAGTTGTAATGGAACACATCTTTTATTGTTCAAAAGTTAAAGGGGAAAGTTTGTAATACATTTTAGATCCCAGAAAAAAAGTCCATTTCCTTTTGTCAGAGATTTGGGCCCCAATCTCACTAAATTACATTTCCTTAAACTACAGTTTAATTCAAGAGTATTTAATAGATTTCTAAACCCTCACTTTTGTGTCTATTTAATATCATTTAATAGATTTCTAAACCATCAGTTTTCTGTCTATTTAATAACATTTTAAATGATGGTTAAGTATTTGTATTTTTTTTTTTTATTATTGATTGTGTATCTAATAAGTACATAAACTTTTTAATTATGTGTAGTAGACCTTTGCCTTATTTAAAATCTTTTAGCGTGATAAGGAATGTGAGCTATGTGAGGGGATGGAAATAAGTATATTAACAAGAAGGCTATTTCCTCAATGACATTTCGATGTGAGTGGGTGGTGGACTATTTAGGTATTTATGCTGCTTCGACTTCCCCTTGTTCTTTTGTGTTGGATTCGAAGAGATCAATGTTGAGCATGTTTAGAATGGAGGGTTTTTGCCTGCAAGGATGTTTGTTGATGCGTCATGTCAGGAAGGAGGACTGGATGCGAGATTTGGGGTTTTAGTTTTAGATGAAGAAGCTAAAATTGAGGTGGTCAATCAATTGATTGAGCGATCTAGTAAGTCATAAATTTTGTTATATTCACATAAATAACAGTTAGTCTTATCTTCTTTAAGTTTTAATTATTTTTTTACGATATAATAAAAATATTGATTGATGCCTTATAATGGAGTTGAATCTATAAACACTTAGGAATAGAAATAAAAATAAAAATGTAGAGATGTCTAATGAAAAATTAGAATTTTCCAAAATTTAAGAATACGATCTTGGGAGCAAAGTGTTTGAATTTGAAGGGGGTAAGAAAAGAAAACTAAAAGCTTGATTCAAAGTCGCCTCGTTGGTGTCATGTCATGTAATGTCGGTCCTGGACTTGGTTATGCATTATTATCGATTACCCAAAAAATTAAGCCCACGTGTACTTCACTTTTATTTATTTATTATCAATTGTTTCTCCATCATTAAAAAAAAAAAAAAAAAAAAAAAAAAAAAGACCAACCTAGGAATGGGAACTTCCAATTCACATACTTATCATTTTATTAACCTCCTCTCTCACCTTTCCCCTTTATAATGCTTTTTTTTTCCTTTTATGTTGGCCTTTTGTTTTTCTCTTTTATTTTTTAACTCAGTAAGAATTTATAATATAAACATACCAATAAATTTATTAAAATGAAAAGAAAACAACAAGACATTCATTGTGTTTTAGATTATTTTGATTATAGATAATTTTGAACCAAATGACATAATCTACATCTAAATAAAAATAAAGATGACAAAGCCAAAAAAATAACAAAATTCAAACCAAAAGTGATATACTATATGATCAAAATGGGCCTAAGAAAATGGGGTTTGGCCAAGTCAGGTGCTCAATCTCTGTCGAGCCTAACAAAGTATCCAATTGGGCATGCATGCTCCACGCATGCCCCATTCCAAAGGATCGTTCAAGGATCAAAATGAGCCAAAGAGAAGGTGCTCAGTTTTCGGCCTGGGCCTTGGCTGAGGGAGACTAGTTAAATGGTAAATGGGGCACACCCTTGCATGCCTCAACCTGATGACTTAAAGGATAATCCTAGTGCAACTCTAAAATTCTATTGGCCGAATGGACTTAAGTTAACTACATATATAAATACATCATGATAGCTCCAGAGAGAGGTAAGTTCATTCTAATTACTCAAACTATCTACTTGCTACACATACAAACTTTTTGACTTAAGCATTAGAATCTGTGTGGTAAACAACTCACCGATGTGAAGATGTTTCTATCTTGCAAGTGACATTATTTCATGAATTACAAATTTACTAATGTTGTCACATAAAGGTCAAGTACATTTTCTCCAATTTGAATTTTGGCATCAACAATTTTTATTGAGGTACTTTGTTAAAAAAGATGTCCAAAAAAATGATAGTTTACATCACATCCACATTTTTCTACCATGATACTTTATGATGTCTAAATATGTTAAGTAAAATAGTAACTAAACATAAGAGATAAGATTTTTTTTTTTTGGTCAATGTTTGATAAATTAAATAAAAAATTGAGAATTTTAAATAAGTAGAGACAAAATTGAAAATAACTCAAAAAGCTTTTGGACGAGAGTTATTTTCAAATATAGAGAAATGAACTAAAATATTTATAAATATAGTAAAGTTTTTTATTTATCTGCGATATTATTATATGTATCTATCTTTGTTATGATAGACACAAATAATAATCTATCGCGATCTATCGTGGTTTATCGTTTATAAATTTTTAGAACATTTATCATTTAAAATAAATTGAACAATTATATATATTGAGCCAAAAATGAATAAACTAATAAACAAGCAATTAATTTGTCTCTTTGTAAAAAGTTAAAAAGAAAAAGAATATCACAAGTGATTTTTGTTTTTTTCTTTTTTTTTCCAAAAGCAACCTTTCCTGACAAAATTTGGGACTCTTTCGCAGCGGCAGGACCACCTTTTCTATTTCTTTTACACCTAAAAGAAAATTTTAAAAAATTTGCCAAAGATATAATCACCAAACACCACCTAAGTTTTTCTCTTTTGATTATTGTATTCTATAATTGGTTTAATTTTAGTTATTATACTTTCAAATGTCCATATTTAGTTATTATACTTTTAATAAATCTTAAATTTAGTCATTGAAATTAATTTTTATCCAAATTGATTGAATATTCATAATAATTTTTTCATGAAAAAAAATACAATATGTGATTTATTTATTTATTTTGTGTATGGGTAAGTTTGGATTTATGAAAAAAACCCAAAAATGGAAATAATACTGAGGGTAAAATCAGAATAGATGGCCAAGCTCGGAACACATGGGTGGCAAGCTCGAAAGGGCCAAACAAGATCCCAAAGAAGTCTAGGAAAAGTGGCAACTAGGCCAAGTAAGCCCACATTCCCTCCTCGACTCAACCTAATTTAAGACCAAGATCGGTAGAAGCGAGCTCCTAACTCTTTCCTTCTCTCTGGTTAACCCTCCTCCGTGTTCGTAAGTCCAATCCGAGAAAGACCAAAAGAGGAAAACAACGCTTGAGGGTAAAGCCATAAAAGTTGCCTCATTCCAAACATCCAAGGTGGACAAGAAATAGACCCATGTGAAGCACTGTTGGAGTGCGAGAGAGGTGATTAGGTCATTTTGCCCGAAAGGCTCGCCTCGACCTTGAAGGTTGAAGTCGAGGCCAACTAATCTGCCCCTTTTCTAAAACATGCCCTTTGTAGGCCCACAACTAGAGGCAAATTGGGTCATTCAGCTCAAAAAGCTTGCCTCGGCTTCAAAAGTCAGGGCAATATCAACCTTCCCTAATTGGTTTCCTACTCAGGCTTAATCTAACCTTCTTAAGTCTTGTTTGAAAAGAGATTGAGACAATCCTAGGTTTAGCTCTACTATATAGAACATAATACCTCCATATCAGATAAGTTCATCTTCTTTCCTAAAATATCCTTATGCTAAAAACTAACTTAAGCATTGGATTGTCTATGACAAGACCAAATAGGTGTGTTATTATATTGTTTGTAGGTAACCTCTTCTTCAAACTTCAAATTCATCGATGGCGCATGAAGGTCAAGTGAGTTTTATTGGTTAGATTTTATAAAAAATATGTTCATAGGGTTGTAAAAAGAAGTTTGAAAATCACAATAAACTAACAATCGTAATTAAATTGATAATTTATTAAAAGTAAATGAACTAAAATTTCCCAAAATGATTTTATATGGATGTGAGAAGTTACATGTGTAATATACATACTAGGGTTAGCAACGGGGTTTGGGGGGGGGGGGGTCCCTGTCCCCACCCCCGTCTAGGATTCCCCATCGAGGAGACTGGTCCCCGCAGGGGCCCTATTCCCCCGCGAGTTGAGAGAGAACGAGAGTGCGACACTGAGAGAGAGAGAGCTAGAGAACGAGTCTGACAGAGAGAGCGAGACTGAGAGAAGGAGAGCAAGAGAGATTCTGAGTTCAAATGCACGAAATTCATTAGTTTCAGAAGCTCAAACATAAGAAATCAATGAAAATAAGTTTACAAAAGCGAGATGGTGGGATCGAAATTGTTGTTGCTCTTTAGTCTACACACACACATATTAACTCACGGGGTTAGGGATTAATCAGGATCGGGGTCGGAGACAGGGAGGGGATACCCTCCCCGTCCCCGGGTAATGACCCTGGTTTGACCCCTGTCCCCTGTCAGACCGGAGATTCCCTGACTCGATCAAGTTGGGGCCCTGCGAAGACCCGGTCCTACGGATTTTTTTGTCATCTCTAATACATAGTGCAATTAAGAATTAAATTGTTTTTTTGGTCAAAGCAAATGTAACTTGACCATATATTATAGACCAAAAAGTTTGTAATTAATAAAAATTGTTTCTCCTAGATTTAAAATGCATAATTCGTAAAAGAAAGAATAACAAGGAGAATAAGTTCTCCCCATGTCTATCACTATACTATACATGATGTCATGCCAAGCGTCATGTGCATTCATTATTCCGAGAATCATTTTGTGGGAAAAACGAAAATGAAATTAAAAACTTTAGAAGTATTCATTTACATCCCCTTACCTTAAAATGATAATATGTGTCGTATCCCTTTAATTAATAATGATATTTATGTTGTTTGCCGTATTCTGTTGAGCTACTAACATATTATTTATGATTTTATTTATTTATGTTATCTAGATAATTGTGTTTGATAGCACTTAAAAATAATAATTAAGTGTAAAACAATATTTTTTAAAAATTAGAAATATAGCCAAATCTATTTTTGATATAGTCTATCATAGACCCCTACTATTGATATGATCTATACGGATAGAATTTAAATGCAGAATTTAAATTTTGCTATATCTACAAATTCTTTTATATTATATTTATAAATATTTTGGATATGATTGTTATATTTACAACTACCTCATATATTTCGTAGTAGTTGTTAACGAATTTGCCACAAGATTAAGATAAAATTTCAAATCCCTGTTGAAGACACCTTATTTGACTGTCTGATTCTATGTATTTGTCCATTTTGGCTCCCCCAATAACAAGATGTATCCTTTAACCTAAAAAAACATAATTAAAAGAAAAAAAAAAAAAAAAAAAAAAAAGGTATTGTCCTCTATTTTAACATTTATTAAACTTCACCAACTATATGTATAATCTTTAATAATCGGAAGAAAAAAATGCTAAAATATTAGATACAAAACAAGAAAGTTGCGTTACAGCTATCTAAAGGCATTAATATAATATTAAATGTCACTGGTCACTTTCAAGAAAAGCATCAAAGAAGAAGGAAAACGAGATCAAACCTCCCTGTTTAGAGAAAATGAAACCTCCATTTTTATATACAAACAGATGTATCTCAAAGGACTTACGAGGGAGAGCTTGAAGACAGCTTAAAAGACCCATTGAAAAAGAGCAAATGAGCTTAGCAACACCTCTGAGTGAGTAAATCTATAAAGGTAATAGCTCCCGGTGAAGATCAAATTCACGACCTTTTGCTTACGAAGCAAACGCACTACCACTATGCTACGAAAGCATTTAATATTAAAACACAATTATCACCTAATAAAAATTATTAATAAAATTATTACAATTATTATCTTCAATTTCAAATAAGATCAAATTATATACTAAAATGAAATTGTTAAAATTTTAGAGTACACAAAAACTAAATTGTTTCATACTAAAGTTGAATAACTAATTTATCGCAATTTAAAAATATACTAAATTATTGAGGGTGGATACAAAAATTTAAAATGTTTTTATAGTGTTTTTTCCCCTTAACTAAGGATTGGATTTTCTTTAGTTGTCAAAATAGTATTTCAAGTAAATGTTTTTATTAAAGGGTTAGGTCATATCTCATCTACCTACTAAACGCCAGTGGTGAAAAAAATATATAGGAACTCAGTTTTTACTTCTAAAGTTGTATCAACTTCTATTTTAATTATAATTAACTCTAAACTATTCTTTGATCTTATGTATTCATTGTTGCAATTTTTTTCTTTTGTTAATTCGGTCAAGACTTTCGACTCTTGATGTGAAGATGCAAGACTCTCAGTAAATCAGGGAGAACTAGGTATGTGCACTACTACACTGATAATACCGCTTTTGCTATGTTAGAAAGAGTCAACTCATAAATGATAAGTCAAGAGTTCAAACATATTAAAATTTTTATCAACGAGTCAATTTTAACTGATTCACTCACTAATTTGAATAATAGGTAATGTAAAATTTTTCATAAACTCATTATTTTCAATGATATTAAATTTTGTCCAAATTTTAGTTTAATTATGTACAAAAATTTAGTTTTAATATCGTTTTTGTTTGAAATCCTATCAACTTTTTACCAAAGAAAAATTATCTAGAAGGAAAAATTGCAACATTTTTTTTATGTTTAAGATTAAATTAAAATTGCAATGCTTACAAGTTTTTAATGCAATTGGATGAAATTAAAAATTTAAGGTTGACAAATTTAGTAATAAGGTTAAAATAACATTTTGGTTCCTATATTTTATGTACTTTCAAATGTCTAATTTCAATCTCTATACTTTCAATACATTTTAAATTTAGTTCTTCAAAGTTGATTTTTAACTAAATTTGTTTATTAATAATAATAGTTTTCATACAATAAAATATAATATGTAAATATGTATTCAAAATTGGTAGTGAATATGTTAATAGATAACAAAAAGTTTTTTTAAAAAATCAACAACAAACTAGCAATGGAAACTAAATTTAAGATTGATTGAAAGTAAGAGATTGAAAATAGAAAGTGTAGGACCAAAACTAAACAAACTTTAAAATATAGAGGCTAAAATAATATATTAATCTAATAAAAAAATTAATTCTCTTTCTCAAAAATATATTTCATTTACTTTTTGAAATATTACCTAATAGTGATTTATAACACAACTAGAAATATAAGAGTATATCGTGTGCTGTGTGAACAGAAAAACATTTATTTATATATACATAAATGACATAGAATTAGTATTATTAATGAATTATTTTTAAATATAAAAAATAATCAAAATATTTATAAATATTTTAAGTAATTTTGTAATTTAAATTATTAATCTCAATCTCAAAAGCTTCAAAAAATATATATATATATATATAAAACGACGGCAGCCCCCTCTTTCAACCGGTAGTTTCATTTAAAAATTTGAACGATTGAGTTTAATAAATAAATAAAATCCTATGGCTCCTTGAGAAAGTTACCATTAAATTAACCAGCAAATAATGCTTAATTAAATTAATCAATTTGATCAACACTGAGAGGCTCAAAACAAAAGTAGAGGCTATCAATACATGCGAGTAAATTAAAAAGTCAACATACGACACACGTGCAAATAACACGTATTTAATTAAACCAATGATTGAAAACATGTTGGGTAAGAGTATCTTCCTTTTTATTATTACTTTTTTTTCTTTTGACAAATTGCTGGATATCTTTTTCTTTTTTCTTTTTCTAAGGGAAAAAAGAAAAAAAAAAAGCTTCAAATTAATGGCTGACTTTGAATTAAAATTTGATCAATGATTAGTCGAGATTGGGCATCTTTATGGTTCGAGATCTAAGATCTGATCTTCACTTTTATACTTTCCTTTGCAGAAAAAGAAAAAAGAAAAAAAAAAATCTTCACGTAATTACATGTTATTCTTATAATTTTATTATTATTTGATTCACTAAACTACTTTCTTTATCTTCATGTGTGTCCTCTCTAATTTTTATACGATTATTTTTTAAGTATATTTACATGATACTAACCAAAAATGCTTTTCGTAGTCACACCAAGTTCTACTCTTTTTTTTTTTTTTTTTTTTTTTTATTTGTGTGTCTATCACTTCATTTAACACATAACAAAAGAAATTGAGAGGCGGCATGGGAAAATGCACATTCCAAAAGAGAAAAGTTAGAGCTTCAAGTTCTAGGCCGACCAATCCAGCCGATGAATATACGCCAATCGGAAAATAATCGAATTGCACTCAGTCTAGCACCCTACAACCTTGAGCATCATAAATCACATTGGCATCGTTAGAGTTACATATAATCATGTCATAAGGACATTATAAATAGTTCCATTCGACAACTTTAAAGGGGAGAGTAAGTAATTTCCAAAAGAGAATTCTAAACTTATTTTTGTGTGCTTAGTTAAACTACACTTATTATACCAACTTAGGTATCGGAATGTGATAAGCTCAACATCACACCGGTGTGAGGATCTTTCACGCATATTGGCTTGAAAAGTGAGACCAGACCATGAGAAGCAGGTTAGAAGTCAAGCTTAGGAAAGGTTCATAACAATGATGAACACATGTGAGATCCATATATCAACCAAATATAGTTGATGAAATTTGAAATATTAAGTGTAAATTGATACAATATAAATAAGTTTTAGAAAAATGGAAAAGTTAATTAAAAGTTTGATGGAATGAAAAAGAAAAGAGGTTTACCTTTTCTTCTAAATACCAAACCAATGAAAAATGAGAAAAAAGTCTATGTCGGTTTCTTCTTCTTCTTCTTCTTCTTCTTCTTCTTCTTCTTCTTCTTCTTCTTCTTCTTCTTCTTCTTCTTCTTCTTCTTCTTCTTCTTCTTCTTCTTCTTCTTCTTCTTCTTCTTCTTCTTCTTCTTCTTCTTCTAAAACATCCCTTTTTCTTTTTGGACGTACAAGTAAAGAGTAGTTAAGAATAGTTAAAAAATGTACTTGCTTATATGCTTCTAAATGTCTTCAAAATCAAGACTTGAATCTATATGGACATATATATTATTAAACTTATAAAACAACGAACTAATTACCCCACAATCATCTAACATTTATTTATGAACTTATTGCAATTTATTTTGTGAGAAAAAAATGTTTATGTCCTCAATATCGTAAAAGTAGAAATAAGAATAATTCAATTGGATGTTTGATTTTTTTTTCTTTTTTTTTTTTTAAGATTTGACCTTAATAATTATTGGGAGTTCATTATAAAGTTTTTTAGTTCTTTGTAGTTGTTTATTCAAAATTTGATTGGATAAAAGGTGATACTCTTTGTATGATTTATTTATTCAAAAGATGATCTAAAATATATTCAACTTTTTTTAAAGGTTATTAAATTGTAGGTGGAAATGAAATTTCATTATCTAAAGTTAAGATTCAAATAAATACTAATGGTTAAATTCACAATAAGAGCACTGCTAGCTAATTCAAAGAAAGAAAACAGACTAACTCAATACAATAAAATTTCAAAAAAAAGAAAAAGAAAAAAACTCCCGGCCACCTCCTAACCAAATGGATGGATTTAATGGTAATGGATAAATATAGGTTTCACTTTCCATATTACGATAAATTGATTATCTTAACGAAACCAATTTTTACCCTCCAAAATGAGCATAGCTCTCTTGGTTAGAGATTTGATTCTCTATACTCATATATTGTTAAATAAGATGTATAGTCGTTTGTTTTCAATTTATTTACAAAATTAGAAATTAGCTACAATAAATATGCTTTATTTGAAGGGTTGTTTTTAAATATAGAAAAATAAATCAAAATATTTATAAATATAACAAAATTTCACTTTCTATCCGCAATAGACTACTATCTATATTATGATAAACACATATAGTAGTCTATCGCAATCTATTGCAGTCTACCGCATATAGACTGTGATATTTTACTATTATTTATAAATATTTTAAACAGTTTTGTTATCTAAAATAATTTTTCTTAATTTAAACACATCCAAT
The DNA here is from genome assembly GCA_030954485.1 of Citrullus mucosospermus. NCBI lineage: Eukaryota > Viridiplantae > Streptophyta > Magnoliopsida > Cucurbitales > Cucurbitaceae > Citrullus > Citrullus mucosospermus. The sequence goes on along the minus strand of CM062057.1, from coordinate 4,366,176 downwards.
ACATTAATTTAATGAGAGAAAGCTATTTTTCTTTAATAGGAAAAAAACCACTTTTATTATACCATTGATTAAAAAGTATATAAGAAAAGAAAACAAATAAGCTTATTTTTTTGCCAAGCCAATACGACTATACAAGCATGGTTCAATTGACATGCAAATGTCTTAGTAGTTAAATATCTATTGTTCGACTCCTTACTCATGTGAGAAAAAAAAGTATTCACCAAATATTTTACAAATACTTAAGTCTTTTTTAGAACAAAAGAAAAAAAAAAAAAAAAACCTTAAGTGCATCGTTCGTCTTATCTTTTCTTATGTCATGCTCAAATAATTAGTGAGGTGTAATATTTAGATTTGGAAAAAATTTGAGTGTAATACTGCACCCAATTAAAAATTGACTCGTGGCAATTTTTTTTGAAAAAATATTAAAAAATTGTTTGTTGTGTTTACGGGAAGGACTTTTGTATTGCTCTTGTTTTAAAAAAAGTCACCACATAATAATTTTTAATTAGATACAACATAATAAATGATTACACCCAAATTTTTTTCGAATCTAAATATTACACCTCTCTAATTATTTGAGACACCATCCATCAGCACCTATTGTCGTTTATTTTTGAAATAAAGTCAACAAAAACTACTTTTTTAAACTCCTATTTTATGCATAATTTAAAATTGATTATGAAGAACCTCAATATTGCAAAATAATTGTAATTTTTTTTAGTGTCTTGTTTGTTAATTTGAATACAGTCATTTTGATTTACAAGACTTATTAACATATTTTCTTTTTACTTCCATAAAAATATAATTATTTTTTCGAGGGAATATAACTTAATCATAATTTTAATAGAAAAATTATTATAAACTGAAAAATATTAAATTATATACAAATATATAAAATTTTCATTTTCTATCAGTAATAGAACGCAACATACTTCTATTGTTTGAGTGATAGAAGTTTATAGCATAACAATAGAAATCTATTGTAATCTATCGATAATAGACCGTTAAAGTTTTCTAATTTTGGAAATAATTTGGCTCATTTTGTTATATTTAAAAATAATCATTTAGTCAAGAAAAATTATCTTAACTGAAAAACTGTTGAAAATATTTATAACTAATAGTAAAATACACTATAAACTACTGTTTATAGACGGTAAAATTTTGCTATATTTATAAATAGTTTGGTTTATTTTACTATATTTGAAAAGAGTATTTAATCAATGATATATTATTTAAGTAGTTAGATGTATTCTAGTAAATATTTATTTTTTATACTCTCTTATTTAATTCGATCTAATTTGTTTTTTGTGCTTTTCTTATTTAACCCTGCAAAACAATATTTTGTTTCAGACAAATTTTTTTAAAAGTTTCACACAATTTTTTATAACAATTATTTTCTTTATTTTCTATCAAATAATTCAAAATGAATAAATAATTATATGAAATTTTACATAAGTATCTTACTAAAAATTTAGAAATTAAATATCAACCTAACATGATGCAAAACTGAATATTTTGATCAATATAATTAAACCACAGCATCCTTAAAAAAAAGCACAATTTAATATCAACTTCATGAATCAAACTTGGTTTTTTCATGTTTAAACCATAAAATTTTCAAACAATAATTATTTAAAAACAACAAAAATTGGTGGTGACCATAAATAAACAACATTAGTTATATTAGCAACTACAGAAATAAATCCAAACTATGTTTTAAGTTAACAGATTTAGAAATTCTTTCGGATGGAGTATAAAAGAAGAATTTGATTATGATTCGGTCGGTCAATAATAGAGAATATATTTTATTTTTTTGTTAATAAAAAGGTAGCATATTTAAATAATATATTCTTAAATCTTAGCAGGGTTTTCCATTGAAAAAAAGAAAAATTACAAAACTAACATTTTAAATGTATATGTTTCTATTTTTTGGAATATTCCGTTATTATTTTTCTGATTTCTAGAAAAAATACGTAAATGATCTAACAAAGAAACCTCCACTTTCATAATTACCTCGTTGACAATCAGTCTTGAGAAAGTAAACAGAAATTAATTGAAGTAATTAACGGCTGTGGAATCGAATTCCATCTCCAACCAAAACCAAAACCAAAACCAACCATCAACGACAGCGATACATTAAGTTACAACAACACAACAACGAATTGACAAGCATTCTTGTTTCTTCTTCCAATTTCTTCACAAACCCATCTTCAAAACCCTCCTTCCATTCAAAAATCTGCTGATGATTGTTAGTAATTTTCTTTTAATCTGGAGTTGAAGACTAGGAGAAGAGACGTGCTGCTTTTTGCAATGGAATTTGGATCTTTCACTGCGAGCAGCGTGGACTGATAAGGAATTTAACAAACAAGGAACAGACGCCTTCCTACTTTTTTTTTCTCTCTCTCTTTTTGATTTCCCACTTTGAAGAAATCGGTTGTCTATGGAACTAATTGCAGAAATGAGTATTTTGTCTATAATCAACAAAGATCCAAACGAGCTTTTGAAAGCGAGAACTCAAATGTTTTGGTTATAGCACGTCTTCCTCGTCTGCTCTGTAAAAGGAGATGGGCCGAGCTCTCCTCTGTGCTTTGTTTGTTGGGTCTGTGAGAACTTTGCTGGTTTTTGATTTTGTGGTTTAAAAGAAACCTGTCTGGAACCGACCCCACTTTGTGAAATTGCTGTCAAAGTGATAAGTACGAATTATTGTCTGTTTTCTTTTTCCTCATTAATTGTTTTGTTTAGGTGCAAGAGCCATGGATGGGGATAGGGGTAAGAAAAGTTCTGATTGATATTTGGTTTTTATTGCCTTCTTTTTGCTCTATCTGGTGTAGGTATGTTCATCTTGAATCTGCATCTGTTTAAGTATCTGTTGAAGTTTTGATTAATTTAGCTGCTTGGATTGCTCTGTTCACTCTGTTCATCGAAGCTTGAAGCTGGGATTCTGGGGCTTTGAATATTCAGTTCGGTGTCTGTTTCTCACTCAATCTTTGTCTCTTGGGTATGTGAACTTGCCAACTTGGGGATTCGGCCATTACCCATGTTGTTTCTCGTATTCAATTAGTTTGTGGAGCTCTTAGCTGGTGTTGAATGAAGATTATGAAGTAAAGATCAGGGCTCTGTTGTTGGGTTTTATTGAGGATTTTCTACCTGGGCTTACTTCATTGGGCGTCTTTTCAAATTGAAACTAAGATGACTTCAAGAGTGGAAATCGATGAGGACTGTGAAATGAGGGGAAGTATGTGGGTTCTAGATCAGAAGCTCGATCAGCCAATGGATGAAGAAGCTGGGAGACTTAGTAATATGTACAAAGAGAAGGTACCAACTGGTTCTTTTTTCTTAATAGGTGTGACAATTTTAAATTGTCAATTGCACTATTCTGCAACTAAAGCAGTACTATACTTCTGAATCTCTCAGCTGTCGGGTCATTAATGGATCTTAGTTTCCCAAAATTTCAACTCTCCTACTAGTTAGCATCCATTTTATAAGTTGCATTGTAGTGTTTAATGATATCTTGCTAAGGTCTCGGAGATAACGAATATGTAGTGGTAACTAATGTAATTGCATGCTTTTAGTAGGCTGGGGAAATTATATCTGGCACTCATTCATCTGATAAGATTTTACATTTTCCAGAAATTCTCAGTATTGTTGCTTCTTCGACTTGCATATCAAAGCCTTGGAGTGGTTTATGGAGATTTGGGGACTTCTCCCCTGTACGTTTTCTACAATACATTTCCTCGTGGGATTTCTGATCCAGAGGATGTAGTTGGAGCACTTTCTTTGATTATATACTCACTCACTCTCATTCCACTCATAAAGTATGTATTTATCGTGTGTAAAGCAAATGACAATGGTCAAGGTAAGCCAGTTGTGTATATGCCGAATTTCAAACAATTGTAACTGGATTGAGTAAATGCATAAAGAATCACAGAATGTCCTCTTTTTCAATGTCATGTGGCGTTTAAACAAAAGCATTCCACTTGTTGTTTCCCATCCCCTCTTGTTTTCCCATTGTCCTCTTTGTTAGAGAATATGTTCCTCAAACATGGTCCATAACTTCTAGAGAAAGTTAAGGCAACTCGAGTAACATCATGTCACCTATAATATTGTTATTGTTATACATATATGTTTTTCTCTGCAGAAAGAAGCAGTTCTTTTCCTGTTATGCACTCGCTGATGAAACTGCATATAACATATAAATTTTGGAGTCAAATATGACAGTTATTTAACTTCTGTCTTAAATTTTTGATTGACTTGACCTTTACCTTTTGATTGCGCACAAGGAACTTGAGAATCTATACTCCATACAAACATATGTATTGCTATAGGTTACATTTCCTCTAAGTTAACCTATCTGTGTAGGTGGAACATTTGCTCTCTACTCCTTGCTGTGTCGTCATGCAAAAGTTAAAACTATTCCAAACCAACATCGAACTGACGAGGAGCTAACAACATATAGCCGTTCTAAATTTCATGAGCAATCATTTGCTGCTAAAACTAAAGGATGGCTTGAAAAACAATCATCCAGGAAGAATGCATTGCTCATTCTTGTCCTTGTTGGCACTTCCATGGTAGTTGGAGATGGAATTCTCACTCCTGCAATATCGGGTATTATTTCCTTTAAGCAATAACTCCAAAGGCTCCCACTTGGGGCATAATTCATTGCTATTACTTATCGTGCTTGTATTTCATCCACTTCTTAGGTAAAGCCAAAGATATGCATTCCTTACAATGCATCAAGTTGAAGCTAATAGATATGATCATAAGGATTGCTGCTAATATTTACTTTTTACCTTGACTCCAATATCATGTCATATCATGCAGGATTGAGACTAGGGAGAGGGTTTTGGTTAGATTCTTTCTTTAATGTTACTAGGAAGATACATGTGTGATGCACATGGAATCTTGTGGTTTAATTTTAAAAGGCGAAAGAGAAAAGCTAATGCTTTTTAAATTTATAAAATTTTTTGTTGAAGATTGTTCTAAACATTAAAAATAGATATGCAACACACTCAATTTGAAAGGGCTAGAAGCTAGAGATCACAATTAATTTCTCAATTAAAATTGTTACAATGAAAAGTCTTTTGGAAATTGAAATGTTATCTTTGTTCATTGCATGTGTACATTCATTGTATCTTCCTTGCATCTTGAGGAGTAGATTCATTTGTGACTCTTGAGTTTTCTTGTTTGAGAGGGTAAAATTGACATAAAGAGGTAGGGGCGAAATGGGGAGAGAAAAGTTTCTCCCCTGTGGCCCCTCTTATATAGACTATAGATTATTCGCTTTTCTTTTTTTCACACAATCTTTGTTCTACTTCTCAGCCAATGTTTCTCTCTTCTGTTACACAGCTAGCTATTTCACTAGTAATTGGGTAGAGCTTGTGGCTGCATCTGCACTTTCAGTTACCTTAAACATTAAAATTTAAGGTGGGAATCTTACTTAAGTGAAATAGGCACTTCATTCAATTGAAAATAAGAGTACTTCAGGACTCACATTTGGCGATCTGGACCGAAGGATTTATATGGATTAATTATGTCTTAACTCCTTAGATGCAACTTCATACTTTCGTTGTGGGGGATAGCAAATTAACTCAATAGGCATAGTTCTCAAGATGTAGGAAGACACCTTTCGAAGAGCCAGCCTTCTTTCGATCACATTTGGTGTTGGATTTTAGCACGTTAGCAGTAATGCATTAGATGAAATTGATCAAATCCATTCATATTTTAACCACTGAAAATGGATATCATATATCTTAATCTTGTTGCATCACATGTCATGATTAAAAACTAAACTATTTCATCTATTCACGGCTTACCCTTTCACCAGAAATTTCTCATTTTTGAACTATAAATATGCATTAAGTTGGAGGCATGTTAATTTGATCCCTCCTTGTTCCTATCTTTCGGTCGAGTAAAATATATAATCATTGAGCGAGTATGTGCATGAATTACTTGATTGTTCTGGGTTTTGTCTTGCTTCTGCAAACAAATAATTAACGACCTTACTGCCATCAACAGTTTTATCCGCTGCGGGAGGGATCAAAGTAAACCACCCCCATGTGAGCAGTGGTATTGAGCTGATTCTGAAATTAAATTTCTTTTTCTTATACTGCTCTGTATTCCTGTTTCTAGTTTAGGGTTATTAATTTCTATCAAGGTCTGAAAAAATTTTATCTTGTCTTATGTGGTGCAGATGTAGTTGTGCTTGTTGCTGTTGTAATACTAGTAGGATTATTCAGCTTGCAACGCTATGGTACTGATAGAGTTGGTTGGCTCTTTGCTCCAGTTGTGCTACTATGGTTTCTATTAATTGGAGGTATAGGCATGTTCAACATCTGGAAATATGATAAAACCATTCTAAGAGCCTTTTCACCTGTGTATATTTTTCGCTATTTTAGAAGGCGAGGGATGGATGGTTGGACGTCCCTCGGAGGTGTACTGCTGAGTATAACAGGTAATTTTGTTTAAAAAAGAAAAAGGTTTCCAAAGCTAATATCACCTTAAATGCACTTATACATTCAACATTTTTTATTTTCATTTCTAATGATTGGTTGTAAATTCAGGCACAGAGGCTCTATTTGCCGATCTGGCTCATTTTCGTGTAGCAGCTGTACAGATTGCTTTTACAGTAGTTGTTTTTCCTTGCCTTCTCTTGGCCTATTCTGGACAGGCTGCCTACCTTATTAACAATACGGACCATGTAGTTGATGCCTTCTATCGTTCAATCCCAGGTTCTCTTTCTTTCTCTTTGGTATCTAAATGACACATGTGCTTGAGTGATACCTGCAGCATTGCTTGAGAACTTCATAATGTTTTAAAATGAGAAAAAACATTTGTTTCATTAAAAAGATAATTATTAGAGAAAAAGGGGACTAGATTTCAACCTCGCCTAGAAACTGGAAGAAAAAGTATGCCGAACAAAAAGAAAAAAAAACCTTCTAATTCATAAAAAAGAAAACGGTGGCCTGTGAAGCTCAAGCACTTCTCTAACGCCCAAGTATTAGTGGACAACATGGAATACGCATTGGCCATCTCTTCTCCCAAAAAAGAAATGTCCTCTTTTATTTTTAATATGATTTAGTAAAAATAAATAAATTAAATTAAGGAAAATTATCTTAAATGGCAAAACTACTAAAATATTTACAACTAATAGCAAAATACACATTCTAATGCAGATAGATAGTGAAATTTTGCTATATTTGTAAACATTTTGGTTCTTTTTGCTATATTTGAAAAGACCCCTTAACTTAACCTATTTTCTTTAATTTTTTTTAAGAAAAATTATTATAAATAGAAAAAATATCAAACATCTATCAATAAATTTTTCTATGTTTGTAAATAGTTTGGCTCCTTTTGCTAAATTTGAAAACACTCATTTTTTTAACCTAACTTTCATTGATTAAAAAATGAAAGCATGCATGGGTCATCTAATAGAAAAGCCCACAAAAGGGAGTCAAACTACAAGAAATGGCTCCAATCAGAAGACATAAGACCTAACAAGTAACTTCAACCTGTTTGGGATTAGTGGTGATTATCATGATGTCATATTTTGAGGTGTATTCTCATATCCTAGCTTGTTTCTTTCTTTCATTTCAGTGTTAGTATCCATTGAGTTTGATCAATCAAAGATTGTGCTCAAGAAAAAACATAAGATGTTGTTATGAATGTAACTCCCGAGGGATTGACCACTATTCTAAATATAGCAAAGTAAGGCATAGAGGCATCTTTCACCCAGGAGCGAAGGGTTTAAGCAATGAATAACTTAACTTAACTAAGTAGTTTAAGCATTTATGATTACTGGTTCCCAATTCCCATTGTAAAAGATTTGTTTTCCTTCACATTGATGAAAACTTTAATGATCAATTGTAAATCTAAGTGTAAAAATGGGTGCCAATGGCGTCCTTTTAATTTAAGCATAAAAGAATGTGGTATGATAAAAAAAAATTCTAATTGACAATCGCATATACTGGAAAATGACATGCTGACATCTCTTTTTGCAGAAACCATATACTGGCCCGTGTTTGTTGTTGCAACTGCTGCTGCTGTAGTTGCTAGTCAAGCCACTATATCTGCAACATTTTCAATAATCAAGCAGGCTCTTGCTCATGGCTGCTTTCCAAGAGTTAAAGTTGTTCATACCTCAAAGAATTTCCTTGGTCAGATTTATGTTCCAGATATTAACTGGATCCTCATGATTCTTTGTATTGCTGTGACCGCAGGATTTAAGAATCAAAGTCAAATTGGAAATGCTTATGGTAAGTGGTTCTCTGAAAATGTTCTAATGTAACTGTATCATTAATGTTCTTTAAATATGTTACCACCACCCCGCCCCCCTTCTGAAAGGTTTTTTTTATCTGCTGAGCTATCTGACCAAATTAGGCTTCCAATTACCCCAAGCTATTGTAAAAACTAAGGTAATTGGTCCCTCCATCCTGCAAGCACCTCCAATCTCAAGCAACCCTGTTCTCCTATTTTTAGTGACGGAAAGACCCATCATTCAATTGAGGAAGACAAGATATATATGCGAATTGAGGATTAGATCTCTATCGCGCTCTAATAGTGGATCACGAGATCCAATTTGCACTTTCTGGCGCAATTCAGTTGCTTAAGTTGACTACGAGAGAAATGATTGAAATTAGTAGCTAAATAGAGTAGGTTGTCTCTGTTTGAATTCCCAAAATATCTAATCATATTAACATTGCATAAGATAGTTATTGAAGCATTGGAAGTTAAAAATCATTTCTTTTTCCTTTAAAGACACCATCTACACAGCATTATGAATAACTGAATAGAATGTCATTCATGCATTTAACTGGTGGTACATAAAAATTCATTTAAAGCTCCATGTTTCTCTTTCTGTCAACAGGGACAGCGGTTGTGGTAGTCATGCTTGTGACCACACTGCTCATGATTCTAATCATGATCTTGGTGTGGCGCTGTCATTGGATCATTGCCATGATTTTCACTGGACTGTCGCTTGTCGTGGAGTGCAGTTACTTTTCTGCTGTTCTCTTCAAGGTTGATCAAGGTGGCTGGGTCCCCCTTGTGATTGCTGGAGCTTTTCTTGTCATCATGTATGTGTGGCATTATGGTACTGTTAAACGATACGAATTCGAGCTGCACAGTAAAGTCTCAATGGCATGGGTTCTTGGGCTTGGTCCCAGTCTGGGACTAGTCCGTGTTCCTGGAATTGGACTTGTGTATACTGAGCTAGCAAGCGGCGTACCTCACATATTTTCCCATTTCATTACGAATCTGCCTGCCATCCATTCTGTTGTTGTGTTTGTCTGCGTGAAATATCTTCCAGTCTACACAGTGCCAGAGGAAGAAAGGTTCCTGGTAAAGCGGATAGGACCAAAGAATTTCCACATGTTTCGTTGTGTTGCAAGATACGGTTATAAAGACCTCCATAAAAAGGATGACGATTTTGAGAAAAAGCTTTTTGATAGCATCTTCCTCTTTGTCAGGCTTGAATCCATGATGGAAGGTTGTTCGGACTCTGATGAGTACAGTTTGTATGGCCAGCAAACTGAGCATTCTAGGGATGGCCTGTTGATTGGCAACCATGGAAATGCAGCTTCACCCAATGTGGACACAACATTCTCATCAGTTGACTCAATCGTGCCAGTTAGATCTCCGATGCATATGAATAGCACGGTAAGATCATCTGAGCAAGCAAGCAACCATACCGATAGCGATGAGATTGAATTCTTGATGAGGTGTAGAGATGCTGGGGTGGTGCACATACTGGGAAACACTGTAATTAGAGCAAGAAGGGAATCAAAATTCTACAAGAAGATAGCTGTTGATTACATATATGCCTTTCTTAGAAAGATTTGCAGGGAGAATAGTGTGATTTTCAATGTTCCTCATGAGAGTCTATTAAACGTTGGCCAAATTTTCTATGTATAGTTCATTTAATTTAGTGATGGAATAGAGTGTGAATCAAATCTGTTACATAAAAAAAACTTTGAAAAAACTTTAATTTTAGCATCATTTTTTTGCATGACTTTGTTGTAAAAGTAATAGGGAACTGTAGAAAATATATCAAATAAGTATTCTTGAGATTGACTTTTTGAAGGGAATCAAATTCCTCGAGAAACCAATCTGAAAAGCTAGATGTAAGACGTTCGAAATGGCAAGAATTTCAGCCAAGAGGGTCAATGGTGTTGGGAACAATAGAGGTCAAAGATATCGTTACTTTGGAAATAATAATAATAATAATAATAATAATAATAATAATAATAATAGTAGTAGTAATAATAATCTCTTATGGCTTTACTTCTAGTTTTCATCCAAAAAAGTTCTGCGGTCTTTCGCATGATCATCTCCTTATCTAGCCAATATGGAATTTTGGATTGCATTTCTAATAATCCTTCCCTCAAACAAAGACCACTAAACCTCAACATATAGCCAAAGACTAATCCAAGATCAATAAGTGGGAAATTGAAGATTCAACTGCGAGAACAAGAGCTCCATTAAAAATTACCAATATTCAAGGTTCGAAATATCGATGTCGATGGAAATATCAAAGTCTCAAATTTTTTAAAATATTGATATCAATGGAAATTTCATAAAACTTTATGGAGATGGATGGTAATTGCTATAATTACTTAATGAAACTTTGATTGTGACTTAATTAAACTATAATTGACCATTTTAATCATCATTTCTATAATGTAAAATAACATTTAGATGTATATTGTAAATATATGTGTAAATGTCAATGCGATAGCAAAAATTTAAAAAAGAAATGGAAAAATAATTACAAAATAATATCAAATATTGATCATTAATTGCAAAATTAAAGTACATGAAATATTTGCATACAAAAAATTTAAATTGTTTACCATAAAATGGAGTGGATACAAGAATCATAAAATTAAACTTACATAACATAATAAGAATATAAATCATAACTTTAAACATAAGAGGGATACAAAAAAACATAACCGTAAACACAAGACTAACATAATGGAAATGAAAGAAGAAAAAGAAAACTCTACCAAGTAGATGAAGCGTGATAGAAAATGAGAGAAATATTAGAGAACTTGAGATTTGAGAGTGGTGTGGAAGAAGTGATTTGGTAGCGGTATTAATAAGATAAATTATGGGTTTTTATTTTATTTTTTCAAATACTTTTTCTTGGAAATGAAAACTTTGGATTATAAAAGAAGCAGAACTCACATTAATTCAAGTTTGAGATGAAATGACCTAAAAATTCAATGGAAAAAAAGGTTTGAATGAAGTTAAAAATAAATACGTGGTTTTTTGGAAAAAAAAAAATAGATAGCTAAGAAAACAAAACCCACGTTACTTCAATTTTTTGAGATGAAATTATATATTAACATGTGTGGAACCATACAATTCGTGTAATTAAGATAAGAATATAAACAGTAAAAATTTTACTGCGCTAATATAGCTAATTGCTAAAAAAATTCTCAAAATTTTTGGAAATTCAAGATTTTTTTTATATTTTGGCGGAAATTTTAAAAATTTCGAAAAATGAGAAGAAAATCAAAATTTCTCCTCCTTTCGAAATTTCGATTTAAACTTTTGGGATTTTCCATTATGCCAATATTATTCAAGAACCAATAAAAATTTATGTTTATTTCCACTAACCAAATTTCTCTAGAATCTTGCGTGAGTAATTAATTTTTACATTAAATATCACCATGGTCTATATGTTTAGTAAGAATTGTGAGCATTTTTGTTATCTCATAAACTTGAATGATTTGAATTCGTAATCATGAAGTTACTCAAAAAGAAGAAAAGGTTTCCTAAACAAAAAGATTGAAATTTGTAGGATTTCTAAGAATTTTGAGCTAAATTACTTAATTAGCTTTGTTAAACAATAATTTTCCATTAATAATCAATGTTGAAGGCTTATAATTCGGGTAATAGTTGGTTCGATTTTATCGGTTTTGGGGTTAATCAAGAACCAAACTGAACTAATTGATTTTATAAAAAAAAAATTCAAATCGATGTCCAATAAAGAACAAAACCAATTGATTGGTTTTTATTTGGTTCGATTTATTATCCGTTTGGTTCTCGATGACATTTTCATTTTTTTCTTCCAAATTTTATTTTTTATCTCAAATTTTGGCTTGAATTGGTATTTTTTTGCTAATTTTAAATTAAAATTGGGTGCATTTTTTTTTATAGATTGAAATAAGACATTTGTTTTTGGCACTTTTAAATAAAAAAGTATACACACTTTATAATAATTGGTCTTTTTTTTCTAAACTATAAATATATATGCATCTTAATAATTAAAACGCTAGGAGATACGTAATCTTAAAGTTTATTTCTAAGGGAATATATAGTTTCAGTTGGTTTGGCTTTAATTGATTTTTTCAATTAAAATCCAATTTGAAACAATATTTTTGTGGTTTTCTTCAAATACAAATTAATATGTCCAATTTTATACTAAAACATCAACCAAACGAATAAATCAGTTTGGATTGATTTAGTTTTTGAGTTTTTTGAGACCTTATGTTCAAATAAACTTTCAAAACAGTAACTCAATTCATCTTTTTACATTGAAAATCTCAATTTAGCCAACAAAAATTCCCAAGTTGTAATTTACTTGTCAAACTTCACAAATTATAAGGGCATTATCATATAAACAATTTTTCTATTTACCAATTTTCTATTTGGAATACTGTTTTAGTTGATTAATTAATTAGTCTACAAACTGTTATGCAGATTTGAAACTCTAAAAATTAAATTTGTAGAAAAATCTTGAGAACTTGCATATTTGTTATCGTTCAAACCTCCCATTGAAATATAACTGAATTATCAAATATATATAATAGTAATGGAAACCAAATTATTTATAACATAAAATATGTTGATAAATTTCTTAATTATATATGAAATCCAACTATAAATTTAACCGATAAATACCACCTACTTTTAAGAAAATTATCTTAAACGACAAAATTGTTGAAAGTATTTATAACTAAATACATAGTCTATCTGCAATAACAACAGATAGAAGTCTATCATGGTCTGTCACAAATAGATAATAAAATTTTGCGATATTTATAAATATTTTGGTTCCTTTTACTATATTTGAAAAGAATCCCTACTTTTATTGCTTATAAAAATAATACTAACACAGTAGGACCAAGATTATGTCTCCATACAAAATTTAAGGTCTAAATTTTTAGAAATATCTATAAGAATGTCATGAAGTTAGATCTCAAATATTATTAATTAATTAATCTACATATTTTATGTTATAAATTTCGTATTACTTATCATTATTATTTGAAGATGTGTATATACTTATTATTTTATAATATTATATAATTTATATTACTTAGTATATTTTATTATATCTGTATTAATATAATTTATAATATGAAATATTATATTTTTCAAAAATTTTAATTGCAAATTTCAAATATAAAGTTGAAACGAAAGCATAAAAACATTATTTTTTTTGTCTACAACATGTGGAGCGAAAGTATCAAACTTCTAACTTCGAAATCAATAATTCAAGTTTAACGTCGGTTAATCTATGGTCAAATATTTACATTTTGTTAAATTTATATTATGATGATATAATTTAAAAGAAAATTATATTATGTATTTTGTAAGGTCTAAACTTTAATATGCACACGCTACTTTGATTATTTGTCGAGTAATTTATGATTGAATGAGATGTTTTTTTTCTTTTTGAAGATAGATTGAATGAGATGTTGAAAGTAATTTAATAAAAATAAATAAATAATAAAACCACATAAAGATGTTGAAAATATTCGAAATAATTTTAAGAAATTGACATGCATTCTAAACTTTATCCAAAAATCATGAAAAAATGTCCAAAAATAAGACAAACAAAAATTATGAGGTGCAATGCAACAAAAAGGAAAATAATAATAATAATAAAGCTTTTGATTCGGTTTAATTCTTTCGTCTTCAACCTCCGGATTTGGTACGACAAGAAAGGGATGCTACTGATACAGAAGCTGCCTTTTCTTGTGTAAAAGGAAGCCGCTCATTGTGGTGTTTGGACCAAATTCCGATCGTAAGAGTTTACGCCTTGAGAATTGAAAGCACTTGAAATAGTGCAGTACAGAGGAGAGGAGAAACCAAATTTGAAACGTCTATGGAAATTTGTGTTCAATGTGAAGAAAACAAGTAATAAGAGAAGAAAACAAGGACAGAGAAGTTGTGAAAACCCTCGGGAGTCGGGAGTTCCGCTTTCAACGATGGTGATCTATCAGTTTCAAAGAAGCTGTTAGAGGTAAATTCCTCAGTCCTCATCTTTCCACTTTCTAACACCATCGTCAAGAAATTCCTTATTCGTCCATTGATGCGGCAGCCACTACAAGACTGATGATCCATTTCAGTACGCTCTTTTTGAACTTATGAACTTCCAAGTGAAATTACGACGAAAATTTGGGCGATATTTGCTCATTACCCTACGCAATGTACTTTATATTTTATAAATATGTAGCGATAAGTAGACAAATAAATTATCATTTTAATAGCCTCGATTATAATTCAATTTTTTTCGTACTGATCAGGCAGCTTTGTCGAAGACAATTAATTTGTCACCTTCTTCTGTAGCTACCTCCGGACATTATTCATTTTCATTGTAATAAATAGCCATGTCTGAGTTAATCAAGATCGCGGATCGCGGATTGTTCATTTTTACTGTATATTCGATTGGCATGGTTAAGTCGAATTCACCTCAGCTTCATTCTGGTTGATGAACAAGTTTATCCTTCCGAATTTCTTCTTCGTCGTCGTCTTCTTCTTCTTCCGGCTGTTTTCCTGATTTCTGATGTGTTTTTTCCTGTTTGCCTGTATTTGGAGTTCTGGGTTTTCCGGGGTTCTGGTAATTGATCTGTTGGATTCGGATTCTGCGAGCTCCAAATCCTTCTGTGTTTTCTTAGTTGAAACTTATTGGTGGGATTCCCTTTTCTTTTTCTACTCAAAGATTGAAAGCAAATCAATCGTGAATTTAGTCTGCTGTTCTACATAGGTACCGACATCTAGCCATGGTGCTTTCTCATTACATTTCTCTTTTACAGTCACAGCGTTTTGGAAATACCGTTGAGTTGTTGTGAAAGACGATATACAGAAGCTAATAAGCTTAGAAAAAGAAAGGTTCCATATTTTCATAAATGGCGTCAAGAATCAAAACTGGTGAGGATAGTGACGATAAAGATAGTAGCATCTGGGTTTTGGATCACCAGATGGACCAGCCAATGGAGGAGGAGGCTAGCCGGCTAAGAAATGCGCATCAGGAAAAGGTTTGTTGCAAATTCCTTCCTCCCACTTAGTGTGTGCGTGCGTCTCTAAAATTTGCCATTTCTTACTCTCTTTTAGTAATAGTTGTAAATTTGAAATGAGTTTAGTATATCAAATTGTGCGTATGTGTTGATTGGTAAGATCTGTGGTTGATGAGTGATTGCTTTTCCTGATGATTCATTGCTCATATTTTCTCTCAGGGTCATTCTGTATTTAAAATTCTACAACTTGCATTCCAAAGCCTTGGAATTGTGTACGGAGATTTGGGCACCTCCCCTTTATATGTCTTCTATAACACGTTCCCCGATGGAGTTGAAAATACAGAGGACTTGATAGGAGCTCTGTCATTGATTATATACTCTCTGACTCTCATAACCCTTATCAAGTACGTATTTGTAGTCTGCAAGGCAAATGACAATGGTCAAGGTAATTTGATTCCAACTGTAAGTTACCTCTACTCAAGATCATTTTTGCTGTTGCGCTTGTAAGGATATTATCAAATATGTCTAATTCTTACAATTTCTAAGATTTATTTTTGTTTTCATAGTAGCTGTTAGGGACTCTCAGCACTCTATGGTCTTTCTCTCTCTTACATTCTTCAGGGGGCATTATCAATCAATGTTCCTCTACAAATGCAATTAAAAGTTCTCTCTGTTTGTTTTAGAACGAGGTACTTGTCCTGACGATTTCATTCCACAGATGAATAAATGAAGGATGCAAGAAACCAACTTGGGACGAAAAGACTTTATGAAAGACATTTAAGTATAGAGATCATGTTCTTTGGCATAACCTAGCTTATCTATCTTGGAAGTTGGTCATTGATAAGAAAATAAAATTTATTTAGATTCTTTGTAGATATCTTTCTTTTCACTACTCTAAGAGAGTAAATATGTTAAATGATATCAAGGTTTCGTATTTGATATTGATGAGGGACTCCTTACTCTCCCTTGATGCAGGTGGAACATTTGCTCTATATTCATTGCTGAGCCGTCATGCTAAAATATTAACTATCCCTAACCATGACCTCAGTGATGAGAAGCTTACAACTTATAGTCGTTCTAAGTATCGGGAACAATCATTTGCTGCAAAAACTAAGAGATGGCTGGAAGGGCATCATTTTAAGAAACACGCAATTCTTGTTCTCGTTCTTGTTGGCTCCTGCATGGTGATTGGGGATGGAATCCTAACACCTGCTATTTCAGGTGCTTGTTTCTCAGTTTTTTAGACTTGAAATGTATTCATAATTTCTCATGGAATCTCTTAGTGACATCATATAAAAAGTAGAGGAGTCCGAGAACTAGATGAAATAGTTATAGTGATATGTTGGAAGTATTCATGATCCTTTTAGAAACATCACAATTTCTCGAAGTAGTTCATGTCCCACCTGAGTGTGGCTAGTTCTATGCGTCTATTTTGTTAACATAATGGCTGCTCTGCAAAAGAAGCCACGTACGGCGCATAAGCGTCACATATTTTAATCCACCCCCAATTGTGAATGGTACTTCCAATTTTAATTTGCTAGCATGAAATTTTGAGATTTAGTTGAATCAAAATGATTGACCTTGTTAAACTGCAGTTCTTTCTGCTGTTGGGGGGATCAACGTTGGTCATGCAAAAATAAGCAATGGTATCTCCCTGGTCCTGAAGCATTCATTTGCACTCGCTCTTTCAATATTCTCATCTTTAATAATTCAAGTTCTCATTCCTTCTTCCAGATGTAGCTGTTCTTGTTGCTATTGTCATACTTGTGTTCTTGTTTAGCATGCAACGTTATGGCACAGATAAAGTCGGTTGGCTTTTTGCCCCGGTAGTTTTTCTCTGGTTCACCTTAATAGGAGGCATCGGTATATTTAACATCTGCAAATATGATCACAGTGCCCTGAGAGCCTTTTCTCCAGTATATATATATCGGTACTTCAAACGGGGAGGGAAAGCTGGATGGACATCCCTTGGAGGGATCATGCTTAGTATTACAGGTAGGTATTTAGATGTTGCTATTAGTCAAGAATGTCAAGTGATCAAGTTGGAATTTCTGACTTCTAAATATGAAAATATATTACAGGAACTGAAGCACTTTTTGCAGACCTATCCCATTTTCCAGTTTCCTCTATACAAATTGCTTTTACAGTAGTTGTATTTCCTTGCCTTCTTCTAGCCTACACTGGGCAAGTTGCCTATCTCATGAAAAACCCAGATTATGTTATTGGTGCCTTCTACCATTCAATCCCAGGTTTGTTCTGATTTTAGTTTATGGGAAAATTCTCACACACACACACACACAAAGTACTTTCTGATGCACTGGTAGATTGAACGGAAAAGTTGGGAAACAAAGTGAGGGTTTTCACAATTATTTTTAACCTCCCAAAAGAGTTTTGATATCGTAATCTTTCTCCCTTCTTTTTAGAGAAGAAACATACTAGTGTATATATCTTTCATGTTGCCTTGGAACTGAGTATAAGGTATTCATTTCTGCAGAAAGTATATATTGGCCAGTATTTCTTGTTGCAACTACCGCCGCTATCGTTGCAAGCCAAGCCACCATATCTGCAACCTTTTCATTAGTCAAGCAAGCTCTTGCACTTGGTTGCTTTCCAAGAGTTAAAGTTGTTCATACTTCTACGACTTTCCGTAATCAGATATATATTCCTGATATTAATTGGATCCTGATGATTCTTTGCATTGCCGTGACAGCTGGGTTCAAAAATCAAAGCCAAATTGGAAATGCTTCTGGTAAGTCTTACTCTTTTCCACCAGTGGTTTCCAAGTTCAAATATTGAAGTCTACGACACATAATCTTTTTAAGTTAATTTTATGGGGTTGAAATACCTTTTCCAAGTGTTTAATTTAAAAAATAAGTTATTTTGAAAGAAATATTTGACAAATGCTTAAAATGGATTTTGAAAACTATTAGGATTTTTATTTTAAACCGTTGTTATCATGAAAATAAATTTTTGTAACTTTTATTTTTTAAGTTAATTCAAACCGCCCTTAATCAACCCTTCTACCAATCCTATATGAGCAATCTAATCTTGAAGGTTATCTTTGTTCCTACCAACGCTCTTGTTAAATAAGTAGTAGCTGGATCTGTAAATTGACATGTAGCTTTGAGTTTGAATCATAAATTACAAACAATTTATTGTAAAATGGTGGATCCTACATAACAATATAAAATATTTATTGATTACATAGCTGAATAATATTAGGAATACCTATCATTTTGGTTCTAATATTTTTCTATTTTCTGTGTCACAACAGGGACAGCAGTGATTATAGTGATGTTGGTGACCACATTCCTCATGACTTTAATAATGATATTAGTGTGGCACTCCCACTGGTCTCTAGTTCTTCTCTTCATTTGCTTATCACTCCTTGTGGAGGGTTTCTACCTCTCCTCAGTTATTCAGAAGGTTTATCAAGGTGGGTGGGTCCCCTTGGTTATAGCAACAGCATTTTTCATCATCATGTACATTTGGCATTATGGTACAGCTAAACGTTATGAAATTGAGATGCACACTAAGGTTTCAATGGCATGGATTCTTAGCCTTGGCCCCAGTTTAGGACTTGTAAGGGTGCCTGGGATAGGACTTGTGTACACAGAACTAGCAAGTGGAGTCCCCCACATCTTTTCGCACTTCGTCACAAACTTACCCGCCATTCATTCGGTTGTGGTCTTTGTTTGTTTGAAGTGTTTGCCTGTCCACACAGTCCCAGAAGAAGAAAGATTTCTAGTAAAACGGATTGGACCTAAGAATTTTCGCATGTTTCGGTGTGTGGCTAGATATGGTTACAAAGACCTTCACAAGAAAGATGATGATTTTGAGAAGAAACTCTTTGATAGTATCTTCTTGTTTGTTCGACTCGAGTCATTGATGGATGGTGGATCTTCAGATTCGGACGTGTCTAGCCTACTTGATCAACAGGATGAAACAATTACAGAATATGCATTGAACACCATTAATTCAACTTGCTCAACTGTGGAATCAACAGGCCTACGAACAGCAGATTCGATTGAGCTTGCCAATTCTCCATTGCATCAGAACCAAGCCATCATAACACCTAGTCAAGAAAATGGTCAGACTGAGACAGACGAATTAGAATTCTTGGTTAGCTGTAAAAATGTTGGAGTTGTACACATTCTTGGAAATACAGTAATGAAAGCTAGGAGGGACTCCAGATTATGCAAAAGGATCGCAATTGATTATATATATGCATTTCTTAGGAAGATCTGCAGGGAGAACAGCGTGATGTTCAATGTTCCTCATGAGAGTTTGCTTAATGTTGGCCAAACATTCTATGTATGACTCTTTAGAATCTATAAGAAAAAATTGATCTGAGTTATTCCTCCTTGTACGGTTGAAATTCAAGAGTTTGGTCCATCAAGGTTTATTTGTCTAGTCATGTCCCTATAATTTAAGGAAAGAATTTAGTCCTTATGGTTAGGAGTGTACCGTGTCAGTCGGAGTAAGTTTTTCGACCAAACCGCCACCAAATTGACTATGGTCGATTTGATAAATGTTCAAACCGATCTCGACCGTCAAGAAGTGAAACCGGCCTTCGATCAGTTGGCTTAGGTCAGTTTTATTTTTTTAAATTTCTTTTTCTTAAAAAAAAATGTCAATTTGAAGTTTTCCTAAACTAACACCGACCACATCCCTTCTCTCCAACCGACCGCCTTCGATTCAATCGATTTTGGTTTGTTGACTCGGTTTTTCGGTCTATCATGCTAACTCCTACCTAGGGTTTATAATTAAAATTTAATCCAATATGGTTTGATAAATCCTTCATAAAAAGGACTATTCATGAAGATTTTATTAAACCATAGGGACTATTTGTGAGATTTTATCGAACCATAGAGACCCAATTCTAACTTTAAAAACCATAGCAACTAAAGTCTAACATTCTTCCAACTATAAGAATCAAATTTGCTATAACACCACTTAACTTCACAACACCCCCCCCCCCCCCCCCCCCCCCCCCCCCCCAAAAAACAAAAACGTTAACAATTAATATCTACTTGAAATACTTTAAGAAACGTGGAAACAAAATCGCAATAGGTACTTCAATTGGCTGGTACCAATGTTATTCTTTTTGTATATATTCACTGTGGTCATAAATAAATTGACTTTACATATAAATCAATTCCTCAGGTGTCGCACAAACCACAATCTCGCTATTGATTGATGATATCTGAAACCAACCTACAATTCCGTTTATCCAGAGGCAGCCGTTTATTCATATATTTCTAAGTACTACATTCGCCTTATACTTAAGTAACTGACGACATCCAGGTAAACAACTCTTATCCGTGCTATCTTGGGAAGCGAAGCAAAGTAGAGTATGTATAAATCATCAGACGATTACTTGGGCATCTGATGCTGTGGTGATCTCGTCTGGGCAGCAGCTGTAGACATCACACGCAAGCGCCTTGCTATATCTGTAAAAGATGGCCGGGCTACTGGGTCAGGAGACCAGCACTGCTCCATCAGCAATCTCCAGTCCGGGTCGCAGAAGCTCGGAACAGGTGGTCTCAATGTGTTGTTCACTATGCCTCCTGAATGAAGAAGGAAATCATCAAATTCAGATTTGTTCATTTGAGTCGAAAGTAAATAGAACAACTATATTACAAAAAGAAAAAGGAAAAAACCAACCCCTTCTAGATCTAAATGCAGTATGTAAAACAAGTAGGAACATATAAATGCACCGTGAACGTAGTAAAATGTGAATAAAATTGAGTGTGCATGTAGGGAACAAACTATGCGATCAAGCTTTTCCGGTTGCATAAACCAACCAGGTAAGGGGTCCCTACACCCTCACCATCATTTGACACCAAACTTACTAACTAGAGGAATTTATAAGTTAAATATAATACAACCAGAGGAAAGGAAACATAAAAATAGTTTCTTTTTTAACTGTTTGTTTTTCACACCTATGATTGCTCCATAGTGCATATTTGCGTAAGGTTCCTCTCCAGTAAGGATCTCCCATAGGACAATACCAAAGGAGAATACATCAACCTGCCAAGCAGAAGTAAAAAATCAAAACCTACATGGGCAATAGTCATATAATGGGCACACCTTAAACAAAACTCATCTATTCAACCTACTTTTAGACATGAAACCAAAAAGGCACTCGGTACTTTTTGCTCTTTAATTATAAATTGGGTTTTTAAATTGAAATATTGTTTGGTAACATTTTGTTATTTATTTAAGCAGTTAATAACAAAAAAAAAAAAAAAAAAAAAAAAAAAAAAAAAAAAAAAAAAAACTTATTTCATCAGCAAAAAAGAGATTGCACAGGTGAAAGGTTGGGGGAGAAACCCACGACCCCAAATGATCTCTCGCACTCTAAGACAGATTAGTAGACACATTTGAAGCAAACAGATTTCGCGATTTTTGAATGAGCTCGGCATGGTGCCTTTCTTCGTGTGCTTCCTTACTCTTCTTCTTCTTCGGCTCTTCTATTCTTTTTTGCAAAATCAATTAAAACCTCCTAAAATGGTGTGAGAATTTCCTTTTCTATTTTTTGTTTACGTTGTCTTTCAATTTTGATTACACTCCTTGTCAGTTTCAAGCATTCTCATTTTTAAAACATCCATTTTCCATCCATGTCTTGAACTAGCAAAAAAACCTTAGTTCTTTTCATGTTTTCTTGTTTAACCGTTACTTGTACAAATTGGTGTTTTCAAATTAAATTTTGTGATCTCTTTTCTTTCTTTATGATATTCTCACACCCCAAAACTACTTATTTCTCATTTCTTTTCTTTTCTTTCCACACACCCCATCCCTCATCTTTTTCTTTCATTTTTCCCATATTTGTTTTTTTTTTTTTTTTCCCCTCTATTTTTGCTTCCTTTTGCTCCTTCTGTTTCTCTAGTTCGCTTTCACTGCAATTACATTTTAAGATTCGAAAATATTACCAGTGTAAATTCAATTAAATAAGAAAAATCAGTTCATGTAATCAATCATACATGTCGATATGCTGTCAATAGATTATTAAATTTAGTATTAGTAATTTATTTGATGTACAGTGAGTACCATGGCTTTATTCATAATCGGTAACCTATAGATTTGTTATTCACAATGAGACAATAACCATCGTTGTGTCTAACGACAACAGTAGACTCAAAATATTAAATGCTTATTTGTGCATGTATGGTATATGCTTTTGTGCTAGCAGTAGTGTTCGCTTTAGGTTCATCTAGTGGACTGTACTGAATATCAAGTTTAAGATTTAATATATAACAATCTACTGATAGGTTCCAAAACAAGACGTAAAGAACTTATCACATAAATTAAGTAATTTGAGGAACTTGACTTTCCCTTACTTGAGATCACTCAAGCCCTAAAACAACTGATTCCTCACTATTCGTGTTTATTGTTCGATTTACTTATTCTCTTCTTAAGTAGTGATAGTAAATGAGTCTCGGTATCTTACCTTTTCAGAAACCTTGCTGCTGCTACCATTAAGTAGTTCAGGAGCCATCCACGGAAGGGTCCCTCTCACACCACCAGTAACCAAGGTATTCCTTTTTATTTTTGACAAGCCAAAATCTCCAACCTTCATAACCAAACCAACAGAAAAGTAAACAATGCTGGTGAAAAAACTCCTAAATCCACCACCATCATAGAAATTCTCTTCAAGTACAATGGTGTATCAAATACCTTGCAAATTGGCCGTAAAGGATCTTTCAGGTTGACAAGCAAGTTGTCACATTTCAAATCAAAGTGCACAATGTTCTTTGAATGCAAATATTCCATTCCAAATGCTGCATCCATTGCAATAATGAGCCTCTTACGTCGATCCAGGTACCTGGAACACTTGCATCACATGTAAAGAATGAGAACGAACAGAGTTCTCCTGAACAATTCAAGTGTACGCAAGATAACTTGGAACAAAGAGATTACCGTTCTTTGCTAAGTAAAACATTCCGCAAGGAGCCATTGACCATGAATTCAGTAACTGTAGCCAATGTCCCACCTGGTCCATCCTGCACCACACCATAAAAGGCCACCACATTTGGATGATGAAGCTTTGAAAGAATCTCAGCTTCGCGCCAAAACTCTACCGTCTGAAAAATACAAATTCAATATGTGAAATTAGAGAATCATAATAATAATAATAATAATAATAATAATAATACAACAGTTGATTATTATTATTATTATGATTCTCAATATGTGAAATAAAAAGATGAAAATTTGAAACTTTAACTTTGGTTTCCCATCCCAATTTTCTGGAAATATTACACCATCAAACCAGTGTCCAATTAACTACTAGAGAGAGCCAAGAACCTGTGGGAGATCATTCAGATGTAATTTAACTCACCAATCTTTCTTGCTCTGAGGACCTACAAGTGAAACAACTTTTCTTTATCCGTTTAATTGCTACATCTGTTCCTCGCCACTTCCCATGATACACTGTACCAAATGTGCCGGAACCCAATTCTCGTTGCTCTTCAAGATCTTCATTCTTAATTATCTGCCAGGCCATCCAAAAGACATAGTCAACAATTTAATGGAGGGAAATTAAGGCCTTAAATACTACATGTCCTCCCAAGATCAATAGAATTACATTAGCTGCTGACTGCAACCCAAATATATTGTCAAAAACCAGTTTAAATCTAACAAAATAATTGATAATTGATAACTACTGAAAGGTTAGTGAGTGAAGTATAAGAGGATGACAACAAAAAACAACGCAATTGCTCTCATTTATTCCATACTTGCATAAAACTTTTCCCATAAAAATCCTTTTGCATTGAGATTTGAGGTTTTTCCTATAAATTTCAGTTTGTTGTTTTTTAAGTTTCTTAAATTTTTTGTTGGATTTAAATTTTCAGCTTAATATCTTAAATTAAGTTCACTTGAACTTCCATGCATTTTGAGTATCACGATTTTGTGTATCATATCTGTCATATCACCAACATTTTCTACTTCAACAAGTTAACTCATCCATTGGATTTCACTCACTCTCTCATTTTCCATTTTCATCACTCTGTTTAACATTGAGATATTGATCATTGCTTCCACAACATTTCTTTCTATTGATCTTATTTCTCAACATTTTGTTTCTCATTTTCTCCCTCTCAAAATATACAAAAATGCATTTTTATAGAAACATAGAATATTAGCTCTACACAATCCAAAAATCTATTCCTAATCGGGAAAAAATCCATAAGAATTTTCAAACCGTTGCAAACATGTTCCTTTTCAAGTCCCCGCCAAGTGAGGTGACGTAGTGAATTGCAAAAGACCAGATAACGACTAGCAATTAGCAAACAGCCTTGAAGTGACATCAAGCCTCAGGTGCTCAATTTCTTCACTTCTAACTGTCCTTGGGGCGGAAGATTGCAACTAGGGAACTTCTCATACAATAATTGAAGCAATGACAGAGGATAAGCTTACTGCAGAACCTCAGAAATCCAAAATAAGCTTCTCTTCTTTTTCCATTTTTTTTTTTCCGAAAACAATAATTAGGGAACCTTTTTTCTGTATCACCTTATTAATATTAAATCTTCACAGTGACATAGGAAGCAAATATCTAAACTTTCTGCAGAAATCAAAGTTGCAAATCATCGTTACTTTACGTAGGGGTGAAAATGGCATAATATTGTGTAGGTGGACTTTTCAAATACAAAGAGAGTAAATCAACTCACAGCTGTTCAAAGCCCCAACTTCATAGTACCGAACAAGAATTAACAATTTACACCAAATAATCTAATGAAATGTTAATAAAGTGCAAAAGAAATGGAATAATCATCTTTTTCTTAGTTGCATGTATTAAATGAATCAACCGGGAGATTCATACCTGCAATGTACTAATATCAAAATCTTCAAGATAAAAATCAACGAGAGGTACACCAATATCTTGGATATCCAACTTTGCATCCTAAAACAAGAAGATATATGGAAGTGAGAGGAAAGCAATTAGCTGGAGGTGCAAATTTTAGTTGAAAGAATACAATTGATGAATACCACATTCTCAGCTTGCGGGGGTTTAGAGCTAGGTTCATCCAACTGCATGCTTTCATTGCCCTTGAGCTTTGAAGAATCATATTCTGTATATAGATGCATGGTGCTGGGTCCAGTGAGCAGACGCGATTCCTGCTGAATGTTGTCGTCAAAATGGATATGAGAGTCTCTGTGATAAATGGCACCAACATCTGGATACCTGTTTATGGTACCTCCTTCTTCAACGTTTGAAGAGAAGCCCAAGTGGTCTTGATCCATAAGGGAAACATCTCTTCCAACAAACTCCTCCTGAGCCAAGTTTCTAAAGTAAGACCAACGCTTAGGCTCATGATTCTCCACGTTCAAGCTCAAGCCAGCTCCATTACCATGCAATGGATTGATACCAGAAATGTTTTCGGAGTTTCTGGCCTTTGAGAATATATCAGAAAGGAAATCACGTGGAAAGCGGTCATTAATATCAATAAGAATGTCCCCATGCTCTGAAGTGCCAATACCAACTCCAGACTCTACTTCAGTAACATTCTTACCAGGGTTCTCTGTTGATGATGAAGGCTCCGCTTGCTCTTGAGGTTCATTTCCATGGTTCTTATGTGTACTTCCATCAATCCAGCCCGGTTCTAGTGGTCCCATTAAAGATTCCTCCTTGTGCTTGTCAGAAACTTCTTCACTTGCCGTAAGATGAGCCAAACCTCCTGCTTCCTTCCTGTAGGCAGATGGACTTTTAATAATGGGCATATCACTGACTTCAGACCCATCATGGTCACCTGAAATATTCATTGTTTTACTATTCTTATCTGCTGATGTTTTGTAGTTTTCAAATACCTCCAATCCATCTTCTACAGTCTGATGATTTCCACATGGTAACTTTGAAGATGAAACAGATTGCTCAGATTGCAAAGTCACATTCCCATCCAGCAATGTTTCAGCTGATTCAATAATTGTCTGAGAATAGTCAGAGTTTCCCTGAGTTCTCAGAAACTGAGAGCCAAAGGAATCATCAGACTTGGATAAACGGTTCAATTCAGCCTGTTCCCTTGGAATCCTTTCAGAGTGAAAAACACGCTGTGGTAAAATTGGTTCAAGGTAGCTAAACCCTGCTTCATCAGCCTCGGTGGCACCAAACCCAGAAGTTGGAAGTCCATCAGATGAAAATTTATCGTCTTCAGTTCTCTTTTTCCCTTCATTACTTACTTCCAATGACACGGATTCTTGAGCAGGATCTTGATGCTTGTTGTTTTTCATAAGCAGTAAACTTGATCCTGCATCTGTGTCCGAATTAGTAACTTGCATTCCTTTTGAGTTATAGTTCAAAGCAGAAGCATCATTTAGGTTTGATGAAACTAAGTATTCGTGATCAAAATTTTGAGTTTCATTACTTTCATCAATCTTATGGAGCGAGCCTTCCCTTTTTATTTGTGCATCCTTAAATGATACCTCCTTCTCCACTGATTGAACTTCATCAGGTTCGTTCAGCTTTGGAGTTGAGGTATCTGTAAGTTTCCCCTCCTTTACTGATGCATCTGAATCTTGAGTGTGAAAACCAATGACTGGATAGTCTGTAGCCAAGCCACCATGTTGATTCACATACCCTTTGCTGGGCATTGAAGGTACATTTTCTACAGGTGTTGCATTGTTATTAACAACATAATCATGTTGAGACTGAATAGATGAAGAGACCGACGTCTTTCCAGTTTTTTCAGGTAAGCTCTGCATGGGGCGGAAAGAAGAGAGTGGGGAAGACCCAAGTTCACCTTGCTGCAACTTTTGTCCTGACGATGGCTGCAAATTAGACTTAAAACCACTGGATGAATTTGTCCAAATGGTTTGAGAAGACTGAGAAAATGAAGGGTCAGCAGTGCTCAAAGATGATTTCATGGTATCAGACAATTCTGGAGCAACTTGACCACTCTCTGATCCAACATTAAGGGCAAGTAACTCATCTAAATTGTTTCCTGAAGTATTACCCAAGGGTGTTGAGTTCCTTCTTGAACTGAGGTCCATGCCATTTACAGCAATTACATATTCAATCTCTGAACCACCCTCCGCACTCCCGACACCAATTTGAGAATCCTCCAAATCACTAATAGAAAACAAGAACATTCTCGGCTTTGTTGAGCCCCCATTTTCTAGTACATTACATTCCTCCATCATGTTCTGCAAATCCTCATCACAAGATACTGAAACCAATGCATCAAGATCCTCACCAGGTAGCTGATATTTAATAGTGTGAACTTGCTCATAAATTGTTGATGTTTTCTGCAGCAGGTTCAACCAAGAAATATCCTTGGTTATACGGATAATACGTGTTTCACCCCCAACATACCTAAGTTTACCATCACTAGGGCGAGGCATGACTTTACCACCAAAGCTGCACAGGAATTTCACCTTTCTTGATGAGCTATCAGATGCTCCTGAAGATGTAAAACCTTGAAGCCGACTGACATCATTTCTTGATGAGGCTCTTGGGACAAACCTCATTGAATTATACGAACTTTTTTCTTCATGTGACGAACCCCCTCTTTCAAAACGGTGATCTTTTTCTACTGGGTTAAGCATGGCAATGCTAGATCCACTCTCTGAACTGGCATGGGGAATTCCCATAATGCCTTTTAAATCCATGTACCCAGTTGAAACACCTGGGTCAGGACTATTGGTGGGAATAAAGTGATGCTTGGCATTCACCCTTTCTCGCATAAATTCAAGTGCAAATTCCTCCCCCGTTTGAATGGAGTAGTTGTGGCCTGGACTAGCTACAACTAGCATATTATATTCAGGGGGTCGAATGTTGGTGTTGATGTTGCTTGATGGATCATGGAATGATCTTTGATTTGTAGACCCAAGTCCCTGATTTCTTGCTTCCAAATTAGTAAGTCGAACTTGTTCATAATTACTCTGTTGATCTAGAGTACCTCTTTTCACATTTCTTTCCATCTAGTTAGACTTGATGGGGACAAACTCAACCGAAAATGCCATGAATAAGACACACTGCAGTACTGGCAAAAGCATGCACTTTAGGTACCAGCATTCAGCTGATCTTGCAGATGGTAATCTTGTCCAGCAATGGAGAGCTTCAGCACTCGACGGAAAACCTGGAGTTCAAATATTCAAAAGTTAGAAAAGGTATGGCAGTATAATCAACGACCAACGGTTAGAGAGAATAGAGGAGAATCAAAATTCAGCTTCCTTGATTTGTTCCAGATGACCATACCCTAGATTTGTATGGCTTTACTGAAAGAATATTTCTGGTTATAAATAATAATAAAATATAGAAATAACACAACGAACAGTACACGCATATGATGGCAATTTTAGTATAAATAAAAATAGTATAAAGAAAAAAAATCTGATCGGAGCTTTTATTTTAACTATGTTATTACTACATCCTACATATGTGTTTGTAACTCAATCGCCATTGGCCAATGACAATTGTGATAGTCATTGCACTGCGATAGTATGTGCAATATTGGCAATGGCTGGAGAATGCTTTAGGAATGTTCAGGATTCAGGAACGTTGCTGAACTTTCATGAGCATCCATCACGCTAGTGCTGCCGACGTTTTGGTGAGTGAAGTGTGAGTTTCATTCTTATCCTCAACAAAGATCGAGCTCCTGGCTCCGTAGTTTAAGTGATGTACAGATGTAATAGAGAATCAAAGTGTCAGTGAGCACCAACAATGCTATTAAGGTGCCTTTTAGGGTAGAATTGAACTCTCAAACTCCCAAGTTTAGAAAGGGAAAAGCTGTAGTTTAGCTACTGAACAGAGGTTCCATTTTCCTACATCCTGCTCTCTGCACCTCCAGTGGAATTGTATAATTATCTCCAATAAATTTATCGGTAAAAAGATAACTCTAACAACAAAATTCTTCTCGTTATTAAATGGTGTAGTCTGTTAAGCAAAAAGATGCATGAAAGGAAACCTCAAGATTTCATAACGCCCATTCGAATCTTCAGAAAAGCTGTAAGAGTAATATACGGAAGAATAATAGATAGCCTTCAGCCTATAATAACCAATCAAGCAAAAACCAGAACAAAAACCCAATTGAGTAGGCTAATAAGATATTCCCAAAGCAGGCCGAGGCTAGCGTAGATTGCATAAAATTAGCCGCCTCATCGAAGGCCCAGGATACACATAAAATAGACTCGATTCTTCAACTGTTAGCTATCGACCAGCTTAATTGACCCAAGAAATGTACCAAATAACAACATCAAATGTCGAATCGCATGTCAGATTAAATCGAATCACAAATCAGAATAAGAAAACTGATAATTAGTTTGCTTCGGAAAGGATCAAGCTAACGTTTTCAGTCATGAGCAGGGAGCGGGAAGAAGAAAAGAAAAGTCGTTTCAAGAACTTACCTGCAGATCCCAAAACAACAATGGAGTGTGAGATTTGAATTTTGCTGCAAAACAAGAAGGTCTTGTTTAAGTGGGTTGTCCCTCTCTTTCCACGAGAGTGTGCGCCTTTGTACTTTATCCTCCCAAAACGCAAAGCCTCGACTTTCATTATATTTTGGCCTATTTTCTAATTTTACTCAATAATCAGATTTTGGGAAAATTACGGTGAATGAATAACGCCATGTCAGTTTTTTTTTTTTTTTTTTTTTTTTTCCTTCTTTCTTTCTTTCTTTCTTTCTAAGGTAAAACTTTCGAGAAAAAAGGGCTCATACTTTAGAATAATTAATGTCCAAAATTCAATTGATAATTATTTTAAATAATAAAATTATTGAAAATATTTTTAGATATAGCAAGGTGTAACTATCATTTATAATATTTCACTATATTTATAAATAAGTTTATTTATTTTATTTACAGCACAAAATTAAATATATGTATTTAATTTATTTATTTTGTTTAAATAATTAATAATAAAAAATTACTTAATTAAATATAAATCATAATTGATGTAATTTTAAATTAAATTTAGTTAATTTAAGATGTTGTTACATTAATTAATTTTTCAATCACTTAAAATAAAAATAAATGGATATTTTTATGGCCGTCTTTTTAAATATAGAAAAATGGGAAAACTATTTGCAAGATATAGTAAAATTTGACAAATTAAGTAATACTCAACTACATTCTATGTAAAACATCCAAAATATTCTTTAAATTCTCGTTGAAACCTCTACGATGTGTATTCCTTTTTCTAGTAGTCTATCATGATAGACAGCGGTATATTATTATTGGTTGTATCGTGATAAACAGTCTGTTGTTGTCTATTAGTGATAGACAGTGATAGTAGTTTGTCGCTTATTTAGTGTGCCCTTTTTTAGTAGTCTATTGTTGTCTATCGCGATAGACAATCTATCATTGTCTATTAGTGATAGACAATGATAGTTTTCTTTTTCTTCTTTACTACGGCTTATGGTTGTCTACTGATAAATAATGGGTGTCACACATTTGTTTTCTTCTTGAAGAGTAGCATAACCCGGTCCATCAGATAGACATGGATAGAAATATATACCTGTCTATTAGATAGACAATGATAGAACTCTGTCACTGATAGATAGTGATAGAGTTCTATCTCGTTCTATCACTAAGAGAGAAAGATAAAGTTTCTCATTAAAAAAGTTATAAATGAATTTAATCAATCAAAAAGGAAGGAACAAACACATTCTATAGTCCCAAATTATATATGCATCTTCACACCGACAAATAAAGAATAGAGAAGAATGTAAATGAGAAAGCAATGAAATGAACACACACAACAAGCAAATTCTATCAATGTTAATCACTGTAATAGACAAAGATAGAGTTTTATCACTATCTATTAGTGATAAACAGTGATAAAACTCTATCAAAATCTATTTGAATTGAATTTCAATTAGCCACATTTTGATAGAGTTGAATTCCAATCAGTTGAATTTGAGTTGGAATTAAATTCCAATCAGTTGCATCTGATCGATTGCAGAATAAGAAGAGGAATATCAACTAAAGAAGAAGAAGAAGAAGAAAATCACTAAAGATCAAGAAGAAGAAGAAGAAGAAGATAGATGTTCACAAATGATTAAATTTCAATCTATTGAAGAAAAAAAATAATATTATAACGTTGATTAAGAAGAATAAGCCCAACGTGAAGAAAAATTCTGAAAGGCTGAGGAGAGAAGAAGAAAGAAAGAAAATGAAAATTTTGAAAAACCTAGTAGAGAAGAATTAGAAGAAAGAAAAAGAAAATTCCGAAAACCCTAAAAGAAATAGGAGAAGAATAAAAAAGAAGAAAGAAGAAGAAGGAGGACGAGGAGCAGGAAGAAGAAGAAGGAGTCGTACTTGAATTTCGCCCGGCCTCTTGGCTAATTTAAAATAAAAAAGGTAGCTTGAGTATTATAAAGAATAAAATGGTGGTCCCAATTTTAAAAATCAAACCGTTTTTATTATTATTATTATTATTATTATTTTTTGCATTTATAAGAATTTTCCTATTTTTTTATTAAATATTAATTAAGCTTAATTTGACTATATAATTTAATTACTAAAAGTCATTAAATTAATATAAATCAATTTTAATATTGTAATTAATATTAGAATTTCATATTAAAAAGTTGAGATAACATGAAATATTTAGTTGAAATTTATTAAGTTTAAATAATATATTAATTTTATAAAAATACCATCATTAGAAAACCTATGTTAGATAGGTTTTAAAGTTTCTCGGATGATGAAATTTTGAGGTTTAAACATTGAGATCCTATGACACGTCCAAGAATACTAAATGTTGTTTGAAATCTCAGGACAAAACTTAGGAAACAAACTAGCTCTAAACAGTAAATTTGTTTCATTACGCACCTAAACTAATTAAATCACTCTTGAACTATGTAGTTTCTTATAACCACTTTGAGGTGCCCCAATGATAAATAAATAGGGGAACATGATCTTAAGAGCTAAGAGATCATGAGTTCAATATATAGTGACCACCTATCTAGGATTTAATATCCTACGGGTTTCTTTGCCACCCAAATGTTGTAAGGTCAAATGGGTTGTCTCGTAAAATTAGTCAACGTACGCTTAAGTTGGCTTGGACATTCACATATATTGTAAAATCATATGGGTTGTCTCGTGAGATTAGTCAAATGTTGTAAAGTTAGATGGGTTATCTCATGAGATTAGTCAAACGTTGTAAAGTTAGATGAGTTGTCTCATGAGATTAGTCAAGGTACACTTAAGTTGGCTCGGACATTCACAAATATTAAAAAGATAAAAAATTATGTAGTTTCTTATGCATATACTCAACTTTTAATTTGATCAATTACTTTTAGTAATTTGTCAATTGCGAGATTTTTTTTTTCTTTCATTTGATATATTTAAAAGATTGTCATCTCTTGAATAGGCTAGGAAGTATTTGTGGAATACAAGGTAGAGTATATCAAATAATAAGTTTCGAAACTTATTGTATATTAATAATAAGTTAAGTGTACAATGTTAATTATAAAATTTATGGGTAATTATAACCAAACATTTTGTTATTTAAATATATTAAAAATAAGCCATCAGTTTAGAATGAATATACCTTAACTGACATAAATTTATATTATCGACTCGTTGGAGATTTTATTATTCTCAGTCCACGTGTTAAACTAAGATAAATGTAATTGTATATTTTAAACGGTAAATTTATACAACTTCCACCTCATTTAAGTATCCAAATTTATTGAAAAACAAAAATATAACCTATATATTTGCATGGTAATTTAAATCATTGTTGAATTTTGTACGAAGTGACTTACAAGTTACACCCATGTGATAAGTGAAAGGTCGTGTTCTTGCTACTGTAAACATGATGTTAGGAAAGTTTATGGCAAGACAATGACATGATAACCAAAACACACTATTTGATCAATAGTACAATACTTGTTACATAAGTTTACTTGAATAAGTATATCAACTCCATCATAATGTTTATAAACAACGGTTAGGTAACAAGCACGAATGTCATAGTAATATTACATAATTGCCACCAAAGTTCATATCATTTTTTTTTTATTTTATAAGAAAATATTTTTGAATAATTAAAGTCAATATTTATTTTTTAAATACATATACTAAATGAACTAACACATTAATCCTCAACCCAAATTTTAATTTTAAATAAGGAATTCGTACAATTTTGTACCTAAACTTATCACAAATTCATATGAGTTTACATTGATTAGAAAATTTCATACAAGATATGAAGATATATTCATCATAGTATTACGAGCTCTATAAAAAATGAATTTTTTTGGAATGTCAATAATATACCATAATTTACTCATTCAACTAGAGGGTGGAAACTTATTATAAATTAGGACAGTTTTACTTTAATCATAAATTATTGCATAATAATAATAATGACTCTTTAAATGAGCAAAATTATTTACAAATATAGAAAAATTTTATTGTCTATTAGCGATGAACTTCTATTATTCAGAAGTTTATCACGATCTGATAGATAGAAATTTTTTTCTACATTTATAAATAGTTTGATATTTTTTTTATTTGTAATAATTTCTCTAATAATAATAAAATAATAAACTTTGAGAAGATATGCTCTTGAAACTTCAGAGTTGAGACCAAGCAAAGTAGGCCCAAATAACCTTTTGGGCCAGTGT
This sequence comes from Citrullus mucosospermus, assembly GCA_030954485.1. Classification (NCBI taxonomy): domain Eukaryota; kingdom Viridiplantae; phylum Streptophyta; class Magnoliopsida; order Cucurbitales; family Cucurbitaceae; genus Citrullus; species Citrullus mucosospermus. Next base: position 4,332,353 of record CM062057.1, on the reverse strand, counting down.
TGCCATAAGGCGAGTAACGAAAAATTCCAAATGCGAGTATTTTATTGCCTTTCGTGCCCTAACCTCCAAAACTGCGAATCGGGAATTGCTATACTCGCTCCCAAACCACAGTATCTTCCTTTGAGCTTTCGAGTAAACCAATAAAACCAGCTGTGAGTTTCTCTAAGAACTGATTTTATCTTCATTCCTATCATTTTCAGTTTCTGGGTTAATTACTAGAGACTAATCTCCTCAGCTGCTACTTCCTATAACATCATTTCTTATGTTCTTTTCAGCTCTAGTTTATGTATTTCATCTTCTAAAAAAAATTTACGAAATAAGTTCAAAGTTGATGTTTAAACTTTACAGTAGTTAGAAATTAGAAATTCATGTTGGAAATAGTTAAATATATATATTTTCTAAAACCAGTTTCAATGGTATGAATATTGTGTTTAAAAATGCAAAATCAATCATTAAATTGATTTTTAATGATTAAAGTAAAATGATTATGAATTTTGTGATTTCAACCTTTTCAAAATCTGAGATATTGTCTCAGGGCTTCAAAATGTTGTTTATATCAAGCAACTGCATCCAGATGTCATTTACTGACTTTGTTTTGTGATATATTATTATGTCTCTTTCTTTCACATTTTCAGCTCTGCACAACTAAATGACATTCTTTGTGGCATTTGGTGTGAAATTTTGAAGTTTTTGCCTTTGTATCTTGTTATGGAAGTGACCCACTTGCCCGTTGCTGAATTAGAGGTATTTACTCTTTTGAAATGCCTCCAGTGTCAATTATTTTTAACAAATACAATCATATCTTGATTCAGGTGTATTATCAAAATAGTTGACTCGAGAAAGGGAAGTGTAGGTTTATGTAGGTTTATGTTCTATCCATCAAGATAGATCTTGAACAGCCGTGAGAGCTAAATATGGATAATAATTCGGTGCAATGTGGCAAAGAAATTTGTATTAGAGATGGCATAGACGGTTCTTCTCACATGGTGGGAAAAGAGAATACAGGATCAGTTGTCAATATAGAGATGCCAGAATATATGAACATAGCATCCTCTCAGAATGTACTCAACTTGAAGTCTTTAAAAACCGTAGAGCCTCATGAAGGAATGGAATTTGAATCGAAGGAGAATGCTTTGGCATTGTACAAGGAATATGCCAATTCAGTCGGCTTTTCTGTCATAATAAAGGCTAGTCGTAGGTCCAGAATATCTGGAAAATTTATTGATGCAAAATTTGCATGTACTAAATATGGAAATAAGAGGGAATCTAGTGTAGTTGAAGTTTCAGATCCTGTAACAAATTCAAATAATGGCATAGGTATTCATGGGAAGAAAAAACGAGGTAGAATCAATCGCTCTTGGGAAAAAACTGATTGCAAAGCTTGCATGCATGTCAAGAGATTGCAAAGTGGAAGATGGGCAATTCATAGTTTCATAAAGGAGCACAATCATGAAGTTTTTCCTAATGAATCCTATTACTTTCGTGGTCACAGGAATTTAGAAGTTGGTAGTAGTAATACTGATGTCTTGCAGGGCAATAGAGCAAGAAGAAAAAGTAAGCTTTGTTTGAAATCCAGGCAGTCTGGAGGTTGTACAATAGCTAACAAGCAGAAGGTTGCTGTCACTGAACAAGTATGTAAGGTGCAACATCTAGCTATAGATGTAGGAAATATTCAAGTTATGTTAGACCATTTTGTTTGTATGCAAGATGAAAATCCTAACTTCTTCTACTCCATTGACCTGAATGAAAAGCAGTGTTTAAGGAATGTGTTCTGGGTTGATGCAAAAGGCAGACTTGATTATGCCAATTTTCCAGATGTCGTTTTCTTTGACACCACATACATTAAGAATGAGTATAGATTACCATTTGCACCCTTTATAGGCGTTAATCATCATTTTCAGTTTGTTTTGCTCGGATGCTCATTGGTTGCTGATGAGACCAAATCTACATATGCTTGGCTGATGCGGGCATGGCTTAGAGCAATGCATAAATGTCCCCCTAAAGTGATCCTTACTGTACAAGATGTAGCCCTTAAGGAAGCCATTGCAGAGGAATTGCCTGATTCTTGCCATTGTTATTGTTTGTGGGACATTTATGGCAAGATTCCAAAAAGGCTTGGTCATGTAATGAGACATGATGAAAATTTTATGTTGATGTTTGATGAGTGTGTTTTCAAGTCTTGGACAATTGAACAGTTCGAAAAACGGTGGCAAGCAATTGTTGACAGATTCAAACTAAGTCATGACTCATGGTTTATGTCGTTGTTTGCAGATCGTAGGCAATGGATACCTGCATATATGAAAAACATTTTTTTGGCAGGGATGTCTACACGCCAAAGGCCTGAAGGTATCAACTCTTTTCTTGATAAGTACATACAAAGAAAAACATCACTTAGGGAATTCTTGGACCAGTATAGTACTTTAATACGAGACAAATTTGAAGAGGAAAGAAAAGCAGATTTTGAAACTTTTCATAAGCAGCCAGCATTAAAATCTCCATCTCCTTTTGGGAAGGAAATGGCTGCATTATACACACATGCAGTATTTAAAAAATTCCAAGTGGAGGTTTTAGGAGTAGTTGCTTGTCATCCAAAAAAGGAAAGCGAAGATGGAGTGATAAAAGTTTTCAGGGTTCAAGATTTTGAAGAGAACCAAGATTTTCTCGTGGAGTGGATTGAAGCAACTTCAGATATATCTTGTTTATGCCGATCATTTGAATTCAATGGTTACCTCTGTCGACATGTAATGATTGTTCTACAAGTCTCTGGCATACATAGTATTCCTTCTCAATATGTATTGACACGTTGGACAAGGGATGCAAAGAGTAGACAAAAAACTAGGAAATGGTCTAATATCGAGTTGAGAGTTCAACGGTATATTGATCTTTGTCAACAAGCATTTAGATTGAGCAACGAAGGGTCTTTGTCCCATGAGAGTTATAACATTGCGTTCAATGCTTTGGAAGAAGTTTTGCAGAAATGTGAGAGTTTGAGTCACTCAATCCAACCATCCCCTGTAGTGCATAGCAGTCATGAAGCGGATGAAGTAAACCAGGGTAAGCACACTAACAAGGCCAATAAAAAGATTACAAACAACGTAAGCAGACAGGTAATTCTGTTTTCAGGCATTTTAAATGTTTACTAGATGACATTGTTTTCTAATCTCATTCATTTCAGCATTCATTTTCCACTTGTTTAGGATCGTTTTGAGCCACACATTATCACTATCGGTATTCATGATGGCTGGCAACAATTGGTCAGTTTATTTTTATCTTTGCATCAAAACCTTCTCATATATGAGTTCTGAATTACTGCATTGGACTAAGCACGTGTAACTTCTTGCTTGTAGGGACAATCAAATTCACAGACACCAGCCTTTCACTGCCCTGATGAACAGGAGGACGCCTTACAAGGGATAGTATGCCTCGCTCTCTTAGCCCTTTGACTATCTAAAATATTTGATATTGTTTAAAATTGTAGCATTTATATTCCCAGGAACAAAGGAGCAGAAGAGCTCCATCTCTCGAGAGCTATTTCGGTGCTCAACAGTCAACAACAACTTATGCATGGAATGGTAAGACAAGATTCTTGATAAGATTGTATTTGTGAGTTCTCTTCCCTTTTCGACGTGGGATCCTCAATGTGCCCCTCATGATAGTACTAACTCTTTGGGTTCACTAATCTGGATTAGTCAGATCTCTTTTCTTGGACGAATGCCCGTTTGGGCTTTGTCATTTGATCTACGGTTAAAGCTATGTGTTTCAAACAAGACAACTACTTCTACTTTAGTATATAAGTGTCCAAGGATAGTTGTTTGTGTTGTAATAGGGAAAAGTTAGCTCCATTGCTTCAAGTCATGACGGTTGTTTCGAGGATCAATGTGGCATACAAGGGCAGGTAACTGATTCTTATGACGTTTTTCCTCCATTTAGAATCTGCACCATCTCAATCTATCTTTCTTTTATTTATGTTGAAGGGACACTTAACTCGATTACATCCATCAGCGACACTTGTTTCCAAGCACAAAGAATGCAGGGAGTTGTAAGAGATGTTTGAAGTTTATATGTTCCATAGACAATAATGATTATGATCTATCAACATTGTCAATGACATTACTAGTTGAACACAAACAAAGTGTCTACCTGTAGGGGCAATTGAACTTCGGCCAAACGTTGTTTCAAATCGCTTTGACCTTCAGGTTGGTCCACGAGATATGTACAAACATTGCCATTGTCATCTCTCTGTCTGTGTTGTATGTTCTTCCTTGTTATGGTTTAATGTTCATGTGTGCACCTCTCTTGCAGGTCCATCTAGTGCGGGATCCACGGAGGTTCATGGCATTTCATCCAATGTAGTAGCAACCATCTTTGGTGTAGATAATCATCACAATGTGAAATATTAATATAAATAATCGGATTGTGGATACTCCGTTTCTTGCTGGCCACACTAGCATCTTTTCAAAAACTAGTTGACTATTATGTGTGTTGCTCGTGTTTCATAATATTAAAAGTGCATACTTGAGTTGAATTTGAGGAAAAATATGTGTATATTATTAAAGTTTAAATAAAATAAATATTTGAATAATTTAAGAAAGATGTTTAATACACTGAGGAGATCTATTGGTTTTCAATACAAAAAGTAATGTGGGGTCCATCAATATTACAAAATATTTGTAAGACAGAACACAAAACAAGCAAAAAGAAGTATGGTACTGGTAGTAATGGAAATTTTATAAGTCTTTATATATTGGTTGATTAAAAAGAAAAATCTACATAAATATATTGGATGAATACTCCTTTCATTTATTGCTAGTTAGGTTAGCATTTTTTTTTTTCAAAATAAGAAATATGCATGCGGATATGAGACAAACATAAACATAGTGACATGTTATTATTAAAAAATTTAGGATGTGGATGTGGTAAGGACACATTTATTAAAGTATATATCATTTTTATATGAAAAAAATTAAAGGAAATGAATTTATGCATTTATATGGTGAAAATGAGTTTGATGTATTTTGCTCACAACATTTATTAGTTTTGTCTTCTATATGTATATTTCGTATACTTAACAAATGTTTGTGCATGTCTAGCACAATGTTGGATCTACATTAACTGTGTACAACTATTGTCTAGCACATCTATTGTGCTAACAAGTGTTCGAGTCGAATCAACGGATACAAACATGTTAGCCAAACTAAAGAGATCGTGCTTCTTATGTGTCCAACATTTAAAAATATTTATAAGACAAAAATATAGTGCGGACAAAGTGAAAGTATGGTACTCTATAGTACTATAAATTATCTTGTTCGTTGCATAAAAAATTAAGTGCACCTCTCTCCCTCTCGCTGTATAATATATATATATATATATATAAACCTACCAGTTGAATGATCGCATTGATCCTTAGTACTTTCAGCCATTGAAAAAGGAGTCAAATTATATATACTAATAAAATGTTAAATCGTAAATTCACTCACGTTTAAGACCCAAATATATATATACACACACAGAGTAAGAGAGAGAGAAAGATCATAAAAGCCCCTTTAAAGGGGCAAAGGGACTGACAAATCACCAAGAATTACATCCAAAACTCAACTTGGGAAGTTGGAAATCCAACGGCACCTGGCATCTTTCAAATGGAAGAATCATACAAACCAATAGTATAACGAGTTATACAGTGAGCAACTCTGTTACACACATGGGGACAAAACGAGAAGAAGACTTCCCAACCGACTCACCAAATCCCTAATTTCGGCAACTATGTCCTTTACCTCTGTAAAATCTTCAAAGCAATTGTTTATCAAGTCTACCACCTCCCTCACATTAGATTCAACCACTAAGGAAAAAGGGGGAAGTAAACAAGAGGAGGGAAGAAAAATTAGACTATCAACGATAGCTTGAGCCTCAAACAACTTTATGGGCCTCTCATGACAACTTTATCCCCATCCTGGACTTGTTATACTAAAAAAGAAAAAAAAAAAACTCATAGTTTGACATTAAAAATTTCTTAAGATGAAGGTTTACAAATGGTAAGTTTTATTAACAAATTTTTCTGTCTATTTCATTCCATTGCATTCAAAAGACAAAATAATCCACAAGTTAACTTAATAAAAAGTATATGTCATTGTCAAAAATAAACAAATAAATAAAAAGTATATGTTAAACTGACAACCATAATCAAACAGGTTTTAAATGTTGTACGAATATGTATTTGGTAGCATATTTTAAAATTAAATATGAATCGACACAATGGTACAAAATATGTTTGATAATATGTTTGTTAAAGTATTAAAAAAATACTCTTGAATTATAAAGTTGGTTTCAATGATATCTCAAATTTTGAACATTTTTATTTTAACATTTGAAGTTTGATTTTTCTTTTTTTTTTTTAATTTACCTTGAAGACTTAATTTTGTTATTAAAGTCATTAATGGAACTTGTTGCGTATGCTTAGGTGTTGTTTAAGTAAATAAATATAAACACATGTAGGAATTAAATTTGGAGGTTAGGATTAATGAAAAAATTATAAATAAAATAATAAATAATTAGAAAACGTGGAGTTAAATGAGAAGGACTGAACAAGTATAATATACAAATGTCCTATGTGCTTTTATTTTTATTTTTTTCGTATGTGTGTGGGCCTGTTCACAAAGCACAAACCCTTTTTTTCTATAAATTTAAATACAAAATTTGGGTTGAAGGATATTTTTAATAATTTAATCTAATATATTTATGACATTTTTAAAAAAAAATCACTAAAATAGTTAAAACTTTTTTTTTTAACTTTTAAATAACTCAAAAAATATTTTTAAATTTAATCTTTAAAAGATAAGAATAAAATTAAATTGATTTTGAGTAATTAAAAATGTGTTTTTAAAAGATAAGAATAAAATTAAATTGATTTTGAGTAATTAAAAATGTGTTTCAAAAATGAAAAAGAAATGATTTAAATAGTTTTAAAATTATCCAAAAACAAGCTTATATTTACATATTTTTTATTTTAGTTGGCACATTATTTAAGAATAATTATTTTTTAAAAAATATTAAAAATATTTAAAAATAATAAAAAAATATAAATAAACTGTCTATATATTTTGATTGATGGTTGTATATTTAAAAGCAACCTTTAAGGCTATTTTTGGCATTTTGATATTAATTGGGAACGTTGGTCTCATTCCCAACTACCACCGCCGTCGAAAGACGACAAACAAACAACGACAACTTTTGTAGAGCTCCATGCAGTCGCAGTCTCCAGTGGTGGAGCCGTTTCAACTTTCAAGGTGAAATATTTGTCCTTTCTTTTCTCTTTCTAAATTATTCAAATTACTTTCTACATTTTGAATTTAGTTTCGATTATATGACAATACCTTTAAAGTTTATTCAATGATTAGGTTTGTTCATATAATTCAACAATCCGACTAACTCCGACTATTTAACCTAAATCATAAAAATTGAATTTTACTATTTTTTTAAATATTATATAAGCTTCTCAAATTATTTTTAAAATTAAATTGCAACAACCATTCCTAAATTAGTAGTTGTAATTACATCCTCAAATATTTAATTGAAAAAAATTGACCCCTAAACTTCTACAAGTATTAAAATTGGGCTTTCAAACTTTTAATAATTGTGGAAATTGGACTCACAAATAAAAAAAAAAATTAAACTCTCAAACTTATACAAATGTTACAATTTATACAATTATGTAAATTCGAAGTCAAATAAATAAATAAACAAATAAGATTTGAAAAATATTTAAAATCTCGGTCAGTATTAATCTTGCCTAGATTTCTTCAAAAAAAGCCCAAAACATTCAGATAAAAGATTTAAAATTTTTACTAAATGTGACATATTAGCTAAAATAGACCGACAAAAATTAATTTTATAAAAGTATGTTAGTTGTAGAAGATGGAAATTTTTGGAGGTTAATTCTATCCATTTTCAATTAGTTTTTTAGGTGTACACAACTGCTCACCCTCTCCTCACACATCCACATCCGGTTGTTTCCGCTAACACTCGCCGGCCGTTCACTTTGGCGATACCTGATCTTCAAAACTTTGAATCTTCACTTCACCACTGCAGAATTTCCACAAACACAACGATTCCTCATCTCTTATGGTGAAAATAATTGCCTGAGATATTGCAATTTTAGGTATGCTTCCAACAAGTTCTCTAAATAAAGTTTTGGTGTATCTCTAAGATTGTTTGTTCCTCTTCCAAATGCCTATTTATAAACCTCATTTTCTTCCGTTTTTACACTCTCAAATCCAATATCTATTTCTCTATTAAAAACTCAAAATTTTCTTGTTTTTCTCTCACACCCGTACATAAATGTCTTTGGGTTAGATTGGGTTAACCCGAATATAAAGTTAGTCAGATTATAGTTTGGTTTTTAGTTTTGTAAAGAAGATCCACCCAACTCAACCCATATACTCCACTAATTATTTAATACATATAATCATGTCTTTCTTAGTTTACAACTTTAAAAAAAAATAAAAGGTAATTAGAAAGGAAGGAGAAAAAAAATTAAAATTTGTTCCACATAAACTCAATTCTATTAAGTTTGTAACTTTAAACATCATAAAGGATATGTGAAGGAGAAAATTATTTTCTTCTTTTACAATACATGGAGATTTGAAAATCAAAACATAGTCTAACTCTATGATTTTTCCTTTTTGAACCAAGGATTCTAACCAACTACTCTCAAAAGAGAATATAAAAAAAATACAAAATAGAATATCCTTTAAAAACTTTCAAAGTCGAAATAATATGAGCAAAAAATACAATTTTTTTTAATGAAGACTCGAATACTGACAAAAGAGATCTTCCTATTGAGATGTTTAACCGCCTCTTATGTCAATTACCATTGACCTAAACTTGCTTAGTTATTTCAGTTTATCTAAGCCCTATGAATTAAATTATATTTATGTGGGCTGAAAAATACATGTGATATTAGAAAGGAATCCATGAAAAATAAATAAATAAAAATATTTGTTTCTTATTTTATTTTTTATTTTTTTGAGAAGCGTAAAATGGCAAATGTATCATCTGCTTAAAAATTGTCCATTTTTGTAGACACTACTAAAAATCTGGCTGCCATAACCCTAACTCCGTGGCCCCGCCTCATTGACAGTGAAGTAGACGGTAAGCGTATCACCCTCCTCCGAAGAGTTTCAACTTTCAGGGTTCCTTCAACACAACTCTACTTTACGGGTAGTTTTTGATTGATTATCTTCAACCTCCATTTCTCATTTTCGTACATGGCTTTTCTTAATTCCTTCGTCGGGCGGTTGTGTGGCTTGGTTTGTTGATTTATTTATTTACTTTTAGTTCAAATAAGGCTGAGGATTCGACATCATGGAGGTCATTGATGACGTTCTAATTTGACTTCAAAACTTTTTCTTAAAAAAACTCTGTTTGTGGGTGTTCTGAAACGAGTGAAAAAATCTATGTAAGAGCGATGCAAATTTGCGAGCTCTGAACTGGGAAAACAACAATGAAGTATTCAACTATTTCTCCAGTGATGCTGTACCTCTCCAACTCAGCATTTTTTTTTCCCACTATTTCTCTTGCTTATTCTTAATATGTTCATTTGTGTTCTGTTTGAAGTCAAAGAACATATTCTCCCCCCCTATCCCCCAAACTTTCTGCAATTTAGTGGTGGAATAGGGTATACAGTGATTTATTGGTCAAGGTTTAAACTGTAGACGATTTTGATGATAAATTCCACATTGGAATTGTAATGAAGCCATAAATGAGTCCCGTTATATTGGTATTACCTTTTAGGTTGATATTATGGGATTGCGGTTGATATGTTGTGGGTACAAACGCCAATCCACATCTTTCCTATGTGAATTTTCTTGATATGTCCAAGTCAGCGTAAAGTAGACAAAAGAAAAGTTTTACACTTAATTGTCAAAGTGTGTGTTTGTTTAAATCAGAGTAATTTGTATTTTGTTACTTATGTTATATTTGTTAAATTTCTCCTATTTGTACAAGATGAGAGTCTTGTAATTGGTGTGAGTTTTATGAATAATGTTCTGAACTCCTCATATGGCGCATTAGAGAGAATGTTTCTGACACTAGTGGCTTGACAGGCTGACGGAAGAAAACGGTTGGTGTCAAGAAACCAAGCAACAAAAGCGAAGGAGTGACAGTGATGTTTAGGTCTGTTGCTGCTCATTCTCCTGCCACACCTATCACTGCTATTTCGTTTGGAGAACCCCGTGCTCGGTTCTTTCTTAAGGAAGCCAATCCTTCGCCTCTTCTTGTAAAGTGCAATTCACCAATTTTTGTATTTTATTTTCTTTTTAATTTTTGGTAGCAACAATCCCATATTCTGGGTTTTTTACTATTCCTTTTTTTTTTAACAGTCTTTATTCACACGTGTCTCTCTCCATCATTCTGTGCTACGTCGGCGGTGCTCTACTCTCAAAGCCATGGCTGATGGTGAAACCATCACTTTTTCTTCAAAGATCACCATACCATCTGCTTCTGGTAGTATCCTCTATTCCTTTTATATTCAACATTGTATTTTCTTTAGAAGGCTTTGAATTTTGTCTGTATGTTGTTAGTATGTTTGAGAGATGGAATTTAGTGGATAAAAGACATGAAGGGAAATTTTGGTTGTTTCCGCTAGGGAGCTAGCTGAGTTGTTCTCTACAGAAGTGAAGACTTATTTATTTTATTTAATATTATTATTATTTTTCCATTTGGAGCTTAGGTTTCAGTTTCTTTTGTTTTATGATGTAACTTGACTCAATTGGCAACAAATTTGTATTGGTTATGGTTCCATAAGAAGTTCTCTCTTTGATCTTTTTTTAAATATGGGATCTTTTTATAGAGTTGGGTGTATCAATTTGACAGTTGTTTACTATTATGTTCAATTTCAGGAAAGAAACTAGCTTTGATATCATTGTCAGACAAGAAAGATCTTGCATTTCTAGGAAATGGCCTTCAAGAATTGGGGTGAACTCTTCTAGACTTATTATGCAATTTTGTTTAAGTTCTTTGCTTGAAGATTGATCATTTCTTCTTGAAATCACTAACATGTCATCAATGAATATTTTATGAAACATTTTGTTTGGGGTGAGTTCTAAGTTATGACACATACGTTGTATTTTTGGTACGTACTCTAGATTTTGCCTTGGAAACATAGATTATATCATGCATCTTATGAACTTGCAGCTATACAATTGTTTCAACTGGGGGAACAGCATCTACACTGGAAACTTCTGGGGTTCGTGTTACTAAGGTGGAGGAGCTTACATGTTTCCCTGAAATGGTATGCTGTCTTTTCTCTTGTTTATTCAGATTCTGAATGGAAAGAGCTCCCTAAAGCTTCCTGTAATCCATGGCTGTGCTCAGTTCACCGTTTTGCTTAGATTCTAAAAACTTATTTAAAAGTCATATGTGGCATGAAAGATTGGCAGTAATTTCCTCTGAATAGATTCTTGAAGCACTATTGTATAAAGTTAGAAGTAGATGCAGTGTATTTCTACATAATCAAATGCTTCTCTTCCTTGCTTATCTTATACACTTGTTGAATAGTTTTATCTTGTTTGCCTTTTCATTTTTATTCTTGTATGAAGTTAACGTAAAATTAGGTGGAGAATTAGCTGGCCATTTTGTATATGTTAATTATAAACTTTACTTTGTGGTGGCAGCTTGATGGCCGTGTGAAAACTTTGCATCCTTCTATACATGGGGGCATTCTTGCTAGAAGAGACCAAAGGCATCATATGGACGCCTTGAAAAAACATGGAATTGGTGAGTTTTATGCTTGTGTTTTATTCACGTATTGTATCTTTGCAATCAATCTCAGGAATTCTTATGTGGGTCCTAAGTTTTAACTGCATTTCAACTGCAAGTCTGCAATGCATGGTCTTAGTTGCTGCAAAGCTTTTTCTCCTTTCTGAAATAGTTTCTCCGCAGGCACATTTGATGTTGTTGTGGTGAACTTGTATCCCTTCTATGAAAAAGTCACCTCATCTCAAGAAATTAACTTTGAAGATGGAATCGAGAACATTGATATTGGTGGTCCGGCTATGATCAGAGCTGCTGCAAAGGTAGGAATGTGCAGAACTTTGTGGGTAAATTGTGTGTAAATTATAGGCAAAGTTGATCTTGGGATTTATATTAGCTTCTCCCCGGTTTCATATGGAAGTTGGACAGAAATATGAGAACTGTTATTGATTTGTCAAATAGTACTAGGTTTCCAAATACGGTAGTGAAATTAATGAACTAGCTTGAAGCCATTTTGGGCCTAGTGACATTGGAACATGTGAAAAAAGTAATTTTGAGGAGTGAGTTCAAATCCGTGATGGCCAAACACCTAAAATAATAAAATCTTATGCAGTACTTAACAATTAAATTTTGTCCTATGAAATTAGTTGCGGCGTGTTTAAGTGGGTTTGAGGACTCATGAATTCTTAAGGGAAAAAAATCAGCATAATGGCTTAAAGACCATTTCTCTAATAGGAGGGTGCGTATCATGCTTTGATTTTTAGTTTAGATAACTTTCATTTCATGATGTAAAATTTAGCATTGTTTTTAGTTTACTGTCTAGAGTCTTGTATTGATATGTGGATGAACATGCACATGCAGAATCACAAGGATGTTTTGGTGGTCGTAGATACTGAAGACTATCCTGCACTGCTTGAATTTTTGAAAGGAAGTGAGGATGATCAGCAATTTCGCAGAAAACTTGCTTGGAAGGCATTTCAACATGTTGCTTCTTATGATTCTGCAGTCTCAGAATGGCTGTGGAAGCAGACTGTTGGAGGTAAGCTCCACATTTCATCTATGTCAAGTGCATAATCGCTAGGGTTGGTTCAATGATCTTTACTATGTGCATTTATTTTGTTATTTGGTCCAAGATAAAATTAAGCATGCACTTGTCAAAACTATGAAAGAGAAAAAAAAGTTGCTTTTATTAGCCTTTTTTTATTAAAAAAAATTATTATTATTATTCTCGATATAAAATACAAAATTATTTTGTTAATCTTGTGGAATCTTCGATTAAATAGTCTTCTGTGTTCGTTGGTAGACAAATTCCCTCCCAGCTTTACCGTGCCTCTTTCCCTCAAAAGTTCTCTTCGCTACGGGGAAAATCCTCACCAGAAGGCTGCCTTTTATGTTGATAAGAGTCTTTCTGAAGTCAATGCTGGTGGTATTGCTACAGCAGTCCAACACCATGGAAAGGTGAGCAAGTGCCCCTCTTCATCGATTCATTTGTGGGTTGAAGCTATGAGAAATACACACTTGTTAATTGTTGCCTTTCTGCAGTTATTTTTGTATATTTAACACAGATCCATGGTACAAAGGATTCGTTTTATCTATTATGTCTGTGCCTTCAAATTTTCTGAAACAATAACGGTAACATTGCCCTGATGAGAAGGTGGAGATGTTTGGAATTTATGATTATGATAATGATTTATTGGAAATCGGTTGTTGCATTGTGGTTGATTTATTGTTCTAGATCACTTTTCCAAGTAAGTTCTTAGATAAGATGGACCGGACCAAGTTATCTAATCATTTTTCTAATGGCTTTGCCCCTTAAAAGATAAAGTTGATTCTGTTTGCCCTCCACAGTGAGAAGTAAATTTTAATATGCGAGTAATATGTAAAAGTGTACTTGTGAATCATACTTAAAATACTCTTCGGTCAGTATTTCTAAATTCAGAAAGGCAGTATATGTAAACTGTAAAAGAGTTTCAATTTCATTTTGAAGCCTTTTCTGTTGTCTTCTTTCCATGATGATCATGGAAATGCATCATTAATATCTAAAAAGTAAGACTTCTCCTAAGTATGCACAGGGATTTCATTTATGATATTACATTCTTTAGCCTTCTATTGAAAGTTTTCACTCTTGCTCAAGAGTTCCTTTGAATGTAAAGATTGTTATTTGGCATAAAATTATCTGAATCTGCCACATTACATTTCATTCTCTTTACCTTATATGCCATTTGAGTTTCATTTGTCTTGGAAACTTTTGTTTTGTGCAGGAGATGTCATATAATAACTACCTAGATGCCGATGCAGCTTGGAATTGTGTATCAGAGTTTAGGAATCCTACCTGTGTAATTGTGAAGCACACAAATCCATGTGGTGTAGCTTCACGTGATGATATTCTGGAAGCATATAGGCTGGCTGTGAAAGCTGATCCCGTGAGTGCATTTGGTGGCATTGTTGCCTTCAACATAGAAGTTGATGAGGTTGGTATGTTTTCTTTTCTTAAAACATGTTTTGAGGACCAGTATTCTGCCTTGATTTAAGGAATTAATCCTCTGTCAAGACTCGAGTTCGATAAGACATCAATTGGACTTGAATCTATGATAATTCTATGTTAAGTATTAATTGTTCCAAGTAGCTGCTTGCCAGAGCATAACCTCCACCTTCCAAAACATCAAACCAAAATTTCGTTTACCAAGATATATTTGTGCTTCTGTTATGTAGTGATTTTTGGTTGCTATTAGATAAATTAGATGAATGAAGAAGCTAAATAGATTCAATGCTTTACTTCTACTGCATTTAGGCTCTTGCAAGGGAACTTCGGGAGTTCAGAAGCCCTACAGATGGTGAAACTCGGATGTTTTATGAGATTGTGGTTGCACCCAAGTACACAGAGAAAGGGCTTGAGATCTTGCGTGGGAAATCAAAGACACTGCGAATTCTCGAGGCAGGAAAAAATGAGAAAGGAAAACTATCACTCAGGCAAGTTGGTGGGGGGTGGTTAGCACAGGATGCTGACGATTTGGTTCCACAAGATATAAAATTTAACGTAGTTTCTGGAAAGGCTCCTCAAGAAAGTGAGCTTCGGGATGCAGAGTTTGCATGGCTGTGCGTCAAGCATGTTAAGAGCAATGCCATTGTGATAGCAAAGGTTGGTATATTCTAACCCTGAATTTTTCTTGACATGTTTGCTTTCTGTTGGGCTATTTCTGATGCTGAACCTTTTTGGCAGAATAACTGTATGTTGGGTATGGGAAGCGGGCAACCAAATCGTCTCGAGAGTTTGCGGATAGCGTTGAGGAAAGCAGGGGATGAGGTCAAAGGAGCTGCTTTGGCTAGTGATGCGTTCTTTCCATTTGGTAATTTCTGGGAATCAAATGATGACTTTAAAGTTTCTAATGTTGCACCTCCAATCTGCTACATATGTGGCATGACGGTAACATTAACGTGATCTGTTAGTCTTAGTAGTGAATTTATTCTTGCTTGCAACTTTTGGTTGGCAGCTTGGAATGACGCAGTGGAAGAAGCATGCCAGAGCGGAGTAGGTATTATTGCAGAGCCTGGGGGCAGCATCCGGGATCCCGATGCTGTGGACTGCTGCAACAAGTACGGTGTGTCTCTCGTCTTCACCAACGTGAGGCACTTCAGGCATTGACATTGACAATGATGCTCGTTAAGCCTCCCTGATTCTCCTTTGTCCCCTAAAATCTTTTAAACTTGGTTGGGACACCACAAAATATGAAGATGTTTTTTGACTTAATGCAGAGGTTTGACGTGGTTGTAAAATAAGTAATTCAAGTCGTCGCTTGAAGTAGGTTAAGATGTATCCTATAACTTTTAATAATAATGAAACGCCTCTGAATACCTTCAAGTTATTGTTCTCAATCCACCATTGCTATCTTTTTCCAGATGTTGCCCCTTTCCACTTTATACCTACGTTTAAGAGATGATCTGGGAGAGTAGATAATTCTTTCAACTTTAGAAAAGAATTATCTAATGTTGAGGTTGCCATCAGCCCCTCCATCAGATTATGGGAAAAACTTGGGTGCAGTCGCCCAAATTGCTTTTTTTTTTTTAATATATTTTTTTTAAATTCTTTCTTCCTAATGTTGGTTAGGACTGTGGTTGGATGCCAAATCTATAGATTGGGTGCGCGTGTGCTTGCTAGGGCCCATAGCTGAGGCTTGCACATGGACACCACATGGACACCCAAGTGCATGACAAAACCCTCTTTAGAGGTTAGCACTAGGCCCGTACATGAATTGGGCACTCGGGTGCTTGCTATGGCATATGTTAGGTGCGACCTCACAATTTTTTTTAAATTTTCTAACTTTAAAAAGTATACGTAGTTACTTGAATGTCAAAAAGATTTTATTTTCAAATTTTCTGATAAGTTTCCTATTAGGTATTTCTTAAAAAATTCACATACTCATTAGATTAAAACTGTATTGAATTTTATTAAATATAAAATTTAAATTTAAACCTAATGAACCTATTATAATCATGACTTTAATCATATCAAGAATTTATTAAAAGACTATTTCCAAAAATAACAAAATTTATTGTTTGTAGTGATCAATGCGATACACATTGATAACAAAATTTCATTGCCTATATAACAAAATTCATTATCTATTAGTGGCAGATACTGATAGACCACATTTTGCTAGATTTAAAAATATTTTTAGCAATTTTATCATTTAAAACAATTATCTATTATTAGACCCAAAAATCAAAATTTCAAAACTTATCAATGAACGAGCTATCCAAACTGAAATAGGATTTAAATCTTGTTTATTTATTTATCCAAACAAGAGATTTAAATCCTTTCCAACAATTTTTAGAAAATAGTCGCTTTATATTTTCAGAGAGAATTTCTCCCAAAATAAAATTTAGTTCAATAAAAAAAAAAAATACAAATTAAAAACAAAATGAGAGAAAAAAAACCCACTAGCATCCTCACACTTTTTAAAAGACAAAAACAAAATTAAAAAGCCTAACAAATACAAACAATCTAATCCAAATATTTTAAAATTAAGTTGGATTCATCAACTGAGCAGATGCCCTCGAGTTCTAAAAAAATGCCCCTAAACAACACATGAAAAAAGGAAAATCAGCAATACAGGCAGGTAAGTTCGTTTGTTTGACTATTGAGACAGAAATAGGATGGGACAGAAGATATTCCTGTTCCATTCATTTGGAGATCACAGTTCGAGGATCCAATTTTGCGAGATACTCAAGACACTGAAAAATAAAAGATATTATTATAAAAAGCTGAGTCTAACGAAGCAAGAAAAAAAAATACATGGAGACAACGGATGACCGAAAGCATACGTTCATTCCAAGATCACTTTTGCACCAAGTGCCTTCATCTTTTCAATTATTTGTTCACCCTCTTCCTTTGATAGTCCCTTCTTCAACACTGATGGGGTTTTCTCCACTAAATCCTTTGCCTCTTTCAGACCTAAATCAGTGAAACTTCTTACCTCCTTGATAATTTTAATCTTTGCAGATGCTTCGTAAGACTCTAGTTTCAACTCGTAAACAGTCTTTTCTGCCTTCTTCTCCTCCTTGGCAGTTGCTGATGATGCCTTCATTCCCATTCCAGCCAATCCAGCAGCTCCTGGTTTCATAACTCCAACAACTGGCATGTCTGTCATTCCCAATTTTTTCCTCAAAATGGAAGATAATTCAGAAATTTCAACTAATGTGAGCCCAGATATTTCATCTACAAGCCTAAAAACACGATCAGTCGGAGGACTACGGTGCTGTGTTGGATCAAAATTAGCAGGATCGTAATCAGCTGGAAGCCTTCTCTGGTCAATTTCTACCTCTTCCTCTTCCTCCTCTATCCGAGCAGGTTGAGCATAATTTCTATGTAATCCATTTATGTTGAGAGGATTGAGGGCTACAGCAGGAGAGCGAATGGTGTTTGCAAACACATTGGGTAGAAGATGCCTTATTCTTAAAACTAAGCGCATTTCTCAAGTTGCCAAGTTAACTTTCCTCCTGAGGTATCAATCTACTTAGTTCAAACCCATGTTCGGCTTTTGCAGGACAATACAGTGGCCTGGATATAAAAGAAAACTAAGACAACAAACCAATCAACATGAACACCTATTGAGAACAAAGAACTATAGGCAATACTCCAGTCAACAAGACAAGGGTTTTCTTCATTAAGCTTACCCAAAAATTAGAACATGCGACTCTAGGTAGGCTTCATTCAAAAGACTATGCCGTGGGGCATTAAGAAAACAAGTAATTAGTTTTCATTTAGGCCTTCAGATACAAGAAAATTTTTCAATACAAAATTTCCAGAAAAAAAGACGAGAGAAACTTCACTACACTACAAAAATTTTGACATCAATCTTCATACTCTTTTAGAAGCCCAATTTTAAGCTATCTATATAAATTTAAAGTTAGTCGTGAGCTCACAGGCACAATAAGGCAAATATTACTATGTTTATAACGAACTTATAAGTGTTCCGCATTCTTATATGAGGAAAAAAACTAATGGTCATATTCATAGCACAAGAGGCAAACTGAAACAGAGAAATGCCATGTTTCACAACCAAAACAGATAACCTATACAGCGATAAATCAAATAGTGCCCTCAAACAACTCATCTTTCCCAATATTGATTACAAACAAAAAAATCACGAGAAGACTGAATCGAAGACCAATATATCGAAAAATAATCGAACAACAGACTTGCAGAAAGCACAGGGATATGAAAACTTACGCTAAGAGATGAGATTAAGCGCTGAGGCAGGGAACATGGTGGTTTGAAGTGAGCCGTGAGGACTGTGGATTGCCGATGATAATGGCTGAAGAAGCTTCAATCTCGTCCAGAAAGGGAGGTGAGTGAGCTCCAAAGAGACAGTGCTGCAGATCAATGGCAATCGGAAATTAGGGCTCCAATTTCGTTTCTCCAAAAATAAAAAAATAAAAAATAACAATAGTAATAGTAATCGGAACGAAAAAAGCTAAAGGGCTCGGCCCAATAAGAGATGGGCTAAGTGGGCTGGGCCTATCGGGTGACGGTTGACGGTGGAGCCATTCGGTGCGTATTGTGTAGTAAGTGTAGGGCTCGAGCCCAGCCCAGTCTTTTGGAAAAAGCCCAATCCATATTTGTAAGTTTAACAACAAAATGAAGGAATCTTCCTTCCAGCGTCTAAAGCTTGATTTGTGGCACAAGAAGAAAGAACATTACTGACCGTGAAAGCATGCAAGAGTTGAAGTTCTTCCAAATGTTTATTTGTCGTCCCATATGCTATCGAAAGCAATCAAAAAAACATTTGAAATTTTGAAAACAACAAAATCAAGTGGCTTATTTCCATTTTTTTACCATTTTGTATTCCAAAACACATATACCAAAAATAAAGATAACATAATTTTTTTTAGTTTAATCCTAATTAACTTTCGGATGTATGGTCTATTTGGTCCATAAATTTTTAAAATATTTAATAAATACTTGAACTTTTAACTTTGTGTCAAATGAATCTAAAAAAAAAATAGAAAAAAATCAGTAATAAGAAAGGTAATTGTTATTCACCTAACTATGAAATAACTCATTCTCAACATCCTCCTTGTGCATGTCTAGTTGACCCCAAGGGTGTTGAGCCCTTCGAACTGGTCAAAATAATCTTCCATGGCCACACTAATTCAATAGCAATAGTGGAGTATGGGTCAAACTTCAGGGAGCTGGTCAACTTCTCAATGAAAACACTTATAGTGATTATAACTTAGAAGGGGTGACGGGGATTAGTTTGGTGAATGCTTGAATTGTAAATGCAAGGAAAATTAAAGTGCACTAAATTAAATGGCATGCAATTGAAAATGAATAAGAGAGGGTGTTGCGAAAACTATAATTAAAATGGTCTAGCTCAGGTTTAATTTGAAGTTTCCCTAATTAGCTTAATTAATCATTGAACTCTGTATCACACATCTTGCTTAAGCCTTGCTAAATTGATTAGAAATGCTAATAAATTGCCCTAATTAATTAATTAGCCAACATGAGAAGACGAACTCACTCTAATCACTTGTACTAATTGCATAAAGATTTAGGGGTTAGGCTAGGTTAAACTTCTAATAGGAAACACCTAATTAGCAATTTGACGAGGTTTTACATCTAGGCTGATTAAAACAATACTTATTAGTGGTCCACTCATATTCAAGCAAGTTAATCTAACTCTTTGCTTCCTAATGATTTATTACCTTAACGATGGATAAATCTAAAGCATCAAATTGCACAACCAAGTATGGTTGTCAATCAATGGTCAAGAAATGTCATTCATAATCATTAAATTTATAGTGAAGCCCATAAATAAGAGTTTAAGATCCGTTTACAATGATGATCACGTCTCACGATTAACCTAAAAAGGGAAGAACTATCAAACTCAAGCTAAATTACTTACCTTAGCCTATAATAATTATTCAAATCAATGAATAATGATTGTCGAAGTCCTAGTTAAAGAAAAGAAGAGAAACTACAAAGAAATGCCCAAAATGACAGAGATCAAAAATGGAGATTCGACTAGGTCGAAGTTGGAATCTTTTATAATTTGGAAAGAAGAGAATATTTATATAAAATTTGTACTAGCGCCACGACGCTAGGGGACAACGCTTGGCCAGTGGTGGGGTGGTCTCCACCTTCATGCCTTCGCACGCGCGTTCACATACCTGCATCAAAACTCGTAGCATCATGACACCAGGCTCATGAATGCAATCTTCATTTTCATGCCCTTGTTGTAGCTCTAAACTTTCGTATAAAACATGAATTAACCCAAAAATGGCATTAGAGGCTGGTTCCACCTCTTAGATGCCTAAGTCCTATAAAACAACTTGTTTAACCCATCAAATAGCACCATATTATTGAGTTAAATTAAGGAAGATTACACATTTCAGGTATTATCAATGTCATAAATATATTGTCCATTTGTGCTAATAGAAGTCAAAACATATGAAAGGTTTAACATTAAATCAAAATATCTTCCAAGGTTTAACATTTAATTAAAATATCTTCCATCTACACTCTAAAAAGGGGAAATCTTTCTTCTCAAAAAAAAAAACAAAAAAAGAAGAAGAAAAAAGAACTTCCACCTATAATCTTTTAAGTCTTAAGCCTAGAAAGCAAATATATATTATTTCACGAGTTCTTCCTCCTTTCAAGTAAGCAATTTTAAGTTTTTGTCCATTTATCGATGTTAAATAAATTCAGCTCAACTCTTTATTGAATTTGGAGGTTCAATTTTTTTTTTTTATATTTTTAAAGATGTTGTGCTTAAAAAAAAAAAGAAAAAAACCTTTATTTGACATTCAACCAAAAGTTAATGAAATGAGGTTGTGCTTTTAATGTGCACGTACAACCGAATAAATATAATAGAACCAATACAAACATATATTTTGTAGATTTAAAAAGAGAATCATACGTAATAACTACAAATCTTTTATATATTAAAAAAAAAAAAAAAGAAAAACGTAGAGAATCTGAAATCTTGAATTAGATGGAGGGAGAATTTTTTTTTTTTTTTTTTTTTTTTTTTTTTTAAAAAAAAGTGTGGGAAAGATAAAGAGGAAATTGGTAATTCCAAACAGGCGCATTTTCCCAAAAATGGTAGACAAGATGACTACAATTAGGTGTTATTGATTCTACCGATGTCCATAAAATAATAAATTTAGGTTTTAATTTACAAAATCGATGAGCTTAGAGAAAATAATAAAACAAAGATGCTTTAAAGCAACCCCACTTTGCCTTCGCACTTTCTACTTACTCAAAAGCTTTCCAAACACGCACATATTTATTTTTAACCTTATATTCTAAGTTTTGTCTCTCCTGTGCCAATTTATGAAAAATTAAGATATAGATATCTCGAAAATAGGTTGTCTTTTTATATATCTTATTACAATTATTATATTGGATTAAAGTAGATTTGAGAAGAAAGTGAAGAAAAAACAAAAAAAAAAAAAGCATCATTGACAAAGCTTATTGGTGGTTGAATTACGTTCATAGGACAGAAAAGAAGTAGAATTTAAATATGAAGATTGAAGAATGGAGTTGAGGATAAAAAGAGTGAGGAGGGAGGAGGTGTGAATCGTCATTTAGATAGTGAGAAAAAAGAGAACAATGAAGATTTTTAATCTGTTTAGTTTTGCATTGCTAGATTTAAGTGGACTTTGAAATAAAACGGGTTGTGGGTTGGGCTTATATTTGGAAGAAAAAAATAACGTAACGTATCCCCCCACGTATATGAAAAGGGATATGCATATCTAAAAATTAAAACAAAAAAAATCAAATCAAATCAAAAGCTTAAAATTAGGTCATGTATATGCTAACATCATAATTATTTTTATTTGTTTTGTCGGTCTTCTTTTCTTCGAAATGCAAAATTGTTGTTATTGTCACGAGAAGGTCAAGAATATTTTTTCATCTCTAAAATGTTTTTGATATATTAAATATAAATATAAATTCTATGTATAAAGAAAGTATGAAATTTCTATTTCGAGTCTAATGGATTTGTGAATTAAAAGAAAGAGGGTAGAATAACATATTTTAGAGAAAATGTTGCGTTTTAAAAAATAAATGATATAAGTAAAAATAAAAATAAAGAATGGTAAATTTGTGAGAAAGTTGTAATCTTTTTGTTTGTTTGTTTTTTTTTTTTAACTTCTCTTTAGATTTGCCGACCCTTTAAATATTTTAAACTACATATATTGAAAGTCAAAAATATATATTTCTAATATTAAAAAAATAAATAAAAAGAATCAAAAGATCGAGAATATAAGTACATTTTTTTTATAGAAAAAAATAGAATAATAAAATTGTGTAGATTAAGTGGGGGAAAAAAAAAAAAAAAGAGTTGAAAAGAGGACACACATCAGAGCGCAGGTGAAGGACGATTCAACTTTGAGCTGACAACATGAGGTTTGAATTTCCGAGGGCAATTGCCTTTGTAATTTGTGCTTAAAGTCCTTAATTACCATTATTCTGTGATTAATATTATAACAAAATAGTACACCTGTTTATGCTTTTTGCATTTTATGTCACATTTATTTGGCTTTTCTAGGAATTATTTTCGAAACCCAAAAAGCATATAGAATATAGCACAGACCTTATTTTCTCAGTAACTCCATTCTTTATTATTCTTATTCTTATTATTATTTTACACTACAATTTTACTTCACAAATTTTTTAATTTATATTTATTTTTTTAATTTTAAAAAAATATATTTCATAAATTTTTTACACAATAACTTATTTTA
This sequence comes from Citrullus mucosospermus, assembly GCA_030954485.1. Lineage (NCBI taxonomy): Eukaryota > Viridiplantae > Streptophyta > Magnoliopsida > Cucurbitales > Cucurbitaceae > Citrullus > Citrullus mucosospermus. The sequence continues at coordinate 4,309,358 of CM062057.1, read as the reverse complement.
TGATATTGATGAGTTATGATATTGTTGATGATAAATTTAATTACATCAACAATAGAACATGAGGAGATATCTCTTAGTAGCTAATGCATTTATATGCTAGTTGGACTATGCTAGTTTTGACAATTATATCAACACTTTAATACACTTATTATAAATTTAAAATTTCAATATTAACCTAAATACGTAAATAAAAATAATGTATACATTGCCATTTCAAAAGTTTTACTTATTTATTTATTATTGCTTTCATTGAATTATCATCTTAAATAGAGATGTCCAATTTTTTCATGGTACAGGGCTCTCGAAAAATGAGAGAAAAATTCTCCGAAAGCTATATGGGTATGGGATGGGGAATGCATTTTCGTCCCAGTTCCTGTCCCCTATATAAGAATTTAATCCTATGTTTTTTATTTTTATTATATGAGTATTATATTTAATTTTCAATATTTATTATTTAATGATGAAAAAATGAATATGTTTAAATTAGTGTAAAAAAACGATATGTTTGAATTCTAATAAATTTAGATATGATATGTATGAATAATTAGATAATTGTTTCTTTCAACTTGAAAATTTTGAGTGATTTCTTTTTAAATTACAATTGTCCATGTGGAAGTAATCATAAATTAACTATTTAATTAAAACTTTTATATAAATCTAAATTTATGTTAAGTGATTTAAAAATAAAAATAAAACAGACAAAAATTTTCCACCAAATTTCTTGCAGGGAATCCCGACTCCATCCTGGTGGCGAATTTGGCGAGGATAATAAATGAAATGGGGAACAGGAACAGAGAGCGAAAAAGTTATTTTCAGTCCCACCTCGCCTCGTGGACATCTCTAATTATTTAAGATAAAAATAAATAAATAAATTTAAGTTAAAAAGACAAACAAAATTTGGGGGGCCATGGTCCCGTAGTTTCTTAAGGAAAAAGTACACAATCATGCTATTTTTATGACTACATTTTTTTTTCCCTTTTAGAATGCAACAATCATAGTGCGGTTAAAAATCATTGAAAAGTAATTGGCGTCTAACTTATTAAATTACGAGCGAAATTATAAAAACAAGTTTTGTTTATTTATTTTATGGACATTTTTATAAATAGAAAAATAATATCAAACTATTTATAAATATAGAAAAATTTTACTATCTGACGATAGATCGTATATACTTCTATCACGACCTTATTTTGCTATATTTTAAAACATCTATTTATTTTAATTTTTAAAGCTAATTTTGAAAAACTAAACATCATTTATTAAACATATAACAAATAATACTTTTTTTTTTTTTTGTGTTTTTCTTTAAGTAATTGTGTTGGTGAACATTTTCAATGATAATAACTAAAAGCATAGAAACATTTCAAACAAATTACAAATACAACAAAATCTATCAATGATAAGACTCTGACTAGCAATGTGGTCAATTCTACTGGCGATATGGTTTGCAATTGTTAGACCCTTACTAGTAATATTATCTATAGATAAGCTTCGAAGGTAGAATCTAAATTTTGCTATATATGCAAATTAATTTGCATTGTGCTATAACTGCAAATATTTTAGGTATGATTGCTATATTTGTAACTATATTTTTTTAAATTAAGCTTATGAACACTATAGATTTTTCTATTTTATTTTCTACTGTTTGCAGATATTTTTAAATTTTAGGTCAGATTTTGAAAACTCAAAAAAAGTAATTTTAATTAAGTTAATTATTTATTTATGGTGGATAATTGAAAATGTTTGAAGTAAAAATAATTTAGAAAATGAGCACACATTTTTAAAAGCAAAATCTAAATATCGAATTAGTTATTGACATTTTTGTTGTTTGGTAGAAATTAAGATGAGCATAAAATATAGCTTTGTTGGGAAGGGGTAAAATGTGTTATATTGATTTAATTACAAATTAAATCAGCAGATATGTTTTTGAGTAGAATTACCTTTCACCTCTACATACCATTTTTATTTTAACCACAATCAAGTCTAAATTTGTCTTCTTCCAAACATTATATAAGGAATCAAAAACTATTATCTGACAGGTGGAAAATTAGGTCATAAAAAAAGACATTGACTCCATTGTGTTTTATTTGTCATCACATCATACTTTCAAATCATTAGCCTTACAATAATACAATTCTTATTTTCTCAAATAAACTCCCGACTAAAACTATCCTATTCAATCAAGCTAAATTCTTTCCAAAAATTATATCCAAACAAATTTGGATAATAAATTTCAGACTTCACCCATATCTACTCTTATAAATATGGTTTAATTTCCTGAACTTTAAATTTTGAATTTGTATTTAACATTTTAAAAATAAAATTAACCAAATTTTTAGATTATTTAATTTTCAATTTTATATCGAATAATTTGTGAATATTAAAAAAAGGTTCAATATATTAATATTAATAGCTTATTAGACACTCAATTAAGAGTTAAAAGAATTATTAAATACAAAATTCAAATTTTAAAAGTTATATTGAATAAATAATAGAAGCAGTTAATGAAATAAACTTCTAGTTTAATTGGAGTAGGAATTGAGGAGTGCAATGATGATGCATAAGTGCATAGCATAACAATGGTAGTAGCACACCAAACACATTAAAGATATAATGAATGAAAGAAAATTGTAAGGTAGGTTAAATTACAAATTTAGTTCTATTTAGTCTTTAAAATTTTAAAACTTTACACAAAAATTAAAGTTTAGGCTTTGTGAGGTTCCATTAAATATAACATTTAAATTAATTAATTATTAAAAAATTTTAAATGTGTCTTAGACTTAATTAAACACAAAATCGAAAGTTTAAGGTCACTTTAGTAGGAAATATGAAAATATAAATTAGAAAACAAGTGATTTAATAAAAACATAGTTATGTTTCATATTTTCAGACACATGACAAGTAACATATCCAAAAATTAGATTCTAATTTAACCAACTGTTTTAAATGCGTTTGATGCTATATTTATAAAGCATAAATGTAATTGTAGTTACCCACTAAATATTAAGTTGATTGTAAACTATTATTAATTAATATATGAATACATTTTATATTTATTTTATTGTATAATTATTATTTTATGATATTTTATAATTTACGATACATTACGTATTACATAGTTTAATTACAAAACTAAACGAAATTTATAACACGACGTAATATAAATCTACTTGTTTTTATTTGAGTAAATAACAAAAACCACCCAAAAAAAAAAAAGTGGTTGTTACAGTTAGACCCTAAAATTTTGAATTTTAAAAATTAAACCCTCAAGATTATATAAATGTTAAAATCGAGTCAAATTGGACCTTTAAACTTATATAATTGTATAAATTATAACATTGATATAAGTTTAAAAGTTCAATTTTTATCATTTGTGGGTCCAACTTTTTTAATTATTGTAAGCTTGAGGGTTCAATTTTAACACACGTAGAAGTTTAGGGGCCTAATTTTTGTAATTGAAAGTTTGAGAGTCTAATTGCAACTACAACCATACTTGATGAGTGGTTTTTTATAATTTGTACTTTTTTTAAAATTTTTATTAATATAATTTTATTTTTTAAAATTTAAAATTCAAAATTTAGATACATTAAAAATATAAAAATATATATATATTTTTTTTTGACGTATACCATTTAAATCACATAATTTGAAAGACATTATTTTAAAACAGAATATAAATTGTGAACTAAAGAGAAACATATATTTGTTGAATTCAATAAAAGTAAAGATATAAACTAGATTTCAATTGGGAATCAAAAGACGGTTGAAGAAGTCACAGACTGCTAAAGACGTAAAGATGAGAAATTTAGTAAATGTAGGGGGAGGAAGTAGGAAGACATAAAAATGGAAATACCAAAAAGGGCAGCGTAATCAAAATCGATGGAGAGGGAGAAGGGCAGGGCAATTCTGACATTAAAAAAAAAAAAAGAAAAAAAAAAATTCTTGGGTTGCTAAAGTCTGCAAAAACAACAGAGAGAGAGAAAGTATAGTATTAAGCAGAAAAAAAAAGTATAGGTTATTGGTGGGCAGTATAGCACCATTAACACAACTCCCAAGTTCCCAACCCAATTCCCTCTCTTCTTTTATTTTTATTTCTCTCACTGTCTTTGCAATAAAACGACAAGCCCGGGTCAAGAGAGAAACCGCTGCTTCACTCATCACCAGCATTAAAAGCACATCAACGAACACAACTTTCGTATCTCCATACTTCAAAACTTACTTAACAAATCAATTTCCTTTTCTTTTTTTTTTTTTTTTTTTTGCTTTTTTTCTTTTTTAAAGAATAATATGAGCAGTAGAAGAAGCAGCAGCAGTTCTTGTAATGGTAGTAGCATTGTTTAGAAATGGCTAACAATATGATGATGATGAACCACTGTGGCTCCACCATGGGCGCTAAGCCTGCATGGCTTCAGGCTCTTATGGCCGACACTTTCTTTGGGAGTTGTTTGCTTCATGAGAACCGCCGCAAGTCCGAGAAGAACGTTTTTTGCTTACATTGTTGTCTCAGTATTTGCCCTCACTGTCTTCCTTCTCACCGTTCTCATCCTCTTCTTCAGGTATATCCTTTTTTTCTTTTTTTTTTTTTCTTTTTTTTTCTTTTAACATTTTTTTTATAAGAAAAAAAATAATAAAGGAAGGAAGAAAATTAAAACTTATCCTACTTTTGGGATTTGGTTGGTTTCCTATTCGTAGACGACTCCATTTTTATCTATCTTTCCTGCCAGACCTTTCTCACTTGTTGCTTTCACTCAATGTGAACATTTGACTCTTTTGTCCCTCTTTTTTTTTTTTTTTTTCCTCTCTTTTTAATTAATTAAGATTTCAATTAACGAAATTTTAATGGGGGTGTTTGTCAGGTCAGACGATATGTTTATCATGATGTAATTCGATTGGGGGATCTTGAGAAGCTCATCGACTGTTCCCATATTCAGGTATATATTTATTTATTTCTTTCTTCAATTTTGTTGCTTGATTATTGATTTATGTATAATTAAGGGAGATGTGTTTTGATGAATTGAAAATGATTGAAATTTGGCAGCCCTACACCATCAACGGAGCCAAAGTGATATTTTTGAATTACAGGCCACAATCTAGGCCATGCAAGCAAGGCTCCTCCACCAATGCTTGCTTTACATGTGATAGAATTCTCCAAGAACCCTTCCATTTTTGCTCTCTCTCTTGCAAGGTTTTTCCCTTAATCCCCTCCTAATTTCCCTGCATGCATCCCCTTTTTTTTTAATCTCCATCTATAATATGATTCTAACTCTTAGATTACCATGAATTGTTTCCTTAAATAAAGGCTTGGAACTTATCCCTAATATGATTATACTTTTTAGATTGACTAGTAACCTTTTAGGCGTTTCAACTACTTAACCCATGACTAATATAAATCTATATAAGATAAACATGAAATTGTATCAAAATTAATTCACAATTTAAGAAATATCTCGTTTATCTTATAAAGATTATTCCTTTTCAATGTAAGAAAACTCACACATGCTCCTTCGAGATAGTGTATCTTTTGTTGAAAACTATTTAGATTAGATGCATATTGAGTATCACCTATCTATCTATCATAATTTTTCATGTGTCAAATTCTTCTTATTATTTTTCTAAAATATTTTAATTCTTTTTAGACGTGAGTGATTGGAGGAGATGTATAAAAATAGAGTATTATCCTCTTGTGTTTAAATAACACGTGAAATTTCATCTAAAAATAATTTGAAATAAGAGGAATAACTCATGTATTAGTAACTATTCAGGAAGTTATTTTTACCATCTTTTATACATGGACTAAACTTAAATTTGCATTCATATTACTGAAAGGATATAATATTAAATTTACCCTTCACCCATAATTTTAAGTTTTTGAGTCCATTATTATTTGATGTAACATAATTTTATATGTGATCTAGGAAATTTTGTTTTCAAATTACTGTGATCACAAATTAATATTGATAATTCTTGGTACAATTTATATTTATATTTATATTTATATTTTTTAATTTGATTGAGTTGACGGGTGATTTAACAACGGGCAGGTGGATCACATGGTATATCAAGGTGAAGATTTATACGGGATTCTACACAGGTTCGACGAGTCGGATTTCTCGTACTCGCAATTCGAAGGACTTAGAGTGGATGGGCTGGAAGGAATAGACGAAGATGGTCAAATAACACCAAATTCAGTAGTAGAAGACCCATCACAATTCAACAAAGGCTCATCTTCAGCTCCCCCCAACGTCTCATCAGGAACTCACATTTTCAAAAGAAAAAACAAAGGCACCGATTTCCTTCCCGCCGGCATCGTTCTATCTCTCAGCAGCCGAAGAAAGGGCGCCCCTCAAAGGGCTCCTCTTTCTTAAACCCCCAAAATTCAAATACCATATTAACCATTTAAAAAAAAAAGTAGATTAAAATAAATAATTTAAGCTCGTGTTTTTTTGTTTTTTTGTTTTGTTTTGTTTTTTTTTTTTTCTATTTCTTTATTTTATAAACGATTTGGATAATTGTGTTGTGTCGCGTCGGTTTATATTATATAGATGGTTATTCTCGGCAAGGGTTTGGGTTGTGCGGCGGTGGGTGTGGGAATTTCCGATGACTTTATCGGCTTTGTCCGGTCGGGCTATTTTAGAGATATTTCTTATTTGCACCCACCAATTTTGTATTATTTCGTGTAATTTATCGGAACTTGCACGTAAATTATATATTGTGCGTTTGGGTTGTTGTTCGTTGTGCCCTATTTTTTAGTTGTTGGATGTTGCGTTTTGCTTTAATCGGTATTGTTCATTGTTCATTTTTATTACTCAATTTATTTAATTGCAATTAATAAAAACTAATTTCAGGTTAAATTATAAGTTTAACTTCTAATTTTCTTTTTTTTCTTTTTTGTTTTATTGACTTTTTAGCATGGGTCTGTTAATGAATTTTAGGAAATGGAAAATAAGTTAAAAGATATATTATATGCAAAATGGCAAGGATAGAAGGTTATTAGACAAATTTGAGACTTTAAGTATTGTGGAATGAGGAATTGAACTTCTTACATTTAAAATAGAAAATCATGTTAATTACGTCAAGTTAAGTTTACTTTAGCTACTAGCTACTTTTAAAAATTTAGAGAGATTTTAAACACAATTAAAAATTCAAGAATTTAGATAAATTATTTGATACAAATAAGTTGTGTGCATAGTTCTTCGTTAAAAAAAAAAAAAAGTTAATTTATAGTATAAACTTTTTATTGATATATCAATATTTCTACATTTTCTTGAGTTTGATAACAATATGAGACGTGAATTAACATTTCCATGAGTTTGACAATGACATGGAGATGTAACAAAATGGCACTCAAGTAAATTTAATAAAAAATCTAAACATCTTAACTTAGTTTAAAAATGTGTAAAATGTTTATAATTGATATATAGAAAAATTATTTTAAATAACAAAAATGTGGAAAATATTTACAAATAATAGAAAAATATCACAGTCTATCTGTAACAGACCGTGATAGACTACTATCTATGTCTACCATGACACATATAGACATCGATGGTAGTTTATTGCAGTTTATCATAGATAAAAAGTGGCTATATCTATAAATATTTATGTTCATCTTTCTATATTTTAAAACAACCCTTATTTATTTATTTATTTTTATTTTTTTAAAGTATATCTATTGGCATTGACATTTTATCAATATTTTATTGTTAATTTTTTAAAACTTAGATCTCAATATTTTAGTTAATACCACCCTTTTAAACCTTAGTTACCAAAGTAAATTTGTTAATTAACTTAAATATTATAAGTTTCAATTTCTTGGTAATATATATTATTACATAAATGGTACGGTTTTAACCAAAGTTTGGATAAGATTTCCAAGACATTTGAAAAGATACAAAACGAAGCAACTATCAAACTTCAAAGATTGTGCCATTGGTATGGAACTATTTTTAGCAAAAATTACTTTAAATACAAATATTTTGAAATATATAAATATATAATAGACTAAAAGAATAGTCCTTGTCTTTTGGAGTGCTTTTCCAAAAACTCATCTTTCAAAAAACGCTATACAATCACTATTATATATAATACCATGGAAATTTAAATCTATCTCTTTATAAAAAAGACATCCAAATAACCTAACAACAAGCACAATTCACCTTACATAAAACACACACTCTTGACTAAAATTTATTAGAATTTCAAAAACCTACCCCAAATTGCTGTACTAACAAAAATTAGTTTTAGCTAATTAAAATTAATTATTGCTTTTGAAAGGTTTATGCTATTTTATCAATAATATCTTAAATTACCCAATTATTACTTTGGAAAAATTTATAATATATACTTTATAAGAGATAATCTTAAATTACTAAGACGATGGGTGGAGGATTCAACCAATGTGTCTTGATACCATCTTAAGTTATCAATTGATCAAAAAATTTAAATCTATGAATGAAATTAAATTTAATATCATATCATAAAAAAATAATAGAAAATTATTCCGTGTTTTTAAAAGCTTATTTCTTTTTTTTGATAAGAAAGAGAAAGAAAAAAGGGAAGTAGTGTTTATAAAAAATGAGGAGTTCATGTTAGCTAGAATGAAGGAGAAAGATGGAAGGGTTTGCAGTGTGTAGGTAAGTTCTTAGGGGGATGACATAAGAGAAGCAGAGGTTTAAAAAGGGAGAGTTGGATAGGAAAGCTCTTACATTACATTACATGTCAGTTGTCAATTAGGAACTCTTCTTTATGCTTTTGCTGCTGCACTTCCCATCACTATCCCTTCTCTTTCTCCTATAATACAACCCTATCCTCTTCAAAATTCATTCTATTACTCTTAAATTTGAAATTAGGGTTCTATCAGTCTTAAATAAATTTGTCATCAGGATGACATTACAGTTTAAATATACTAGCTACTTTCATTCATTGTATGTAATCAAATTGAATTGAAAGTATATATATATATTGAATAATTAGAAACTAGTTTTAAATTTTAGAAACTAATAGTGTTAGTTTTGAAAGCTAGGGGTGTTTGTAGGTTTTGGTTAGGTTAGGTCAAAATATACTTTTTAAACTCAACTTAATTGTTAGAGTTGTAAATTTATTCAACTAAAATCATATATTAAATAATGAACCCAACCTTAAAACATTTAAATTGGTTAGTCCGGATTACTCAAGTCATTTGTCTAAAAGTTTGTTCTTAAAATAAGTAAAATGTTAATATGTAAATAAAATATTGTATTTAATTGTTTTCACATATTAAATTAAGAATAATAACTCGATTTCAATTTATATTAGAAAATTTTTCTTTCCAATGTCCTAAAAGATTATTTATTTGAATTTTTAGATAATAAATTATTAAAAAATGATAAAGTTAAAATAAATATATGTATATATAATTGTATCATAACTAAAAAATATACTTTTCAAAAATTAATAATAAGTTTGGATTATTTAATTGGATCCATAAACCAACTCAATCTATAAAATTTTAATCAATTGAATCCAACCCAAACCCCTGGGGAAATCTCACTCAAATTCTAAGTGTGTTTTTAGTTTGAGAAATTTGGTTGAAATTGTTATTAAAAAAATAATAAATAAATATCTATAGAGAGAGAGAGAGAGAGAGATAAAAGCATTTTGAAGGAAAACTAAACTAGAAAGAAAAGAAAGCAGAACGATGAAAATAAAAGTTGAAATTTATTTTTATTATTTTGAGATAATAACATATAAGGGAATAACACATTAAGGGTAGGGAACTTCATGTATTCGGTGATTGAGTTATTGGTCAAAAGATAATATACATTGAGATTACATGAAACAAACTAGTATTACTTACCTATGAATTTTAAATTTGTTTAAGATAAGAAGCACTCAATATTATCCCTTTCAAAAATAGTAATCTTATGTTTGACTTTTATAAAATATTCAATTTTATTGTTCAATAACTAACATAATGGATATATTTAGATGGTTGATTATATATATATATATATAATTTGATAGGTAATTAATTATTTCGTACTACTAACAAATTCAAATTCAAATTCAAATTCAAGTAACATATTCCTATGTTTAAAATTTTAAAGTGGAATTAATTTTGACTAAAATACTAATTTTAATAAAATAATGATTTAATTAAAACAAAGTTATTTAAGTTAATTAATTTGTTTAAGGAGAGGGGGGGGGGGGGTGAATTATGCATGTTGGCAGGAAATTTTTTGGTGGAGAAATGTTGGAAGTAAGTTGAAAAAATAGATAAAAATGAAGAGGATAATATTGGAAGTTTGTGGGTTAATTTTGGTTGGGATGGGATTGTAAGGATGTGGAGGAGGTGCATGGTAGGGCAAATGGCAAATGGGGAAATCAGACAAATCACGTGGACATGCCAGCTGGCGGCAGGTATTCAAGAATGGTTCATTTCATACTATAGTCTACGAATTTATTAAATCCTAGTAACTAAGAGGAGATGAGCATCTCGTCTACCCTGGCGTACCTGGGGTTTTTACACGTGTCCCTTTACTCCATCTAGAACTAAGTCATAACTCGATTGGACACTTGAAAATTCGATACGACGTTTATACTTTATTGTCTCCACTCGACGTGTCGTCCTCCCATTAGCACTCTCACCTAAATAATCTTTTTTATTTCCTTTCATGTTTAAAACAAAATCTTTCGTACTTTATTCACCAAATTGTTCTTCAATGAAAGTGATGTGATTTGATGAATCCATTTTAAGATGCAACAATACACGATGCTTTATTTATATATATATATATATATATTCGAAGTTTAAATACAATCTAGTGGAGTGTAAATTTAAGTGGATAGAATTATAATTTAGAGGATCTTTGACTAGAAGATTTAAAGTTGGGAACTTATGTTCTTTATTTGGTTCAAAGAGTTTGTGTGTCAATGAGTGAAAAAATATCATTTTTTTGAAAGAATTTTTGCTAACTTCTTACACTTTAAACTACACAAACTTTGTTGCTTATCCAAATAATCTCTAGGGGATGTTTGGGATAAGTAGAAAAGAGTTATGAAGTCTACGAAGCTGTGAATTCTAGGAGCCCACAGAGTAAAGAGTTGATAAAAAATCGATGTGTTTTAGTAGTGGGACCCACTAACTCCTTAGGTAGAGTGGAATTCTCAAATTAGCTTGTTTGTCTAAAAAAGTTTGTGGGCCCACGAATAAAAAAATATCAAATTAGGTTTCTCCATTTTGGATCACAAGAGTTCATAACTTGGCTCATTTATCTACATCCTACTTAAGATTTTAATTAAAATAATTACCAAATTTTAGGAGTATAAATTTGTATTTTTTTAAAATAAAATTTAATTTCAATCTAATTGAATACTTCAAAACATATTTTTTTAAAAAAATTAAAAATAAATATAAAGATTTGATTTTTTTCTTCTTTTTTTTGACATAAGCATGGTAAATGACATAGGCTATCTATTTTGACATCGGATATTTAAATCTCAATACTTCAATTTATTGTAAATTAATAATAATAATATTTTAAAATTTGTTTTTTATTGGAACATCACGGATGCAAAATTGGGTATCTAACGCTTTATGCTCTCTGAGCACTATTAAAATGTACAGAATAATTGTACGGTCTGCTGGGCAAATACGTGGAATGACCATTCATATAATATCAGACAATATGCATCAAATGATTAAAACTTTAAATGTCTCTATACATTTTATTTATTCTACCTTTAATTTATTAGAAAAAAAAAGAAAAAAAAGACCGAACCAAGCAGATAAGTATAAACTCTGCATTTAAATAATATAAGAGGGTAAAAGGATTATTATTATTTTTTTTATTTTTTACCTTAAACTTAGTAAGTTGTTTGATTTTACATTTAAAATTTTAATTTCATTAATTCTTCACGATTTTGATAAGTTATATCAATTTTAACTTTAAATTTTACTTTTATCAATTTAAACCTCAAATTTAAAGAAATATTTGGAGTAGGAGTGGAATTGTGAACTTCTATGTTTAGAATGTAATGGGGTAATAAAATATCAAATTGATGTTTTTTATTCGTGGGACCTTCAAACTTCTCAAACTAAATATCTCTTAAAAAATATTTTAATTTACTCTTATTTTTTTAATATATATTCAAAGTCACGTGTTAGTTTATGGTAATTACTTACTTGTCAATTTTTCAAAACTAAAGTTGGAGACAACTATAGTAGATTTTTTTTCCTTTTCTTTTTTCTTCAAGTGTTTTTCAATTTTACGCTAGATTCACCAATATTAAAAAATTTTATCTATTTTTTAAGGAAAATTATCTTAAATGGCAAAACTGATGAAAATATTTACAATTAATAGAAAAATTCATAGTTTATCTGCGATAGATCGCGGTTTATTACTAATAGATAGTAAAGTTTTGCTATATTTATAAATATTTAGTTCTTTTTGCTATATTTGAAAATAGCCATTTTTTAAATATATATTTTATCAAGTGTAGGGTTAAAATTGGTTTTTCTCCCTATATATGACTAAGAAAAAAAATAATAATTGCATTTAATTCCATCGAAATTAAAAAGAGAAAATTAGGAGAAAAGTTCTAGTACTTGATTTAGTACTGTATTTTTGTCTTAATAGGTATTTGTTAATGTTGGTAACTTCCTATGTCAATTTTAAAAAACGTTGATGAAATAAGTAACGAAGGAATAGTAATATTTAGATCCACTTTCAATTAAACAAGCTTATAATCTTGATTTGACTAGTCTTGCGTTGACTGTGTTTGTAGTTTGAAGCAACATATAATTACAATGGTACAGTCGGTTTCATTTTAGCATTATTACTTTAATCTATATTGAATAGATCATTCATGCCAAATTATCAAGAATAAACAACATACTCGATTCCATTAAGAGATTGATGATAACTTTAAATGATAGCTTCAAGATGACTATTGTCTTCTTCAATCAAAACTCCAAATGACCTTAGTTTGATCTTCTTATTGTTTTGTTGTATTGGGACCACAGCTCTTAGCTTTTTTTATATACTAGTTTAATTATGGTTCTCATCAAACCTTTATCAATCTAGGAGTAGACTTCTATCTATTAAGTCTGTACTCAATTAAAAATCTAGGACTTTTAATTAAATAGATCACATAGTAAGACCAAATAAAATAATGATCCAATACATAACCAATATTTTAATTATACATATCTTTGTTTAAATTACTTCTAACACCCCACGTTCAAAGTTTATCGAAGTCTTGGAATTGAAACCTCTTTTAATTTTTTCTTTGGGGGCCACTTCCCTATTAATTTTACCCATATTATTATTACTATTTACTCTTTATCTTAAAATAAGTGAAACAGTTATCTTTTTCATAGCTGTTAATTTCAATTTCCTCAATATAATTTTAAAAGTTTCCGCATTATTTTTGTTTTAATTTAATCTTAATATATTGATAAATACTAAATTACTTGTTTACCCTATAAATTTTGACATTCATGTTTATTTATTCTCAAATTTTTAACTCAATGTAATTTTTATACAATTTTAATAAGTCGAATAGCTCTTTGAAGTATTTTTAGCTGTATTATAGAAAACATCCATAAATTTTTTACTTATACTTCTACATCATTCAGATTTTCATTAATACTTTTAAACTTTTTTAAAAAAGTCAAAAGTAAGTTTATCTCTAATTTTGGATGAAAGTCAATAGCACTTTGTTTTAAAAATCTTCCTTAACTTATAAAGGTTTCAAAAGAGAGTATAGTTTAAATAACATCTAATATGTACGAGTAACTAAATAAGTCTGTTTGTTCGAATCACTCCATCTTATCAAACTAAAACTAAAAACTAAATAATATGAACCAAGGCTATGTTTACACCAAGAAAAAAATAATAATGAATGGTAATTTAAAAAGTGGTCCCTAATGAATTAGGTTTGTTGTTGTTTACCCTGTGTTCGGTAACTTTATTGACATGTAGGATGCACTGCCCAATTTGTAATAAAAAACACAAATTGATCAACGGAGGAAGGATAATTAATCTGTTTGTATTTCAAAATTACATCATTATTACCGTTATCATTGTATGAATCTATTATATTTATTATTATAATTTAGAATCCAACGAAAACGGTAACTATAAATGCGACATATTAATAAATTAAACTATATTTGCGATTTTGGCCCATTAAATCATTGAAATCTGATTAAGATTAAGCCAATTTAATAAAAATAAACGTGGCTTTAAATAGTAAATATTTACAATTGAAAAATAAAATTAAAACAAATCTAAATTCAGAATTGAAAGATGGGAGAGTTAAAGAAAATGAAAGAAAGTGGGGGAAGTAGAAATAGTAAAAGAGTTGTAATTAAAGGATAAGAAAGAAAAAGGAAAAAGGAAGTTTATGAGTAGTAGAAGAAAGGAAATGATGATGACGATGAAGGTATTTGTCAGGGGTTTGGCATTAACCATATGGGTGAGTTGGCGTGACCATGGGTCAAAGGAAAGGCATAAATGGGGAAGCGAAAGACTGGAAAAAATGAAGAATGCCAGAATTAGGCAAATAGATAGTGAAATATATATGGGGTTTTAGGAAAAAAAAAAAAAAAAAAAAAAAAAGACAAGAACAACAAATATTTGGAGTTGGGGAGATTTTAGATTATTATTATTTATAAGTTATTTGTCAGAAAAGATGGGGACCCCACAAGAACCCACTTGAAGTAATTGGATGACAGAGGCTATAATTGTCTAAATCCTTTGACCAAAACCCTGCCTTGGTTGACCCTATTATACCCTCCCCCCCTAGTGCCTACCTATAGAGGCTAGTTTATTTTATTTTATTTCATTTTTGTTTGGAAGCTAACAACATGCAAACCAAAGCCCAAAGTGGGCAGTGGAGAAAGGGATTGAGAGTGAGAGGCAATTTTGGTTTTGGTATCATTAAAAGAAGCCGAACCCAATTTCACCCCATTTTTCAACTCCCCTCCAAAACTCTCCTACACTTTGTCTATTGTTGTTTTTAAAAACTTTGATGAGACTGAATTACAGTTGAATTAATTATATCAACACGCTTAATGTATGGTTGATTGATTCCATTTTTCTATAAGTTATCTATGGGTAGTGGGTTACAAATAGAGTTACCAAGTCATTCCCTTTCACTCAAAAGGATGTTTATTTTGCTTGGTTGTAATTGAGTTGTGGTTTCAAACACGAGCCACCACCAAAAGCTATCCTGCCTTATTGGGTAGTGGGTACATATATGACAAGACAAGATAGGGAACTCTATAAATACCAAAGTTTATTATGTTAATTGTTAAGGTGCACATTTGATATTACCGTAACTTAGCTCGACACGTGTGGTTTATGCACTAATTTTGCATTGGAGTGGGTTGGCACAATAACCCATTAGTACGAGTATCTTTCTCGTAAGTCAATTTAGCGCTTCATGATCTTAATAATTTAGATGTGGATTGGACTCAAGTGGACTTGTCCAAGTTAATGATAATGATTTAGTAATTTTGATATTTAATGATTTAGAAGAAAAATTATCTGACTAATTATTTGCTTATTCATTCCTATTCCATCTCAAAACAACCAGAGGTGCCAAATCAAACCACTTTATTCAAATTTCATGAAATTGTGCATGTGTTTATCATATAATGTAGACTATGGTCAAACATAATAAAAAAAATAAATTTAATTTGAACCCGTTCATAACTATTTGGTTTTAACAACCATGTTTGTTTTCTCACACAATTATTTTATAATAATTTTCATCTCTTGAATAAAGATTTTAACTTTTAAGTCAAATTCTAAATTTCAAAAGCAAATTTTTCTAGTTTTATAATATTAATCTAAAAAAAACAGAAAAATACAAAAACAAAAACTTCAGCTCAATCTGACAAAAATTGAGTTTTTAAAAATTAAACTTGTCAACTTTAATTTCACTATTAAATTTTTTTATTTTGCAATCCACTTTCTAAGGTTGTTTTATTTTAAAAACTAAAAAAATTAGTTTTAGAATTGGACCATAAATGCAAATGTTTATTTTTTAATTTATAAAAATGTGAAACAATGGCGAAAAAGTTTGAAAGAAACAAACATAAATCTATAAAATATAAAACTAAAAACAAAATTATTTTTAAATGAGGCCATAAATAGCTATGGGGCCCTTAAATTACTCAGCACACTAGTGGACTTAAAATTTTGTAGGAAGTCTAATAAATGGAGATGGAGAGAAAATAACATTCTGAACACAATATGAATCTTATAAAATCATCAATTAATCTACCAACTAAAACTTCTAACTTACAATAAATTTAATTATGTTAATACTTTAATTATTATACAGATTTGAAAGGTGTCAAAATCAATAAACAAAGCAAACATTAATTATAAATACTAAAAATATATTAGGTACGTCTACAAGTAGAGGGAGATTGTATATTTATTATTTAAGGGAAATATAACAAAAATACAAATATAGAGACGCCAATAGGATCAGAGAGTTTGTATATGTCACCCTTCTAAATCCTAGGCCCGAACGTAAATTACATATAATCTATATACAACTTAGGTTTCGAAACATTGTTCCTGAGCTCCCACTAGGGTGCATCGCCTTTGAGCCCAATTTTATGCTTGGTTATTTGGAGCATCAATTAATAAACTCAAGACATTCTAATAAAAAAAATTGAATAATTTTAGATAATTATGTGACATCTACAAGAAGAGTCCTTCCTTAGAAAACCATACAAAACCATATTCAAAATATTCGTGTGTCAGAGTACTAAAAATTCAAATTTAAAGTACAACTTTTAAAATTCTTTAGGGTAATTAAGATCACATGATTATCCCTCAACTTCCATATAGAGAATTTAAAAATAGAAATTTGAAAATAATAAATTTTATAAAAATAAAATTATATTTCATGTTTTATTCTTTATTGGCTGAACACAATAAACCTGAAAACATAACATGATTCAAATTATTTATGAAAGAAGACATTATTAGTTTTCTTGTTTTTCTTTATTAAAACTATATTTCCAACTATTGGTTAAGCATATTGATTGGAATCCGACGAATTCGACTGCGATGGAATGGTATTTGAAATGGATAAAGTTTGCAGAACTTTGAGAATTGATCAAATGCTTCCATTCGTCAACAGACTGTTTCCAGTCTTATCATAAACTCTAAATTAGGGGTGTTTGTTTGTGATGACTGATTATGTCATCCAAAAATAAAAATAAACTAATATCATGAACTATAAATAAGTAATATCACAACTAAAAATAAATAAATTAAATTTGTCCAATCAAGCCTCCACCTTTATTATCCTCTCTATCTCTAAGGAAACTAGGACACCTCCCTCTCTCTCTCCACACACACATATATATATTGTTTTGAGTTTTTTATTTTTAAAAATTAAACTTGCGGTTTTCATTTTTTTAAGTAAGAAAATTGAATTACTACTCAAATTTTAAAAACAAATCAAATTTATAAATATTACGATCACGTTTAATAACTATTTGAACTTTTAATTTTTTATTTTAAAAAATTATGCTTTTAAATACTTGTTTCACTTTTAAATTTTTATTTATTATTTACTTTTTTACCAATATTTTCGAAAGCAAAACAAAATTGTAAAAATTAAAAGAAGAGTTTTCAAAAATTTGTTTTTGTTTAAAAAATTTTGAGTAAGAATCTTATTTTGTATGTAAATCATCGTAAGAAATTAAGATAAAATAGATTTAATATGCTAAAACAAAAGATGACAAACAACATCTTTACCAAATATATATATATATATATATATATATATATATATATATATATATTTTAAAATTTATCTTAAGTTTTCAAGATTTGATTTTATTTTTGAAAATATTGATATAAAGTATATAACAAAACAAGAAATTTAAACGTGAATGAAGTCGTTTCATATTGATTTCAAAAACTAAAAGTTAATGGCCTAAATATGTCAAGTTTTAATTTGAAGGAGAACTAAAGCATAGGACTACAAGTTTACAACCTATTGTGACGTTATCTTTGACTCTACTCATGTTAGATATAACCTTAGAAATACTTACTTTATCAAAGTTGTGTACGTAGCTTTCTTGAAGCTCATGCTCAAGTAAATTTGTAGCTTTATGATAATTATAGCTCTTAAGCAATCTTGTAGTTTCTTTCAAATCATATTGTGGATAGTTTCTTTTGGAGAAAATTGTGTTGTAACTCAATTCAATTGGTATGGAATGAAATGATTTTTTTTTTTTTTTGGAATAAATGGGTTGTTTAGTAAAATATTTGTGTGGATACTACGTTGGAGTTCATTGTTAATCATTTATGTACAAATTGACTTTATACAATTTTGGGTTCAAATTATGTTAATAATGCAAGTTGAATTGGAAACGATATTAGCTCTAAAAACTCTCATCTTATACTAAAGCAATATTAGTTATTAATTGCTATCCATTTAGGTCTACATTGTCGATTAAGAAATAACATTATTTCAATTTTTCATCATTAGTATATGATGATCATGACACTTGATATGATGTTGATCAATTTTGAATTGACAACATAGTTAACCATCATTATATGGTTACAATAAAGTTGAATTTGATGTCAATTGTAAACTAAAGTTGAAGTTAACGGTCATCATATACATACAATGATATTTTTATGGCAACTTTATCGTACCCCTACAATGACTTGTAGAAAGATGGCATTTTAAAATTGTTATTATATATGTGTGTTTAAGAAAATTAAAATATATGAAGATTACAAAATCAGTGGATATTGTTTTCAAAAGATTTAAAGAATCCTGATAGAGTTTGATATAGTGATGACCACTTTGTTATTTAAATTAATTAATTCAATACATTTTTGTGTTAACCATCAAATTCGTTTGATTATTAATAAATGGCAATTGTATTTGTAAGTATGACCCTTTTTTTCCGCATATACCTAATTTTAATATCATCCACAAAGTCTATGTTAAATTCAAGTTCAGCCTAAGGAATTTAGATAATATGGACAATATTTTAAAGAACCAACTGTCATGTTCTATTATGTCAACTAGTGATCTTTATTTCGAAGGCTCTTTAGAAACTATTTTCAAACTTAAGACATAATTAAAATTAAATTCAAAATTTCGATTGACCAAACATATAATGTATAGTGTATCTTTTAGGAGTGTTTGAGGTGATGATATAAGTTGCTATGAGTTAAGGAATTGGGTTTAGTGTTTGGGGGTCCAATTTTGTATGTCACCTATATTTTATATCAAAATTCATAAATTTGGTAATAGTGCATTTAGTTCATCTCTACTGATGCCTTGTTGCCACTACAACCACCACCTCTAGGGGCTAACATTGGCAACTTCTGCCGATGGTCATCCTTGACCACATCCTACCACCACCATTAGCAGCCAACTTTAGAGACTTGTGTCGGCAGCCACCTGCACCAACTTCGACGACTAGTATTGGAAATTATTAGTCCATAGTATTTTGTAGTTGTCTTTTATAGCAATTTGACATTAATTAAAATATTTTTAACATATAACAAACCAAACAAACTTGTATATAAAAACACTTATGAGAAAGAGTTGTCAAACACATGAGTGTTTTTTAATTTAATTTTTTTTAATCAAAAGTGTTTAAATGAAAAAAAAATTAATGTAGTTTTTATCAAAAGTGTTTAAATTAACTAGAGTTTAGGAGAAAAAAGAAAGTTGTTGAACATATCTATTAGACAGAGGGTTTTGATAAACATTTACATAATTTCTTTTGTGTAAGTGGACTTAGCCATTTGTTGGCCCATGTCATATAATTTTTTTTTTTAGTATCATATAATTGGTTGGAGAATGTGGCCATTTGCTACATAATTTGTGCCAACCATGTAACATGACCATTAATAGAGTCATTATAGTACAATTACAATTTGAAGATATTCCACTTACAATATAAGTCCAAATTTATTTTGTTTTAATGAATCCAATATAATTTATTCCAACTGAATTGAAAACGACAAATGCACAAATTACGATTGCTTAAATTAATTTTTTCTTTATAAAATGCATGATCCAAAAGTAAACCCTAAATCTCAGCTCTCAAAACTCCAAACAATACATGTGTACTTTAAAAAAAACAATAAAATAAAACATAATCTAAAAAAATTTTTAAAAAGAAGATATGTAACATTATTGAATAAAAAAGTCACCGTAAAAAAAATTACTTATGTCATAAAAAACTACACTAAATACAACTAACATGT
Source organism: Citrullus mucosospermus (assembly GCA_030954485.1). Taxonomy (NCBI): domain Eukaryota; kingdom Viridiplantae; phylum Streptophyta; class Magnoliopsida; order Cucurbitales; family Cucurbitaceae; genus Citrullus; species Citrullus mucosospermus. The sequence goes on along the minus strand of CM062057.1, from coordinate 4,289,100 downwards.
GAGCTTAACTTAGCCTAAATATAGACTTTCTAACTCAGACAAAACAACTCTGCACCCCAAACATCTACGTATGAACTCTAAAGAAATAAGAACTTCAAATATATGAATTCAACTTAGTGCTCCAAACAACCCTTTAATAACATATAGTGTATCTCCACATACACCCTCCCTTGAAAAATTGTCCAAAATAACCCTATTTAGTTTCCACATTTTAGAAATAACACCCTTTTGGAAAACTTGTTTACGGGGTTTTTCTCAGGCCTTCTTGCTCGGGATGGAGGACCGATATTTAATAAAAAAGAAACCGAAAAATTAAGTTTGCTGAACGTGCTAGATTGATTTTTAAGACGATTAATTTACCATTAATTATACCCTAAGATATTATATTAAAATATGATTATTATATAATTGTTTTATAAACCAATCAATTTGCTTGCTCTACAAGTTTTGCTCCAAAAATTTTGGAGAGCTTCTGCAAAGCGTTGGAAAACCTCTCAACCCACATGTTTGGACAAAACTAGAAACAGAAGGTATACACCTCCATCCATACATTAGGAGATATGTTTTACTTGTAAAATGCATGTTGTTAGAATAGAAAAAAGTTATTTGCGTTCAATCAACTTTTGTTAAAATATCTTATCATGTAACGAGACCACACACATCTACTATAATTACAAAAACTAAGTATTAACCCATAGAGGTAATATACTATAAAATTAACACGACTTAGTAGGTAATGTTATTGGCGACGGAATAGATGTCTCATTAACTCAACTATGTTCTCGCTTGAATTTAAATAATAATTTTTTTTTTTTTAGTAGCAAATAAATCTGAGAAAGGGAATCTGTCTGCCGGCAAGAAAAGATACGAAGCCTTGATATTCTCCTTTTGTAGTAGGAGAGAGATATAGAGAGAAATGCAAATATAAAACAAATGAAAGCCCTATTTGGAACTGTTTGAGTGTTGGATTGTTTGATCAGCTTTTTTAAGAAGAGCCTTAAATTTATTTATTTATTTATTTTGGGAGTCAACAAACAGAGAGGAACCCCAAGATCTTGATGTATAAAGTTGGTTATCTTTTCTATGCATATTTTCAGTAGATAAGTTTGAGAAAGTTAGGCAGCCACAAAAAATTAAAATTCAAAATTCAAAATTAAAATGGAAACCCCAGATGATACTGGAGGGAGGGAGGGAGGGAGGGAGGGACCCGGCGAGGTTTGGAAATTAATGCCGACACAGATACATATACACAAACAAAATTTATAAATGTCTACCCACCAAATATTCAAATAATACTCACCCTAACCTGTTAAAAATTAATTTAACTTTTTTTTATGTTTCAATTTTAGATTCACAAATAATGATATATTTGTCCATTACGCATATTTCACTTTTTAAAACTCAACATATTATTATGTAAGAAAGTCCGTAACATGAATTTTCTAATATAAATGTGAGATTTTAAATATTAGTTAATTACTATTATTAATTTTAATCAATCATTAAATATAATTATATCAATTAATAAGTATTTTAGGTTATCTTGACTATTTAAGATAAAAATTTAGTATTAATTATCAATATTCTAATTAATTGATCCTCCGTGGGTACGTGTGGATTCAAAGGTATTGAAAGAGGGAAACCATTTGCAGCTTGAACCACACAGGAAATGCTATTCGTGCAGTAGTGGATCAAGTATGCAATGAGCCGAAATTATGATAAAGGGCATCGGTCTCGGAAGAGATGTAGCATAAGAGCTATTCGTAGAAGCAGTATACTATTAAGCTTCCTACCAAATGTAACTCTATGCCACATGCCACACAATAGTTGTAGCCCCCCCTCCCCCCCCCCCCCCCCCAACAAAAAACGACATGGGTAGAATAACAATTGAAGAGAAATATCAAGAGAAATAAATAATTCAATGATTTGATTAAAAAAAAAAAATTACTATGGTTCGAGAGAAAATAAGAGTATCGACTAGGACACTAAAGTGGAAGTGTGTAGAATCAAGGGTAGACAGTAAGCGTCTTTATTATAGATGCTTCTGTCTCCACTTATGAAGGAGCAAACCGATTACTATAGGCATTGCAATGTGAAAAGCTTTGCTTGGAGAAATAGAGGAACATGTATCACACGTGCAAATCTGGAAAAAAAAAAAAAACCCACATAAATACTCTACCATAGTCGGTAATGTTAATATAGAAAGGGAAATTATTATAAATAGAAAAAAAACATTAAACTATTTAAAAAATAAAACAATTTAAGTGTCTATTAGTGATAGACCGCTCGAGAAAAAGAAAAAAAAAACAATTGATTCATCCAATGAAAATTTTATATATATATAGATACACACAAATATGATGAAAATTTTGAAATTGGGTGGCTTTGGGGGATGGATATTGAAAAGGGAAAATAGAAAGAAAATAAACACTGAAAACAGTAAAAGAAACAGAGAATAATTGATTCATCCGATTGGCATGTTGATGTTGTTGTTGATGTCCTGAACGGAATCTCTCTACACTTTGGATTTTGCTCTCTTTCTCTAAACAGTTTCGTCTTTGTTTCTTTCCACACGACAAAAATGTTAGGTATTTATTCTACACTATCCACTTCTATATTGTCTTCTAAATAAATCACTCTCTACAATCCTTTATTGAATGCTGAAACTAACAATCTTATATCCAAATATCATATTGGATGTGGTAAAACGGCCCAGGACCCGGCCCAATATGACATTCATCAGGTTGGGTTGCCGATCATTGTATGGGCCCAAGATGCGCCTGATGTTTGGGCTTGGATCCAATGCCAAACTTCAATTCATACTTGCAACAGTTTTCACAAGTTTAAAAGTTTATTTGCGATATAACCCTTTGCAATTAGCATAGAATTTGTTAGCTCAATTAATTATATGTTAACAATTAAAAGATTTGTTATTTAAATTCTTCCACCTCCAATTTACTTAAAAAGCCTAACATAAAATCTAATTACAATAAATTTATCATATATGAAAAAAGGCGGTTCGTCAAATTGAAAATTTAGAAGTGTGATGGTAAAGAATTTTGCAGCACTTAAAAAGGTAAATTACACAAACTGATCTTTTCTTAAATGTGTGAGTTCTGCATCTCCGCTCCCTATTTTGTAGTGTGTCAATATTATCTCTAATCCAATCCTAACATAATAATAATTAAGGTATTAGTAACATCCAAATCAAATATTCAAAATATTACGCACATTAATTATTAACTTATATAAAATTGATACGATCAACTTCTCAGTTAGAAGTTTGATTCTTTCACATTCACATTACATACGGTAAAAGACTTAAATACAATTTCAGTCCTTATAGTTTTAAAATGTTTATTTTGGTTGTTTTATTTTAAATTTTGGCTCATTTTGGTCTTTATAGTTTTAAGAAGTGAAAATTTTGGTCCCTTTATTTCCATTTTTATTTAATTGGTTAAACTACTATTTTGGTACCTATATTTCGAAGTCGGTTCAATTTTAGTCTCTATACTTCAAATAAATCTTAAATTTGGTGTTTCAAAGTTAGTTTTTACTAAAATTGGTTAAATAATAATAAAAATTTAAATGTTATAATATGTGAATATGTTTTAAAATTTTATAATAAAAACGGATGTGGGGGGGTTAAAAGACACTTGTTTTCCAAATTGAAAGAGATGTTAGTGAGGGGAAAAGGAGGAGGATGATCCAAAAGTTTATCAAAACCACATGCTCCAGTGTCCAATCCAAACACACATTTTCCAGATTCATTTTCCTAATAAAAAATCCCATCTCCACCATAAAAAACACAATCCCTTATCCCCTCACCAAAATCTTCCATTATATATATATATATATATATATATATATATATCCTTTTTTCTTTTTCAATTTCAAACATAATGTAATAGTGATGTTGATATAATTGTGTTTACTGTTGCAGTCTCCATATAAAAAATGTCGATTTTGATAATTATGCTTTTAAATTTTGTTTTTTTTTTTAAATTATTTTTTGTTTTGTTTTGTTTGTTTTTTTTTTTTTTAATGAAAATTATTTTAGACGGACTAATTAAAAAACGTCCTTGTGGTTAGTATGTCTACTAGATTATGTTTGGTTGATATTCATTATTTATTTATTATTATTTTTTAAAGAAATTGACTTTTTACACCTAAAATTGTCCTGTTTATCAATTTTCTACATTAACTTTCATTTTTATAAAATTCGACCGTAGATTTTGTTAAATTTTCCTAAGTTTACTAATTGGTTTAATATCAAGTTAAGTACAAATTTAAGTTTGATTAACACTTAAATTATCCATTGAACAAGCAAATTTGCAAAATCTCACCAATTTTACCAAAAGTGTAGCTTAATATCAATTTTCTTGAAAATATTAAAAGTTCTAAAATTCATTTAAAGCATACAAGGATTTCTTTTTAACAAATTTTCAAATGAAAATTTATTATTAGGTAAAATTTGTAACATTTTTTTCAAAATTAAGGTTAAGATAAAAGATTGAACACATTTATCTAAATTTGATCGAAATTTGATAAAATTGAAAAACAATGGAAAACATTAAATATAATTTACCAAGTTTTTGAGTAAAAATTAACTTTTTAAAAATTTGTTAAATAATCTCTCGTGTTGATTTCAAGTACATTTTTCTTTTTCTTTTTCAAATGAAATAGTATAAGCCTAAATTGAGTTATAAACACTTTAATTTTATATATATATATAAAAAAAAGTACCTGATATAATATTTAATCCAAATCCAAACACCTTTAAAAGGAATACTAATAAATATATACATTGGTGGCTCCTGGGCCAAAATAATAAAGAAATATACAAATTAAACTTTTTTTCCTTTTTCCTTTTTTCTTTTTTTTTTTTTGGACAAATGCAAATTGAACTTTTAAGACCAAAGTTAATGCATATGCATATGATATATTATTACATTACTTTATGCTACTTGATTTTACACTTTTTTGACCAAATAATGTCCCACTGTCAACCATATATTTCCCTCCACCATGGAAAGAAATGTCTGCACTAATAATAGAATTATGATAAAAGTGCACTAACTATTTAATTTTTTTATTTTTAAATTTAGAAAGTTAAAAACCTATATAAATACTACTCCAATGTATGAGTTTCCTTTCTTCACTATTTATTTCAAACATAAATATTTACAAAAGTGAAGAATTTAAAAACAAAATTTAAAATTTTATTTGAAAAATATAAAAATTATTTAAAAATTAAAAATTAAAAACTAATTTGTTATTGTGGGACCTAACTGATTTGTTTTTACTTAAATTATTGGTTCTATTTCCGAAATGCTCCTTATTATCTTTTAATTTTTTTTTAAAATGAAGTTTTAATAAATTATTGTGGGATCTAGCTAAGCTAGAAGATTGCGACATTAAAGAGGGTTGGCTGCGACTTGCCTTCCTTGCTGCTGAATGGACCGTCTCCTAAATTCAATCTAATAATTATTTAGAAATGGCCACAATTTAAATTTAAATCAAGCATTCAAATTCCAATTTGCCTTGTTCGCCTCGCAACATTGACCATTTCAATCTGATCTCTTCGTTCTAGTTGTTGAGTATTTAAAAAATACCTTTTCAAGTATTTAATTTAAAAAGATATAAATTATTTCGAAAGTAATACAAGTATTTTGATAATTATTTAAAAATTATTAGTTTATTTATTTTAAATAGTTTTTATTAAAATTGTTTAAATGAAAAACGAATTTTTAAAAAATATTAATCCAAACAAATCCTTAATGGTATATTTTTAAATAAATATTTAATTTTAGTAACCGTACTTTTAATTAAGTTAAAATGAGCAATGATAATTGACATGACTTTTATTTTTAGAATTCGAAGGTTCAATCCCTCATTTTATAATTGTAGTACTAAAAAGAACATTGTTAAAAGTAGTTAATATTATATTTTTCTATAAAAATGTTATTAATTATTGTTGATTTTTCTAATGAAAAAAAGCTAGTATCTTTTAGCATTTTATTTTAGAAAAATTATTATAAATATAAAAAATATCAAACTATTTATAAATATAGAAAAATTTTACGATAGACTTTTATCACTTAAGTGATAGAATTCAGATTCATTTTGCTATATTTGATAAAAAGTCATATTTTATAAAATTTCTGACATATATACATAGAATGATTTTTTTTTTCTTTTTTGCATAAAGTTTATTATTATTATTATTATTATTATTATTATTACTACATTATATATATATATATATATATAGATTTTTTTACACGATAGCAAAAATGCTGAAATGTCAATATCCAACTTATGAATAACAATAACATAGAAGCTTATCTTTTGCACCAAACTTAAACCAAGAAAATACCACAAATTTTCTGTTACTAGAATAGTGATAGAGGGACCCATTTATGACCAACCTCATATGCATAAAATAGATTGAAGTCCTCATAAACAACCTCCTTTAAAATGCATTTGACACTTACCCTTAATATTGTCTTTAAGGAATTTATGGTATATATAAAGCCTTCGTTTGCGATCTTTTTGTCTTTAAGTTAGTAAATGGCAACTAATCACACTTACTTTTAAGTAAACATAATCCATCAATCATAATATCAAAAATAAGATCTATTTAAATATTTTCTCAGAAAATTTGATTACAAAACAAGAAACATGTCCTGAATATAATTTTTATGAATAAAGGTAGAAATTTGTGGAGGAAAAACAAATGAAGATGGAACATAGAGACAGTACATCTTCTACAAATGAAGATAAAAACCGATCAGACGATCACCTAAAAGAGAGTCCACACACACCTCTCTAGTCGATACAATGAGTAGCCTTGTTGCACGAACAACTACCAAATTAAAACGAAACATCGCCCATTTTGCTTACTAGAAATTCGATTTTCATTCAAAAGATTTATCACCTCAATAGCATCGACTCAACAAGCAAAAAGGCTAAGAAAAACACGTTCAGCAAACCCGATTTGTTCAACAAAATGATCCTTTTTGTTATTAAAGTATTATGGCTTTTTTTTAATGCCACAAAACTTGGCAAACACATTTCAATACTTTATCCATTTAGACAAAAACTCAACTAGTTAAACATGATAATATTAATTATAAAAATTAATCAAATATTAGGAAGTATAAATTAGGAAAATTCAAACCTTTAACTTCAACAAGGGCAATACTTATCAATTTTCGTTAAGTTTGTTGGATATTTATAGTGAAAGAAAGTGAAATTAATTGCGTGAATATTTAGAACATAAAAAAATAGATTTAATTGTGTAAATTTAATTCATTGTTCGAAACTTCAAATTGGATTGAAACAACTAAGTTAAGATGATTCTTCATATGTACAAATTTAATATGTACGAAAGTTAAATTTGTAGTTTCTTAAATTTAAATGAGTTATATTTGATTTTGGTCAAGTAACAACTCAACTGAGTTAAATTTGAAAAATATTTCAATTTTGTGTATTTAATTTGATTTTGTATTTTATAGAGTTACTAAGTTGCTAGTCTATAAATAATAATGTGTTTCTTCATTTGTATTATCCCACTTCAAATTAAAGAGTTCTCTCTTTTCTTTCTTTCTTGTAGTCTTAAGTTGAGTTGAGAGCAAATATTCAAGAGTTCTGCCAGATTTGAGTAGTTCGAGTTTGCAGTTCTCCCAAAATTAGTCACTGTATCCTGCTCAAACGACCATTGTAGTCAATTTACATTCGGTGCAGTGTGAATAATTGTTTTCAGGACAATACTTACTAGAAACGTGCCTTGACTACCTATTAACATCTCTGCAATATCTTGTAGTTCTTAGTTATTTCAATTCATAAAGCTTGTTATATTATTTGACTTAATTTTGAGTTGAGCATTATTATTATATACAATTTATGTAATATATGTTTGTTAGTTTATTTAGGTTTTATACATCATTTTTCTCCCAACAAAGCTAAGCTCACCTTGGTGTCTTGATTTGATTTATTATTATTTTAAAGAATATCAACGGGTTGGGATTATCTAGAATGATCGATTTTATTGAAATTTAAGAAAAACGAGTAGATAAAACTTAGGTTTTTGGATCATAAGGTAGGGGGCCTTCTAAAAAATATTTGAATCCAAATATTCAAATGGACAACCTTACTCCGTCCGATTGATGATATCTTATAGAGAAAAAGGAGATAACTTTTAAAATTCAATATTTGTTTGTTGGATTGGAAGAAGACTTATTTTAATCATAAAAATACTCCTTTTATATCTTAATCAATCATGCTTAATCATATTATTCTTAATTAAGATCTGTCATGTCAATGAGTATAAAACAAGTATAATCGACTAGAGGTATAGACAGATTAAATTAGATTAGTTTGAGTCACCATTTTTTTCTCTAAATTTTGTTTAAAATACACAATTTCATCCACAACACATCTAGTTAATCGAATGAGAACCTTTCAATTCAAAGTACAAATCTTAATTACGCAATTGGCCTAGTTGTAATTCTGTTCGGACTATAGCCAACTTCTTTTACACACGGTTAAATTGAAAATTTGATCCATAAGAAAGTTAGAATTTAGTTTTGGTTTATGAGTAGAAATTAATCTCTATTGTCTATGTATCTTTTGTCAAACCATAATGATTATTTATAAAATTTTATTAAACCATAAGGACTAAAGTTTTACTTTCTCCGAATCATAGATACCATATTTATAATTTAACTCCACATATATATACCAAACTCGAGTTGAGTCAGGTTGACTAGACCACAAAATTTCTAAATTTGAGAACCCAATCTAAATCGAAAGACTAAAGAATTTCAATCCAACTAAGAAAAAAAAGTCACACATTTGCCATACGAACACTCTTATCATCCCTCAAAACTAGACTCAACTATCTAAAAAAAGGAAAAGTTCAAATTATTAAAATAAAAATGTATTTAACTTTGAACTTGGTCAAAAATACCATTAAACTTTCAAAAGACTGTAAAATACTATTAAACTTTAAAATGTAGTTTAAAAATAGTCTTACTGTTAGTCTTGGATGGAAATTATTAGAGTTTAATTTTAAAAAAATATTGCTAAACTTAAAAAAGTTCCAAAATTACCCTTAAATTTTTTTTTTTAAAAAATACACTCATTGTTAGTATATGAAGAGAAATAGTTAATGTTTCGTTGTAAAAATACCTCTAAACTTTAAAAGGTTGTTTTATATCCTTACCTTAAAGAAAAGGTTAAAAAAATGCTCTCATAGTTTATCCACACCCCATCACCTTCCTCTTCCATATCTTCTCTCCCATACTTCAATCTATGACCTAACACATCTCTATTTTCCCTAATTTTCTCTCCTCTCTTCTTCAATAACCCTTTTCTCCCCTTCTTGTTAATTGTTTGGCATTTGTTCATCGTGAAAAAACAAACAACAATTGCCCCCTCAGCTAAAGTATATAGACTATAATAAAAAGAAAGAGAATTATGTAACCACCAAAGGACTTATGACTTAAATGCTTTAACAAGGTTGTGTGTTCTCTTATGTACAATTTGTTTAAAATGTAAGGATCAACTTACACATCTCGACTAATCTCACAAGACAACCGTCTGACCATACAAATTTGGATGTCAAGAAAATCTGTAGGATATTAAATCTTAGATAGGTGACTACCATTGATTGAATTTATGATCTCTTATCCTTTATCAAGGTTATGCCTCCAATTTATCATTAGGCCGACTCATACTGGTTAATGGTAAGTGCATTTTAAAACTTTTTTCTCTTGAAAGGTTAAGAGTTCTAATGCAATTTTTAAAAGCTCAAGATTTTTTAAATGAGGTATTAACGGTTGTCGTCTATATATTAACAACAATAATATTTTAAAACTTTTTGAAAGTTAGGGGTATTATTGAAAATTCTGAAAGTTCATTGTTATATTTGAAATAAAGTACTAACGGTTTTCATCCAAAACTAATGGTAAAGATATTTTTAACTTTTTGGTTTTTTTAGTTTAAGAGTATTATTGAAACTTTCTAAAATATAAAAATATTTTTGACACAAAATATGTATTTTCTAGAATTTAGTAGAAGCAAAAAATAAAGATGATGGTTTTAAATGACAAAATTGTTGGAAATATTTTTAAATATAATAAAATTTCATTGATAGATTATAATAGTTTATTAGTGTCTTTTACTGATACTATCAGTGTTTATCATCAATACACAATAATATTTTGCTATATTTATAAATTTTTTGGCTCATTTTGATATATTTAAAAATAATAAAAAATAAAAACTTAATAGATAATTTAAAAACAAAAAATTCAATGAAAACAAATTTATATTTCCAGCAAATTCAGAAATTAGATTTTAAAAGATAGATTCAATTCTGAAAAAAAAAAAAAACATAGGGATTTGTCATGGCCGTGGGGCCACCCGTACAAAAATGGAATCCGGTGGGCCCAATAAAAAACAATAAAAAAATGCAATCTTCCGACGATGCGGGTTAGGCATTAGGCAAGGGCAAGGCTAGATTCCAAATTCACCTCCCCCAGATTCTGCATCACTCTTTCACTACTATTCATACTGCACGTGATGCCATGTGACATAACCATACAATTTACTCTTTTTTTTTTTTTTTTTTTTTCTTGTTCTTTCTTCTTTCTGTAACATTGAAGATACACTTAATCACACCCATCAATAATTAAATATCCATCTTATTGTCATAATTTATTACATATTAAATTATTATTTCTTCTTTTTTTTAAACATTTTTATTTAATAATAATGGTAGAATGCACAAATATGGGTGCATCTTAGGGTTAGAACCAAATATCACTCGAAGAATTAATTAGCATAAATTTTAACATTTTCATCAAATTACATCTCAAATTTAGATAAAAATTACCATCTTTATCTTTCTAAACTCTAATAAAATATTGGACCATACTCTCTAATAACTTTTTTGGTCCAATTATCGTTTACAAAACTCTCTTATTTGTTGAATAAATAATAAAAACATATGAATGATAACAAAATTGATTCAAATTTAGAGAAAAACAACGTTAAAAGTAAATATTCTTACACTGCATTATTGTTAAAATGAGTAGGTAAATTAGTAGAATTGGATTTATGAAAGTAAAGGAATCTGAGGCAATGGCGGCTACATTTAATCGGTCATCTATGCTGAATGTCTTAAACGAAAATAAATGGAAAGTAAGACAAAAATTATAAAGAAACAAATTTCCTACCATAAATGTGCTTCTTAATTTTTATTTTAAATGATAAAATTATTAAAAATATTTATAAATAATACCAAAATATTATAGTTTATTTATAGAAAGTCGAAATTTACGATAAAATTTTTCTATATTTATAAAAATTTGGATCCATTTTTCTATATTTAAAGCCAACATTTCTTAATTTTTCATATTTAGCTTAACGTATTGTGTTGATAAAAGGTTGGGCTCAATTTTATTGGAATAACTATAAAAATATTGATAAAATCTATATTTCAATAGATATTTATACGAAAATTATATATAAATAATTTAAAAATATATTTAAATCAATAAATAAATTGTTTATAATATTTTAAACAAGTTAGCAGGTTTGTTATTTATATTGTATTTATATTTATAACATACATGGGTAGCTTACATCTTATGTTATATATTTTTCACAATATAATTAAAATATCGATTTATGATATCAATACATTAAAAAAAAGGTTATTTTCAAATATAACAAAATTAGTCAAACTATTTACAAATATAGAAAAATTTAATTTCTATTGCGGTCTATCTCTGATAGACAATAAAATTTTTCTATATTTATAAATAGTATGATGTTTTTCTATTTATAATAATTTTCCTAAAAAATAATTTAGTACTATGGTGGGATGAAAATTTTTTCATGCTACCTTTATTCGTTGTTTGCCATAAAAATAACATTTAATAATTATGTGAGGTCAACAAAATAAATTAATAAATTATTTAATAACTTATCAAATAATGAATGAGAATAGTATTTACTACTAGAAAATTTTCTTATCTCCATTCATCCCTTCAATAAAAAGAAAATCAACAAATATTTTTTTAGAAAAAATTATTGCATGAGAGTTTGTGTTTGGCCGTTGATGGTGGTGGTCAGATGTGGCCAAAATTTGTTGCTAGAGTTAGCCACCAGAGGTGGAGAGTAGCAATGTGGCATCGATAGTGATGACAGCTGAGTGTATTGCATATAAAATATCAATGACATACAAAATTGACCCCAAATATTGAGTTGAGTTCATATCTCAACTCAGGTCGAAATACTCCCTTAAATAAATATGATGCAACCCATAATTTTTCATATTTACATATGAGTTATACTTAGAGATGCACTAATCTTTATACAACATACTCTTTCATCCCACGAAAAAAAAAGAAATATTTTAAAGAAGTAAAAAGAATTTATTATATAGTAAATTATGATTGAAGAATATAGGTATTAGAACCAAAGTCACATGTTCACAAAAATTCAATACTATGGAGAGCAATATTGTAAATTGTAATAGCCTCCACCAATAATTTATATGTGTAGAACGTAGAGGCCCACCTGAATTCCGCACCACATATGAGGTGAAGATTCCGGAATTCTGAAGCCGGGAGCCAGAAGCCAAATAGCTAATTTCCAAATTCCACAGAAGGCTTTCGGCCTCCGCCATTTCTCTCCGGCTGCCTTTTCTCTCCGCCGCTTCTTCTTTGTATCTGTGCAGCCGCCTGCCATGGCCATTGCCTATGCCAACGCCGATTGTATTACCGCTTTTCTCATCAAGGATCATCAACATCACCACCATCACCACCACCACCATTCTTCCTTCTCCATCTTGTTTTCCTATCTACTATTTTTCCTTTTGTTTTCGTCTACTCCCGCCGCTTACGCATTTACTGGTATGTTCGGCATCTTCCTCTTTTGTTTCATCTTGATATGATATTTTTCTCTACAGCCTCGGGATGGAAAATGGATATTCCTTTGCGAAAATACATGAAACTGAATCGAAATGAATACGAACCACTCGTTTATGCTTTTACGGATAACATACATGATTTAATTTCACTCACTCTGCAAAATCGTTTGTTCTGATTTCTGCTCATACTTAGTTTCCTCCGAGGATTTGATAGATCTGTTTCTTCTTCTCCATTGAGTTATCCTCGTGGTATAATCATAAATATTGTATGTTGCTCATTAAACTCAGGTTTTCTTTTCTTTTTCTTTGTAAGTCGGCAATAGACTGTTTGGCTGGGTACTTTTATAAGCTTTTATCAAACGAAACTATTTTTCATGTTCCTGAACGATTGTATGTTGAACACTGAAAATATTATTCAATTCTTTTTTTCAGGAGATGTAGCCGAAGATTCAAAGAACAGAAGAGCTGATTTATTTGTTCAAATTCTTAAGGACGAAGCAGTAGGAAGATTGAACGAACTAGGGAAGGTACCGGACCACGATTCCATTTTTTCCTCTCTCTGTTAGCTACGATATGCGTGCCCTTGCAAATGTTTGGATTTGCTTGGTACTTGTTAGATTCAGTGAATAATTGGACGATTTGCACGTGTTTCTTCGTTTCTTGTATGTGATTCTGCTGTATTCTTTTCATAATATAAAAATGTCTGGTGTTGACCATGTAAATTGATTAGGTTGGACCGTTTGGCTCGTTTGAAATATTCCCTTGATGATTTGGTTATTAAAAAGCTCCGGCAATTTTATATAATTTTATTATTCTTTCTTAGAGGCCTTATTGTAATGTTTGAGTGAAAGATTTAGGGAATTCTTGATTTTTTCCTCTCTGAAGTCTTTACCTTGGTTACTTGCGTTTCGAATTATCAAACACTTCATTCTATGCCGTACTGCATATATTATAGCTTAGTGCATGAAAAGTTGTCCTCCCCTTCCCCCAGATAAACCTGATGAATACCAGAGGTTGAGTTGTAATCCAACTTGAAACTGTTCAATGGTGAGTTTTCTGTGTTGTGTTAAATATTCCCAGTTGGTAACTTGAGTTATCTTACAATTGTTCCCAATTACCAGGTGAGTGATGCTGCTCGATATCTTGAGAGAACGTTCTTGAGTCCAGCTTCTATCAAAGCAAGATTTCTTCTTCAAAAATGGATGGAGGATGCTGGATTAAGAACGTTAGATTTCTACTTCTCCTGATCTTGAAGAAGTCTTAATTGTTATTGACTCTTACTATTGAACGTTTTCAGGTGGGTTGACTGCATGGGCAATCTACACGGTCGAACTGAGGGAAGGAATGCAAGTGCTGAAGCATTGTTGATTGGTTCTCATTTGGTAATTATTCGACTTCCCCTAAGCAGAGACAAGAATTTATGTTACATATCAAGATAAGAATTAAAATTTCTTCTTTTTCTCGTAGGATACTGTTGTTGACGCTGGAAAATTTGATGGCGCATTAGGCATCATATCTGCTATCTCTGCTTTGAAAGTTTTTAATATGAATGGGAAGTTAGAAGAATTAAAGAGGCCAATTGAGGTTTGTGTTATTTACTTTCTGATTAGCAATAACGAATTTGGAAGAAATCAGTGACTTCTTCATTATTAGTCCCGAAAATGACAACATTTTCTACCTTGCCACATTTAGTTATAATCAACTACAAAATTATGCAGGTAATTGCCTTCAGTGATGAGGAGGGTGTGAGGTTTCAATCAACCTTCTTAGGAAGTGCTGCTATTGCTGGTATTTTACCAGTTTCTTCTATGGAAATATCAGATAAAAGGTTTTGCTGCGTAACTCCGAACTATGTGGATTCTTATTGCTCATTATTACGTGCAAATTAACGCACAATCCTTTTTGTCAGTGGCATGACTATAAAAGATGTAATTACGGAGAGTGGAGTTCAGATAACAGAGGAGAACTTGTTGCAACTCAAGTATGACCGCAAGTCTGTCTGGGGTTATGTTGAGGTATGGTTCCGGGTGCTCTTATGAAATTTTGTAGTGTTTCTTCTACACTTACATCTTAATTTTAGAACTTAGGTACGTGAATAAGTACCTTTTGAACATTATGAGAACATTATTGTTTGCTTTGACCTTCAGGTTCATATTGAACAAGGTCCTGTACTTGAGTGGTCTGGTTTTCCTCTTGGAGTGGTTAGAGGCATAGCTGGGCAGACACGGCTAAAGGTACATGAGTTAAATAACCTGGAGGTCACGGAGAAATATACTTGCACAATAACTAATTTAGTGAAAGAATTGTGATAATCGTTTATTTCCATAACATTTAACTTGCTATATATTATGGTTGATAAGCATGTTTTATGTTTAGATTATGGTTAATTTACCTACTTCTCCCTCCATTAGCTGGGGTTGTTAAAACTGAAAGGAACGAAATATAATTTTCTTGTCTCATGAAAGAACTAAAATGGATTTATTTAAGTAAGGATGTGAGTCTCGTTTGATAGAGCGATCCGTGCACAAAGATTGCAGGTTACAGTGAGAGGTTCTCAGGGGCATGCAGGAACTGTTCCAATGCCTATGCGCCAAGATCCCATGGCCGCTTCAGCCGAATTGATTGTACAATTGGAAAAACTCTGTAAGCAACCAGAGAGCTACTTATCTTTTGATGGGCATTGTTCTGATTCTACCTTGAAATCACTTTCCACATCGCTTGTCTGTACGGTTGGAGAGATATCGACATGGCCCAGCGCAAGCAATGTCATTCCAGGCCAGGCAAGAATTTGATTTAGAGGCACTGCCGACCATCGTACCTTTTTACCAGACCATTTTTAATGTTTGGCATGTTACAGGTGACCTTCACAGTAGATTTACGTACTATCGATGACATAGGACGAGAAGCTGTAATTTATGAATTCTCTAATCAGGTACATAAAATTTGCAATAGCCGGTCGGTTTCATGCAATATTGAACGTAAGGTGTGTATCTTCCATCAAGTCCATTGTCCACATTTATATCATTTGCTTCCATTCCACAACCTTAATCTGCTATGCCTGTACCTTTCAGCATGATGCAAATGCCATAATTAGCGATCCGGAGCTGAGCTCGCAGCTGAAATCTGCTGCTTCCACTGCACTCAAGAAAATGGTTGGCGAGATTCAGGAGGAAGTACCTGTATTAATGAGCGGAGCAGGGCATGACGCGATGGCAATGTCTCATTTGACGAAGGTTTGTTCTCAACTTATATACTGAAACTCCAGCATCAACTCTGTTATACATGTTATACAAATGATGTTAACGAGAGAATTTGATAGGTTGGAATGTTGTTTGTCCGCTGTCGCGGAGGCGTAAGTCACTCCCCTGCTGAGCATGTATTGGACGACGACGTTTGGGCTGCGGGTTTGGCTGTTTTGGAATTTCTAGAAAACCATCTGTAGTGTTGTACCCTTTGTTCCTTGTACGCAAAAACACTAGTTAGTAACTTTAGTATAAGTGCTCCATGTTAATTCAATTGTACAATCCATCTTGGTTGATTTGCACCTCCCCTTCATCGTACGCAAGACTAATAAACTTCATGCTATATGTAAATTCAATTTTTACAACCCATTTTCGTGGGTTGTATTCAATCATTTTTTTTCTTTTAATATCTGAATTGCTTTTCTACCATAGCAGAGGAAAAAAGAATTCTCATGAGAATAGATTATCCTATAAAGAGAAACGCAACTGTCGAATTAGCCACTCTGCTTGATAAGTTGTGAGGTTATATTAAATAATCGTGTTTGTTACCATTACATATTAAACTGCACGATAGTTTTGACCAAAATGGAATGGTCATACCGTCGTCGACGGAGACTTAGCATTCTAAAACTATTCAGAAATTAGGTTAAATGTAACTGCCTACCTTGGATCCTGTCCTAAACTAACCGGCTTCATTCCAAGTTAGAATCTTGCAATAGGAAAATCTTGAAGTCTGATGAATACCTTTACTTCATAGTGAGATGTGTGAGAGGTGAGGGAGCCAATTGTTGCAGCTGATGAACAACGTGCGACATTCTAGGACGCATGGACGGAACATGCTGTGTGCAAGCATACACAAGGTCCACGACTTTCTGAACACCAGCCTCTGGAATTTCAGAAGTGGAAGTGGCTGTTATATGAGGATCCAAGAGATCTAGGTAACGGTGAGCCTGCACGAGAGGCGTTGCCCATTCAAAAATGCTCTGCCAACCAACCGAATCAACTGCCTGTGCAGGTCTTCGACCGGTCACAATTTCAAGCAGTAGCACACCAAAACTATAGACATCACTTTTTGTGGTTAGCTCGTTTCTGTAGACAAATTCAGGAGCAAGGTATCCATAGGTTCCTCCTGCCATCACTGTCCTCTCATGCATCACTTCATATGCTACCAATTTCGATAGGCCAACTCCCATCAGATGTGCTCCAAATTCTTCATCAAGAAGTACATTACTCGCACGGATATCACGATGTACCACATGTGGCTTGACCTTGTCATGAAGGAACCTGTAAAAAACATGAACGAGTTAGTTGATAATCACTAGAGAAGAGATTAGATTATTAATCAAAGTTATTGTTTCTTTGCATCGTAAAGAGATGAATGAAAATTGTACATACGCAATCCCTTGGGCAAGAGTTGTAGCAATTTTCATTCTCATGGTCCAATCTAAGTATCGACCACCTCTTGGTACATGGTGAAGCCATCTATCTAAGGGCCCATTAACAATGAATTCATAAACAATGTAGCGGTCACCATGGTCATAGCAGCATCCTTTCAGGGCAACCAAATTTGGGTGACGAAGTCTAGCAACTCTTGCAATTTCGGAATGAAACTCTTTTTTCCTCTGAAAGCTGGACTTCTTCAACCTTTTAATTGCAACTCTTGAACCATCAGGCAAAAGTCCAATGTATGTACCACCCGTTTTTGTGTCTCCAAGAAGACGGTTTCCCTCACTGAAGTTTTTTGTTATTGATCTTAGCTCTTCTTTGGTAAACACCTTCCACGAGGGGGGTACCAGTGCAGAAGCTGCTGGGTTGGATGGCTTCCGGGACCTTCTCCGTTTCTTGCTCCTCTTGTGGGCAAGAAGCCAAATCACCACAGCTAACGTTGTGCAAAATATCAACCCACTCACAACAGCTAGAATAACTAGATAATCCTTGTGGCAGTGCATGCGATGGCATCTATCATCTGATACAAATCAAAGAAGATCTCAGTGTGGATCACAAAATATCTTAGTGACTAAACTACCAAGAAACCAGGAAATGGAATACCAAACATGTTCGAATCATTCTAATCCTCTATTGCTATAAGTTCCCTCCTTTGTTTTTGTTTTTTTTTTTTCAAATCCATGGTGTGGGAATGGGTGGAGGGAGACAGCATTAGCAAATGACATACATAGTTAACCATGATGAATAATGTATCGAGAGCGTCTAAGATGATGCCATACCTAGATTTATCATGCATATAAAAGGGTGAGAACTGCTGCATTTCTCATCCCTAAGGAACGGTGTTGCTGGTCCCCCAAATATTAAAGTACATGTTTCAACCAAATCATTCATGCGGCAAGAGACATTTTTGCAGTTAGATTGCAAAGTTGTTCTGGGAATAATGGAATCATTCCATTTCGATACATTATCTGACCATTTCCAAACAAAATCATTTGAAGAGTTGAATGCTCTGCCACCAACCCAACAGCCACCAAGAGTTCCATTACATAGATCTTGTGCAAAGCTAAACTCTTGACATGTTATGAGAGCTGCTAAGTTCCCACCAAAACCATTACATTGGGTCTCTGAATCATTCCATGATTTTGGACTCGACATGAAACCATAGCACTTGGTCTTGTTTGGGCTAATAAACCAACCATGTGGACACCGTCCTAGACAGAGAGAAAAGGATAGAATTTGAGGATGCCATATTATAACCATAGTTTAACAATGAAAAAACAGAGCATCGAGACAATTTCTCCTACGGATATAGTATGCTTGAATGCAAGGAAGGCAAAAGGGAAGAGAAAGTTAACTCAAAAACTAAATAGGAAATGCCACATAAATAATCAGCAAGCAGAGAAAGACTCTGACATAACTATGAATCAAGAGTTTAAAACAAAGAAGAGGACACATTTTTATTTCTCCCAAATATAAAGATTAAAGACAAACTGAAAAAACCCTAAACTGTTTTCTTCTTCCTTCAATTTACCAAACTCTTGGAGGCAGAGTAGCAATTCTAAAAGTTAACTATATACCTTTTGGATTTTCATTCCTGGAAACAACCGAATGCCC
Source organism: Citrullus mucosospermus (assembly GCA_030954485.1). Lineage (NCBI taxonomy): Eukaryota > Viridiplantae > Streptophyta > Magnoliopsida > Cucurbitales > Cucurbitaceae > Citrullus > Citrullus mucosospermus. The sequence goes on along the minus strand of CM062057.1, from coordinate 4,269,852 downwards.
ACTTAAGGAGTCGTTGAACATCTACACAGACAAAGGAAAATTCAAGACATAATTTCCAATGAAAAAGCCAAAACAATACCATAACACCAAGCAACAAACAAGATACAAATCAGAATTCGAGTTCCTTACAGTGTCCGAGACGCCCATTCTGGATACCCAAATTAGGATGAAAAGCAGAAAAAATTGCAGATACAGCGTTTTCACCTCTGTCAGAGCCATTACCCAAACCCTAAGCATAAAAAGTCGAAAGTTAAACCAGAAAAAGAACTCGTAAAGAGATCGCACACATCCACCAAACCTAATCAGCACAGAAATCGACAATCCACAGTGATTCGAACAGATAATTTCACATAGTATAGCTAAAATTGATGTCTAATTTACATCATTCCAGAAACGAAAGGACACAAAAACAATTATCCATGAACAAACGAAAATCACAACAACGCGGAACGCTCAGTTTGAAAGCGAAGCGTAAGAAGCAACCAGAAATTGTTGAAGAAAAGTTTAAAAACTTACCAACCGACAGGGCGTAGACTTCAGAGGTCTTGAAAATGCGACTGGTTTAGGCTCAGATGAATAATCCTTTTCCGTTCGTCTCCATTGCCATACAGTTCAATAGGATTTCTTAGGAATCAGGGAAATTATGGAGTTGCTTAGCTGCTGAGAGCACCAAGATTTGGAAGGGCTCATGTTCGAACTTGATGATTCAAGAAGCATAAGGTCAATTGGAGTGAGGAAGAGTGAGCAGTAGTTAGGAAGTTAATGCGGTCTGGCTTCTCTGAGCACGACCCCTTTTTTTTATTCACCGCCACCTTCGCTCTTCTTCTCTTCTCCTTTATGAAATTTTCTTTTCATAGTTCATTTATAAAATGAGATAAATAATTTTGAATTTATTTATTTTTAAGGTAAATGATCACATTGGTCGAGTTCGTATTGCTGAATCAAAATTCATTCTTAACTGCTTTAAGGTTAAGGTTAAGATACTTGAAGCCATAGCAATTTGTGTTAGGTGGGATAGCATTTCACAATCCTTAAGTCTAATCTCTTGTTGAATCTGATTGTTTGGAAGTAGTCAACATGTTGCATAATGCTTCGGTGGACATCTTTTACGTCTTTATATTCAATAGAGTTCAAGCTTTAGGGCACTAAGTTGGAGGTTCTCTCCTTCTCACATATTTGTTGTTGTCAAAATGTGTTGGCACATTCTTTGGCAACTAAGGCTTTAGCGGAGTAGCAGTCTTTTCTCCTTTTTACTTCTTTTCCTAAGTGGTTTTCTACCATTGTGTCACGTGATGCAAATTTGTAGTTGTTTGTTTTTGTGTTTTTGATTGTTTTATCATTAAGAAAAACTTGTGATAAATGCGAACTAATAACTTTTCAAACACCAAATAAATATTGGTAACATGATAATATATATATACTATATATAATTAGGTATAAGGATAGACAACAATACGTTTTCATCGATCAAAATAAAATTCTAAATTATCAAAGTTTCATTATAACATAGTTTCATGGTTCATTCACGAAGAATGAAAAAGAACCATGTATATATTGAGAATTCTTTTCTTTTTATACATGGATTGCACGCAAATGTGAATGGACGCACCAATTCGATATATAACCACATTTACTTGATGATATGTTATGTTAGCATTAGTTGAATCTATTGAACTAGAAAGACACTTACAAACTTCTATTAGTGAATAGTAAAATGGGAACTTAATAAAAATATAAGGGCAAGATGGAGATGTAGCCAGCCTTTGCCCATTTCATATATATATTACAATAATCATAAATTCAACTTAAGTATTAAATGAGTGTTCGGTCAAAAGAATTCGTGAGTCCCACAGCAAAGAAACATTATTTTTATGCTTTATTAATTTGACTTTACAATTTACTAGATTTAACAACTTACCCATACAAAGGTTTTTCATATGATTAATATTTTATAAAAACCATGGAAATCCTGTCAAATGATGTATAAAATCTTAGAGTTTAAAAGTATGTTTTAGAGTAATTTTGATTTTGTCATATTCAAAGTCACTATAAAACTTACCTTGACTCATTAAAAATCAATTTAACGTTTATAAATGTTGCACTTTTTAAAACACTATTATCATACCATTATTTTTGTCTATGTTACTAATGACATTTTTGGAGTAATCTTGAACACGATAAAAATGATTTTAGCAATTTCAAGATCACTCTAATCATATCATAAATTAGTTAACTTAGGAAAGTATAAGAGTTTAATGGATACAGTTATAAGTTCTTTAATAAAGAAATGTCCTTTTTCTTTCTTATAAGTTCTTTAATAAAGTATGAAAATGGTGCATCAATATTTTCTCAACAAACCTAATTGATAGTATAAATAAGACATTTTCTTGAAAGCTCGAGGTTTTAATTGATACAACTCACAGACTCTGGTTTATATTGTATTTTTTTTCTCACTTTTTTTTTTTAAATTTTACTAAAAAAAAAACTTTTTTGAATTTTAATTTTCTAACTTTTATTGATTTTGATTATTTTGATAATTAATCACGTGACCGGTCTCTCAATTAAATTGACCTAGTAAATTTTTTAATAAAGAAATGTTCTTTTTTTTCTTATAAAAAAACATAACCTATAAATTAGGCGAGCCAATAACCTATGTTTGAACTTATAACCAACAACACAAATAGTTGGTGTATTTTGATACGAATATATTTGGACTAAAATCCAAAGTCCAAAAATAGATTTAATTTGGCCTAAAATTCAACTAAGACTTAAATCCATTTAGTTGGGTCTAGGATCCATAAAACCCACGGGAAAAGATAAATAGAGGAGTACTTCTTTATTTGAAAGGTTAAAAATTCTAGACTCGAAAGAGATCAAAGAGAATTCTCTCAACATTCAGAACACTCCCTAACTTTTGAAGTAGAATCACACTTGAAAAACTGGAATTCTTTAGAATATAAACATTATTTCAAGACTCCAACTCCAACTTCAAGAAAATCCACGCGCTCCATTTTCATACAACAAGTGTACACATCCAACTGAAAAAGAATCAGTTGAATTAAATATTAGAGATTGAACCACACATTTACGTAAATCAACATAAACTCAAACTTAACTCCACGAAACACGTTTCTCCATAAACTCGAAGAAACAGATGCACAATGTTAATGTTAAGTGAATGGAAATACACTTGTTGAAATGAATTGATACAATTGCATGTGTTTTGGGCAGGTTATTTGCACAATCTGAAACTCAAAGAGAAAGCAGAGAATTAGAAGAGGAAGAAGACGATCAAGAAGAAATTAAAGAAAATTCAGAGCAAGAAGAAGGTAGAAAGATGCGAAGAACACAGAAAGGAGAATCAGCTTTATTTCTTTAAAGTATTGAAAAGAAATTGGTATTATAGATCAGATCTCCCACTCCTCTCGTTTCTTTGTTTTCTTATGTTTCAAATGTACTGAATTTAAGGAGATGCTATATGACGAAAATATGCTCTCTCACATTTTTGGAAGCCCAACCCTTTCATATAAACATCATTTTATGCACTGTTCTTCCGGGGAATAGCTTAGGAGGTTTAAACCAAAACACAATTTTACAAATTTTGAGGGTTGGGAGACAACATTAGAGTTTATAATTAGCATTAGACTTTGTAGTTATTTTATAATTATGCATACCTAATTTTCTTCTCATTGGGAAGTTATTTTAGCATTGGATAATTATAGACGAATTAATGGAATGCATTTTGTTACTCCATATTTTTAATTTATTTTTTTGGTTTAATGCCCTTTGATCTTCTCCTCACCTCACCTGAATGGCTTTTTTTTTTTTTGGCACTACGATTAAAAAAAAAAAAAAAATCTACTTGGTCAAGAATGGATACAAGTTGGCTCTGACATTATCTTGGAAAGCTTCTTCTTTCTCGAGTTTTGACATGAAAAGGTTTTAGAAATCATCATGAAATTTTTTTGCCACATCATCGGCTTGAGACTTTCTATTAATTTTGTTTCGGTCATATCTTTCTCGTTTGAGCTCTAATTTGAGGTGATTGAAAAGGCGTTGGAATCATTATTTTGAGCTCTATGCAATGAACACTTCCAAATACTCAAATTGTTAGATAATTAATTCAAGTTTGTTATCATCAAAATATTGATTAATTAATTATTTGAGATTAAGGGCCAAAAAGCCAACAATCTCCCTCTTTTTTACAAAGACAAACTACTCAAGAAAAATGAATTCTAAAGAGGTGTGTGATATAAAATATGAACTTAAATCACGATCAACACATATAATTTCAGTTAACTTAATACCAAATTATATATTCAATAAAGCTCCTCCTTAATAAGGAACAAAAAGACATTTAGCACATATCACTAATTGAAACAAAACTCAAAAAAGAGTTTTAAAATAAAGTTGAGAAACACACCATAGTTGAAAACAAAAGTCTAGATAAATAAAAATTTATGTTAATGTCATATACTAAGATTTAATACATCGAAAATTAAAGTAAAAGTCTGTTGGGACAACGAAACTTAAAAGTAAAAGTCTATTGGGACCAATCCTAAATTTTTTGGGTCTTGTAGTTTTGTAAATTGTATATACATTTTATTTATTAAATAAAATAAGAAGTTGTTTTATCTATCATATACATTAACTCAATCCAATAAACTAAGATTCCATGGTTATTTTATGTAAACTTAAACATGTATGAGGTTGACATACAAGGTTAGATTATGTTTAAGTAATAACCAAAAAGATTTGTAGTATAAGAATAAGGTTGGGTGCCTTATTTTGGTAATACTACGGATACGGCTCACTTTGTAATATTACAAGGAGTTGTAAAGTGTTACAGCAAACGATTTGATCTTAATCATTCATGTGGAGACATGTGAGTGGGGGTATCCTATGCAAAGAGTTTGTATAGCCAATGGGTCATGGATTCAATCCATGGTGGCTACCTACCTAGGATTTAATATCCTACGGATTTTCTTGACACTCAAATGTTGTAGGGTTAGGCAGATTGTCCCGTGAGATTAGTCAAGGTGCGCGTAAGCTGGCCCGAACACTCACAGATATAAAAAAGAAAGAAAGTATAAGACCGGGTCTCGAAATATTTAATTTCTCTTTGTAACACCGTTAATTATAGAAATTAACATTTCATAGGATGACTATAGGTAACTTGACCTGAATCCTGAGTGAGTTATGAACTTTTGTCTTTGAGGGCAATCTTTTGATTTGTATGGATGAGAGTGGCCAAATCGCCAACTCAAGAAGTCACCCATTTTCTAGATTTGTCTGATTAGGGAGCTAGGAACATATCTTCACCATGCTTAGGGTAAGTAGATAAATTACTCCCTTAAGGGCTAATTTCGGGTCTTGAACAATGAGGCCTCACCCTCTCATTGGCCCGAGAGGGGTTAGTTTATAGTTGGACTATAAACAATTTGTTCATTAGAAGGATTAGTAGTACTTAAGGAGTTAGATATAATTACATGGGTAAAACAATAATTTGACCAAGCTGTAGTTATGACTAATTTGTGAAGGGTCGACTTACTGTTAATTAGAAAATTTCGTGGACACAGAAATATATCTATAGTGTGAAGAGTGCAACTGTAAGTCTTTAGTGGAGTAACCTATCGTTAATGAATATTAATTAATCTAATTAAAGAATTTAATTAATTAATCTCATATCATTGGAGTTTTTAACTATAGGTCCATGAGGTTACCTTACTAGCTCATAAAGAACTAGTATAAGAATCAAACATTTTGGTTTAATTTGAAATGTTCAAATTAATAAGGAAATTAATTGCATGTGATACAATTAGCATAATGTATATAGATACATTATAATTTAAAGTTTATTTTGAATGAGATTCAAAATTTATACTTTATATTATAAGAGAGATAAATATTTAAATAAGATTTAAATATTAATTATATGAATGATATTCATATAAAAACTATATGTTAAAATTAATATGAATGATATTCATATTAAAACTATAGGTTATGTGAGAGAATGTTATTTGAATATGATTCAAATTTAAATTAAATATGAGATATTTAATTAATTAATTAATTTAATTATATATGTTAAATATGATTTAATATATATTATAATTAAATTAAATTAAATTAATATTATTATATTAATTTTAGTTAAAATAATAACTCCCCAAGTTTAAGGGTAATTATTCGCTCTCACACGATTTTTACTTAAAGTAGAGGGAAGTTACATAGAGTTGATACCACAGAAAAGTTATGTGTCATAACATTCTCTCCCTCTCCAACTATCTTCATCCTCACAAATCAACTCCCTTGCCAAATACATATAGAGCCCACAAATCTTCTCTTTGATTCTACTTAGAGAATAGCGAGGTTTCGTTGTGGTACTGTTCCCAAGAGAACAAAAGTTCTTGTAAATTCGTTGGAGAATTACCAGTTTGTGACTTGGAGAAGAAGATTCTCATATCGAAGACGGTTTTCAAAGGTAGGAAAACTTCTTCCTCTTAATTTTGGTAAAAAGCACCCTAATTTAGTTGTTTATCCTGTATTTTTTGTTCTCTGTAATTTTGGTTTTCCAAAAGCAAATTTAATGGCACAAGTCGATCATTCGCTTCTGCTATGATTCAATTCCTTTAAAGTCATCATAAATAAAACTTAAAATGAAGGTAGATATCGAATTTTCTTTTTAAAGAAATTTGTAGGTTGAATTAAAGGATGTTAATATATAGGTGGTACTATGAACAAACCAACTAGAAATGATATAATATGAAAAAAAGGGTGGGGGAAAAAGGTTTAAATTAAATGATGAAAGTCAATAATTATATGCAACTAGTAATTTGAAATTGTACTTTGAACACAAATGCAGAGGCATCATACGCTTGTATTTCCCAAATAATTAGGGGCCCATGGCCCCCTCCTCCCCCCATCCCCATCCCCATCCCCATCCCCTGCATTCTTTCTGCTCTACTCTATACAATATATCATTTCTTTTCTTCTCAACATTTCATTATTATTGTTCTCTACCAATCAAACATAAATACTTACTATCTTAATCCAATTCTATCACAAAAATTTATAGCCATATTCGGGTGTCAAGAAAATATTAAATCTTAGGTAGCTACTACAAAATTTTGTGTGAATATTTCTTTCATACTATATATCTTAATTTATTGCTCATTGTATTAGCAAAAGAGTCTCGAGTCTAATTAGCCAACATTAAAAAAGATAATTATTTTAAATGACAAAATTGCTAAAAATATTTTTAAATATAGCAAAATGTCACAGTAATATATAGACAATGATAGATCGTAACATTTTGCTATATTTGTAAATGTTTTTGGTTCATTTTGCTATATTTGAAAACAATCCTAAAAAAATATTTCGGATCAAAAGTTCCCTAATGTGAACAAATTAAAGTGAGTATGGTACCCAATTACTTGAAGTTCTCAAATAAAACATAATATACGTTCAACTCTACTCCAATATCTTTCTTTTGGAGAAATATTATATATATGTAGCAAAATTACTAAAAATACTACAACAGGTATTGCATAATTAAAAAATATATAAATGCACCTAAAGTTGTTCGTTATCATACCTTTTAGATATATATCTTTTTTAGAACTACCATAGGAGTATTCAATGATGTAACTAGTCCATATAAGATCTTTTTTGTATGCTTTATGTTTTATTCACAGGCTAGGACAAAACTTTGTCTTTAGAACTTTCATCCCAATTTCTTTCTTAAAAAAAAACTTTGTTGACTTTGAAATCTCTCAAGTTTTCATTATATATTCAGATCATCAACATATACATATATAGTAAGTATTGACTATGATTTCTTTATAATATCATATGGACAAATAGAGTCATTTTATATCTTTATTTCAACAAATATTTAATAAGGTGATTATATCATATTTGTCAAGAATGTTCTATAAAAATCTATGTGATAAATATAATTCTCTAATATTTGAATTATATGATTTTGGTACTTTTAATCCTTCAAGGATTTTCATAAATTAAATATCATTATTAAGAAATTTATATAAATGTGGTATAACTCCATCCTCAAGATGTATATTAAGTTATTCATACACTGTGAGATAAATTAAATATCTTATGTTATTGCATCCACCATTAGAGAATATGTTTCCTCATAATCAAATACCAACGTTTTTTTGGAGAATGATTATGGAACCTATCTCGTTTTGTATCTTGTGATCTTATTTTATTTATTTTTCTTACAAATACTCACATTTATCTCGTATGTTTGACATTCACTAATATCTTGACTACTAGTACTCACAATTGAAAAATGAGTTGATTTCTATTGAATTGTTTATTTCCACATAAGTCAAACTTTTTTATGTCAACGTTTTTCAATAGATCAAAATACATAATACTCATTTTCATAAATAATATCATAAGCAACATTGTATGTTGTCAACTTATATAAATTTGGTTCCATCTTTTTCATGTCATGACATAGTTTATCGATATCTCATTATTATCCTTATTTTCTTCGATATGCTTATGAGTACTCATATTTAGGATTTTTTTTGGAATATCACATATTCTTAATTGAGTTATTTTGATTATTACCTATTTCTTTTTCAATGATATTAATTGTTCGTTGAATTTTGTTCGTTTAATTTCTAATTGAATTGAATTTCCTTAGCTCGTTGCACAAAAACAGATTTGTCATTTCCGTACAAGCATGCGTTGAGAATTACTCTAGATGTGATCATGACTAAGCAAGTTTTCCTATAAAGACCCAAGTATAAGCATCTATAGGTTTTCCTGGTGAGTCTAGGGTCGAACGCAGGGATTTGTAATAACTAGGCGTTGAGACTAAATGTATGACTATGCGGTGACTGTACAAGTAAATATATGTGCATTTGTTATTTGTGTATCTAAACTATACAAAAAGAATGAAAAGAATTTCCTACTACTATTAATGAGATGGACGCGGCGTTGGGTAGTCATATGAAACAATGCGTCAGATAGCATGCGTTGGGAATGAATGGGACCATGTGATGAAAGTAGAGTTGAACGCAAGAGCTAGTTGTTACCTAAACTTTCCAAGTACAATTACATACCTACAAACTGCGTGTGTGAATCCATCTCTCGATGTTTCGACGCCACATTTATCTTATCTCTAAGACACATGGTAAGTTTGTTTTGGAAAAAGATGAACTACATCTCTGCAACTCATCTAGTCTTGATTAATGCTAAAGATTAACTATCCACTCTCTCAAGCTCGACAGTCATGCTTACTACGTTTGTTTGTTAGACAAAGTTATGCAAGCTAAAAATATGCATTAACCAGGATGTAACATACTCAGAATTGTTCAAGAAAAACTAGCTTTTAACATTCAACTCATTTAACATTTATACAACATGGTGTAAAGTATTTAATATGGAAATGGATGGAAGATGATAGTCAATCAAACTTATATTAATGAAATAAATCATTCTCTCGAATGTCATTAACAAAATATAAGCAAGAAGGAGAGAAATGGAAATTAAATAGAGATGAAGGACGTCAAGCCGCCACTAGCAACGTTTTGCTTCATGGAGGCTTGAGATGGTTGCTATCTGATACATATATTCCATAGGGTGGAGATTCTCACTCACTGGGAGATGACTCTGATGATGTTCAGAATCCTTCTCTCAGAAGAGCTCGAAGTGGAGGCTGGTTATGGTGAAGGAGAAAAAGTGCAGAGCTTTCACCTCTTGAACTGGTGTCCCTTTCCTTCAATGGGGAAGCTTTGGGCTATTTATAGGTGTCGAAAAGTTGAAACTCATGATGACTTGACACCTTTACATTAAATTCCATGCCCTGCTGCGCAGACTTTTCACGTCATCAGCCCATTTGTTCTACCATATTCTGATAGCGTGTTATCCTTTTGCATATTGATATGACAGTTCTTGGGCATGCGTCTGTATCTACTTTTTCTCAACGCATGGTCTCAACGCCTAGGCTCGATGCAGGTTTCCACTTGTTCTCGCAGCAGCTTCGTTACTTCATGCTTCGCGCTTCTTTTCTTCTTAACCCTGCGTCAGGAACAGAAAAGCTCATCGTTTTTCAGGTATTTTCCTTTGTAAGTAGTGCCAACGCATGATGATACATTTTTCATCATTTAACTACCAAAATCATGCGTTTATATCCAAAGTTACTCTAATTAAATCAAATAGTGACTACAATAACTTGTATTTCTTTGGGATAGAGATATCAATTTTACATGGTGTATTTGCAACTAGTATATAGACCTTAGTCACTTTCTTGTAACTGTAAAAGCTTTGTAAATACATCTAGCATTTGATTTGCAATATTTTACAAATAATTATCTTTTTTGAACTTCTGGTTCAAAGTGATGCTTCCATTCAATTTCTTTTTCTAATTTCTTCTTAATTTCTACTCCTAATGTTGGAAAATTAGCCTCATTAATAATAATTAGCAAATTGTGCAATAAATATATTAGTAACTTGTGCAGTAAATATATCACACGTAAGGGGTTAAAAAATATTTAATAATTGATGTAAAATCAATTTCAACATCAATTTATAACCTCTTTTAAGGACTCATTTTAAATTGTTCTATCATCTTAATTATTGTTGTGGAACAATAATTTAAATATTTATTACACATCTTGCATATGAAATATATTTGACTTCTAGTCATAAGCTCATAAGTCATTGGCTTAGAGCATACAAAATAACACAATTTCATACAAATTTAAAATCTTTGTTATTTGAACATAAACTACAGAATGTTCAACACTTATCCCAATCAATATGCAATAGTAATTATCAATTGTTTGGGATGTAACCTCGCTAGTGAGAGTTTGATAATTAATCTTTTGAGAACATGCCACACATGACAATTTATTAGATGGAAGAATCTTCTAGTTCTTTAGTGGATGTCAATGTATATATCCAATTATTATTTTCACTGTTAACCCAAAATGACTCATCATATCAAATAGAACATAGTTGGATCAATGAACGCCAGGTTCAGTTGCATACATTTCAATTACACAAATGTGTGTGCAATAAAATTTAGAAGGAAAAGTAGACAACTTCTTTATATGCATTTCCGGTAGAAGACAATAGCTATGATATATAAATACATTTATTATTTTTATTACCAATCTATCTTGATGATATCTATTACAATGTATACTTTTCAAAATTATTAAACTTCTCCTTGATTTACAAGAGAATAAAGTATATCAATTATAAACTTTACTATTCTAGGCAAAATAATATTTTCTTTTCCAAAATATTTAATCAAGTCTATAGGACTTAATATCATATTTGATTTTTCGCTTCATAATTCTTTTGAATTTTGGAAACGTATTGTCTACTTAAATATAATATGCATATATGCACTATATGCAAATATAAATATTAACTATTCCTATTATCTTCATGAGATTCTTTAAATCCAAACATCTCATGTACAATTGGGTCAAAAGGCATAATCATATCTTCAAAAGATTCTATAAGAAACTTGTAACATCCAAATAATACCATATTTAGGGGTTAAAAAGAAAAGTCATCTCTCTAAGAAATTCCAATAAATTTGCAAAGTTGGCTTTCACACATCGTTTTTCTTCAATAGATTTTAAATTCCAAAGAGAGTTATAAACGTAAGACAGGTATAAGCTTATTTTCTCTTTTGCATCACATTTGAAAAAAAAATTCTCATGTGTGCGGTTTAATATAATAATTATGTTTTCCTCTATTGTGATCATGATCTCAACCACAATTATTAAATATTGCAACATTCACTTCATGGAATGTTTTTGAACTATTTGGTTGAGATTCACGATTTTGCTTAAAATCATATGCTCATTTGTTTTATTCAATTTCAAATAACATTGTATTTATGTTTATCAAAATGTTTCATAATTTATTCCACAAATGACTACTTTAGGAGCATGTTTGATATATGCAAGTAACATATGCTTATTAGTCTATAAGCATTTATTGATTTAAAATATGTGCAACTATAGGTGCATCTAGTTAATAAAACTAGGCAAAAACAATGCAACTTTAAAATCCATCTTACTAATTGATTTATCCAACTTTAGGTGTATTGAATCAAAATTAGCTTTAGGAAGAGTAATTAACTATTGTGCATGACTTTCAAACTTTACCACGAGGAAATTCAATCAAATGTGTATAATTACTATATATATAAATTTCTAAAGTTCACAAATTTACCCATATGAGAGTAATTAAATACTATATAATCAAATAAATTTCAACATTAGTATAACAAACAAGACTTTGATGAATTCAACTCCATAGTTAGTTCCTAGGTAAATGTGTTCCTTTACGGTTAGCTGAAATATCTCAACCTAGCCAAAACAATCCTTAGATAGAGTTTTCTTATGGTCATTTTTTTTTAATCTCTAATTCACTAATCTTTTAATTAATAGCTATTAAGATTTTTTTTTTAATCTCTAATTCATTAATCTTTTAATCTATTAAGATTTATTTTTAATATTATTAAAAACTAATTTACTTAAGAAATAATCTTTAATATCTAAAATATTAAACCTGTGAAAATAAAATTAAAGATAGTCTTGGATGTTTATTCTAATCATATTTGAAAGATAAAAGATAGCATTATTGGAAGATAATCTTAATGGATAAAAGATAATATAAGCAAGAGAGAATTTAATCCATATTAGAAAACTTCCAACCATTACAAAGTGAAAGATAAACATCTTAATTCAATATTTTTCCTATTCAAATATATAGAAATATAAACTAATTAGAAAACATCTCAATTAGATCTAAAATAAGATCATAATTTACAATCTTAGTCTAAATAACATATTTTATGCAAAGTAACAAACAATTTTCAACATATACAACAATATACAATTTGGTAATCTTAAGAAATTGAAGACAATTTAAATTACTAGAATTTAAATTCAAGATGTAACTTGGTCGCCCATATCAATTTACTTTTACCAAAAGTTTTTTCACGCAGATTTAACATAAAATCAAGAATAAACAGTGCCAATCTTTTTTTATTCAATTGATTACTTGATTGTGTTTGCACACGCACGGGCCATGATCACACAAGTAAACATTTATCATATAATTTTGTCTTTTCCCACACAAATAAGAACACTATAAAAGGAGATTAATTTTGTTTTTATGTATGCATCACATTATTGAAAATTTGTTTTCCATACAATCATAATCTTCACCACGAGTGTTTAGTTCGATTCTTATAACTTCAAACCTCATTCACAAGAATTTTTTTTTTAAAAAAAAAACTCATAAAGTACATAAAATTTTAGAAATTGTTCTAATACAAAAACCTAATTAACATCAAATTTGCAATTCAATTTCATAATCTATGTATATTACATCTAAGAAAATTTAAAATACTCACATTTTTTTGGACTTTAGTTTTAATATGATAAAGATAAATGATGGTGGTGAGAAAATCAATGATGAATACATCAAACACATACATATAATTTAATTTTCTCTAACCCAAACAAGATCAAATTACCAAAATATAAATACTTACCATATTCAAACGAAACTCTAATTACCTAAAAAATTATGGAGTCTTTAGCGTTCTTGATATTCCAATGCATTGAATCCAATCTTTACCAAAATGGTAGAGACTTGAGCTGATAACGTCTTATAAAATAGAGAGAAAAGAAAAATAAATATAAGAACATAAGAGAAAAATTGAGAAAAGAAAGTAGAGAACATATATGTATTATTATCAATTGAGGTATGTATTAAAAATGCATCATAAACCATTATTATTTATAAGATATTAAATGGTGTATGTTACGATATAAAATTAAATGGAATTGTATGTTACAATATAAAATTAAATGTAAAGTTTATTATATTTAGTAACTTATATAAATGGTATATTTATAAGAACTATTAAATTTATAATATTATATATATAAAAAGTAGAAAGAGAGAGTTGTCAGTGAGATCATACGTCCAATCCAATCTCATTTATTGATGGATTTGGTGGCAGTTATAGGGTGTGGCGTGAACTACCAAAAGTTATGGTGTTGCGTTTTTTTTTTTTTTTTTTTTTTTTTTTTAAAAATCTAATCATTCACAAAACAAAACTGTTGTGAATTTCCTTTCTCTTTTCTGGAAATCATCATTCTCTCTTTTCTGTTTTCTCTTCCCTCTTCTTTTGTTTGGTTTTGTTAAGGGAACCATAAATTTAATTTAATTTTTTTTTTTTTTATAAATATAAAAGAAAAAAAGAAAATGAAAACCTGAATGTGTTGTTATTGTCAATCCTCAAGCTTTTCATTTTGGATCATTCATTTCAATGTTTTTTTTTTTTTTTTTGTTCTAAAATGGAAAAAGCATTTTTGATCAGTTTTGGAAATATGTTTCCTCCTTTAAGAAATCTCCTTATTTAGCATAAAGTTGAGTGTTCAATTTTGGAAATTTTACTCTCTCTTCAAGCAACCCCTACTTTCTCTTCCACTTCTACTGCCTTTCATTGCTCCCATTTCCCCCCCCCCCCCCATCTCTCTCTTGTCTTGTAATATTAAGTCAACCATTCTGTTTATTTATATATAAATCCATTCAAATAATTTGGGTATCTTCACCTTAGCTAAAATGACTAGGAATTCTCCTTCAAGATGAGTACTAAATCATTTTTAGTTTAAATTTATTCAACATACCTCAACTAAAATTCAAAGTTTAAAACTAAATAAATTAAGAGGAAAAAAAAAAAAACTAAAATAGTATTTTAATAATATTTAGATGGTTTTAATTGGTAATATAAATAAGAAATAATGGGTAAAATAAAATGGATATAAATATTTTTATGGGTAGGTGGATTTGACTTAATTTCTTGAAACGGAGGAATGAGACTGTGATTGAAGAAACTAAAAACAAAAAAATGTTGTAATGTCAGACAACACACCAGCATTGCCTTTCAAGCACTATCCAATCCATCTTCATTTCTAACCCCCCTTTATAATTTCTTTTCTCTTTTTCATTTTTTGAAAAATATATACATTTCTTTCAATACTTTTCATGAATTTCAAAATATGTAACCATTTTATTTTTTATTTTAAAATTTTGAGTTTGATGAGGATGAGACATAATTCTTCCATTGTAAGTATATGGGTATGTGATGTACCTTTAAAAATAAAGAAATTAATGGGTCAATGCATTGCAATTTTTAAATTTTCTATAAATGTCAAAGACCCACAAAAACTTTATTAGAGAAGTAAAATCTTAAAAAGAAAAAAAAAATAACAGAGACTAAGAATTTATGTTCTTCGTGTGGGAATTATTTTAGTTGATAAAGAGGTATTGTTATCTATCATTTTTCTTTATTTTTTTTAAAGAAATGTAATTTCGCCCTAATTAAATTAGAAGAAATTAGTAATTATAGTGGGGTGTTTTTTCGAGGAAGTTTTGAAGTGAAATGTTTGCTTTAAAGATGATATTCCATTAGAAAAGAAAAAATAAATAAAATATTTGAGATGAGATTTAAGTTTAAATAAATTAGACAAAGTGTTTCGCGGCCTAATTAGTCCTTTATTCATTCTCAATGTGAGAAACAAGTAAAAATTTGCAAATACATTCAATAAAGTAATAAATAAATACTTACCTTGATTAAACATGGTTGTTGTTAAGTTTTGTGACAAATTTTGCTTGAAACGATTAACGAAATCTAAGAGTAAAATAGATTTTGATTTGATTGGTCATCACCTCAATATAAGTTTTGTCTTGTAAGTTTGTTGTTTATATTAAAGATATTTTTTAGATACATTTGGAGGGGTTAGAAATTTAAGAATAATTTGATTTTTTAAAAATTTTAATCTTAGAATCTCAGCTAATATCTTCTTTTTCCAAAAATCCCATTTTATTATATTTATTCATTCTTAATATACACCATTTAAATTGGTTTGCTGATTGTTTAATTTGGTTAATATATATATATATATTTATTTAATTTGCTCAATATATATATATATATATATATATATATTTTTTTTTTTTGTAATTAGTATGTCATTTACATTTATTTCACTAATAAAGTTATACCAAAAATTTAGTTACAATCCCCACTATTCACCTTCGTTCTTCCAAAATCTCATTTTATCATATCAATTCTTCTTTTACTAATTTTTTTTTTTGGTTAATTAGCATATTGTTCACATGTATTTCACTAAGAGATACAAATTTAAGTTGTTATGTTCAACAAGTTATAGAAAATTAAAATTAAATCACATTCCTAGACCGTTCATCTTCTTTCTCTCAGAATTCTATGTTATTATATTAATTCTCCTTTACTATATTCCTATGCTAAAATTTTAATTTGTTTGATTTTTGTGTTAATCAATATATTTTTATATATTTATTTCACTAACTATCAACCTATGACTTATGAGTATCGAAAATTTAAGTGTTATGCTCAACAAAGTTATAGAAATGTCTGACCATACTTTTTAGAAGAATTATTAGAAGATTCAAATTTTTCTTCCCGACAAACAATATAATGTTGTATATAAGGAGTTTCCCCTTTAATAAGAGTTGATTTGTTAAATACTTATTACTATTATTTTTTAATATTGCGGTATGTAATTCATATATAAAGTAGGATTGTTTTCAAGTATAGAAAAATGAACTAAAATGTTTACAAAATATAGCAAAATTTCTCAGTCTATCTGCGATAGACACAATAGACTATTATCTATGTCTATCTGTGTTATGATAGACATAGATAGTAGTCTATCGCAGATAAACTGTTATATTTTGCTATTGTTTGTAAATATTTTCGACATTTTTGTTATTTAAAATAATTTTCTTATAAAATATTTATTTTCTTTCTTTCTTTTCTTCTCGATCAATCAATATAAAGAAACCACTAAACAATTACTCTGCGATATAATAAGATAACTCTTATTGCAATTACATCATATATGTAATTTCATCTCATTCATCCATATATTGTTATTCTGTTTCTATCCCTTTTGTCATATATTTATAATCTAAACTTAATGAAACATATATTAATTAACCATCATGGGTTGACCTAGTAGTGATGGAAGAATCTTAAAAAAACCAAGGAGTCGTGGTGGCTATCTTTTGGATTTAGTGATTCTCTTTATTAACTAATGTGGTATATATTACTAAAATTAAGAAATATGATAGATACAATTCTCTCCTATTTAATTATGTTTTATAATTAAAATATTAAAAAAAATAGTTTTTGCTTATAAATGATATTTGTTCCATCATTACAAATTTCTTGATTTTTTTTTCTAGAGATTTTAGATATTGATTTTAGGAATTTTTTTTTTAAGGATATTTTTAGTTACAAATTTGTCACAATAATTTCTTTTTTTTTTTTTTTTTAGATTTCGAATTTTAACTTAAAATTTTGAATTCTTAATTTCAGTAGACTGTATTCTCGTTGTTAATATCAATGTATATTAATTAAGTTAAAAGAATTAAAGATGAAATAGAGATGATCAAAACTGATACAACTATGAAACTTTAGATACTAAAGTTGTAATTTATGGTTTATTACTGAATACCAACTAAGTGTTTGGGTCCAATGCTCTCCCACCCCGAGAGAGTCAACACCCCAAAACCCAACTCATCTCTGCCATTAGCAGTCTAATCCGTAGAGGAAGCTGATTTCTTTCATAGAAGAGAAATAAGAAAATAAAAAAAATAATAATAAAAAAAATATAAAAAAAAAAAAAAAAAAGAAAAGTAAGAGTAAGATAATAAAAACGTAAAGTACTGGCGGTCGGCGTGCCCTAAAATTACGATTTGGAGGATGACAGACACTAACGTTTCTGAATTTGAGGAAAAAGGGATATTCATACATCTGTCTTTCCCATGCTCCTTTTCAATATTCCACACTAAAACTATTCAAACCTCCAAACTTACTGTAAACTCCACTTTACAATTATTTTACCACCAAAATAATAATAATAATAAATTGCAAAAACTAACTTTTAATTATTGCCTTTATTACAAACCCCACTTTCAAGTTTTCCATACTTAGGGCCTTAAATATCACCAAATATGAATAAAGTTATCCTTTAATAATCATACTTAACCCAGTCCTCAAAATCTTTTTAAGATATATTTGATTTCAAAAATTATTCAAAACACACACATATTCAACACCAATTCGCACAACTAATACTAAAATCAGCAGAGATAGAAAAGAGAGGTATAATAATTAATAAAACCACTAAAAATCTGCATGAAAACATCTCCCAAGTTCCCAACACCAAACAAAACCCCCACATAACACACAGTTTTGACTTAAGTCAACACAACAACATACAACTTAACTTATTATATCACTCTACCAAATTAAACTTAAAACCCTACACTAGCCCTTCATTGAATTTGCATAAAGCCCCCCCCCCCCCCCCCATATTATGTTATGTTAATTATCACTGATGATTAGCGTTGTAATTGTGAAAGGGAATGGAGAAATGATCGATGAGGCCAGTGACTGGCGTTGCCAATCTAGGCTCATAAGCAAACCCATGTAAAACCTCTCCTCCGCCGCCGCCGCCACCGCCGATATAAGGACACGGCGGAACCCATCGCCATAATTTCTTAGCCATGTCATATAATAGGGCGGCTTTATCGCAACACCCTCTAATTAAAACCATCACGAATTCGCCATGCGCCACGCAATCAAAGCCACAAGATTTTTCCATTTCCTCAAATTGGACGTACAGTTGTTGCGGCATTCTTTCCATTTCGATCCACGTGGCTCCGCAGCTTTGTAACCCCCAAACTCTTAAGCTTTTTGGGATGTTTAATTTGCTTTTTTCTACCGCAGCAATTAACAATAATTTCCCTTCACTTTCTACTAAGTTTGGGGACCGTAAAAACCGTCTCATTGGGGCTTGGATTTTCCACCAGTTGTTGTGCGACATGTCGTACGCTAGAATGCTGAATGGGCTGTAGTTCATGCAGTATAATCTGCCTGCCACGTGGACCATTCGGCTTGATTCGAAGCTGCAGAGACGTGGCAATGTGGAGGTGGTGGCCCACATGGAGTAAAATCCGCTGGCGTCTATGTGGAAGGTTTCGGCGGTGAGGTTTTTGACGGCGTACGGGGAGATTAAGTCGTCGCCGGCCACCGTGATGTCGATGGAAGATGGGGTTATAGCGAGGCCGATTGAAGGGAAAAGACGTGGTCTTATGGTTGGGGGAAGTTGAGATAAGGTGCCCAGAATTGGGTTGGATAGGATCAGAGTTTTGGGGCCTCCGTCGTCCGGTGCCCAGCAGATTAAGCCGCCGGAGGAAGCTACTGGTGAGAACCCTGCCGGAATTTGACCGAATGACAGCCGGTACCACGCGACGTCGTATGGATCGAATAGGTACCTGTCGGATATTTTAATGTAAACAACATACCATAGAAACTAAACTAATAACTAATGGATGAAAGTGGATAATTTTATAAATGAAAAAACAGAAATAGTATGAACCAAAACGAAGGAAACCGAAAAGCGGAGATAATTATATTTAAACCCTTAAAAAGAAAGTAGATGATTGAGGATAGGTTAAAGGCATATACCCTTCGTAGGTAGGCCTGGAGTGGTGGGGTCCAGCAAGTGGGGAGTTGTTATTATTATTTCTGTAAATATGGCTGGAAACGCCTTTGAGCTTGAAGAACAGGAACCAATGGCGGCGATGTGGAGAAATTTGGAGGTACAATTCCAGAAAGCTAGCGTAAAACAGAAGGCCATACCATCTCTTGCAAACGCAACGGGCACGAAAAAAAGCCGGCGGCGGAAGAAACGCCACCACCCGATCCAGAATCCTCTGCGGCAGTTTGCTCCATATTCTGCTATCCATTCTGGGGCCCGTCGTTAGTAGTGCGACATTATTACTGGAAGAAGAAGTGGTCGTAGAACAAGTGGAAATAATGCCACAATTTGAACCCGAAATAATGTTGTAGCCAAAGGGCAGAGAACTCATGGAGGAGTGAAGACTCATATCCATCTGGTGACTGAAATTCATCTGCAAAAAAAAAAAATTCAAAACGGAAAATATAAAATGGATGTGTGTTTCTTTCTTTCTTTCTTTTTTTTTTTTTTTTTATATATTTTTTAAAACAATATTGTTGGGATTGGGGATGTTTATATAGGATGGATTGGGATTAATTATTATTGTTAAAAGAAAATAGGTTTTTGATATATTATTTCTAATTGTAATTTTGGGTTGCTTTTTGTTGTGTCTGAATGTTGCATCTGTCATTTCGAGTTGTTTTGTCAATGGCCGAGGTAGGAAGGACAAGGCCGGGGCATCTCTCTCTATTTTCTCTCTCTCTCATACACTTACACAACCTGTCTCTTATGCACACACACAAAATTCAGTACATATTATTACACACAATATTTAAAATTCCCAGATATAATAAAATTTATTTTAATCTAATTTTAACCATTTAATCTTCTTATGCAAGAGACTGCATTAGATATTAATACTAGTTTTCATATTATATGAGACTAAAATTGTTAAATTTTAAAATAAGACCCGACATAACTGAAAATACAAACTAAATCATTAAAATTGAAATATGGAGACTAAAATTTTTAATATACTCTTAGAGATCTATTTAACTCAATTGTCTTACTAATAAAACTGAAAGTACATAAACTAAATCATTAAAGTCAAAATATAGAAACTAAAATTTTTAATATACATTTAGAGAACTATTTAATATGTTCATAAAAACTCAAAAACAAAATTTATTACTTAACCTAAAAATAAGTTCCTATATGATTGACATGACTTTTGTGTGAGAGTGTCACTAAAATTTTTTTCACACATGTTTTGTTCTTACTCACAAGCTTCTTAACAAAGAAAATTGTTAAAAAACGACCTAATAAAAGATTTTGTTCTAAGTCAATTATGCTAATTGGCTTTGAAATATTTAAATATTCCATGGATTCCTAATTTTTTTTTTAAAAAAAAAACTTTTAAATCTTTTTATATAGACATGATAATAGAGATGTGGAGGATCCGAATTACAGACTTTTGGATCGTTATCACACATTATATACTACTTGAACTCTCTCTCCATTTCAGTAACAAATACCATACGTTCCAAAGTTTAGAATATATTAAATACACAAGACAAATTTTATAACTTCTTTCCTTTTAAATTCAGTACCGATTTTTTTTCCATATATAATTAATAAGATTAGAGCGGTTGATCTAGCAATTAATACTATTAACGAAAATATAGAAACCGATTAATTAAATCTCCATCAACAACAAAACTCAAAAGAGAGTTTTAAAATAAAGTTGAGGAACCCGACATAACTGAAAACTGAAGTCAAATACAAATTTATGTTAATGTCATATACTAAGACTTAATACAACAAAAATCGAAGTAAAAGTCATCATAAATAAAACTTAAAAGGAAGGTAGATATCGAATTTTCTTTTTAAAGAAATTTGTAGGTTGAATTAAAGGATGTTAATATATAGGTGGTACTATGAACAAACCAACTAGAAATGATATAATATGAAAAAAAGGGTGGGGGAAAAAGGTTTAAATTAAATGATGAAAGTCAATAATTATATGCAACTAGTAATTTGAAATTGTACTTTGAACACAAATGCAGAGGCATCATACGCTTGTATTTCCCAAATAATTAGGGGCCCATGGCCCCCTCCTCCCCCCATCCCCATCCCCATCCCCATCCCCTGCATTCTTTCTGCTCTACTCTATACAATATATCATTTCTTTTCTTCTCAACATTTCATTATTATTGTTCTCTACCAATCAAACATAAATACTTACTATCTTAATCCAATTCTATCACAAAAATTTATAGCCATATTCGGGTGTCAAGAAAATATTAAATCTTAGGTAGCTACTACAAAATTTTGTGTGAATATTTCTTTCATACTATATATCTTAATTTATTGCTCATTGTATTAGCAAAAGAGTCTCGGGTCTAATTAGCCAACATTAAAAAGGATAATTATTTTAAATGACAAAATTGCTAAAAATATTTTCAAATATAGCAAAATGTCATAATGATAGATCGTGATATTTTGCTATATTTGAAAACAACCCTAAAAAAATATTTATAATAAAAAGTTCCATAATGTGAACAAGTTAAAGGAGTAGGTACCCCATATTACTTGAAGTTTTCTTTGGGAAAAAAAAAACTATTTTATTGTCTAGATTTTAGGTTTAGTTTAGGTTTTAAAATGTCACACTTTTAATGCTTAAGTTTAGGGTTAATTTTAATTTAGTCTCTAAGTTTCAAAATATTAAAATTTTACTTTTGAGATTTGAGTTTCTATTCAATTTAATTTTGGGTTTCAAGATTTACACTTGTAACCTCACTTTAAAATTTAGGGACCAAATAGAAACTAAACTCAAAAACTTTTAAACAAAAAAAAGGTAATCTTCCAAAATAATCTATTAGACCTTAGAAAAAAACCTAATGCAACTTTAATTTTATTAAATAAATAAATATATTTGTTTTGTATACCAAAGGTGGAAGTGGTAATTTTTTGGTCATGTAAGTGCATGTTTGGAAATGATTTTAAAATAGTTAAAATAATTTTTATTGTGTTTAAAATCATTCTGAAAAGGCACTTATATAATCACTCAATATCAATTTAATGTTTAATTTTAGACTTTTAAACTCATTTTGTGCTATTAAAATTAATTTTAAATTATTAAAATCATTTTTTTAATAATTTTAAAAATTATAAAAATAATTTTAATCATTCTAGAATCACTATCAAACACATCATTAAATATCATAAATTATCGGTTAAAGTGCTTATGTTGACTTTTCTACCAACAATACTTGAAAAATAATACTCCCATAACACTCCAATTATTAACATTCAAGTACAATTTTTTCTCTCCCCTTCATTTTTCAAATATATAATATTAAAGTGGATTATATAATTTAGTTCAAAATTATCTATAATAATAAAATATTAAGATAGACTTAAGGAATTAAAAAAAAAAAAAGTTATGAAACTAGCACATGCAAATAATCAATAAATATATGATTCTATATGTGTGTGTGTGTGACCTTGTCACTAAAAAAGAAATAAATTTAAAAGGCCACAAAGGTCTGTACCGATTGAGAACACTTGATTGTGAATGAGGGAATCCCAATTTGTGAAGATCATCTTCTATAGTTATGGTATTGTTGTGGGAAAAAAAAAAAAACAAAGTTACAAGTGCCATAATAAATTAAGATAATTATAAGTAAAAGGAAAAGAAAAAAAAAAGTGAAAAATAATATATATATATAAAGAATAGAAAGAGAGAGTTGTCAGTGAGATCATACGTCCAATCCAATCTCATTTATTGATGGATTTGGTGGCAGTTATAGGGTGTGGCGTGAACTACCAAAAGTTATGGTGTTGCGTTTTTTTTTTTTTTTTTTTTTTTTTTTTAAAAAATCTAATCATTCACAAAACAAAACTGTTGTGAATTTCCTTTCTCTTTTCTGGAAATCATCATTCTCTCTTTTCTGTTTTCTCTTCCCTCTTCTTTTGTTTGGTTTTGTTAAGGGAACC
The DNA here is from genome assembly GCA_030954485.1 of Citrullus mucosospermus. Taxonomy (NCBI): domain Eukaryota; kingdom Viridiplantae; phylum Streptophyta; class Magnoliopsida; order Cucurbitales; family Cucurbitaceae; genus Citrullus; species Citrullus mucosospermus. Next base: position 4,246,258 of record CM062057.1, on the reverse strand, counting down.
ATAAATTTAATTTAATTTTTTTTTTTTTATAAATATAAAAGAAAAAAAGAAAATGAAAACCTGAATGTGTTGTTATTGTCAATCCTCAAGCTTTTCATTTTGGATCATTCATTTCAATGTTTTTTTTTTTTTTTTTTTTTTTTTTTTTTTTGTTCTAAAATGGAAAAAGCATTTTTGATCAGTTTTGGAAATATGTTTCCTCCTTTAAGAAATCTCCTTATTTAGCATAAAGTTGAGTGTTCAATTTTGGAAATTTTACTCTCTCTTCAAGCAACCCCTACTTTCTCTTCCACTTCTACTGCCTTTCATTGCTCCCATTTCCCCCCCCCCCCCCCCCCCATCTCTCTCTTGTCTTGTAATATTAAGTCAACCATTCTGTTTATTTATATATAAATCCATTCAAATAATTTGGGTATCTTCACCTTAGCTAAAATGACTAGGAATTCTCCTTCAAGATGAGTACTAAATCATTTTTAGTTTAAATTTATTCAACATACCTCAACTAAAATTCAAAGTTTAAAACTAAATAAATTAAGAGGAAAAAAAAAAAAAAACTAAAATAGTATTTTAATAATATTTAGATGGTTTTAATTGGTAATATAAATAAGAAATAATGGGTAAAATAAAATGGATATAAATATTTTTATGGGTAGGTGGATTTGACTTAATTTCTTGAAACGGAGGAATGAGACTGTGATTGAAGAAACTAAAAACAAAAAAATGTTGTAATGTCAGACAACACACCAGCATTGCCTTTCAAGCACTATCCAATCCATCTTCATTTCTAACCCCCCTTTATAATTTCTTTTCTCTTTTTCATTTTCTTCAATTTCAAAATATGTAACAATTTTATTTTTTATTCTTAAATTTTGAATTTGATTTTGATTTTGGTCTCCAAAATTTATAGTTTATATTTTTACTCTTAAATGTTTATTAATACTCACCTTTCATTCTCAACAATAACTCTTAATGTGAAATTTTTTAAACTTAGTTTAACGGAGATGAAAATTTAGTGAAACTGACTAAATTATAACTAATTAAGTCTTTTAAATCAATACTATGTTAAAAGGGGCTATAGGGGAGAATTTTCTCTTTTCCTTTTTGCCCTTATCTATTTCAAGAATTTCCTTGTCCAAAGAAGAAAAAAAAATGTAAAACATTGTACGTACTTTATGTGTCTGTTGACATCAAAGATGTAGAATTATTTGAGTTTGATGACAATGAGACACAATTCTTCCATTATAATTATATGAGTGTGTGATGTAACTTTAAAAATAAAGAAATTGATAGGTCAATCCATTGCAAATTTTATTCATTTCCTAGATGTTAAAGATGCCACAAACCCTTTCTCCTTTTATTAAGTAAAATTTTTCTTTAAGAAATAATAATGGAGACTACAAATTTGTTTTCTTCCTAAGGAAATTATTTTAGTTGGTGAAGAGATACTATTATCTACCACTTTCTTTATTTATTTTTAAGAAATGTATTTTCCCCTCTAATTAAATTAGAAGCATTTAGTAATTATAGTGGGGTGTTGGAAGAAGTTTTGAAGTGAAATGTTTGCTTTAAGAATGATATTCCATTAGAGAAAAATATATATATATTTGAGATGAGATTTAAGTTTAAATAAATTAGATAAACTGTTTCGCAGTATAATTAGTACTCTATTCATTCCCAAGGTGAGAAACATGTAAAATTTTGCAATGAAGTGAAATCATTCAATAAAGTAAGAAACAAATATTGTTGTAAAATTTTGTGACAAATTTTGCTTGAAACAATAAATGAAACATGAGAGCAAAATGGATTTTGATCAATTGGTGATGACTTCAGTTCAAGTTTTTTCGTTATAAGTTTATTGTTAATTATTAAAGATATTTTTTAGATATATTTCTAGAGGTTAGAAATTTAAGAAGATATCATACAGAGATTGATTTGATTTTTTTTTAAATCTTAATTTTAGAATCTTAGCTAATATCTTCTTTTCCAAAATCCCATTTTTAATTGGTTTGCAGATTGTTTAATTTGCTTAGTATAGTTTTTTTTTTCTTTTTTTAATTTGCTGAATATTTTTTTTTTTGTTAATTAGTATACTGTTTATATTTATTTCACTAATTATGACACCTGACATATAGGGATAAAAATTTAAAGACGTTATTTCAATACAATTATAGCAAAATTTAATCACAATCCCAACTATTCATCTTCCTTCTTCTAAAATTTCATTTTATCATATTAATTCTCCTTTTACTATTTTTTTTTGTTAATTAACATATTGTTCATATGTATTTCACTAATCCTCGACATATGTATTATAGAGACATAAATTCAAGTTGTTACCTTCAACAAGTTATAGGAAATTAAAATTAGACCACATTCCCAATTGACTATTCATCATCTTTTTCTCAAAATCCCATGTTATTTTATGAATTCTCCCTTTACTAAATTTATATGCTAGAATTTTAATTTGTTTGAATTTTCTTTTAATTAATATATTTTTATATATTTATTTCACTAACTATCAACATATGACTAATGGGTATCGAAAATTCAAGTTGTTATGCTCAACAAAGTTATAGAAATGTTTGGTCATGCTCTTTAGAAGAATCATTAGAAGACTCAAATTTTTCTTCAAGACACACAATGTTGTATATAAGGAGTTTCCCTTTCAATGAGGGTTGGTTTGTTAAATACTTATTATTATTTTTTAAATATTGCAGTATGTAATTCATATATAGAGTATTTATCTTCTTTATTTTTTTCTTTTTCCTTCCCATCAATCAATTCAAAGAAATCACTGAACAATTGCTGGATGAGATAATAAGATAACTTTTATTACAATTACATCATATATGTAATTTCATCTCATTCATCCATATATTGTTATTCCGTTTCTATCCCTCTTTCCTTCTTTATAATTTAATGTCATATATTTATAATTTAAACATAATAAAACATATATTAATTCAAAATTTATATTTCACCATACAATTTATGTTACATAGTTTTTCGATGATAGTCAATGCATTTAATACTCATGGTAAATTAATCTAAAATAAAATAGATGTAGTTCAATCCGTATCCAATATTCAATTACCTTGTAAGTAAAATTATGTTAAATGGTTTCTATTTAAAATGAAAAAAACAATATTTAAAATTTATTGTGAATATTGATATTTTAAGAAATTTTAACTATATGTATGCATATACCTTTTAACTAGTTAACTAATAAAATGCTAACATAAAGAGTGTTTGCATAAAAGTAGAAGGATAAAAGTGTATGAACTTGAAACCTAGAACCAAATGGAAATTAAACTCAATCCTTAAGGAAAAAAAAAAAAAAAAAAACCAAATGCAGTATTCTAAATATAAGGACCAAATGAACTCAAAATTTAAAAAATGCAGTATTCTAAATATAAGGACCAAATGAACTCAAAACTTAAAAAGTAAATGTGTAACATTTTTGAAAACAAAACTATATAGAAAATAAACTCGAAGTGATTACAGGAACAAAACAAATACATATTGGGTTGTTGTTATAGTATTTTTGTCCGTGTGGGATGTTGATTTGTTTAACATGGAGTTTTTAAGTACATGTTTAAGTTACTTTTTTTTTTTTTTTTTATTGGCATCATACAATTAGTGTAGGTTAAATGCCCACCAAGCGAAAAAAATTTCCAAGAGATCACCCAACATAGAATTGCTCCAAGCTAAGCATACTTAGCTTTGGAGTCCTATGATTAAGCCACTGAAAAGGAAGTTGTACCTTGTTTTGTTGGTATAAGTAGCAACTTTTAATTCTTTAAAGTCTTTCTAAACCATACTTTTATATCCCTAGGATCCCTCTCATTTGAATATGATCTTGATTCGTTCATGTTCTCCTCCTAAACTCGGGCGTTACATGCCCACCAGCTTTCGCTTAGTTCATCCTGGAACAATGTCTTACTAGGAGAGGTTCTTCTCTAATACGATTTGTAATGCCCCAAGTCCAAGAGCCAAATTTAGATTTCAAATCGTGGGCTGGGTTGTTACAAAAAATATATTTTTCCTTTTATTTTTCCAGTTTATTTCTTAATAAAACAAAGAAAAATTTAAGAAATCAACTTACTTTAGAAGTAATATTTCACAAAGGTTCTAAACTTTTATCCTGTTGGTACATTCTCTCTTATATTTAATTTTCGTATTATTTTATAATTAAAATATTAAAAAATTAAATCCGAATTTAGTATTAATTATTTACAATTTTTATTTTTTGGATAAACATTAATTACATTACACTATATATCATCATTAAATTCGAATGATCGTTTAATGATTTTATTTATTTTTATTTATTAACTAACGTGGTATATATTCCTAAAATTAAGGAATATGATAGATACATTTTCTCTCATATTTAGTTTTTTTTTTATAATTAAAATATTTTAAAAATTAGTATTTGCTTATGAATGATATTTTTTCCAATCATTACAAATTTATCCATTTTTTCCTAAAGATTTTGGATATTGATTTTAGGAGTTTTTTTAAGGATATTTTTATCTACAAATTTGTCACAAGTTTTTGTTTTTATAGATTTCAAATTTTGACTTAAAATTTAGAACTCCTAATTTTGGCGAATTGTATTTAATGTAGAATTATGGTTACAAATATTCTTATTATCGGTGTTTGTTTCTTATATATGTATATGAAGTTTATTTCAAATATATGCAATGTTATTTAATATATACAAGGTTAATGCCAAATATGTTTAGAACAAATACAAATTTAAGGTTGTTATATAATATATATTACATATTTTAATTTTAGTCTCATTTCTATTAGGATATATATATATATATATATATATATATATATATATATATATATATATATATATATATATATATATATATATATATATTTGAAATTGAAATATATATTCCACATATTTTGTTATATATACACATGCATATTATACTAAGATAGATGACATCATTGGATTATTTGAAATAAACTCATATTTATTTGAAATTGAAAAAAAAAAATGTACAAATAAGCCTCATATATACTATGTATTATAGTTCATGTGACTTTTATGTTTGAGTTTTGAAAAAAAAATCATTTAATACACGTGAATATAGTATATTTTGAAAAGAAACCATTTAATGTGTGTGAATATGATATATTTTCTTTTGCATATGAGATTTTTTCTTATTTCTATTTTTTTCTAATTATTATTTTTCAAAATTTCTAAAATGCGTAGAGGGTAATACAAACATTTGAGTCATATTTTTGTGTAATATTTCATCTTATTAGGCTATTAATGAACAAAAATAGTAAATTTAAAATACTTTTGTAATTAAATCTATTTAATTAGGTTATATACATAGAAAACTAAAAACCAACAAACAAAATCAACGAAACTAAATATATATTCTAAAACTTATGGCGTGTACTTGTTATAAATATGGGCCGACTGTATAAACGGTAGGAAATAGTATATTAAAATATAGGCAAAGGATTGTTTTTAAGATTTTTCTCTAAAACAATGCATTTTAATAATAATTATGAAACTAATTAAAAATTTAAAGGCTAAAATTCTATAAATCGGCAGAGTTTTGGAATCCAATTTTAATAATTATATAAGTTTGAGTGTCTTAAATTCTTTTTATCTCTTAACTATAAATATATACATTAAATAGCTAAATTATGCACAAATTAAGAAATAAGTTCAACTGACTTATGTAGTTGGCAAAATATAATATTTAAGGTACCATTAATTGTATAATAGAAAAAAAATTAAACCCACACTAAGATAACATGTACCCCAAACACATTATTATTAGCTAAATTAAAATAGTAAACCGTAAACACAAATATTGCAATCCATACTATTTTAGTTGGCACCCTAAACACACATATTAAAATAAGTTGCACCCAAAACACATACTATTATAACCCACAACTTATAATAACTACATACTATAATAATCGATTTAGGATTCTAAGCAACTCCTAAATAGTTACCTCACTAGTTTAATTATTTATTAAAATTTTTTTTGTTATGAGGCGACACAAATATGGCCCTAATTCAAACAATTACAAAATTTGAGCCGTTAATTTCTCAATCAGAGAATTCAATGCCTCATGCGATGATCCATTTTCCATGAGAACCGTTCTGCACTTCTCTCCCATCAGCTTCACTCTCGATCTGACCTCATCGTCGTCGTTCATCAAGCGCCTCAGCGCCGTTTCTAGCTCCTCCGCCATCACCACCTTGCTTCCTTCCCTATAATCAAGCCGCAACTCCACCGCCAATTCCAATTCCTTCACCATTTCAAATGCATTCATTTGTTGCTCTGCATACACCGGCCATGTTGCTATTGGCACACCAAACCATAAACTCTCTAAAATCGAGTTCCAACCGCAATGTGACACGAATCCTCCAATTGCAGGATGACTCAAAATAGTCACCTATAAATCAACATGAGCATAAATCAATTCTCAAAAAATAAATTTATATTACTACTATAACACACACCCTCTTAATGATATACTATCATATTTTATAAAGTTTACATTCTTTAATGTTTACTTTATACATGATTATTAACGATGAATTAAATTTCAATTTCATATTATCCTAATACTAATATTTTCTCTTAGCTTAAACACGATTTCAATTGGAGGTTCAAATCCTAATTTCCATTCCACATGTCAAATTAGAAATGTTTTTCTTGAGACGAAATTTTCTTGTCAGTAAAACAAGCACGAAGATGTTCAATAATACATTTGCCATCTTTACCTACCACATTTTTTTAATGAAGTGTGTGTGCTTGCGCACATGCGTGTGCGTGCGTACACATATGTGATATATATGTATGTATATATTGATTGAGAAGTATAAGATTTTTTCTATTAAACATGACCAACATTAGCATAGTTGAATAGACATAAGATATAAACTCTCAACTGTGAAGTTTAGAGGTTTGAATACCTAACTCCCAATTGTTGTACTAAAAAAGTTCTCATCAAACATGAATTCCTTATTTTAAAAAAATGATTTAAATAGAATATATATATTTACAAAATATTTAACAATTATATAAACTAACTATATAATTGTTTTTCAAGAACTTGATCCCTGCTCCAGTCCTTTTAGCCCACTCTAATCACAAAGTAAAAAACAAAAAGAAAAAAACTCAAAATTATTATTTTTCTTAGGAAAAAAAGAGTTTACCAGTGAGAAAGAATGATCTATTTAGTATTTACTCTTTTATCCTCACAAATTAAACTCAAGGAATATGGATGGATGGCTGAGTGGAACTTAAAAAAAAAAAAAAAAAAAATTACCTGTTCATTTCATACTATCTTTCCGCCATTTAATTTGGCATATGACAAATAATTCTTATAATTTTTATTTTTCTAAAAAAAATATTTTAATTCTTTTTTTTATTATTCTAGAACAAATATACACACCTGCGGGACCCACCCACAGACCAATCCCCGCCCTTCCGTACGAGCTAGAAACCCTTCCGGCAACACGTCGTTGAGGTCGTCGTAGTCGTCCGGATGTTCTAAACGGGTTTTAGGAGGCTGCCGTACGGCCCACACGAACCGGAACCCCGCCCTTTCCAGCCCAAACGCAATCTCTCTCACTTGACCTTTATCAAGACTTCCCATACTCCCAAAGCTCAACAGAACAACCGACCCCTCAGCCTGACCATCCAGCCACTTCACAACCCTCTGGTGGGCCCCATGACAAGGCTGCCATTGGGCCGGGCCGCCCAGATCAATCATAGGCCCAATAGCATACACCGGTGGAATCTCATCCAACGAACTCAGCGCGTGAGTCTCAAGCTCTGCAAACGTGTTTATAACAACGCCTTTCGTCTCACCGTACCGTCGCCCGTGATGGACGTACCAAAACAGACCATCCTCCGTCGTCAAAAGAGTAGGCGGCAACAAACTGGCAGTCAATGAGTGAACAAAACTCGGTAAAACGAACTCAGTGTCCGAGTCACTTATCAACGCGTTAAATCGGTCACGATCCAGTTTAGGAAGCTGAATCATGAGGCTAAGGAACGTGGCTGGAGAAGCAAAGAAAAGGTAGCTAGGAATTTGGAGATCATTAGCCACATCGATGAATGTGGTAGTGAACATATCGACAAAAATCCCAACGATACGGCCAGAATTGGGGGGCTTCTGGAGGTCGGAGATTGCTTGCTTGACGTTGGGTTTATGAGATTCGAAAATTAAAGATAAATAAGCGATGTAGGAGTCGTAGAGATTGGGAGATGGGGGTTGGAGAGATGGGAGATGAATGAATTGGAGATTTTGAGAAGGAGAAAGTGAGAAACGTGATTGAGTATAGGCATTGACGAGGGATCTTCCAGGGATGTCGATGGCGAGAAACGTGGCGAAGAAACGAGAGTCGTGATTGACTAATCGGACGGCGAATTCGACTGCCGGAACTAGATTTCCGATTGCCGGAGTACAGATGAAAACTAGATGATGATGATCAGGTACGGCCATGGTGGGGATAAGTGTGAGATCACAGATTGGAAGTTTGAAGATAAATTGTAGGCTTTGAACTGGAAGCAGAGAGTGGTGGTTGTCTTCTTGAAGCCAATTTTATCCATTTATTTATTTGTTGAATTACTCGAAAAATTCCAAAATGTTTTTTCTTTCTTTCTTTCTTTATTTTTTAAATTACGAAAATATATAAGCATCCAACCAAAACTAGACAAGTAACAAAGAAAAATTTATAGCAACTATTTTCTTTTATTTATAAAAATTGATCTTTGGTGACTAAAATCTAAATTATAATAATAATAATTTTTTTTTGTGTGTTTTTAAAATGGTTAAATAATTAAGAAAACACATTTCCTTTTGTTGTGATTATTTATAAGCTAGTGCGTATCTAAGTAGCATATGATTTCAATACCATGGCACACAAATTAATCGATATAATTAATTTAATTTTGTGGTCAAAATTAAAAAGAATTTTAATAATTAAAAAAAATACTTTAAGTGCATCCTAATTGGCATTCATCTTTATACATACTATCAAATTCTTCTTTCTTCTTATAAAATATTTTTTTATTCTTTTGTGTGATGTGGGAGTAGAATGCACCAAGTATGGTTAATTATTTAAAAAGTAAATGTATCGAGATAAGGGCTCCAAGAATAGTTATACTAAGCTACTAACAATTAACACTGAATTTTGGTTGGAAAATGTCGTTATGTTGATGAGATCCAAGTTTTCGTTGATATCATTTGAGATCTCTATTCCCATGGATCTATTCATAGTTTCCTTTGGGCTAATTGTAGTTGTAACTCTGTCCCGTATGATTTAGCTACTCACGCTCAAAGATTTCATTATTCAGTTTTGTGGTTTGAAAACCACCCTTTGGGTGGACTTTGCTCCCATAGCTTATTCTTTTTAGTCCTAACTTTAGTTAGTTTTTTTTCTTCTTCTACTAAAAAAACATTTAACACTAAATTAAAAATTTTTTTAACTAAGATAAATAAAATATAATATAAGAGAGTTATTGATAGTGATTTATATGTATATATATGAGAATAGAGCAAATACCAAATAATATTAATCAGTATGACCAAAAAAAAGTTTACTTGATTTAAAAGAAATTTAGAAATAAGGTAAATAAAGCATAGTATAGGATAGCTATATCAACAGTAATTTATAAACGATAATATAGAGTAAAAGAGTACATTGGTTAGTATATAATTAATTATGATTAAACTAATTTCTAATACTAGTGTAGTATGTATTCTTGTTAACCTATATTTTGATACATCATTTAGATGATACATTTAAATACTGCTTCTTTTATTACAAATGAACAAATGTAGTATTGAAAATTTTTCATATACTCCCACAATTTTAGATATTATTTCATATGTGGGGTCTGAGTTTGGCCCATTCCTATAAATAACTGAATTTCTACCATTCTAAATTTCATGATCTAAGATATATAAAAAGTATTCAATGAATGCGAATTATAAAATAGGGCATGGTAGACTATGATTAATAAATATTTTTGATATGAATGATGTATTTTATTTTTAATCGGCTGTTTAAACATCTAAACAAAGAAAAGGTGTTTGAATTAAGATGGTGTTATGGGTTTTGTTTACCTTATTATTTTGACTAATTTGCATTAAGGTTAGGTACTTCTTTAGAATGGTTTTAGTATATTAACACGTAATCCCTTACATCATGAGCAGCTGAAGTGCTAATTAAAACAAATTTCATTGAAATTTGAGGATCAGTTTGGAAAAAAGTAACAAAAGAACAAAAGTAAAGAAAAGGAAATTGGTAAGCAGAATATGGAGACCCACAAATGAACTCGGGAGCCTAACTAATGATATATAGAAATGTTCACGGGGTGGGATGGGGCGGGGTAGGGCAACCTGCCCCGCTTCCATTCTCATTTTTCATTTCATCCTTCTTCCTGCAAAATTGGCCTGTGGATCAGGGTGGAGATTTTCATGAAGAAATTGCGGGGATTAGGTTCCCGCGGTAAATTTTTCCTCATTTGATTCTTTTTGCTTTTATTTTTATTTTCATTTTTTTTGTTAAAAAATAAATTAACTTAAAATTATTACTATGGACAAATTTTAATTCGACAGTTAAATTTCTTACTCAATTTTTTAATATGACAATTTGAATTTAAAGAGAAATTACTAAAGAAAGAAGAAAAAAAAAATAATTACTACAAATTATTCATAAATATAATTTAAATTTAAAGGTTAAAGGTTAAAGTCAAACATAATCAAGATATAACAATTAAACAATACAACTTCAAATTTACCTGAGAATTTCAACTAGGTTGACACACTCATGACACCTTCATTGTATCCCATTTTTCTTTGTTGAATGATCAGCTCACCAACATTTTAATTTTAAAATTGATTTACAAGTTTGAATTTCCTCGCATTTAAAACTTTCTTTTATAGATCTCTAAACTTGTAAGCTTATTTGTATTGATCCCCGCATAAAACACTTCAACAAATATTGGTTGGCATTACATTGAACCATATGATAGAATAGTTTTGAAACCCTTATCTTCTTGCTTATCATGATAAGGTACGATGATTGTTTTGTTTAATAATGGAGACAAAAAATTAACATCGAAATCATTGTCATTGTACATTTACAACGATAGTTACGAATGACGATAATTTAGAACATACATCAAAGCCATTGTGACTCATTGTAGTATTATAAAAAGATAATTCATAATGAAGATGATGATTCAAAATTGACATCAAACTAACTGTTGTTGTACATTTACGATGACAGTTATGAACTGATATTAGATACACAGATTGATGATGACTCAAAATTGAAATCTTCCCTTAACTCAATCATAAAATTTTTTGATTTGGTAGCGTTTAGTAATTCTCATTTACTATAATATAAGATAGCAACTCTAAACTGACATCCTTTTTAACTCTATCTACAACAAAATCATCAACATATTTCAAACCCAACCCTATATAAAGCTTGAAACTATAATGTTTTACCAATAATTACTACAATTAATTCTAGTCCAATCCTCCCAAATGTAATTACACAATATTGGTCTATATAACACTATCACTTAATTCAACTGAAACAATACAATTCCAATAAAATTTAATACATTCTATCATTACCATTCCATTCAAGCTAAAAAAGTACACACAGCTCTTTTATTAGACAATCTAAAATATTTCAATCCAAATAACCAAATTCTCATAACAGTAACGACCATTTTCCCTGATGTGAACTACACACAACCTGTCATAGTTATTATAATTAATTAATACGTACACACAATTATTACAATTGTATAGGAGCTACATAAATTCTAGGAAAGCTACAAAATTTTGATAAAAGTGTACTAAATCTCAAGTCAAATTTTAACACACATATCTTGCTTATTCAACTAGCTGGAGTATATAAAGTCCTTAAATTATAGATTAGTTGTTTTCAAATATAGCAAAATATGAATTAATTTATTTATAAATGTAGTAAAATGTATTGTATATCAATGAATAGACAATACTAAACACTGATAGACAGAAACATTATGTTATATTTGAAAATATTTTCAGTTGTTTTGTCATTTAAAATAATTATCACATATATATACATATATATATTTTGTTGAAGATCCCACATTGAAAAAATAAAGTAAACTCACACTCTTTATAAGATAAATGAGTTATTCCTCTCATAGACAATTGGTTTTGAGATGGAATCTCATATTATTTAATATGATACTAGATCCCAAAATAATGGTTACTCCTCTCTTTTTTTTTTTTCGAAAAATGATTATTCCTCTCTTTAACAATTGATTTTAAAATGGAATCTTATATATAAGTTAACTTATGTTACTTTGACATATATACACTTTCATAGCACGCTGGCTTTATATTTCAAGGTTAATTATGTGACGTTAAAAAGAAAAAAAAGTATTATTAAACAAAAACTTAAATTTTTGTGAAAGAAAAAATACTTTTAGAAAATACAAACACATAATAGATATAGTTTTGAAGATTATCACTAATTTGGGATAATGGTCTGAAATATCAAGCCCATTCATATGTTTCTTTTAAAAAATTCTAACTGCCAACTCTAGAAAATGTTTAACTTATATATATTTTATTTTTGATAAAAAAAAAAAAAAACTAGAGTTTAGACTATACGAATACAAAGATACTTAGCTAGTCTTTTTTCTATACATCTAACAATCATAACACTTTCGATCACACTTTGACAAACAATTCGTATAAATTTTCAATCTAAACGATTTTAAGGTTTTTGACTTTTTTTTTTTTTAATATTTTTTTTTTGATCATTATATAAGCTCAAAATGGATAATACAAATTAATTAACTCATGCTATAGATTTTACGTATACGTTTATTTAAGAGTAGTTATACTTGTATTATGTATTAAAAAAAAAAAAAAAAAAAAGAAAAGAAAAAAGCAGTTACAAAAAAGAATAGAGATTTATGCATGAAGTACACGTGTCTCCAAAACGATATTACATGAAAGTTTGGTTTCATTCATGAGCAATGAAGCAAGAAGCATGAGCCAAAAAGCTGAGCTACGCCATCAAAAAAACTGACAAACTTTTCCGTTATAACCTTTGCCCTTATCACTCCTATAAAGCCACAAATTCCTCCATATAATTAATCCCAACAACATTTCCCTTTACAACTTCCCTCGCCCTATGGCTATATATAAACATTATATAATATAATCCCTCATTTCCCACACAATCTCTCTATCAAACCCTCATAATTTCTATATTACCTGTTTTCATCACCATGATCACCCGACGACGTCGTTTCCCCTTCGCCGCCGCCACTCTCGTCGTCCTACTCGTGTTCCTCAAATGTTCGAACCAGATGGTTGTCGCGGAAAATGGGGTTTCGGCGATTTTCGTTTTTGGGGACTCTCTTGTGGATGTTGGGAACAATAATTTTCTTCACTCAGCTGCAAGAGCAAATTATTACCCTTATGGGATTGATTATCATGCTGGTCCTACTGGGAGATTCTCTAATGGACGAACAGTTATCGATATGTTTGGTACAGATGATTTAATTTTACACTTTTTTTTTTTCAATTATTTTTTAAAGCATTTTCTAAGAAAAGTTATTCAAAACTCGTGATGCTAATTTGAAGAGTTTGTGTGATTAAAATGCAGTGGACATGCTTGGGATTCCCAACGCTCCAGAATTTGCCAATCCGGACACTACCGGAGACAGAATATATTACGGCGTCAACTATGCTTCTGCGGCCGCCGGGATCCTCGACGAGACCGGCAGACACTACGTATGTATTATTACTTAATTAGTTGGTTTTTAATTTTGGGAGTGATTTTGAAAATACTGAATCATTTTTCTACTAATTCTGCTGCTCATGATTTAGCTTATCATGTTTCGAAGATTTTAATTTTTAGCGATTTGGCTCGAAAACCACACTGGTGTATTTTGCTTTGCTTATTGATTTGACACTTTCTTAAAACTTTTTTTTTACTCTATTTGAAACATTAATTTTGGTTAAATTTAATTTGTTTTTTTCCCATTTATTTACCATGATTTTCGAAAAATATTTTGAATTTATAGTGCTCACATCTCAAAAACCAAAAACAAGTTTTTAATGTAATGTTTGATATATAACAATTTAGTTTTTGATTTTTTTAATTTTGAAAACTTGATTTGAATTTTGAAAACTATTTTTAAATATAAACGACAAAACAAAGCATTTAATAAGTGCAAGTAGTGTATATAAACTTGATGTGTAATCATATATATTGTGTGAGTTATGTACAGGGAGATAGATACAGTCTGAGCCAACAAGTGGTGAATTTCGAGAGCACTCTAAATGATTTAAGAAGATCAATGGGGAGTTGGAATCTGACTCGTTACTTATCAAAGTCCATAGCCTTTTTGGCGTTTGGAAGCAACGATTACATAAACAACTACTTGTTGCCCAATCTGTACACTTCAAGATTCAGATACAACTCTAACGAATTTGCCAACCTTCTCCTTAACCGCTATTCTCGACAACTTCTCGTGAGTTTTTCTTTCATATATCCAATCTTTCAAAACTCGTAGTTATAATAACTAAGAAATAATTCAGCCATGCATTTTGTGTGAATGCATGCACAGGCACTACAAAGCGTAGGGTTGAGAAAGTTCGTGGTGGCTGGAGTGGGGCCGTTAGGCTGTATCCCGAACCAGAGGGCGACCGGCGTTACCATTCCGGGACGGTGCGTCGACAACGTGAACGAGATGCTGGGAGCTTTTAATGAAGGGCTGAAATCGCTAGTAACTCAGTTGAATAGCCAACATTCTGATTCCACCTTCGTGTATACAAATATCTACGGCATTTTTGGCGACATCTTGAACAACCCTGATACCTACGGTGAGACATCCTCATATATATGTTCAACAAATAAATGGTCGAGGCCCAATTGATTTTAGTTCAAGTTTTACACAAAATATATGGTTGGTTGCTTGGTTTTGAATTTGGTTTTTTATTCATCCCTAGATTTTAAAAGTGCTTACACTTTTTAACTTTGGGTTTAGAGTTAAATTTTTATATGGGTGTAAGTTATAAAATGTTACACTTTTTTACTTTGAGTATTTTTTATTTTTATTTTTGTTTTCAATCCATCCCTGAGTTTTGATCCTTGGCGTTAACGTCTTAATTAATAATTTAAACAAAAATTAATTAGTGGATATATATTTTTAAATATAACAAAATGGGACCAAATAAAAATTAAAATATAAAGATTAGTTATTTGGTATGATTTGGGTTAGGAAGAAGTAAATGAATATATGGTTGTTAAATTAAAAATGCATCAGGGTTTCGAGTGGTGGACACAGCGTGCTGTGGAGTGGGTTTAAACAAAGGCCAAATCACATGTTTACCTCTCCAATTTCCATGCCTTAACCGAAACGAGTACGTATTTTGGGATGCCTTTCACCCAACTGAAGCAGCCTCTGCCATTCTTGCCGGTCGAGCTTTCCGAGGTCCGCCCTCCGATTCCTATCCCATCAATGTCCAACAGTTGGCCCTCATCTGAGCGCCACCGTCGTTGCTGTCGCCGCCTCCTCTTTTGTCACTCTCTCTCTTTCTACTATGTTTTTATATTGTCTCTCCCTACTTTCTCATATTGTGAAAAAAAGACACAATGTAGCTAAATCTATATATATGAATATGGTAATCACACACTCTTGTTTCTCTTCTCTTCTTTAAGGGGATTACATTAATGGTTTAATTTTATCTAAGTATGAAAATACCTTAGTTTCAAGTTTTTGTTCATGTTATTTTGGACCTTTGCAATAATTTGAATTTTCTTCTAGTGCTATAAATCTCAAATATAATCATTCTTCACTACTAGTATGGGGTTAAAATTAGCTTATTTCATTAAAAGAAATATATAAGAAAAACAATCTTAAGAGCCACATGCATAGGACATAGCCATGAAGCCCATGCATAAGGCATGTATGAAACATTCAAAGATTAAAGCCTAAAGATTGTTGGAATTAATTATGGGATATGACTCTTTCAACCGTTAAAGTTAAATCATTTCAATTTCATTGGTCGTATGCTATTTAATATTTTTCATAAATAACCAATTTGAAAGAAGAGAGACAATATTTTTAAAATGGTACTATTCACTTAATTATTTGCCTTAAAAATACTATCCATTGTAATTACCATTCTTTTTATTATTATTATTATTATTTATTTTAAATTAAAATATCATGATGGTATTTATAATATGAGTTTTATTTTATTTTTAATTCATGTATTTTTCAAATATTTAAATTTAGTCTCTCAATACTTTAAATAAATCTTAAATTAATAGTCATTTGAAGTTAATTTTTACCAAAAGTTTAAATAATAATAATCATTTTCTTGCCATAAAAAGACCATAAGAGTAAGTTAAAATAAAACAAGTTTCAAGGTACATTTTTCTCAAATTAGTAACTATTTTTTTTTTTAGAAAACAAAACTATAGAAATTATTTTTATAATTTATTGTAAAAGCAAGGAGTTAAATTTAAACGTTAGAAATTAAATTACTTAAGTTAAAATAGAACAAGTTTCAAAGTACATGGACCAAAACTACGATAATTTAGCCTTATGTCTAACTCTAAATTACTAACATTGAAGTTCTTATTTTGAGATTTATTAAAATGGAGATTAAAATTGAACACTCACGAAGTATATAGATTAAAATTGAACCAATAATAGGTGAGAGACTAGACATTTTCAAACAACATAACTAGAATAGAATAAATAGAATAGAGGCCAAAGTACTTTTATAACCCAACTATTTTTTGAAGTTCAAAAACTAAGAATTAAGACAGAGTACACATAAAAATTTTAGTACACTGAAAGAGATATTTTGATAGTTAGAAAACAAAGTTTCGTCGTTTATGCTTGGAAGGAACTAGCTGGTATACAATGAACTACACACTAAATGTTACGTTATTTAGAAAATTGGTTAAGGATCACTTTCAATCTCTAAACTTTCATAAATGTAACAATTTAGTCTATGAACTTTAATTTGTAACGATTGAGTCTTTGTATTTTCTATTTTGTAACAATTTAGCCCCTCAACTTTAGTATGTAACAATTTAGTTATTATATTTTAAAGTTTGTAACGATTCAGTTCCTATTGTAGAAATTAGTGTTAAAATTTATTAAGATTTCTTGCATAGATAAAGCGATAAACTAATTGTAGACTTAATATTTTTACAAAATACATAGTCTACGTCATAAATTAATAAAAATTGACACCTAAATTTTGATGATATTTTTTATGTTAGAGACTGAATTATTACAAGCTAAAGTTTAAGACCCAAATTGTTAATTTTAGAGACAAAAAAGTATTTTCTAACCTAGAAAATTTAATACAAATTAGACCACAAACAAAAACGTATAAATCAAACGAATAATAGAATTGAAAATTCAATTTCCTCAGTCACACTCACAGCAACAACCAAATTAATTGACTTGGAACTCTTCGATCCTTACGCCAATGGGAAACTCCAAATGCTTGTGTATTAATTAACCGAAAAAGACAGCCCTAAATCAACATCCAAATTCCTCTGCTTGTGGTTGATGATCATTAATGTTAGGAAAATACTTAAAAGACCCTCTCAAACAATAAATATCTTCGTTCATCTCACCAAATTATTTTATTATAATTTGTTACATGACAAACGGTAATGATTAGGAGTAGCCTATGTATAATTTTATGTAGCCCTTTTTTCATATCTAGTAAGAAAAATTTAAACCATCATCGTTTTTTAAAAATTACCATGTGATGGATGCAGGTGTTGATTGGAATGCACAATAGATTAGTGAACTTAGATTGTACCCAAATTTTTTTTACTGATAAATTTGTCTGGATCTATTTTTTAAAATATTTTAATTCATTTTGCGTAAGCGTTATCACACTGAAATGGAGAATGATAAGTGTATCTCCCCCATCAAAAACCGACCATCGGTATCATCAAAACCCATCTTTATAATATGTCAAAATCAATCATAAATGGCAGAAAATGCAACAGTGGAAACAAACAATACAGATGAACTAATTCCAAGAAAACCATTGCCATTTCCCCATTTCCATTGAAAGCAAGATGGGGGAAGCTATTGTTCAGCAGCAGAGAAGTTATTGGTGGAGATGGAGCAAACAAGATTTCTTACCGGAAGAATCCTTTCAGAGTTGGAGCAATTACGGAACTGCTCTGTCACAAACATGGTTTCGGTTCCTGGACCGTCTTCAAAGCAGATCATTCGATGAAAATGAAATTGGGGAGCTTAGAAAACGAAGTGAGAATGAAATGAAACGTTGCCTTACTTGGTGGGATCTCACTTGGTTTGGATTTGGAGCTGTAATTGGTGCAGGAATCTTCGTCCTCACAGGCCAAGAAGCCAACAAACATGCTGGACCAGCCATTGTTCTTTCTTATGTAGCTTCCGGCATTTCTGCAATGCTCTCCGTTTTCTGCTATACAGAGTTCGCTATTGAAATCCCAGTTGCTGGGGGCTCTTTTGCATACTTAAGAATTGAATTGGGGGACTTTGCAGCTTTCATTACTGCAGGCAACATTCTCCTCGAGAGCATTGTCGGTACTGCCGCCGTCGCTCGAGCTTGGACTTCGTACTTTACCTCGCTTCTAGACCGACCCGACAACTCGTTGCGTATCCACACGAATCTCAAAGATGGATTCAATCTTCTTGACCCCATTGCTGTTGCGGTTTTAGCGATCGCTGCGATGATAGCGATGACCAGCACGAGAAAAACTTCATACCTGAATTGGATTGCTTCAGCTGTTAATACAGTTGTGATTCTGTTTGTTATAATTGCAGGTTTTGTACATGCTGATAAATCAAATTTGACTCCTTTTATGCCTTTTGGAGCTAAAGGTGTCTTCCAAGCTGCTGCAATTGTTTACTTTGCTTATGGAGGTTTTGATAACATTGCTACAATGGCTGAGGAAACTAAAAATCCATCAAAAGACATACCTTTGGGATTGTTGGGATCAATGTCGATTATCACTGTGATATACTGCTTGATGGCATTGTCGCTTAGTATGATGCAGAAGTATACTGATATAAACCCAGATGCAGCTTACTCTGTTGCTTTTGAGAGGGTTGGAATGAAATGGGCCAAGTATTTGGTGGCTCTTGGTGCTTTGAAGGGGATGACTACTGTTCTTCTTGTTGGGGCGCTCGGGCAAGCTCGGTATACGACTCACATTGCTCGAGCTCACATGATTCCTCCTTGGTTTGCTCTTGTCCATCCAAAGACTGGAACTCCCATCAACGCTACACTATTGATTACCATAGCAGGTGGCTGTATTGCTTTCTTCTCTAGCTTGGATATTCTGGCTAGCTTGTTGTCGGTCAGCACGCTGTTCGTCTTCATGATGATGGCTGTGGCGCTTCTGGTAAGGAGATATTATGCGAGAGGGGTCACGCCACGGATAGACCAGTTGAAGCTTTTCATTCTCCTGATGACCATCATTGGTTCCTCCATGGCAACTTCTGCATACTGGGGGCTTTATCCGAATGGTTGGATAGGATACATCGTGACCGTCCCGATTTGGTTTCTGGGGACTTTGGGGATTGCATTGCTTCTGCCAATGCAAAGAAAGCCGAAAGTTTGGGGCGTGCCATTGGTGCCATGGCTGCCAAGTTTGTCGATTGCAACGAACATCTTTCTCATGGGATCTTTGGGTCCTGAGGCTTTTGAAAGATTTGGAATCTGCACATTGGTGATGCTTATCTATTATGTTTTCTTTGGTCTTCATGCAACGTATGATATGGCTCATCAACAAGACAGGTTAATTACCCCAAAGAAGGTTAATGAAGAAACCACGCCTAGTGCAGGGCCTTAGATTTAGAACAGGGTGGAAAATAAATTGGATTTCAGTTCCAAGGCAATCGAATTATCATACTTGAACCTGATATTTGCAGTCATATGGATTTTTTTTTTCCCATGTAAGGAAGCTCTAGTGAAGAAATATATGTATCAATATCCAGTTTGTTTGATCTTGAACCTGGTAAGGAATTCTAGCGACTGGTTCTTTCCTACATAGAGGTGTATTGTTGTATTACTGCTTTTCGTGTTTCCAGATTATGCATTGCGCCATTTATTACAGGCCTTTTCCAAATATAGTATGCACTAATTTGCTTGAACGAAATACATTCAAAGAAAATAATAATCATAATGAATACAAGTCATTACAACCATGAGGAACCTGGTCCATAACCTAAACTTAGGTAAGAAAAAACAACAAAAATAACTGGCAGGAACTATTCCACCGTCACTGGCTCTACTTGTTGCGCTTGGCCGCACGCCTACCTTGGCCCTTCTTAGGTGGTCCCTTACCACGACGCTTTAGCATTTCAAGCTTGGACAAGCGCCTAGCAAGGTAGATGGCAGAAAATTAGAATACTAGGACAAATCTATGCACAGAAAGATAAACTACAGGGCAGAAACAGAACAACAACAAGATATAAAATTAACCACCAGTTTGTACCTTTTAAAAGCAACTACAGGGCAGAAACAGAACAACAACAAGATATAAAATTAACCACCAGTTTGTACCTTTTAAAAGCTCTGGTAATTGACATGCAACTAAAAACCCAGATAAGCTGTGGCCCTCATTAAAGAAGGTAACATCTCTCTAGAAACATGTGAAACTCAGTTACTAAACCGCACTCTCATGTTGACCTCCTCCAAAATAGCATTGATCCTAACCTTAAGGTATAGAAAGCATATTTCCCTTGAGCTTGGAAATTTGAATCCACACCCCCAAATTTGTTTTTTTTTTTCCAAAAAAAAGAATGCACTGTTGAATTGAAACCTATTTTCTTTAACCAGAAAATTCACATAGTAATGTGTGTATACCTCAAGTTCCCACTTCCCACATGAAGGTACGTTTCTAAAGCATAAATTTATGATTTCAAAAGATGCAGGAGAACTCATGCACAAGCCTTATCCCCCCATTTTCCATGTTAAACACATATGGCCTTTCTACAAATCACTCCTTATCCTAATATCACTCAGTATATTGACAGAGAAAATATACATCTGATGCATAAAATTTCGTTGAAATGGTTATGTCTAGCTCATTGCAAAGTCAGAAATAGAAAGAGAGTGTACTCTTGTTCTTGACGAGCCATGACAAGAGGATCATCCTTCTTGATATCATATGGATACCACTGTGCTACTTTGTCACCAATGAGTTTTTTGCGCAGAAGCTTGTGGGTAGACCGTTGACCTGTTGGGTTAAGTATGTGACCAAATATCCTTGCCCTTGCTTCTGTCACTCCCTTATTGACTGCTGCGACAACCATACTCTTCAGGCTATTAGTAGCCATCCTCTCTTCCGGTAATCCCTACGTTCATAACCAAGGGAACACTCAGGGGATTTTAATTTTCAAAGAAAGTAATGCTAAAACATGTCTTTAGCATTAGAAGCTTCAACTGGTGAATTAGTACATCCCATCAGACAAAGATTACAAAAAATGTAAATGGGCCTTTTGTCCAACCTTCAAATAGAAAGTTCCAACTGCGATGTCAATACTTTCTTGGGAGTATAAAGTGTCCAGTAATATGAAAATCTTATTGGTTCCCAATCCCTAATTCTTAATTCCAAAGAACTATTAAGTAAAGAAAATGAAAAATCATACAAAATATCAGATTCGACAATGAAGCTTCAGAGCTCATAAACTAAACACTTCAGACTGCTTGACAGTGCATCCAAACGGGTCATTTTAAATTGCTCTAGACCACACAGTATAATAATTAATAGTTTCGTATTATAAAAAGTGTACGAGAATAGAACAAAAATTGAAGCCATAGTGTTCCTATTACCAATAAGAATTTGCAAGACAATCAAAATGACTGGCTCAATCCCACAAATCTGTTCTCACAAGAGATAATCCAGATATTAGAATTGACATGCGATAATTATCTCAATAACAATAATGTAACTTAGATGTATCAGCAGGTTTAGACAAGTTCAAAGCTTAGTCAAGAAGAAAAACTCGCTGTGCATTGATTCACATCACAATGCTGAACCTCAAGTTCATCATCTAATCCTCGGAGGACCCTATTCCAAAAATAGTTTGATTTCGAATTAGGCCAAAATGATTTGAAATCTTGTTTTCATTATAAAAAGAAGACTTCCATCCAAAATTCGTCGGAATTGACTGCGGCAAGGATGAAAGAGGGTGAAAGCAGAAGTGAGGGGAAGAAAGATGTTTAGGTTTACTTCTTTCATTTCGTTTTCATAAACATAATATGCAATAGAAATATAGTAAATGAAAGTGAGTGTCAATGAAATACACAAAATCAAGGCAAAAATCGACATACCAGTGACAGAGAAAGACCGATAGTGTAAAACTAGCAAGTGCGATTGGTGGAGGAGGTAGTCGCCGCCGCCGTCTAGGGTGGAGAGCGTCCAGAGATCATCAGCTGAGTACAGAGTCATTTTTTACTTAAAACCCCTTTCCGTGAGTAAACCTTGGTTTGGTTTGGTTTGGTTTTCTTAAGTTTTGCATAAACCGGAAACGAACCAACATTCACAATTCGAAAGAAATGACAATTGACCACCAAGAAAAAATAATAATATTATTAGGAATGGTTTTGAATATGAAAAACTGTTCAAAATAATTATAAAGATAATAAAATTTTACTATTATAAATATAATAAAATTTTACTTTTTTTTATGTGATATATATCTAAGTTTATTGCCGTATATCACATATAGAATATAAAATTTTACTATATTTGTAATTATTCTATCAATTTTGTCATTTAAAATAATTTTTTTTTTTATTATTATTTTTGGATGTCAAGAAAACTCATGACTTCTTAACTATTTATTGAAATTATATACCTTTTTTACTACTACGCCAACCTAGGTAATTTTTTTTTTTAATTAGTTTATTCAATTTTCAACTTATGAATTAATCCAACTTAACTTTGTGCAAGATGATCTGATTCTTCGGTTCGGCTATGAACTTCAAAAATTTCCCTCATATTCACAAAACATCGCCAAGAAGTTTATTTATATATTTTAGAATGTATATTTGCAGAATTAGACTACAATTAAGAAATAGAACATAATCTATGCGGCTCTATAATAACTAAGATGCAACCATTCAAGATTATCAAGTTTTTTTATCATTGATGCTAAAATTAATTAAACTCCTATGACTAATAACTGAATTTACTTCATGAAATTAATGTAGCTACAGCAATATCTTTACAAGGACTGAAGATAATTTCATGCAGCTACCAATAATATCTCCTAAGATCAAATTGCAGTAGAAAAACTTCAAAACTAGAAGAGTATCCGCTCTTGATAAACATCCAATGCCTTGATGACTTTCTCAATGAACAACTTTCGGTGCAATCTGTATCTGCAGGGGGCAAAACCTCCATTGTTAGCCATGAGCACAAATGGGAACTTCAAGAATCTCCATTAAAATCATATAATTAGCTTAAGAAGGAAGAAGATAATGTGTACTTGATCGAGGCTTCTAGCGCCCTAGTAGCTTGTGGCATTGAATCTGTTAGTTGTTTCAAACAGCAGCACAACAAGATATTAATATCTTAAAATATAAGATCTTAAGAGTTTTTTTCTCAATGGTTTTAGAAGTCGCTTTGGGTTTTTGGCCATTCACCAGTTATCCTATAAGCGAGAGAGGCAGTTAACTTTGGGAGAAGGCAAGGACTGCATGGCGTACCTAGCATTTTTTGGTCTTTTTCTGTTGTGGTCGGAAATGCTGCGAGCATCTGTCGGCACTCTTCTTGTAGCTCTTTAACTGCTTTCCTCTCCCTGCTTGGGCTTGGTGGGATATCCCCATCTGACCATGAAGGCAGAGATCTTGCTGCTGCAATTACTGCTCCATCCACGAATGTATCTTCCTCGTTAGATAACCGACCTGCTATCATTATTTTGTCAGTTTGTTCAGCACTTCATTGCATTACTAAGAGAGTTTTTTTCCCCTCTATAAAAGAGGTAAATGTAAGAAAGTTCTCATTAACCATACCATTGTAGTAGTAGTTTTCAGGAAGCCCAGCTATATTGAAAACTGATAAGAATGAATCTAAGTGAATACGTGCATTACTGGAGAACTTGATCATGTCCCAAGGGTTCTGCAGTTCCCGAAGTTAGATGTTAAAATCATACATTACAAAGACCAGATTCATGTCAATGATAATAGAGCAGGAAGTTGAATGGAAATTTCCAAATTTGCGATGAAAGAGATCTAGCACACTGGTGCCTTGATTCAGTGTGCTACTCAAGTAGTAAATACGCTTTTTTTAAGGAAACACAATCTTCTTCTGCACATGAATTGAAATAAATCGCATCATAAACTCAAATATTTTCGAGAAGTGCTTCAGATCAAGTTACCACAGGAGATGAAAAACCATATCTCTGCAGAAACATGTTGTTCTGTTGCCCATTCATGTAATTGACGGTCATCTGCCAGTTAAGCAAGAAATAGAGTAGACTATTATCTTTACAGGTATAGGCACAGAAGAAATTATCAAGACAATTGAGTTCTAACATTATATGTTATCAAGATAATACGTTTTATAGCCTAAAAATAATAATAATAATAATAATAAATAAATAAATAAATAAAGAAAGAAAGAAAGAAAGAATGAAAGAAAGAAAGAAAGAGAATATAACAGTTTTATTGTATACTTCTGGCAAGATGAAATTGCAAATTGTATCAGATGTTATTGTACTTATGCGACAATATCTTTGTATAAGTAACACAGATTAATATTGATACTTCAAGAACATAGACAATGTAAACCTAAAAGTCCCAAAGATAGTGATTTCTTTGATGAGCTCACAAAAGTGTAGACACCCAAGACAAAGCCCAAAAGAAAAATTCTCATATCACTCTCCTTTCACAAGTATGTATGAGCTTTGGGAGGACGAGTAAAACCATCAACCATCTTTTTTTTTTTTCTTCTTATTCTTTCCTGTTCTTTGGCTGTGGAGAGTTTGTCAAGATTATGCAACAAGTTCAGACTAGTTTGCTGTTTGCATGAAGATCTAAATTTGGCATTTTCGGGATGGTGGCCTACAGGAGAAACTAGGACTCTTTGAAAAATTGCTACTAGAGATATCTTTTGGTAAACTTTGATACAAGAAACAATAGAACTTTCAAAGAGATAGACATGGATTTTTATAGCTTTTGGAAGGAAGTACAGCACACCACCTCCAGTTGGATAAATAAAACTATAAACTGCCAAACTACACAGTTTTTTATGTTCCCTTTGAGTGTTATAATGTTGGATTGTAAATTTGCAATCCCCCATTCAGTGCTTGCAAAGAAATTTCTTATCTTCTTGCCTTTCTTTCTTTCTTCTTCTTTTTCTTCTTTATTTATTATTATTTTTTTAATATTTTTTTTTAATATTTCATCTCTGATATGAAATGGTTTGCCTCATATATATAATTTTCATATTGAAATCTTTGAACTTTTTGGAATAATGCAACCAATATCCTTTCATATAAGATTGCCAAGAAAGAAATCGTTTTAGTTATGCAGGGACATTGCTAAAGCTGAATATAATAAGACAATGAAAAACCTCTTGCCCTTTTTTGATCTGCTGCCCAGCATTTATCATCACCTCAAGCATCCTATCCTTAAAACGCCAGTGAAAAAAACAATTTGGCCGAAAAGAATGGTTCAGCATATCTGCATAATATGGTTAAAAATTACACAATTTATGACATAAAAAATTAACATAACATTGTGATGCATTTTGAGGCATCTTAGCTTTTAATTCCTATTAAAATGTTGCCAACAGTTTCGTAACGTTGATTCTTATCCAAATAAAGAGCACTTTCAAAACCTGATATATAAATGCTACTTTATTGTTTGACATCCAGAATTCTACCTTAGCAGACACATAATACCCCCCCCCCCCCCCCCCCCCAAGCAGAAGTTTACCAGCATAAGGAATTAGCATATTTGCATCTTGTACTAGGGCTCCGATCCTTGTTTGCATGTTTATGCATCGCGATTGTGCTATACTCACAGCCCAAATGAATCTTTTAGGATCTTGAGCAAGCCTCTTAATTTTAAGAGGTACGCCACTGTGCTGTAGTATTAAAGAAAAAAGCCATAAAAGAGCAGTAGGCACATTAGTATAATGGAGAACTAATAGCACGCTCCATACATGTAACAGAGAAAATTTACCCAGTTCCTTTCCCAGAACTCTAAAGCACGACGCTGCTGGTCTCTGATGATGGAAGCAAGATTTTGATCCTGCAGCTCCAAAATTTCTTCCTAAAATGCATAAGAGATTTTACATAACGCAAGTTAATCATGAAGGAACCGTGAAACTAATAAGAAATGGATTGACCAATCAAAAAGAATAATTGACAATAAAATAACAGAATCGTTAAAAATAAAAAAGAGGATTGGAGCAACCATTGGGGAAAAAAAGTTCCAATATATTTCAATAGTACTCTAATTAAATTGCATTCCCACATTTCTCACTTTCTTCTACTTCAAATTAACCATAGGCTGATTCATTAAATCATATTACACCTCCATAGTTAGGCACAAAAGATATTTTCACTACATAATCATCAATAGAATAATTCACTGTTCATTCATAGGTACCTCGGAGGCTAGAAGCAAGCTTGTACATTCGTCAAAACTTGGTAGAAAATCACCATAGAGCTGCCAAAAGTTGTCCTCTCGATCAAATGCATACAACAGAAGACACGCTAACCTTAAATCCCAATCTGTCTGCCATCAAAAGATAACCTCATATCAGTCATTTACAAACAAAAGAACAGAACCAATATTCACCTAAAAAAATATGCTATATGATAACTGGGAATTTATTCGAATTGAATGGGACAAAACATCAGAGAGCCAGGTAGAAGCTAGAGGCATAAATCAAATCAGCTAAACCAGAATAAAATGATAAAATTAATATTTCAGTTAAAAATAACAAAAACAAGCTAAGATATATTATCTTCAATCTAATGATAAGTGAGTTTGGTTTACCTCTGGATTTGTCGAGTTAATTATATCAAATATTGGATGACCCACTGGAATTATATCAGGGAAAAACATCCACGGTTGTTTCTTGCTTATTGTTAACATTAGTTCTAAAGGAATTTCCATGATTACCTGTGAACCAATAGATAAAGAAAACATCGTTCTTAGTCATCACGACCAAGTAGCATGTTAAACTCCATGTGTTTGAACAGAACTGAGAATTTTAGAAGTAATGCATACAACTGACCCTAGCACGGCGAAGAGGCTCAACATCTTTGGAAGCATATACACCAAATCCATCGGGTCCTTCTTTGAATTCAATTCCATAAGCTCGCATACTTCTAACATATCCTATCTTATAGAAGTCAGGGTCTGCTGGTTCCAACTACGGAAGTTTAAGGGGGGAAATAGATGTTAAGATTCAACGTTAACCCAACGCACGAGGATGCCCAAGCATTTTACAAAATCATTCATGGAAGACGAAAATTAAATAGTGGTTATCGAGGGATTTCACCTCAGAAGGAGATTCGTCCACTTTGGGAGGTTGAAGAAGAGGAAATGCGGGAATTTCGGTAGCAGCTTTAATCGGCCGCAGTCTGCCTTTAGAGGAAGTGGAAGAACAGTAACTGAATCTTGGTGACGAAAAGGACCGGAAATCCTTGACCTGAATTCATAATAGAGAAAACGAAAAGATGAGAGACGAACAAGGAGAAAGTTTTGTTGACATAGCGAGAAAGGAAGAAAGAACCTGCGGGCAGGGGATGAAGCGGTGAGTGGTTTGATGGAAGGAGATGGAATTCGCCATTTTAGGTACTGATCAACTGCAGAGCAGAGGAAAACGTTATCCACTTCAATTCTCTCCTTCCGCGTTCCCTCCCATTTTTTTAGAACACAGCCTAGTGAACGGCACATTTGTTTAAATATGTTTCTGAAGATAAATTTTCAATCAGTTTATTTATTTGAAGATAAATTTTCAATATTTATTTACTCGTGACTCTGTTCAATGTCATGTACTGCAATAGACTACTATCTATGTATATCTATCGTGAGTTATAAACATTTTCAGCAGTTTCGCCATTTAAGATAATTTTCCTTACTTATATAATTTTTTTTTTCTTTTTACAATATGTGAGTGAGGGATTCAAACTTTCAAGCTTATTGATAAGACACATTCAAGTCAATTGTTTAAAACTTAGGTATCAATCATCTTTCTTCCATTCGATGATATTAATATTTCTTTCTATTTTTTTTTAGGTTTTTTTTCCTATTATGGAAAACTATTCCATTCTATGATTTCTTTTTATTCTTGTTTTAGTTCTTTTATTCTTTTGTTACTTCTTTTTTTCCTATTATGGAAAAGATAGTTTTGGGAAGGATATTGATTTGTTTAGTTAATTCAATTGAAATGAATTAATTAGATATGTGGTTGAAAAAATATATTAGAATTTAAATTTTATCTAGAAAATAATTTTTTTTAAAGAACCATGACATAAATAAAAAAATTTAAAAAAAAAAGTGATATAGAGTTATGGATTCAATGAATACCTAAGATTCAATATCTTACCGATTTCTTTAATATCTAATTGATGTAGGATGCATAAGTTGAACAAGCCGGATGCCAAAAAGAGCCTATTTATTTGTA
Source organism: Citrullus mucosospermus (assembly GCA_030954485.1). NCBI lineage: Eukaryota > Viridiplantae > Streptophyta > Magnoliopsida > Cucurbitales > Cucurbitaceae > Citrullus > Citrullus mucosospermus. The sequence continues at coordinate 4,217,526 of CM062057.1, read as the reverse complement.
TAATTTTCCACTGGCATAGTGCACTCTTTGCATTAAATATAAAACTCGGTAGCTTTTTCTTTTTTCATCAAGTTCAAAATTGACATTGAATATTCTTGAAATGGGGTGGGAAGAAAGATTCAAACATTTGACGGTTTAAAAACCTATTTTTTCATTTTAGGTTTAAAAAAATTTCACTGAACCCAAGCGAGACCCAGAATTGGAATGCCCACCAATAGAAATGATACTTGTGTCTTAACAAGTTGAATTAGGCAGTGCTTCTACCACCCACCAACTGAGAATTTTGTAAAGAGATTCTATTGGAAACCCCAATTCAAAATGATGACACTGAAAAGATAAAAAAAATTGTGTAGTTAACCTCCACTTGGGTTGCAGGGCCATTTAACCACCATTACGTTACATTATGACCTCAATTTTTGTAGCTGTTTATCCCAGTTTATAGACTTTGATAATTGATGTGAACTTGATGCTCAAGCCTTTGAACATTTGTGAAGACTATAGCTGCTGCGTCACAATGGCTTTCCTGTCCCTGCGACTTGAACACACCAGTAACCACCAAGAGTTCAAGGAAAAGCCTGAAAGTACAAGATTTTGAACTCTTGGGTTAGGATCCAGCTATATAAGAAAAGAAACTGAAATCTAAAAGCTATGGAATCACCAACCATCCTAAAAGCGTAAGTTAATGAGTTATGAAACACTCCCCTCAATTGTAAACTTGAAAATTTGTTTGAAGCCCAATCAAGTGAAACAATATTAGTTTTGAGAGGAAATGACACTACTCTGATACCATGAAATGTCTTATCCATCAACATTAAAAATCTACAATATCTGTTTTTTGTTTTTCTTCTTTCTCTTCTTCTAGCTACAGGCTGTTTAAGCTTTAAGCTTTCCACTATATCAATTCAAGTTGCAAGAAGAATGCAGAAAATTACACTTTGTGGAAGCATGATGAACAGGAAACAAGTATACAACTCATAATAGTAACTAATGCACTAGTTTTGGTTGATAGAAAAGCAGGAAGAATGACGTGGTTTAGAAGCTTTCCCCTTGTTTTTTAGCTTTTAGAGTTTTAGTTTAACTAGTTTAAAAACTAATCCTTTTGTGTGGAATTACTTTATGTGATCTACCTTTTGAAATGAAATGGCAGCACAGAACTACTCTGTTAATTAATCACACAACACAATACAAGGAATTAAAAAGAATTTATCATTACCAATTAGATAATTGATACTAAGCTTCCCCAACTTCTATGTCCTATAATAGATTGGAATGAACTAAAAAAAACCTCAATAAAGAACCAAGCGACGTCCTACAATTAGGGTTTTGTAAACCCTCTCATCCTGTATAGAGTTGGTGAATATTTATAAAGGCATAAGAAGTTATGTATGTTATGATCTACAAATTGCTTGACCCAATCATCCACTTTATTCTCAATATCATCAAAATTAGAGTCTAGAGATAGTGATAAATTAATTGAATAACAGAGAGCAAATGGCTTACCAGAAGATCTTGTCTAATCTATCCAATTGGTGATGATACGGTCCAACAGCTCCGACACCTTTCTCAGATGGTCTTTGGTATTCTGATCGCCAACGAAATTCAAAGTCTCATTTAACTCCATTGCTTCGCCTATCATCGCTTCTCTCAGCAAACACCTAAAAACCCAATTCCCCAAATGGCAATCCGGAACCAAATTCGAATCGATCATGTTCCTGAGAACCTTCAATGCATCAAGTGTCATCCCCTTCCTACAAAGTCCTGCAATTAGGGTTTTGTAAACCCTCTCATCCGGCTTACATGGCGACCCCGGTCTTAGCATCCAATGGAAAATCTTCAAGGCCTCCTTGGATTTCCGCCGTTTACAATAAGAGAAAATAAGCATGGTGATGATAGGGGTTGAGTAAAGAAGCGCATTCCGATGGTGGTAGAGACGGGTGAGGAGGGACATTGTGAGGGCAAAATCGGATTGGGAAGCAAGGGAATGGGAGAGAATTGAAAGGGGAAGAGATTGAAGTGAAGGATTTGTGAGGAGAGTGGCGTCAAGAAGTTGGATTGCAGTAGAGTGGTGGTTGTAGAGACAGAGACGAGGAAGAAGGAGGTTGATGTTTGTAAGGTCGTCATGGGTCAGAGTCGTATTGGGTTTGGTGGCTATGAAAGCTGAAGCAGAATCGGAAATGGAGGAGGAAGAAGAGGAACATGGAGAATGAATTGCGGGAATTTGAGAGTGGAGGAGCTGTGGTGGAAGTGGAAGACGGTGTAGGGGAAGAAGCCGTTGCCTTATTGTCTTCATTTCCTCTAAAGACAAAACGCCACTAATTAATTCTTTCCAGAAATATTCCACTCTGTTTAACGTAGCTATATAATGTTTTGAATATTACATAAAAAATACGGCGTGAAATTTTAAAAATTAATTAAAGCTTATTTTTATCAATTTATTTATTTTTGGAGAGCTAAAGCTTATTTTTATTAGTACAAACAAATGAATGCAGGAAAGATTTATATTTAAATTTCTTATATAGATGTGAATTACCATTAAAGTATGCTTCGTTTTAAAATACTTTTAATCGTTCTTCTTTAACAACTTAAATAACTTTAGTGTAATTTACTTTTATTTTTCCTCTGTTGTAGCAAATTTTTATTTGTCTAGTAAGTACTTCAAAAATTTATAATTTATTATTTAGATTCAACAAATGCGTCAAAAAAAGAATTTTTTTAATAATCAACTTAGCTTTATTAAAAGAAAAAAAATTATAAAATAAAACAACCAACATAAATATAGGTCACAAACTAATAGATCATAAAATTAAGGGCTGGTTGCATAAATAACAATCCGACTCAAAATAATAAAAAATATAGCATAAGGAAAAACATATTAGGGATATAGCACAAAATTAGCATCAGATATCACTGATAATAGCTATCAGTGATAGTCATATTGGTAAATGACTAAAAAGTCCATGTTCAGCCCGCCATTTCACGCTTCTTCTTCTGATTTTCTCAACTCAACTATTAGTGATAACTGTCAGTATCACTGATAGCTTTCAATTTGAGAAATATTAATACAACCTTGAAATAGTAATACTTAAAATATTAGCTTTTAATTTCTATCATTTAGTAGTGGCTATTATTGATACCCTTTTTTCAGTTGGAATCAAGCTTGAAATATTAACACTTAAGGCTATCAGCGGTTATCAACGGTAGACTTTTATAAGTAGTTATCAACTTTGAAAGGAAACTATCAACTTTCAAAGATTAACATTTAAAGCTATAAGTGATAAAAGTCTATTAATGAGAGGTTTATAAGTGACTATCACCGATATCTACCTAAGTCATATCATTGATGACTCCTGGCTATCACCGATAGCTTTTAGTGGCTATCAATGATAGACTTTCATCAAATGTAATCAACTTTTATATCATGATATCATCGATATAAGGATATCACCTAAGTTCTATCATTGATATCATGTATATCATGGTTATCGATGATAGTTTCTATCACTGATAACATGCTATTAGAGATATGTCATTCATTTTTACCATCAAATAACATGGCAACATGCTATCGTTGATAGCTTCTATCACTGATAACATGCTATTAGTGATAACTTCTAGGTATGTCACTTACACTTTAATTTGAGATTCAACTTTATTAATTAATTCCACTAAATTGGCTACCAATGATAGACTTCTATAAGTGGCTATTAATTGTGGAAGAAAATCATCAAAGATTAAGCTATCAATGATAGAAATATATTAGTGGTTATTTCTGATAGACTTTTATTAGTAACAATCAATTTTGAAATATTAACACGCAAAGCTACCAATGGCTATTATTGAGAAACTTTTATCATGATTATCAATAATAGACTTCTATCACTGATATCTATCTAAGTTTGATATCACCGGTACATAAATATGACAGATATCTACCTAAGTTCTATTATTAATAATGGATACTACTGATACATAAATATTTATTGAATTCTATTTTAACATTTAAACCTGAGTGATAGCCAGGGAATCCTTCAATTAAGGATATAATTCTTTGAGTGACTAAGTTATACGTATATTAGTGACTATCACTAATAGATTTATATTATTACGCGGAGATTGGGGAGATAGAAGAAAAATTAGGAAAAAAAAGGGGAAAAAAAAGAGAAAGGGAAGAAGAAAATATAAAGAGATTGAGGAGATAAAAGAAAATTGGAAAAAGAAAAGAAGAAGAAAATATGAGAAGATTGGAGGGATGGAAGAAAAATTAAAAAGAAAAAAAAGAAGAAGAAAATATGAGGAGATTGGGGAGATGTGAAGAAAATATGAGAAGATTTGAGAGATAGAAGAAAAATTGGAAAAAGAAAAGGAAAAAAAGAAAGAAAGGGCATAAGAAAATATGAGAAGATTGGAGAGATGGAAGAAAAATTGAAAAAGAAAAGGAAAAGAAAAGAAGAAGAAAATACGAGAAGATTGAGGAGATGCAAGAAAAATTAGAAAAAGAAAAGGAAAAAAAAAAAAGAAGAAAATGTAGAAGAAAATACGAGAAGATTGAGGAGATGCAAGAAAAATTAGAAAAAAAATGAGGGAAAAAAAAAGAAGAAGAAAATATAAGGAGATTGGGGAGATGGAAGAAAAATTGAAAAAATAAAAGAAAAAAATGGAAAGAAGAAAATATGAGAAGATTGGGGGATGAAAGAAAATTTAAAAAAAAAAAGAAAAAAAAATGTGCAAAACAAAGGAGGGAAAAATTGAAAATCACAAAAATTCAAAAGTTGACTAATCAACATTTGACATATTTGCTATTTATTATAAATATTCTAAAATTAAATCCAAATTAGAAGGAAATCTATATCCTATTTACTTCCTATTGATTAATCAACCAACTTCATCTATATCATTATTGGATGGATATGAAATCAACTACAAAAACAAAGGAACAAAAACCCATCCATTCATTTATTACAATCAAAAGTAAACAGTCCACAAACATAATAACATACATGCATACAAACTAAAAATGATGGAAGAAAAAAAAAGAAAAAGAAAAGCAAAAATACACTTGTTAAAATTATCAATCTAAAATTAAAACTTTCACCTGATTTGCTGGTCAACCAAGAAATCGCAGCCTTAATTAGTAGCTTCTCCGTATGATCATTCTCCTCATACCAATGGTAAGAAAGTCAATTGTTTGAAGTATGTTGTAATTGAGGCGATCTATAAAGCGAAAGTAGAATATTCTCCTTGCTTGGTTTGTGAAAATGGTAAAGAACAAGATGTTGATACCAACTGGAAAACCAATTGCCATGCTGATATAGAAGCCAAGCACTTCCGAGTCATCTTCTTTGCCATCTTCATCCTGGCTTGTTGATTTAGGAACAATGTTTGAACTTTCATCACCTGGACACTTGATCTGTAGAGGAGACCCACATAAGGAAGGATTGCCTTCGTAGATGGAGGGGTCTTCCAGTGTTTGAAGTTGATTACCCGTCGGTATTCTTCCTGTCAAATTGTTGAATGACATATTCAAATGTGTCAAGAAAGTTAGAGATGCTAGGCTGTAAGGAATCCTTCCAAAAAGATGGTTGCGGGAGAGATCCAGTGTTTGTAAATTCTTCATGGCTCCAATTTTTTCTGGTATGATGCCAACAAAATTGTTGTTTGATAAATTTAAGGTTTCAAGTTGGGCAAGCTTTGTGATCTCCTTTGGAATTTCACCATTCAATTTATTCCTTGAAAGGTCTATTGTCAGAACATAGTCAAGAATATTATTGTATTCAGATTCCACTCCTTTCATAACCAATTTTGTAGTCTCTTCATAGCTGTTATAGACCCCAATATTAGTATGATAAATTCTAAATCCAGACATAACGTCGTAGTAATGCACGAAATATTTCCAATTATACAAACAACTTGGAACCTCCCCAGAGAGACGATTGTTTGATAGATCAAGTACATGGAGGGAAAAAAGATTGCACCACTGTCTTGGGATGGTTCCGCTGAAAAGGTTAGACCGTAGGTTTAACAATTCCAATTTTTTCACAGCGCCTCCTATCCATGAAGGTAAGTTTCCGTATAAGAATCTATTTTCAGAAAGATCAAGGCTCGTGAGGAGTGAACAATTCTGCAAAGATTTGGGAATTTCTCCATGCAGATTATTATTGCTCAATATCAATAAGTTCAGGAATGTCAATGAACCTATTGTAGTTGGAATTTTTCCGTGTAGATTATTATTGGCTAAATCCAATCTGACAAGTTGAGAAGATACGTTAGAAATCCACTCGTATGGTATAGAGCCAGAAATCCCAGCATCAGAGAGGGTGATCTCAATTAGCTGAGTTTGAGTTCGAAGCCAAACGGGAAATCGATGGCCTATGAAACAGTGTTTCAAATAAAGATTCTTGAGCCTGAATGGAGGAATCCAATCGCTTGAGATGTTGAAAACAAAAGCTTGTTTATTTTCTGGAAAAATTCGAAAGATTTCCAACTTTGTCAAATTTACCAAGTGTTTCTCTGTTATGGTCGTATTCTTCCATGAATTCCAATAATCTTTGAACTGAACTAAGTTTGAAAGTTGTCCAAAACTTGAAGGTATAATTCCATTTAAGGAGTTATATGAGATGTCCAAATGTTGCAATAATGACAAATTACCAATTGAATTTGGAAGTGAACCCCATAATTGATTATCTGAAAGATCCAAGAATCGTAGGTTCTTAAATGTCCCCAATGAATTCGGTATCTCTCCCCAAAATCTATTAAGTTCCAAGTCTAAGAATTCCAATCGATTGCGGGAACAATTTGAGAAACTATCCAAAAACTCTTCAAGTTTAACTTCAAGATCGTTGGCTGCAAGATGCAAAAATCGTAACTTGCATAGATTTTTTGGAAAGCTTGGTGTGTGATCTTTTGGAAATGTATCTGCTAAAAGAGTGCCACTCAGATCAAGTGTTGAAAGACTGGTAAGATTAGATAGCCACGAAAGTATGGAAGAATTTATCCAATTAAATGATAAATCAAGGACTCTGAGTGAAGAGAGATTTAGAAAAGGAGCTAAAGTATCAAAACTTGAAATATCACAGCAACTCAAGTGTAGCTCTGACAAAGAAGAAAGTCCATTGATTGCATGCATCGAATTTGCTTGAACGGTACTTAAATCCAACGCTCCAAGATTAAGGTACTCAAGAGAAGAAAGACCAGAAAGCCATTGCAAGTTGTCAACAATCAAAGAAGACAACCTGAGTATGTCTGGACCATGACCATCAGAAAGATCTAGATGATTCAAATTAGACAAATGTCCTAGATGAATGGGAATCTGTCCACTAAAATTTGCAGAAGAAAGGTTGAGATACGTTAAGTTTTTGAGCATCCCAAAGAAATATGGAATTGGAGCACCTTCAAAATCATTCATACTTAAATCCAAATAGCTCAAATATTTGAGCTCAAGTAGGGAAGAACTTATTTCCCCTTTCAAACAAGTCTTTTCGTACTCTCGTAAAAAAACATCGGGGTCTGGCGATGTTCGTCGTTCTGGATCTTCATCCTGATCCATAATTTGAGGAAGGGTAGAGCCTAATGAGTTGTGTAAATCAATTTTGGTGACTTTTCCAGAAACGAGATTACAAGTAATGCCATGCCATTCACAACAATTATGGCCCACCCAAGAAGAAAGCCGAGCTGAAGGATCTGATAAGCCTTTTTTGAATGCGAACAGCGCTTTCCTCTCTCTAGAGCTACAATTATTGGAAGTATAAGCACCAACAGTTGTTGAGAGCAGTAAGCAAAATAGCCATACAAAAAAGATGGAATTCATGAAATGGTTCTCCATATGCAAATTGATCGTATGTGTTTTTACAGAACGAAATGGCTTTGCAAAGCCTGCTAATTGATTGGACATATATATAAACATTCTAAGGGGTAATTTAGTTTTGTGTGTGTGTGTGTGTGTGTGTGTTTTTTTTTTCTTTCTAAATAAAAAACGATAGATTATATTAAACGATTTTTATATGAAAGAAAGGTTAACCTTTGAGTGATTGTGGATTATGACCTAACTGGTTGAGAAATATTACATACACGAGTGAGTGGATTTTTGTAGTGATTGGCTTTGTTGAATAATATTATTCTTTTACAGAATGTTTATAATGTGAAGTCTCAAACCTCAATTAGTCAATTATTATAAACTAGTCCTCAACCATACACATATGAATAGATATTATTGATATATTGAATAACAAGTAGATACTTTACTATATCAATAAAATCATTGCTATACTTCCCTTTACCTCATTGATATACTTTATTAATTAGGATTGCAGCCTACATATTTATTGTTTACAAAAGTGACAAAAACGAAGTCTAGCTTACTTATAAAAGATGTAAAATGTTGCAAAAGTCCTCACTAATGATATACACTTGATATATTACTGATAAATTGTTGATAAATTTGTCAATCATCTACCCGTTTATACTACTGATAACTTTGATACACTTGACTGGTCTACTTGATAATGATGCACTCTTTTATATTGCTGATACACTTACTCATATATTGTTCATACACTCGACTCATATATTGTTGATAAACACTCAACTTATACACTATGAAGTTGAGGAGTTGTAACAACCACCGGAGTAAAGTCAGAGAGTGGAACTCCTCATTCTCTCTCCATTTTTCTAAATTTAAAAATTTTCCAATATGTCGTATATGAAAACTCTGAATTAAAATCTTAGCTAGCAATTTTTCTAATTGGTTTTGCTACTAATTTTCCTTTTTTAATTCTTTTTTTCTTTCAAAGTAATTATTCTTTTCAGGGTTAAATCTTTTTTTTTTCTTTCTTTCTAAATACATATATTTCCGATGTAAATCTGGAATAATTTTAATTATTTTCTTTTGTAACCTCGTTCTATCTTCTTGTTTCTAACTTTTTAGATACATATTTCCAAACAAAACTACTCATTGTTATTTACTATATGAACTTTCAAATTTCTAAAAATTCTCAAAACTTTTAGATACAAAATTAAAAATTTAGAATTTTATTAAATATAAAATTCAAATTTATATTAAACAAAGTAATTAATTTAAAAACAAAACTTTAAATTGTTAGAAACTTATTAAATATAAAATTAAAAGATAACAAATTTATTAGACGCTGCATTTTAAAGTTAAAAGGCTAAACTAATCATTTGATATATATATAAATTTCTTAAATTGGAACTACCGAGAAAAGAAATGGAGAAAAAGGGAGTGGTGATAGTGTATGGTAAAGTCAAAATCATATTGAAAAATTCAGTACGGTAAAGTTAAAGTCATATTGAAAAATTCAATCTCAACCCAAAATGAAAAATAGTCAGGTGTTAGCTTAGGCTGCAATTAAATTAAATACTATTCAATTTTTAATAAAAAAAAAGTTAATTATTTTTTAGAAAAATATATTTACACATGTCAATATTTAATTAGGTATAGCAGACGACCACCACCGATTGCACAGAAATCAAAGGCAGCTCACAAGATTCCGAATCCGACCCAAATTTCCCATCGCCAGATCCCAACTTCAACGCCCTAAACCAACCAGAGAGCTTCCCAATAGAGAAGCGAAGAAGATCCGAAATAGTCGGCAAAAGAAGACCCACAACAGACATCGCAAAGCCGGAGCCGCCCAACTTCGAAATCGGATGGAAGAGGACGAAAGAGATCAATCTGGAGAAGCTGATCGGGTGGATGATAATGGACTTTCTGGAGAAGCTTGAAGGGCTAATGGAGAGGGAATTTGGGTCGACGGAATTGCTTGCGAAAGTGGGAGAGATTGCGGCGGAGAGGGCGAGAGAGGAGGTGGAGATCTTGCGAGACAACGGAAAAGTGGAGAGAATGGTAACAGAGCTGTTTAGGATTTTGAAATTGATGGAAATGAATTTGGCTATGGTGAAAGCGGCTGTGAAGGAGGAGATGTTGAGTGAGCGGCTTGGTCAGGCCGAAGCAAGGTGTAGGCAAGCTATGCTTGTTGCTAATTCTTTCTAAGTTATAATAAAATGGTTGGGGCAATGTGTTAAAGTTCAAATTTTAGTTTAGATTATGGTTTCAATTCAGCTGGCTTTGTCACTCTAATTTTGGCCATGTGGTTTGTGCATAATCTTGTGTTTGTCTTAATTTGCTCATGAATTTGTAGTGGGAACTTTGTGCTTTTGTCTGGCCAGTTTGGTGTTGATACCATTGACATACTAGGATTGTAAATTGAAAAATTTAAAGTAAACCACAATCTTAATCTTAATAAGATAGATGGGTATCCTTTTATCGTCAATTATCTTTAAAATAAAACTCATATTTTCGAATACGGTATCAGAGCCCATAAAACTCTAAGAAATATTCGATCCAATAAAAAGAAATTGGGATCTGATCATGAATGGTAAACCCAAAAGTTGCATTAAGTCATATTTTTTATACTAAAAAAAATAAAACTGAATTTAAACTAGGGCATACATAACAAAATATTTAGATGAAAAACAGAAATACTAAATTATAGATATATATATATATAAATTGTCTTTGGACCTTGTACTTTGTGTCAATAATACTCTTAAAATTTCAAGAGTTTCAAAAATATACTTAAAACATTCAAAAAAAAGTAAAATGTCTACTTTGAAAGGAAACCGTTAGTAATTTGTTTAAAAAATACTCTTAATTTTTTCAAAGTTTCCATTAATATAGTGATCAATTTATTTGAAATTATCTGGAAGTGGAAAAAAATCGATTTTAAAACAGACTTTTTTAGTACAAAAAGTGTATGATGGGAGATTGAAACTCCCATCTCTAAAATGGAAGATTATATCAATTATTGTTGAGTTAAGCTTGCTTTAACTAACCTAGTCGTAAAAAAGAAACATAGTCTTAATAAATGACTTCAATTCATGGTGGTCATCTACTTAGGAATTAATATCCTATGAATTTTCTTAACACCAAATGTTGTGAGGTCGGGTGGATTCTCCCATGAGATTAGTCTAGGTACACGTAAGCTAGTCTAGACACTCACGAATATCAAAAGAAAAAGTAGGACATAGACATCCCGTGTTGATTTTAAAATGAAATCGGATAAATTATAATTACTAGACCCACTTTAAAAACAAAGTGGTTTACTAAAGTCATGGTTGTCCATTACATATATAAATTAACATTAGATTTGAGACCTACCACAAAGAAATGCAGTAAATGTAGATCATCATGGTTTCACCAAGTTGCAAGTCTATGTCTATTGGTCGTGTGTCTATATATATATAAATTATTAATGGTCATATAAATAATACCTTTTCAAAAAGAAAATTTATCAAATTATATATTAATAGATAATGGATTTCACGCGTCAAATGCATATTGGAAATATTTTTCTTACATTAATCGTGATTGATGAACACAAAAAAGAAAAAAAAAATGAAAATCGTGAATAATCAATTTAATCTAAAAGAGGTTTAAGCAAATAAATTTTTTATTTCTTACTCTTGGATATTTATTAGGATATATTAGATAATTTGATTAATGAAGATTAAACTATTTATTTAAATCGATATCTAAATATAATTGATTTAAAATAAAATCAAATTATGAATTGAAATCTAAACTTTTAATAGCTAAATCAAACTTTTTTTTTTTTTTAATTTTTATTTTGTCAACAGCTCTCTTCAATTTTTTTCCTTAGATTTTTTGTAGCATTCATATATATATATATATATATATATATATATATATATATATATATATATATATATATATATATATATATATATATATATTCTAAATTTTGTTAATAACAAGTTTTTTTCCACTTTTTTTTTAATTAATGTTTCTCTTCTTTTTTAATAGAGCTATTTTCAAATATAGCAAAAGGAACTAAAATATTTATAAATATAGCAAAATTTTACTATCTATCTGCGATAGATCGCGATAAACTACTATCTATGTCACGATAGACACAGATAGTAGTCTATCGCGATTAAACTGTGATATTTTGCTATTAGTTGTAAATATTGTCATAATGACAAAGATATTTGGTTGATCCTTAGCCCTCTTATATGCTTTCATATCATAGAGTGACATCAACCAAATCAAGTTTTGAGACAATTCGGTTTGCAGCAAACAATATCGTTATTGTGTTTTACAAACACGCAACTACACCAAATTGACTTGCGAGGTAAACACAACCAAGATTTACGCCAACTTCATGCAGACTATGTATCATTGTGGTGTGCACGTCGTAATCATTGTGCACGAAGAGAAATAACAGATGGGTCAGTTGTATTAGATGACTACTTGTCTTGGTACGACTCAATCACGAGAAGATATGTCACACGTGATGACGCTTACTATTATTGCATGGTAAATATTTTATTATCTATTTTTTCAATTATATGGTATGAAATATTCTTTTATATTGATACTTTTCATCATACAGAATAATTTTATCTAAGATGTATACCAATATCCAGTACAACACGATTTACCAGTGTTAGGTTTAATGTGTGACAAAAACTTGGTAAATGTAGAAAATATCATTCAACAAACACGAAAACTTAACAGTACCGACAATGACAGAAGACGTATTCGTCGTAGATGATAATGAGAACATGTCGAAGATATTCCACAACAACACGTTGACCAGGAACCTCACATATTTCATAATCTGATTCCAACTTCTCCTGGACAAACACTAGGAGTAAAAGTTTACATCGCAGATTTTCAGTCGTCAATAAGAGTATTAAGCATGATAAATTTTCATTTATTGCCACCTAAGAAAACATTAATGATGTAATTCACCATCAACAACATTTTGAAGTGTTTGTACCTCGTCATGAGTGACTTGTAATTCAAACTTTTAGCTTCATATGAATTTTTATATAAAAAAAATTTATTAACTATTTCCGTATTATGTGTCAAATTGAATGTTCTAATGTTTTATAGGCATAACAACAAGAAAAAAAATGTAACAAAGAAGATTTTTAATTAAAAAAAATAAGAAAAGAAAAGAAGAAAGAACCATACTTGTGGACCGAACCCACGATTTTAATCTTACTTGTGGATCGGGCCCACAATTTTATTGACATGGCAGCCACCTACCAGCCACGATGGGTGACTGGACTAATTTCCCAACGACTACTACCGTATTTTTGTCATTATCTTAGTATAACCTTATTTTTAGAATTTGTTTGTTAAACCACTTTTATTTTTAGGAAATGATTTCGAGGTACCCAATTTTTGTCAATATTTTCAAAAACTACCTTACCTTTTAACTTAACCTAGAAATAAACCTTACATATGAGAAGCAAATAATAGAAACTAATGCCAGTTTAGGTCATGTAAAAGTAGGTTCAATTTAACCAACAAGTGACATATATTGAGTCATCTATTTTTTTTTAATTTATTTTAAATTGCTATATAAAGTTTAAATTGTCAAATGACACTCTCAATCAAACTAACAGTGAATTATTGGTTAGAAGACAATAAAAAATATTAAGTGTCGTTGGGGTTGGGGTTACATATATTTTTGTGTAGCCAAAGTGGTTGTCTAAAACACAGTGTATAAAGAAGAGGGGAACATAATATTAATTTGCTCTAGCAGGATAATAATCTATAATAGTTAAACTTCCTTGATTTGAACTATTAATTATCATATATGAAACAAACCACACACAAAAAATGAAGACTACAACTCTTATTACTTTTTCATAATAAGGCTCATTAATCCATCATTGAAAAGTATCTGATTTCAAAACCCACATATCAACACTGCAATAATACACCAATACTTAAACAAGAAATTACAAAAAAAAAAAAGAAAAAAAAAGAAAAAAAAAAAAAAAGAAACACATATATTAATGGAACAAATTACCAACAACCAAAATTACAAAATGTTGAAGAAAAAGAAAAATGGGGCAGAGCAAGCAGTGGATAATACATAGAAATATATATATCAATGAGAATTTCTACAACTGCAGTTGGTTCGAATCTCGCCTTCGAAAAGATCAGTAAGAACTTGAACGTTCCCAAGCTTAGCCATGGCCACAGCAAACTGGTGACGGAAAATGGAGGGCTGATAGGCCAAAGCTTTGACGATGGGGGAAGTTCTTGGATCGGTGTAGAGAGCAGAATCAGTTGACAAAAGACCCATCTTCTTTGGGAGATTAGAGTAGTAGGCGTTGTCGAATGTGTTGGGCGTTGTTGCGTCAAGATCCACGTAGTCCGACGCCCATCGGCACTTTCTTCTCAAGAAGTTTAAGTATTTTGGGCTCAACGATGGGTCTGGCTTCCCCGTTGCGCTATAATTGTAAAGCCTGTTTTGTATCGCTCCACATGTTGCCCTTCCAATCGTGTGTGCCCCTACACAAAATCCACGATTAATTGCCTTTTATTTTTCCTTTCTTTCCATCTCCAAGGCTAATCCTCGTATAAAATATTGTTAAATTTAACGATTTTTATGAATAGAACTTTAGGATTTTTATCTGAACCAACAAGTGAATATATTATAATATTTATGGAAGAAAACATAACATTGCAGAGGTTGATATTGGTGATTTAATGTCATGTTTGAGTAAGAAGTCATGTGTTTCCAACTCCTATAATATTATTTGGTTCTCTCAATTAATTAATATTGGTTTTCGCTACTTATCTTCTTATCTACTAAGTTTTTGGATTGACGCACAGTTTAAAATCTAAATAATAATTTAAAATTGAAAAAATTATCTAGATAATAATTTAAAATTGGAAAATTTTTTAAAATGACAAAACTGTTGAAAATATTTACAAATAATAGCAAAATATCACAGTCTATTTGTGTCTATCGTGAAATAGATAAATACAAATAATACTCTATCCTATCGCGGTCTATGGTGAAATTTTGCTATGTTTGTAAATATTTTGATCTATTTTTCTATATTTGAAAACACCCTTTCAAATTCTTTATTTTATACAAAATAAATATATCAGAAGAAAATTAGTTTTTTTTTCTTATTCTAAAGAGTGAGTAATTGAATCATTAACCTATATAATGATAATTATTGTCTCTATGCTTGGATTGGTGGAAAAAAGATTTTATAATTAATTATATAAGATTTCTATCATGGTTTAATTTATCAATAAACAAGATCTCATTTGGTGATCAATTGATTTTTGGTTTTTCGTTTTTTAAAATTTAGCTTATTTTCTCTTCATTTTTTACTATGATTTTCATTAATAAAGTTGAATTCTTAGCCAAATTCTAAAAACAAAACTTAACTAAATTTATGAAAACATTGGTAAAAAGTAGATAACAAATTAGTAAAAAATTTAAAGGCAAAATGAGTGTATAATAACAAATAACCAAATCCATATAACTAAATTAGTTAGGAGTTTAAATGTGAAGCTTTTTAATTAGTAGTAGTAAAACTGAAATCCATAATTAACACATATCATTTTATCTAATTTACTTAAAAATTATGGAGGCAAAA
This sequence comes from Citrullus mucosospermus, assembly GCA_030954485.1. Lineage (NCBI taxonomy): Eukaryota > Viridiplantae > Streptophyta > Magnoliopsida > Cucurbitales > Cucurbitaceae > Citrullus > Citrullus mucosospermus. The sequence goes on along the minus strand of CM062057.1, from coordinate 4,202,070 downwards.
TCGAGAGGTTTTAATGTTATTTTAGGCACAAAAATCAGTGTCTTAAATTAATGGAATCATGAGAGTTAGATAGTAATGTACCTGAAAGAACGACCAAATCTAAGACATTCAAGCCGAGAGATTGGTAAAGTTCAATGAGAGAAGTGATGTCTTCAATACCCAATGGTACTAACTCAGTTTCTTTGGCAATGGAATCCACTCCGTCTCTTCTTCCATAAGGTACCATCCAATATGGGCCGCCGATGAGGACGGTGGCTTCTCTGGCGGCGGCGGTTAGAATATCTGCGCAAGAAACTGTTTTAGGGCACTGTTTCTCTAACTCGGCTTTGATGTCGTCGATCACTTCGAAACCTCTAAGCGTCTTGCTCGCTGGAGCCCTTCTCTCACTTCCCTCGTAATCTAGAAGAATAGAACCGTCGCAGCCCTGCAGTTGCACAATCCCGCCCGAAAATTCGTGTTAATATTGAGCTAAATAATTTGTCACGTGACGAATTATAATGAAGATCAAATTGAGTTCAAATATGTTAGCATTTATAAATTTTGAAAGTATATTCTCATATCGTAAGTTAAATTGTAATCGATCCTTTAATTAGAAAAAAATTAGAATCTAATTTTATGTTTAATTTATAATTAGAATTTAATCTTCATAGTTTAATAAAACTCTTTTAGGTTGTCTCAGGGTAGACTATTTATGAGGAATTTTTTCAAACCATATAGATAACTTTCTCTCATCAATAGTATTAAATTTCCCTTGATTCTCATATTTTTATCGATATTTTTATATTTTTTAAATATTTGACATCAAAATGAGGGATAAATTTACATTTTTATTGAATTATAGAAAATCTACAAAAATAACAAAGTAAATAACAAAATGTCACTAATATAAATATCATATAAAATAATAAACACGTTAACTTGTTTAAAATTTCTAAAATATATTTTCATAATTTTTCCAAAAATATGCCTATGACCTCTAACATTTTATGGATATTTTCTTTAATATTTCTATAAAATTAAAACCTTCATTGAAATCGAGGCTAGAAATAGAGATTTGGAGCGAGAAAGATGAGATTTTTCAAACCAAACATATAATAAGGGTAGAAAAGAAAATTGGTATAGAGAGAGAGAGTTACCCTAACGACGCAGTCATGGAAGTGCAATCTCAAGAGGGCGGCGGCGATGGAGTTATCTTTATCGAACCACTGCTTGAGTTTACGGTGAATGATGCCGTCGACGCCGGGACAACTTTTCTGGTAGAACCCATAAGAAAGAAAGTCCCCGAAAGCTGAAAACTCCTGCAACTGCGGAACCTCAAGGCTCGAGTATTCTTCTCCGTTATCCTCCAAATCTTTGTTGGCCCACGACACGGCGGCGGAGGCCAGAATAAGGACAAGAAGAACACCCCACTTCATTTTTCTTCTTCTAATTTTCTAATTTTAAAAACAACTCTCTGGCTGTGCCTCTCTTGGGTATTTTCAAGATACATATATACATATATATATATATATATATATATATATATATATATATATGTATGTATGTATATATTTAGTTAGAGAAATAGAGAGATGCATTGTATGGAACTACGTGAAGCGCACTTCCCTTTCTCCCTCGGGTCTGTTACAAATACAATGAGTGGAGGACTTGCTAGCATGTTCTTTATGGTATTTTCTTTTTCTACACCCGTTGACAATTTTAATCAATTTTTATTTATGTATATTCCTTCTTTATTTTTATTTTTTAAAAAATAAAGAATTTTATTCTTTCTTTTTTATGTTTTTAAATGTTTCAAACATTTCGTTTCTCATTGGTGATGGTTTCGTTAATTAGTCTGAGAAAAAAGCGTTGGTTTAATTTTAAGAAAATGGAAAAGTCTAAATGAATTTATTATTTTTTTTTATATAAAAAAATGTCTAATTCATTTGAAGCTTTTATATAAAAAATACTTAGTCCATGTCCGCTACACATATATTTGTACATTCTACCAAATTGTTCGATCATAAATTGGCATGTGGTAAATTTCTTCTTGCTAATTTTTATAAATATTTTAATTTTTTTTTAGTGTGCATTTTTTTAGAAAGAAAGATAAGTGTGGGTTAGTAGGTGCATCAGAATATCTCAACTAAGTTAACATATTCTTTAACACTAACACCATATTTCACTTTCCATTCATGAATGGATCAATAAATATAAAGAGAAAGTCAACAGAGAGCCAAAAGCATATAGGAAGAGAGAAGGGCTAGAGAGATGCCCCACGGAAGACAAAGAGAGTTAAAAATTACATATAAGCAGCAAGAGTAAGTGAGATGGTGGAGGGACTATAATCTTTCAAGAGCTTTGATGGATGGGGCCAACAACCCTTCAAAGAGAAAATGTTTTCCAAAAGCTACTATTATATGAGGCATTGAAGGTGCCATTGTTTCTTTACTGCCAAATAGTCCAACAAACAAAAACTGGGAATTGAATATGGATGATGGTTTTTTTGGAAGATAACTTCAAACAGCAAAGGCTTTTGCAGAGTGAGAAGGTTTGTTCCATTTTTGATCCCCAACATATTACAAAGGAGGTTTACCACATTATAGAATAAAAAGGTGGTCCATCCAACCTCTTTTTGTTCCACTCAAAATATATATAAATATATGCAACTAGTGAGTTGCATGAATATAAGTGTTTTAGCTCAAGAATTGGAATATCTCCACCATAACTGTTTGCCCAACATTATCCATAGGGATGTCAAATCAAGCAACATCCTTCTTAATTCCAACATGTAGGCAAATTTGGGGGATTTTGGCCTAACAAAACCCCTCATCGAGAACTACGATATTGACATTGAATTGAAAACATGTTCCGTTAGTTTATATCATTAAGATGTTTTGAATATGTCATGTGACGCTCCAAATGACTAAACAAGAGGTCTTTGTATTTTATACTTTATTATTCTTCCTTGGTCCACGAACGTAGCTATCACAATCAAATATATTAATGTGTCATTCTTCAACTTGTTGTAATCTCTATTCTTTGCTTATCGAATTCTATTTTTGTTATGACACTGATTCTTCCAAATTTAAAATTTATGATATCTTTATATGAAATAAAATGCATTAACGAATCAAATAGCTACATATTATATTGAGAAACTCTCACAAACCACTGGTCACTGGAGAGCAACTTTGATGACAAAATCTTTTTAACATTACATTTGAGTTAGCTTTCATGATTATGCGATTACATATGAGTTATCAACTAAGTGCCTAAACAGGGTTCAATTTTCTTAAGCACTACTTTGGGCTTCTAGGAAGGCATTGAACTCCTGTCTTGCCTTAAGCAATCTTGGTGTAATGCACAAGCCTGGGGACGATGGTCCCGAAGAAGAAGACGATGCCGAAAATAGAGCACGATGAGACGACGATTCATGCGATTTTTTAACTAATTTCGACGAATTGCTTTTTGTAATTCCCTTTTGATCTTTATCAAATATGAATGCTGCATTGACTGGTGCATTTGCATCCACACTGTTTCTTATCAACTCCATTGGCAGATCATAAAAAAGGCTATTGCCGGCTTCGTCTTCGCCATTATCGTTTGGCAAAACAGAGGAAGCCCATGATCCACATTCGAATTTCTCCATTGAAACTGTCCTCGATATCACACTTCCAATCTCAGTCTTCGATATCCTCACTTTTTCTATCTCTATTTCTTCTTCCTTTCGAATTGATTTAATGGATTTCCCTTTGCTGAATCCTGGTAAGAACAAACAGAGTGCTCCGCATTTAAATCCCTCATCGGGAGCCTCTAATTTCTTGTTCGATTCAGTCTTTGAGAAATTATCGTTGTAACTTTTCGTTTCTGGGAATTTTGCTTTGTTTAACCATAGATCCAATTCGTCGGCTGGAGCACTTGCTCTGCCTTCGCCACACGATTTGCTCCTTCGCAATTGAATATCCTCTTGCAGAGCAATCTCTAAATCCTGAACCGACGAATTGAGTTTCGTCGAATTGGAGGCTTTAAGTAATGATGATTGATTTTCGATTTTCCCTTTCTTTTTCATTAAACCGAATCGGGGAGAGGAATTGACGGAATTTGGTAGGCTGTAGCTTAAGAACTTGAACTGTGTCGGAGGTAGCGGCGGCGGCAGGTCGGAAACGTCGGGAGCCGTGAGAGGATCGACGATATTGTCCTCTCTCGCTGATGATTCTCTCAGTGAAATTGGATCTACTGATATCTGTTTTTCCTTTTCTGCACATTCGCCATTATCGGGAAAGTATGCTGAATCGACGAACTCGAGCTTTCCGGACATCGATCTGTCATTGTTGAAGTTAGCCGACGTTGGTAGTGCCAGTGCCATTGCCGGGGAAATCGGTGAAGGAGAGGAAGAATTTGAAGGTAAATGGAATTGGACGAGCATCGGCATTTATAGCAGAGATGATCATAATTGATATCTCAAAACGTGGGCAGCATTTACTTGAGCAGAATTTGGTAGTGTCTTGCATGATATATTCTTTCTCGTATTCAAATGAAACGGTCAAAAATGGAGGTTGACTTATGAAAAATTTTAATTTAATAACAACTCTCTGCCAAAATAAATATAGCTAAACTTATATACAAGTTTGAGGTTATAAGAAACACCTCCGTCCTTATTAGAAATTTTCAAGATGTACCGAACACACGAGTACTACTGTAATGAAATAAAATAGTGACTCTATAATGTGAAATAATGAATATGAAAATGTGTAGCATGTGGAAATGATCTTCCTAAGATCATCTATTATTGTGAAATATAAATTTGGAATGAATATACTTTTTTTTTTTTTTTATGAGATTATATATAATATTTGACACGGTGTTTAAAGTAATGAAAGAGATAAAAATGAAGAGGGAAGAAATGAAGGCTTCAAATTAATACTTGAAATAAAATTTATAAATTAAGATTGATTAAAAAAAAGTGACATGATTAGTTTAAAGATGTGGAAAAAGTATGGAATTCATAAATATAAAAAAAAATTAAAAAGTTAAAAAAAAAAAAAAATCTATTGATTTCCTTTATGTTTTGTAAGAAAATCTCAAAAGAAGCTTTTAAGGTGTCTTAAATAAATTTTAGACCATTTAGTTAAGTACAATTGAATTTTTATTAAATTGAATGGTAATACCTTTCTAGATGTTGAAAGTTTGATCCACATTCTCATAGTTGTTGTATTAGAAAAAAATCTTCCTTATTTTAGTATCAATTTCATTTCTTATACTTTAAAATGTGCGACCAATTTAGTTTTGATGGTGAAAAATACCGTTTAGATCATATAATAACGTTTGATCTTATATATATATGTTTATTCAAGTATTCCCACTGAAAAGACAAATGTTTACAGCTTTGGTGTGGTTGTGTTAGAGGTGGCAACGAGGAGAAGGCCACTTGATGATAATGGAATTGTGGTTGTTGACTGGGTCTGGGACCTGTGGAAAAAGGGGAAACTAATTGAGGCAACTTATTCGACGGTTGATGGGGAAGTTTGAAGGGATGGAAATGGAAAGGATGCTGATGATGGGACTTTCTTGTGTGCACCCAGACAAAAAAGGTGAGCGCCGGTGAAGGAAGTTGTAAGGATTCTTAGAGGTGAAGCACCACTCTGTGTTGCCGGTGAGTAAACCAAGAGTGGGCATTTGACCATGAAGAAATATTGAATCTCAGTGGAGATCGTCCCAGTCTTGATGATGCACTGTATATGACCCAACGAATATACATACAAATATAGATCAATAAATTGGTGAGGGAACAAACATGTTTATAAATTATTACAAGTTTAAAATACAAAGATTGGATTGTTTTATATACTAAATATCAATGGACTAAATTGGTTTACCTAATATGAAACTAAATTCTTACAAGCTAATTGATAGAAAAGGGGATCGGTCAAACAGCAAATTCTTGTCATACGATAAGTTAAACCGAGTTTATGAACATGCAACTAAAAGGAACAAAAAGTAACATAGAGAACAAAACAACGTTTGAGTGACATCTGTAGAGCCCAACTCAATATTGATCACTCAGACTCCCTCTCTGATAGATTTAGGTTCCCCCTAAATCAGTAGATATCAGTGTAATGTCACTTAGACTCCTCCAAAGTGTGAGACATCTTCTACTCACCAGACTATTATCTTTCCTTTGTCAAATTAAGATCCCTTCACCTAAGAGATCGAGACTTACGTAGAAAGAACAAGCAACCTTACTTAGCTAAAGTAGTAGAATAAAAAATGGAGTTAATTAAACAAACTTCCGGACAAGAACTAGTGAAGCTTCACAATATTCAATTTGATGTCAACCTATCTTTGAACCAGAACACTTTAGCTTTTGATCTTCTTGAAACATAGCTTGGGCACAAAACTCATTCAAAAACATAAAATGAACAACCCTAAAAGAACCATAAGCAAAGTTTAAATATGCACACCGGTCAAAATAACACAATCCTAAATCAGCAAAAGCTTGAGAATATTTAGTTAAAATAGATGTTAAAATACATTTCTTAAAATGTAGGGACTAAATTGCATCAAAAACTTGAATCTAAAAAGTGAAATTGTAACCTTCTAAGACCTAAAGATAAAGAATAAATTGAATTTAAACTTAAACCATAAAGATTAAAGAGTCGTTTGATAACCAATTGGTCTTTGGTTTTTGGTTTTTAATTTTTTACAAATAAGTTTGTTTTACATTATAGAGTCATGAAACTATGAAAGTAACAATTTAGTCTTTAAACTTTGGTTTGTAACCATTTAGTCTCTATACTTACAATTTTGTAATGATTTAGTCCTTGACTTTTGTGTGTAACAATTTGATCCTCATACTTTCAATTTGTTACAAATTAGTCACTAACGTAAAAGAATTCATCAAAATTATATGTCAATTTTTATTAATGTATAATGTAGATTTTGTATTATATAAAAATATTGAGTATCTAATTTGTTTATTTTTTTATTTATTTTTTTTATCACATTTTCCCCCATTTTTTATAATAACATTTTCTATTTGTTAAATGAAATTAAAGGGTACATGCTATCTAATTCTAAATCAATTCTCCCTCTTATTTTATTTTTATTTTATAATAATTTTTTTAATAAAACTGAAGAGTAAATATTAATTAATTTAGAAAATGTTTCTATACAAAAATTTAAAAATATCACAACTCACACAACATTAATGAAAGGATACATTTTCAAAATTGTTAAGAGACTTTTTTAATAATAATAAATAAAAAAAATTAACAAACATGATTTTAGTTTTTTAATTAAAAAAACAAAACCAGAAACTGTTATCAAATATAATTGTTGTTTTTTAGTTTTAAAAGAGCTACTAAATATGTATGATTTTTATTTTTTTTAAAAATTAAAAATCAAAAATATTTTTTAAAAACTATAAATCAAAAATGATTTATTAGGTGAATATGTATAACGATTTTTTGAAAAGTCAACTCTTAGACATCGTTATAAGTCCACTACCTCTTTCTCCAAATAAATTATATAAACATGAAATTTAGGCAAATTACCGGCATATATTCCGATTTTATTTATTTGTTTGTTTTTTGAGACGAAAGAACCGAACAACAACCAACCGAAGCACTTAATTTATATTGGTAATTTTAAGTTACGAATGAAATAAATGAATAAATTCGGGATACATAAATGATAATAATTCAAAATTATTTGCAGAAATAATAACAAATGGTGGAGGATATCCTATTGAAAAACTAAGGGTTTACCTTTTTATAAACTATTCTTCTTATTATCGATTCGTCTTGTGATTCTTATTATCGATTCGTCTTGTGATGAAATCTTATATTATTTAATATAGTTTTAGAGCATATAAAGCTCAAATAGATATTTTGCCTAATAAATTTTTCTTTTTTCTTTTTTTACAAGAAAATGGTGAACCTCAAAGAGACAACCATCAATGAGAATAAATTGGAACAACTAAAATGAAAGATAATATTATTTCTTTTGTCAAAATTCGAATTACATGGAAATGAGTATGATCTTCACGTGACAACAATAATAAATTTATTTGATGGACAATAATGCGAACTACAAAATAGGAATATCTGCACCGCAATGTGGTATTGTCACACGCTTCAGTGCTTAAGTCAAAGAAGGAGTAAGTGTATCTCAAGTTAAGGGTTTGTGAATGCACACTAAATTTTCTTTTTCTAGGACTACAATAATGTAGTATTTATAAGAGTAGATAACCTAGGTCATTCCAAATTGCAGGGTTTCAAGGCTAAACGATGATTATCCTTATGCTTATTAACTCGAGGTATGAGAAGACACCACCCTGGTTAAGGTCGAGCATATTAGCTTGAGCCTTCTCTTTCCCTAAATCCATTATGGTATTCATGTGCTACTTTTGGCTTGGATCTAGTTCTTATTTTGATAATTTTATCACTTATGTTCCTGTTTGATGTTGATTATGTCATTCAATCCAAAATCACCCCTCATATATCCCATTAAAATTAAAAGAAATAAGAAAGGAAAATTGATATTAAAATAATTAATTAAGATAATATATTCATCAACCATATTAACATTCTGGAAAGGGGTTTGAATAATTGAGCCACCAGCTTATCATGAAATTAATGATTCCATCCACAAAGTGTTGACAATTAAATTCATGTACAAACTATTATTCATTTACAATCTTTTGTCATACTCTGTTTGGACAAGGCATCTTTTTGTATAAAAACTTCCATAAATCGCTTAATTAACTCAATTAATTAATTAATTAATTTGTTTGGTTTAGCTACTTGTTTTGACCTTACCATACTGCTTTGCTTATAACTTCAATAGCTTATTCAATGTGGTCCTCTCAAAAGATAAGATTTGTAACCCTTTGTTCTAAAATTAAATAACATGCCTCGAAGTGACTTAGTTTTATGCTAAAACAAGACATTGTCCTTTTCTTGGCTTTATTTAGAATGTATAAACCCAAGATATCTTAAAGGTAAAATAGTAAGATATTATAGAAAATAGTGGGTAACTAGCCCTTCTTTTTTCTTTTTTATTTGATTCAACTAATGTGAAATGAGAGCACAAACATTAAGGATGATAATACGTAACTTATCTAACCATTATTCTCGACTATAGATATATATCATACAATGACACAGTAAATATAAATATGGTAAATTAAGTATAACAATTATTAAATAGATACATTATTTGATATTAAGCACAGTTTACTAAAACCCCCTTAAGATGACCAAAAAAATTTGCTGTTTAGATTTGGTTAGGCTCTGGAAAGAGCATAATGATGGATAATTTAATTAAGTCCTCTTCGGAAATCGTTTGGCTTTTAAAAATTAAGTATATTTATTCTCAATGTTTTACAGTGTTATACTTATACATTTCATTGAAGTAAAAGAGTTGAATTTTTGTCAAATTCCAAAAACAAATACAAGTTTTTAAAAACTACTTATTTTAGTTTTCAAAACTTTGCTTGGTTTGTGAAAACATTGGTAAAAATTAGATAATTAGAAAATAAGAAATTTAGAGGTAAAAATGATGTTTACATGCATAATTTTAAAAGATAAACAACAGAATAGTTACCAAACATGACTTAAAAAGTAGAATAGGCTAAAATTTGAATACAAATCAAAACAAAAATTATATTTGCTTTTGTAAGAATAATATAAGAAAATGATCAAATGAAAGAGTTCGCGACGAAAATTATCTAATCCTTGGCTGTTATTATGAATAGGAAGAAGCGTTATCGAACAATTTTCTAAAATTAATTTTCTCAAAGCAGGGAAATGAACCAAAAAAAAAAAAAATCATCAACAAATTTCAATCCATACAAAATACATCCAAGTATTTTTTAAGTGAAGAGTAATTTGCTCACAACAAGAATATGCTAGAGAATATATGTTACATTCGAGAACCCAACGAATTGTTTACATATTTATTTTTCAATATAATTTACTTAAATTTGTTATAGCATTTGTAATTCCATAAAAAAATAGACAATGTAAACATAACAACAATCAAACTCTATACTAACAATTTTGAGGTTGAAATGTGAAACTAAAGCTCTAATTATTTTAGAGAGAATTTCAAATTCTCAATGGTTTGACTCTGATCCACAATATTATTTTTTTAAAAAAATGTGTGTGATCTTCGTAATCCCTTTAATTTAAAGAAGAATAAATGTGAATACTGCAAATATTCCTCAAGGAAAGGACAATTAATTGTTCGAGTATTGAACCCAAAGAAAATATTAAGGAAGCATGACAAAGGACACATAATATTCTTATTCCCTTTGTAGCTTTCTCGTGAATGAGAAATTTTAGAGAAATGAAGAAAAAAGGGATCACATTGCAATTAAAAAATGCCAATAATATAACCAAAGTGTGTGTGTTCATTTTGAGAGAGAGAGTCTTTAAAATATGAAAATGATATATCTAATTGTACTTAACTCACGGCTAACAACTGATGGATCCAATCAAAAGAAATCAATTAACAATAATTAATCTTTATTAAAAATAAAAAATAAAAATTGATCCTTAAATTTTAGATTTAATTTTCATCCGATGTGTTTCAAAATATTACGCTTATCGTTTATTTTAATTGACTTCCTAAATTTTATAATGTTATAATTTTGTCCTTAAGATTTGAATTTTATTTCAATTTGGTTTTTATGTTTCAAATTTTATATTTTTAATATCAATTTTTCACTAAATACTTATTTTCAATCTTTTAAATAATTAATTAACGTTTATTAATTAATTTAAAAGAATTAAATAATTATAATTGAGAGATGTTTTTAAAAATAGAAAAACTATTGAAAATAATTATAAATATAATTATATTTGTGATAGAAAGTAAAATTTTGTTATATTTATAAATAGTTTGATATTTTTTTATTTATAATATTTTTTCTATAATTAATTAAGGTAATTTTTTCAATTACTATTAAAATTAATTTTAAAATTACGCTGCATAATTATCCCATCGTTATCAAGTTCAATCCTAAGTTAAGAGTTCACAATATAACAGGAGTGTTATTTTCTCACTTAATCCAAAATCAAAATTAAAAAAACTTAGGGTTAAACTTGTGGCATCTATAAATTAATGATGAGACGTAAGTTCCATTGTAGCTAGGTTTTAATTGTAGGCATGGATATTGTACACAACCCAAGGAGCACTCCATTGGGACTGTGAAACAAAGGGGAAGATTATTAAAAGCTCCCAACAAACCCAGCTTCTTCATGAAAAATCTATAATGTAGTGCTTTTGTAGATAAGGGTGGTTGTGAATTAATATTCTCTAGTCAAGTAAGAAAAAGTAATTATTGTTTATTTCCTTTATATTAAAAAAATAAAAATAAAAAGTAATTTTGTTATTATTATAATTTTCTTTGGAAGAAAAGTATTTTCTTTCCTAGATTTTGGTTTAATAATTGTAATTTGGTGATGGGTTTCAACCTATTACACTTTTAGTATTTAAATTTTGAGTTTGATTTTAATTTAGTTTATTGTTGGCAATTTTAATCCTTAAATTTTGATTTTATTTCAATTTAGTCTTTTAAGTTTCAAATTTTAGTCTTTTGATCTCGAATTTTCACTAAATAATTATTTTCAAACTTGTCGTTACAATATATTAATTAGTTTCAAAATATTTTAAGAATTAAATTTAATGACTAGAATTGTAATATTTTGATATCTAGAGATTCATGAAAATTAAATCTAAAATGTAGGGACGATTTTTTTTTTGTTAATAAAGATTAATTATTGTTAATTGATTTATTTTGATTGGATCCATCAATTGTTATCCGTGACTTAAGTACAATTATTTTGATGGTGACTTAAGTACAATTGTTGGCGGTGATTAATTATTGTTAATTATGGACAATTAAATCATTTTTGTTTCAAAATGCATTTTATTTTGTATCGAGAGGTTTAAGATTTTTTTGTTGAGTAATTAACAATGTAAATGAGGATTAAGAGAATTAACTACTTTTTTTTTCTAAAGAAATTAAACGGAGAATAATTCTCTGAAGGGAACTCAATTCCCGCTTAATAACATAAACTAAGTTGATAAGATAACTAAAATGGTTAATGTACCACAACTTTGACAAAAATAAAAAAAGAAAAAAAAAAGAAAAATGTCAACTTGAGTGTGATTCAATAGGTTAGGACATATATCCGATCAAGAAATTAGAGGTTTACTTCCATATATTCACTATCCCACTTATTGTTAACTAAAAAAACTTTAACGAAAAGATCCAAATTTATGAATTCAACCCTTTAATTAAATGTCAAAGCGTGCATAACTTAATTGGCATACCCTTATGTTAGCAATCTAGAAGTTTGCAATTTGAATCTCTCCACTCTTATTCTATTCTTAAAAGGAAAAGAAAAAGAATAAAAAACCTTGAACTAAAAAATAGTAATAAAATATCATCTTAATTTTGGAGATCGTGTTATTTAAGAAGGAAGGTAAGCGAAGGTGAAAGTAATGATTTGTGGGACTATCATGGGTTGACTTAGTGGTAGTATGAACATAAAAAAAAGGTCTAAAGGGTCTTGAATTCAATCAATGGTGGCAACCTATCTAGGATTTAATATCACGATGGTTCCCTTGATACACAAATGTTGTAGGGTAGGGTTAGGTGAATTGTCCCGTGAGATTAGTCGAAATAGGCGTAAGCTAGTTTGGATGCTCTGGATATAAAAAATAAAAACAAAAATGATTCGTGGGTTGGTTTTTACGTACCAAGATGAGCATGTATTTAATATAATGGAGTAAAAATGTAGGGAAAAAAAAATCAGAATAAGACAGGAGGATTTGGTAAGATGAAGCCAACAAAAGTGTTTAAAACCCCATAAAATTATTTGATTGCATGGAATCTTAGTTTTTTTCAACTGTGGAATTGGTTTTGCATACGTGTGGGAATTGATGAAATTGTGTGTGGGACAACTTTGACTTTTTCGAAACCTTCACTTTTTTTCAACTTCATACTCCAAAGCCAATTAAAAAGAAATTTCTTTATATTATAGGTTCTTCAACTGCTCACTTTCTGTACAGAGTTGTTTTCAACTCCAGTTTTTAGCTAACACATTATAACAAGCAAACCCACCATCTCCCTCCTTCCTTCCAACCACTGTACTCCTAATTATAATTGCTCAAATAATATCTTTACCCTTTTTGTATCATTTTATAATATTCCCCTTTCTGACTCACCCTTTTGACCTTGGCTTCATTCTATTTATTATTATGGAATTATGAAACCAAAGATGTACTTATCTGATTCTCATCCTCTCTTGGAATTTGAGCTTCTGAAATGAGGATTATTAATGGCACAGTAGAAATCCGCCGGCCATTTATGGCATTTCCCTGACACGCAGATTGATTTTCTCCCAACTATTTACATATGCATCTATTATTATTGTCTGTAGAGCTCGAGAAACAGAGCTTCTCTTCCATGCAGCGCCGCTCTTTGCCTCTTCCCATTTTTCACCACGCGTCTTTCATAAGCACCGCCCAAAATTTGAAGATATATAGCCGTCTTCATCTTCTGAAGTCTTTCTAAGAACAGGGTGTTACTTGCATTTGCAGCAGAATGGCTTATTCTTCTGCTCTGTTTTTACCGTTTGTTATTGTGCTCTGTTTTTGTGTGTGCTCTGTTCAATATGGGTTTGTTTTGTGCGATGGTGATTCGAGTTTGAATGTGCTTTTGGAGATAAGGAAGTCATTTTTGGATGATCCTGAAAATGTTTTGGAGGATTGGTCTGAGAGTAATCCGAACTTCTGTAAATGGAGAGGGGTTTCTTGTGGGTCTAACTCGGCGAGTGGCTCCCTTCAAGTGGTGGGACTTAACCTTTCTGACTCGTCACTCGGTGGGTCTATTTCACCAGCATTCGGTAGGTTACAGAACCTGCTCCACCTTGATCTTTCCAGCAACGGCTTAATGGGTCTCATTCCAACAAATCTCTCGAAACTCCATTCGTTGGAATCTTTGCTTCTTTTCTCTAATCAACTCAGTGGGCCGATTCCGACTGAGCTGGGCTCCATGACGAGTTTACGAGTTATGCGAATCGGTGACAACGCACTTACTGGACCCATACCTTCCTCGTTTGGAAATCTTGTGAATTTGGTTACTCTTGGTTTGGCCTCGTGTAGTCTTACCGGTTTGATACCTCCAGAACTCGGACGTCTCGACCGAGTTCAGGATTTGGTTCTGCAGCAAAATCAACTTGTGGGTCCGATTCCGGGTGAGCTTGGAAACTGTTCGAGCCTTGTTGTTTTCACTGCTGCTGCTAACAGTCTCAATGGATCGATACCGAAGCAACTGGGTCGTCTCCAGAATCTCCAAATTCTGAACCTCGCTAATAATACTCTCTCCGGTGAGATTCCGGTGGAGCTTGGGGAACTCGGTCAGCTTGTTTATTTGAATCTAATGGGAAACGAACTCGAGGGTTCGATTCCAGTTTCACTTACTGAATTGGGTCATCTTCAGAATCTTGATTTGTCTATGAACAAGCTCACAGGGGGAATTCCAGAGGAGTTGGGCAATATGGGAAGCTTGGAGTTCTTGGTTCTGTCCGACAATCCTCTTTCTGGTGTCATTCCTAGAAAGTTGTGTTCTAATGCTTCCAGCTTACAGCACTTGTTGCTGTCTCAGATACAAATATCCGGCGAGATTCCGGTGGAGTTGATTCAGTGCAGATCACTGACTCAGATTGACTTGTCTAACAATACACTAAATGGGTCGATTCCTGATGAATTTTATCAACTAAGGAGCTTGACTGATATCCTCCTTCATAACAACAGCTTAGTGGGTTCAATTTCACCGTCGATTGCAAACTTGAGCAACTTGAAGACTCTTGCTCTGTATCATAATAATCTTCAGGGTGATCTCCCACGTGAGATTGGAATGCTTGGGGAACTTGAAATTTTGTATCTCTACGACAATCAGTTTTCAGGGAAAATTCCTTTCGAGTTGGGGAATTGTTCAAACTTGCAGATGATTGATTTCTTTGGGAATCGGTTCAGTGGGGAAATTCCGGTGAGCATTGGAAGATTGAGGGAACTGAATTTCATTCATCTAAGACAAAACGAACTTGTGGGTAAAATTCCCGCCACTTTGGGCAACTGCCATAAACTGACTATATTGGATTTGGCTGACAATCGTCTTTCTGGTGGAATTCCTTCAACATTTGGTTTCCTTGGAGCTCTGGAGCAGCTTATGCTTTACAACAATTCCCTCGAAGGTAATCTTCCTCGTTCATTGATCAATTTAGCAAACCTTACAAGAATAAATCTATCCAGAAACAGGTTGAATGGGAGCATTGCTCCATTGTGTGCTTCCCCTTTTTTTCTTTCGTTCGACCTTACAAACAATGCTTTCGACGGCGAAATTCCTCCCCAACTGGGAAACTCGTCCTCCCTTGAGAGGCTGAGATTAGGGAACAATCAATTCTCAGGTGAAATTCCGCCAGCATTGGGAAAGATTCGTGAACTGTCGTTGCTGGATTTATCAGGGAATTCTTTAACGGGGTCTATTCCGGCCGAGCTTTCGTTATGTAAGAAACTGACTCACCTTGATCTTAACAATAACCTTCTTTCTGGAACTCTACCAATGTGGCTTGGTAGATTGCCTCAATTAGGAGAGATTAAGCTCTCTTTCAATCAGTTCACTGGTCCACTACCTTTAGAGCTATTCAATTGTTCCAAACTGATTGTGCTCTCTCTTAATGGAAATCTACTTAATGGAACATTGCCTATGGAAATTGGTAACCTGGGATCACTTAACATTCTCAACCTTGATGATAACCGGTTTTCAGGTCCGGTTCCTTCGGCTATTGGTAAGGTAAGCAAATTATTTGAGCTTCACATGTCGAGAAACGGTTTAGATGGGGAAATACCAGCTGAGATTTCCCAACTACAGAATCTTCAGAGTGTATTGGATCTCAGTTACAATAATCTGACTGGTGAAATTCCATCCTCTATTGCTCTGCTGTCCAAACTTGAAGCGCTTGATCTATCTCACAATGAACTGACTGGGGAAGTCCCTCCGGACATTAGTAAGATGAGTAGTTTGGGCAAGCTGAACCTAGCTTACAACAAATTAGAAGGAAAGCTGGACAAGGAATTCTCACATTGGCCAGTTAGTGTATTCCAAGGAAACCTTCAACTTTGTGGAGGCCCTCTTGACCATTGTAATGAAGCTTCTTCGAATGAGTCATCTAGTCTGAGTGAAGCGGCAGTGATAGCCATATCCGCAGTTTCGACTTTGGCAGGAATGGCGATTCTAGTGCTAACAGTTACCCTTCTCTATAAACACAAACTAGAAACCTTCAAAAGATGGGGTGAAGTCAACTGCATTTATTCATCTAGTTCTTCTCAAGCACAAAGAAGACCACTTTTCCATAACCCTGGTGGAAATCGAGATTTCCAATGGGAAGAAATCATGGAGGTCACAAACAATTTAAGTGATGATTTCATTATCGGCTCAGGCGGCTCAGGAACAATCTATCGAGCCGAATTGCTCACCGGTGAAACTGTTGCTGTCAAGAAGATATCGTGCAAAGACGATCTTTTATCAAATAGAAGCTTCATAAGAGAGGTGAAGACACTAGGAAGGATAAAGCACAGGCATCTGGTGAAACTGCTTGGATATTGCATCAACAGAGGAGATGGCTCAAATCTGTTGATTTATGACTACATGGAGAATGGAAGTGTATGGGATTGGTTGCACCAACAACCAATCAATGGAAAGAAGAAAAAGAAGCTTGATTGGGAGGCGAGATTCAGGATTGCTGTTGGATTGGCTCAGGGATTAGAATATCTCCACCATGATTGTTTGCCCAAGATTATCCATAGGGACATCAAATCAAGCAACATCCTTCTTGATTCCAATATGGAGGCACATTTGGGGGATTTCGGCCTAGCAAAAGCCCTCGTCGAGAATTACGACACGGACACAGAATCAAAAACATGGTTTGCTGGTTCTTATGGCTACGTAGCTCCAGGTAACACCACTTTCCATGCACTTGATTTCAGATTTTGCAGTATTTGTTAGTTGATTGACATTTCCCATTTCCATTTTGCAGAGTATGCTTATTCTCTGAAGGCAACAGAAAAGAGTGATGTTTACAGCATGGGAATTGTACTGATGGAGCTCATAAGTGGGAAGATGCCTACTGATGAAGCTTTTGGTGTGGATATGGACATGGTAAGATGGGTTGAGACACGCATTGAAATGCAAAGTTTAGCTGATAGGGAGGAGTTGATAGATCCTTGTTTGAAGCCGTTATCGCCTGATGAAGAATCTGCAGCATTTCAAGTTCTTGAGATAGCTTTGCTATGCACTAAAACTGCCCCACAAGAAAGGCCAGCATCTCGCCGAGTTTGTGATCAGCTCCTGCATGTTTATAATCCTAGAACAGTTTGTTATGAGAAGATGAAAACAGATCCATATTCTTGAGAAGTCAGTTAATGGGTCAAGATCAATCTGATTTCAGAGCAATGATTTTGCTCTTTTGTTATAAGAAACTAATTTATGATATCTTTAAATAGAGAGGTTTCACTTGCAATGTCAGTTCTTTCTTAGGACTATAAAGCATCCATTAATATGAATTGAATATCCATAATTCTTAATTCCAAAGAACTGTCAACTGAAATTCAATGATGAATCATGCAAAATATTAGAAGCTAATAAACCAAACATTGTAAGAAAAAAAATACACTGCTGGACAGTGCATCCATATCAAAATAGTTTCGTATTATAAAGATTTTTGGGAATAGAACAAAATTTGAAGCCATAATGACAGTGTTCCTATTATTAATAAGACTTTGTGGAAGAATCAAAGTGACTGTCTCACCCCAGAAGTCTGTTCTCATTAGATGTATCAGCAGGTTTTGACAAGTTGGCCTAGGTTCAGATGGACATGAGCTGACTTTGAATTTTAGGTATATATGATGTATTTATTCAGGTTGACCTAGGGTTGGGTCGACTTTTGGGCGACCTTGAACCTTGGTTTTTGGCTCGAGGGAAAGGAAGAAGAAATTTTTACTAAGAAAGTATAAATATAGACACTTTTAAGAAGAGTCTTATTTAGTCTCTCAATGCTCACTCTCATTTTCTCATTTTTCTCATTTTTCTTCTCTAAGTTACTCTATAGTAATTTCTTTCCTAATGGAGACACAATTTCCATTTATAGGTGTGAGATCCTTGGACCCAAGTAAAATAATATTTTTAGATTTTTATTTATTTATTTAATATTTAGTTACATAGATATCTAATATTTACATTTAAGTTATGTTGATATTTCAAGAAACTTTAGAATAGTTAATGTTATGATCTACTTTAACATAAGGTTTTATTTCGCATAAACCCATTAGGCCAGAGTATGATTGAAATGGGCTCAAACCCCTCGTTAATAATCTCGACCCATTGAGGTTGGACCTATTTCTATTTTGGACTTTTTGGCTCCATTTGTTGTCCATCTTGCATTTCATTAAAGTCTAATTTTACCTTTAACACAAATATTTGACTTTTTGTCTATGGGTAGTAGCATATCATAAATTATGTTAGAGGGACACAATTTTATGTAAATATAATTTTAGATACATCAAAATAAATAAATATAATTTAGAGCCATTAATATATATAATTTAGATTAAGTAATATTAATTAAACTAGATAAAGTGAGCATATGTCATTGACATATGAATGTAATAATGACCATCAAATAAATATCTATGTAAGTATATAAGCAACCAAATGAAACTTAAAATATTCATCAGATCTCTTTTTAAAAACAAAATTTAAGTTTTTTATGCCATTAGTTTTTCTTAAATTACTTAAAGTTGAAAAGTATTTGTATGATTGTATGTGTATATTTGTATGATTATATTAGAAGATAGGAAAGTGGCAAAGATACAACCATAAAATACTTTGTGGTTTGTGTCTATTTAGTTTATGAACTTTTAAAAGTATCTAATATGTCCCTTATTTTCAAATTTATATTTAATATGACTCTAAACTATGAAAATATCAATTTCCAACTTTGCATCTAATAGTTAACTCACATATTCAAATTAATTGATAGGTTAAATATAAATTTGGATATTATAACTAACATAATCCTAAACTTTTAATTTTGAAAACTTGATCTTACACACTTTTTAGAATTTTATAATATATTGAGCATAAAAGAAAGTGTATTTTTTTAATTATAAAAAAGTATTAAACACGTATGTATGTGAGATGTGAGTGATCTATTAGTATTTTAGTAAAATTGGAAGTTTATTTCTTTTCTTTTTCAAATAACATTGAAAGTGTATTAGACATATTAAGGAATCAAACAAACATCAACTCAAAAATCAAATACTAAAATTCTTGAATCTTCAAAAAAGAAAAAAAAAACTAAAATTTTGAATAATAATAATAGAAAAAAACTGAATTTAACATAAAATTAACTATTTATGGGAATAACGCGCCACGTGTTACAAAAGCACTAGTAGAGAAAGCGAGAACTAGTAGACATGGGTGCAGGTGCAGGTGCAGGTACGGCCGTATAGGCTTTGGGAGTATCGTTTTATACCAAAACGACGACCTAGCTTTGAGGGAAGAAATGGGCCGCCTTCACTCCTTCCTAAACCCAAAGAAACAAAGCCCATTTAATCGACGTAAGTAAACCAGACAAGTCTCCTTTGTTGCGGAGGTTGACTACGTGGCGAACTGCCATTGGCTCGTTTCACGTGGCACGAGATTTGATTGGTGGAAACAACGCAATGAAAGTGGTTTGAGATCTATTAATATAGAATTTTAGTATGAAGGCGGAGAAGTTTGCCGGACTCTTGAAATGTTTTAAGAGAGCTCTGTTTTGATCGGGATCTAATCTTGTAAGGCTGAACAGAGTTTAGGGTTTGAGATCCAGAAGATGAAGGCGGTTCCTTTAGGTTTAGCTGCGGTTTTGCTTGTTCTTTGTCTTTCTTTTGCTCAGCTCCGAGCGTCGGACGATGAGGTAATCTGTTTGAAGCTTGTTTTGGCCTTCATTTCTTTATTTGTTTCTCTAAATTAAGATCTAATTGATTGTTCTACATGTGAAACTCCTGTTCGAATGACCTTTCTGATTTTGTTGAGTTCAGATCTTTTACGAGTCCTTCGACGAGAGTTTTGAAGGCCGCTGGATCGTGTCCGATAAGGACGATTATCAAGGTTCGTTTTCCTTTTCGTCTTTTGTGATGTTATTCATTTATCCTTCGTAATCGCTGATTATTCCGAATTGCTTCTTGATAGATGTGTATATTGGCTGATCTGTGTGTCTAAAAAGAGTGGAGGAGACAGTGAATGTGTCAGCCATTCATTTACTTCATGGATTTTGTGGAAATGCTTCTTCTTCTTCTTCTTCTTCTTTTCTTTTTGGCCTTTTCATTTCTATATACATGTTACGTAATAATTTGTATCTTGCATTTTCTGTGTGGTTAGGGCTGGTTGATGAGCCATTGTTTTGATCGATGACATGATGAGAATGACTTTCGTAATTATTAACGTTGGATGCAGTTTTATGTCTTTCATAGTTCTATCTTAATGGATGATTATATCTTCCAAAGCATTTACATGGTTGGCTTGGTATGAGATGGTTGGGGGGGAGTTGCATCGTTAACTAATTGCGAACAGTTTTATATAGCTTAAATTCAATATTGATGGTGGAAGAAGGATTAGAGGAGAATATATAGATACGTAATCTTCGTTGCTGGGTTAGTTAGAGAGAGTTGCTAAGGTAACTTATTGTTCTGTTGTGTTGTATAGGCGTCTGGAAGCATTCTAAGAGTGAGGGACATGATGATTACGGACTTCTAGTAAGTGAGAAGGCAAGGAAATACGCCATTGTAAAAGAGCTCGATGAGCCAGTGAGTCTCAAGGACGGAACTGTGGTCCTCCAGTTTGAGACTCGCCTTCAAAATGGTCTTGAATGTGGTGGTGCCTATCTGAAGTACCTACGGCCCCAAGACGCCGGATGGAAAGCTAAGGAGTTCGATAATGAGTCTCCTTACTCTATCATGTTTGGACCTGACAAGTGTGGGGCTACAAACAAGGTGCACTTCATCTTGAAGCATAAGAATCCTAAGACTGGGGAATACGTTGAGCATCATCTAAAGAATCCTCCTTCTGTTCCAGCTGACAAATTGTCTCATGTATACACTGCCATTATTGAATCTGGCAATGATGTGCGCATTCTCATTGATGGGAGTGAGAAGAAGAAGGCCAATTTCCTTTCTGAGGATGATTTTGAGCCTCCGCTAATTCCTGCCAAGACAATTGCCGATCCAGACGACAAGAAACCGGAGGATTGGGATGAGAGAGCAAAAATTCCTGATCCCAATGCAGTGAAGCCAGATGACTGGGATGAGGATGCACCAATGGAAATTGTAGATGAGGAAGCTGAAAAGCCTGAAGGATGGCTAGATGATGAGCCTGAAGAGATCGATGATCCTGAGGCCACCAAGCCAGAAGACTGGGATGATGAAGAGGATGGTGAATGGGAGGCACCAAAGATTGATAACCCGAACTGTGAGACAGCTCCTGGTTGTGGTGAATGGAAGAAACCAATGAAGAGGAATCCCGAATACAAGGGTAAGTGGCACGCCCCAGAAATCGACAATCCTAACTACAAGGGAATTTGGAAGCCTAGGCAAATTCCTAACCCTAGCTACTTTGAAATTGAAAAACCTGACTTCGATCCCGTGGCTGCAATTGGAATTGAGATCTGGACCATGCAAGATGGTATCTTGTTTGACAACATTTTGATCGCGAAAGATGAGAAAATTGCAACTTCGTACCGTGATACCAAATGGAAGCCAAAGTTTGAAGTTGAGAAAGAGAAACAGAAGGCTGAGGAAGCAGCTGCTGCTGGACCAGGTGGTCTCGCAGAATACCAGGTAAGATCTATCACAGGTTTAGTTCTCTCATTGATAGAAAACACTAGAAATGTCTTTCACTCATGCCTGGCTTTTCTGACTATCCTGCAGAAGAAAGTATTTGATGTCCTCTACAAGATTGCAGATATCTCCTTCCTAAGCCAATACAAGTCAAAAATAATTGTAAGTGAGCAAATCTCATGTCTTTCTCTGCATTTATGATTTGGGTTGTTTATTTAGTATGCCCTATACTAAGTGTGAATGTGTGAATGTATGTGCATATGTGCATGCAGGATGTCATTGAAAAGGGTGAGAAACAGCCAAACCTCACCATTGGCATCATAGTCTCTATAGTGGTGGTTTTGTTCACCATCTTATTGAGGCTAGTCTTCGGAGGGAAGAAGCAAACGGTGGGTGTTAAATATACCATCTTTATATCTTTTCAACAAAGTTGGTTGGCTTATGGAGTTTAGGGGATTTACGTTGTTTCTTTGGTTTTAGGCAAAGAGAGAGGAGAAGAGGGCAGTAGCTGCAGAGAGTTCCAGCGATCAAAGTGGCAATGGAGAAAAGGAAGGAGATGAGAAGGAAGATGATGCTGCTGCAGCACCCCCTCGTAGAAGGTCTGGTGCTAGGCGAGATAATTAGACGGGAAGAATCGAGTCTTTTGCAATTTGCGGTTCAGAATGCTAATGTTGAAAGAAACTAGATGTGATTGTATGCTGATTCTTCAATTTTTTTTTCTTTGGAGGTAGTCATGAAGTATACTATTTTGAGGTTTAGATATTGATGAGATGTTTGTGCCGATTGCGAAACTTGGGGCTGGATGGGGAAATTTTAGGGGAAAAATGCTTTGGATAACTATTTTTTAAATTTTATTCCTCTTTGCATTTTTCCTTTTTTTTGTTTTACAAATTTCGTTGGTAACATTCTTTTCCCTAAAAAAAGGCCTCTCTTTTTCATCTAATTTTCTTTTGAGTAGAAAGATCAAGACTCATACTTACTCCCCAATAAGATTAGTCCTACAAGTTTGTGATTAGTTAGTCAAATGATGAATACCGAATTTTTCTTCATTTTTGGTCATGATTTGCTTCTAAAGTTTCTCCTGAAGGCCTTCATCTTCTTGAGCATCCTAAGTTTACTTGGGCCTTAATCCAGTTTTATCTTTATCACCTGAAAACGATGGAAGTAAAAGAATTGAATGTATTATAAATTAATGGAATTAGGCAGAGGTAAGTACAATTGATAGGTTCGAATTTCATTCTCCCTAAGTTCATGAAATTAGGAAAAGAGACACAAAACCAAAAGAGAAGAGGGTGATTTTGATGTTTAACTAAATATGTGCCTGCGATTAGATTCAAACATATATTTTGCCGGAGGTTGGAGTTAGTCAAAACAATTAGTGCAAATTACAAAAACCAATTAGATCTTTTTTAGTTTCAATTTTAAAAAATTGAACCCTCCAAATCAAATTACTCCTTCAAATTTAACTTATATAATTATATAAATTTAAATGGTAACATTTGTATGATGTTCAATTTTTTCATTTGTATGTCCAATTGCTATAATTATCATTACAAGGTTAACTCTTAACCTTCAATAAAACATTGTACTAAGAAAGTAAAACCCCGTTTTTCCGTTTTTTTGTTTTATGTTTTGAGTCCACCAATAACCTATGTGAAAATTTTGAACTAATGACTTTAGTCGAGATTATGATGTTGGAGCAATCATAAATATGGAAATCTAATGCAAAATAATAGAAAATCTAGCAAGATTTAAAAGTATTTGTAAATATGAACATAAATTTAAACCCTAACAATTAAGTATTAACTATATAAATATATAAGTGATAGATATGTATCAATTTTATACAATAAATTTCTAAGGTTATGTATTACAAATTTAGCATTCTTTTATATATATAAGCAATAGATATGTATCAATTATAGATATATATATATCATTGATAGACTTAGAAATGAACTATCAATGGCAAACATGAAAATATTCTATCATTGATTAATATAAAAATATTTTTACCAAGTATATAGAAAATGTTGTCAATAGCTATTAAAATAATAGTCTATCAAAAAACTAACATGGATGGATACACTAATTGTCTATTAGTAATATACATAAAAATTTTTAATTAGCAATAGACATAAGAATAGTTGATTAGTAACATACATCTAAAATTATGTCATATTTACAAATTAATTATTTGTGTGGCATATTTGCATATAGGACAATTGATTTTGTCACCCAGTAAAACTTGTGTTGAGTAGGGAAATTATTTTAAACCATTATTTTGCTAAAGGATGACTTCTCTTAATCACTTGCCATATACATTGAAAATGTTCATTCAATTTTGTTTTAGAGTTTAATAGGTGAAAATTCAAACATTTGACCATATTTTTTAAAATTATGAATCAAAATTAGTTGAATTATTTTTAGCTTCGTTCTGTTATTCACATTAACATTTAATAAAAAGAAGAAACTAATAATAATATGTTAAATGATTCTCCTACATTGATCACAAATTTAATTACTTATATTTATAAATAAAATTAAGACGAACCTAGCTCTATGTTCAAATTTCAATCTCCAAATATATATTTTTTTCTAATTTAAAACTATAAATAAAGAATAAAGAATAAAAATAAAATAGAAACTAAAATTGGAAGAATTTTTTTATATATAGCAAAATGAGTCAAACTATTTATAAATATAGAAAAATTTTACTGTCTATTGACGAACGATAGATAAACGATATTCAGTGAAATTTTTTTATATTTGTAAATAATTGGATAATTTTTTTATATTTGTAAATAATTTGATAATTTTTCTATTTATTATAATTTTCTAATTCAAAATTACATTTGAAGGTATTTTACATATTAGAGGATATCATGAATCTCCAATTACGAACCAAATTGGGGGGCACTCGTTTTCTGTGGCCACGGCCGTTCTTTGTGTATATATCGAGAGATTGAAGAGAAGATGCTAAACAGAAGATCCCGCTCTGATGTGCGATGACCAAGTTTTGGTAATGGGAAGTGGAGTAATGGGTTCTCTTCCATTTGACGGCACTAATTAAGCACGCATCTCCTAATTTCTCTCCATTTGGCCGTCGCTTCCAACTTTTTTCTGTGCGCCGATTCTCGGCTCTACTCTTTGAAGCTCGATTTCGTGGTTTGAATGATTTGGGGAACCTGGAGAAGATTAGGGATGATGGGTGTTTGAGAGCTGAGGAAGCGAAGCTATGGGTACCGGTTCCAATTCAAACAATGATAATAACAACTCAGTAGGGTGGAACAGAGCTGGGAGTTTGATAATGAAGACTTTGGTACTGGTTGGAGGTGCCCTTTTGCTTAAACGCCTTACTAAGTCTACAACGCGATGGGATCATGCCCGCTTTGTTTCTCAGTCCCTTTCTGGCGAAAAGGTTTCTGATTTCAACCTTCTTGCAAAACCCCAATTGCGTTACACTCTTTTCCTTTCTGAATGTCTTGTTTTCTTGTTCTTGTTCTTTTATTTATTTATTTAGTTATTTTATTTATTTATTTATTATTATTTTTTAATAGTTTTCGAAGGAACAAGCTGCTAGGGATCCTGATAATTACTTTAATATCAGGTACGTAATATGTGAATGCTGTTTAGTTGCTGTGAATTGTTCGATATCTAGTCCTCTACTGAATGATGAACCCCTTTTAAAATTCTATTTAACTAGGGCTTCATTGTCCCCTCTGAATGATGAGTGATTTTGATTCTTGTGTTTTAGAATGATTACGTGCCCTGCAGCAGAAATGGTCGATGGTTCTACGGTGTTATACTTCGAACAAGTGAGTCTAGCACTCTTCTCCTGCTTGGTAATATTCCATTTAGCAGTTCTCTTTATCAGTCCTCATTTTGTTTTGTGTTTTGATAGGCTTTCTCCAGAACTCCTCAAAAACCCTTTCGCCAGGTATTGTTATTTTCTGACCCTCTTCCCCTTGAAATTTGGAATTTATCAAGGAAAAGAAAGCTAACCATCGATGAACTCCTATGTTTAGTTTGCTGAACGTTCCTTCATTATACCTATTATAATAATTCAATTAGTTCTACGGTTGCAGAGATTTTATACGGTGAAGCCTTGTTCAAAAGAGATGAAATGTGATGTGGAGGTGAGTACATAATGCTGTTTTGTAGCTGGTGTGAACGGATGATATATATTCCTATGCTATAAATTTCTGAAGGTCTATAGGTGTTGGTATGGTTAATTGTAGCATTTGCAACCAACATTATGGCTTGCTTGTAGTGTGTAACATGCATATTACGAAGAGTTTCTTACATTTGTTCACTTTGCAGCTAAGCTCATACGCCATTCGGGAAATGGAGGAGTACAAGAACTTTTGTGATCGGACAAAAGACCAACGTCCTCTTCCCGAAGAAATTGTTGGGGTTAGCCATCCGTTTAAGACTTCCATCAGATTTTCTATTGCTTGAATATAATTATACAAGTTTAACTCAAAATATGTTATTTTAGCTTTTCAATTGTCCTACTCTTAGTCCTATTCCTGACCTACCTAATCTCTATTTTACTTGAGAATATATGGCACAGAGTTCTCTTAGAGCCGCTTAAACTCAGAATAGTACCTGGCCTTAACCTGTCCAAATTTAGTGCCCAATTTGATCAACTTTGTTTTTACCAGGGCCTCAAATCTATGTATATACATTAATTTTTCATTGTTGGATCAAGTAAAAAGCTGAAGTTTGGTTCTGAGCAGGGAACTAAACTCAAGTAAAAGTGGGATTTACTAGTGAACTTAACATGGCTTCACAGTTAAGACTTGAGAAAATAAAAAAATGTGAATATGAGCATGGATATTGGACGACATTACCAAACCATCCACTGAAGAGAACAAAGTTTGGTAGTCTCAGTAAGGCAGTAGGTTGAACCATTGGAACTGCAGCTGTGAATCAGACTGTAGATTTGAATGTATGGATATATGAGTTTGATGCTGATCGTAATTACTTGGTCTGGATTTTGAATTAGCGGTTTTCTATCTTTTCATCAATTTATTGGCCTGGTCAGGTTCCTTTTCTAGTTTTCTTACAGTAAGTTCTAAATCTACTGAGTAATGATACCCCATTAGTGCATAGAATGAGCGGTTAGGTGATGAGATCTACTCAGATTAAGTTAAAACAGGTCAACATAAGTTACTATACCGCAGCAAATGGTGAAGATAATCATGGTTGTGAAAAATAGTGAAGAAGTAGACATTAGAGTCTTGATGCCTCCGAGGCTATCTATCTATGTAAATGGTTTGTAGTTTGAATGATTTGACCTTGCTCTCATTCAATATCATCTTGCTTGAATCATACCGGAGTTTTTTGTGAATCTTTTACAAAGCTCTCGTCTATAGTTTTGTGGAGTTTATAAGAACATCATTATTATTTTTACTGTAAGATCAGAACGAAATCCATTCTTGTTTGTAAGGTATTTCGTACAATAGGTATTTCATCATTCTTAGATTAAGTTCTGTTATTCACTGAAACTGAATTGGATGTAGCTGAATGAATCTCATACAAATCTAGATTTTTATGCACAGGATATTGCGGAGCATTTGACTACATTACATCTTAAACGTTGTGATCGTGGAAAACGTTGCTTGTATGAAGGTTCAACTCCTCCTGGTGGTTTTCCAAATTCATGGGTAAGATCATCCGGATATCTATGTTCATCATTCCATATAATTTGTTTGGTTTTTCTTATCTGTGAGAATGCGAAGAGTAAGACTCAAAAATTAGTTATCCCTACTGCAAATGTTCCAGTAATAAGTATTACTCGCCTTAAGACTCAAAAATTAGTTATCCCTACTGCAAATGTTCCAGTAATAAGTATTACTCGCCTTCCTTTACCATTGGCCTTTGTTATTTGACAGAATGGAGCAGCCTACTGTACTTCCGAAATTGCTATCCTAAAGAATAATGAAGTACATACCTGGGAAAGGGGTTACGATGAAGATGGAAACCAGGTTTAATCTGTTTTACATACTTCGTATTTCAATTTCACAAGAGAGAAAATGTTGTAAAGTGGTATCTACGGGAGGGGTGGGGATGAGCCTCAAATAAATTTAATGTATGATCTGCTGCTCATTTCAGGTTTGGGGAACAAAAGAAGGACCTTACGAGTTCAAGCCAATTCCAGCCTCTAGTCTCAAGGACATGTTTTCTCCATTAAATTTCTCTCAGCAGTCCATGGAGAAAAGAATAGAGGGTTCATTTGTCTTGCAATAATAGTCACCTAATAATTTTTTCTTTATCTAATGTAAATTTCCATCACCTTTTCTATCTGAAATAAAATATTACATTTGCTTGTTAATTTTTTGTCTCTCTCTCGTTAGTTCTTTGGTCAAATGTTTTCTTATGTGTTATTACAGTCGAAAGCACCGGTCGAATTCTTGAAGCAGGCAAAATGGCTATCCACTGCTCACTCTAGTAGACCCGCTCATCAGTGGACATACCACAAAGTTCACTTCAGGAGAAACTACACACCAACTGTATCCTCATTTCTCATCTCAGATATATCCCCTGAAGATACACCCATAACTTAGCTTAGTTATATCTTCCAATGTTCAAACATATCATGGCCAGAAAGATAAAGGACTTTTGCAGGAGAGATAGTGAATAAAGGCTTCGCTTATCAGGATAACTTTGAGCAATATTCTTGTCCACCACAGACATTACTTAGAATGATATTGGCTACAATTTCCAGTCTTTTCACCCATTGGAGTGGTGTAACGGTGCTTTACAACATATAAGTTACATAATTGAGAGTACTCCTAAAAAGTGTGTAACTCTTAATTTCTTTGTCTTGTATTATATAAAATATAAAAATTCATAGTTTCGGTGATTTTTGGGGGTCATCCAATTCATCTACTCTACGTATCTTGTCACTCAATTTTTAAAAAACCATGGCATAACTTTTCAACTTTTTCTGAAGAGTTTAGTTGTATGATTATTTTTGGAATTAAAATGGAGTTTACTGAGGGTGAGTCAAACATATGTCTTAGACATAATATTGGTAGCTTTTTGTTTGTTGGAGTCCGGAAGAATTGATCTAGAGAGAACAATCATGTCAATTGTAGATGTTCATTTTGATAGTTGAGTCACCGTGATCTAATATTGGTTAACAAACTTGAAACAGTATAATCTCATTTCTTTGATATTAAAAAGATGACAACATTTCACTAGAAGGTTGTCAGTGTTCAAAATCACAGTACAAATAACACTTAAGACAACAACACTGAGCTTTGCAATTTCGCTTCTAACTACTCAAAACAACATTCTTCTTCAATGGATGGCACTCATTTTCTCATCTTCAGCAAACTAGAAGACAAATAGAGCTTTGCAATATCGCTTTGTAAGTTCTAACTACAAAAATAAACATCCTTCTTCACTGTATGGCACTCATTTTCTCTTCTTTATGCAAAAGTTTATTCCCTAAAAAAATAAAAAGACTAAACAAGTCCAATGGGTAAATAAACTATCCAGATGGGGAACTTCACGCTGTTTTGTGCAATCCAATGTTGAGATCAGAAGATATGGAAATAAGAAGGGGGAGAGATTGAAGCCATACGGCCTTGAAGACTCGTTTCTGATGAGCTCTTATGGATTGAGAAGGCTTGTGCAAATTATACCGGATATCAAACAGATGGATCACAGGGTCGGCGGAGCCAGATGTTAGAATCAAACCATCAGGCGACCAAGCTTGATTTATCAATGCTGACTGAGATTCACTGCTCTTTTGCTCCCACCCGAAGGCATGTAGTTCTGTCTGCCTAAGTCTGATATCATATAACCGAAGTTGCCTTCCTGGAGTGCTGCACGCAAAAGATTTAAGAAAATAATCAAAGTAGTTGTTCAAGTTTTCTCTGGCTTAATGGATATAGGATTTCTTTCTTTTGGGTAAAAGAAACATTTCATTGATGTATGAAATCAAGGGAGAACTCCAAACACTTGAAGGTGATTAGGAGAACGCCAGTTATTGACTAAAAATATAAGCTAAAATGAGCAAAAAGATGCTTTGTTCTATAAAAAAGAAGAAGAAGAAGAAGAAGGAAAAAAAAAAAAAAACAGTAGACAAAACCAACTCAAGAGCCAAACAAATCGTCTTCTTAGCCCCATAGACTCCAAGGCTTAATCGATATAAAATTTCAGTCTAAACCTATCGTAATTTCATTGGGATTCTTATCTCATCTCCATAATTCTTTCAGTGGAAGCAAATGATGGAAAGATCTGCAGGGGCTTTCAATTGGCAATATAAATCTCTGAAACAAATCAATACTGTATTAAAAATTGTAAATTTGGCCCAATATAGTATTTCATTATTCGCTTTGAATATTAATTTTGCTCACAAAATATTACTCGGAAGTCCACGTTAGGTGAAATCCTCTAATTTAATAGATCTTCGAATGAGAACTAAGTAATGTATTGGCAGCTCCAAAAACTGGAATGTTGGCCCTTGTTGCTAATGAGGTTTGGGGGTTTATGTTGGAAACTTATGCTCTCTGCAGGAAAGTTAATGCTAGTTACTATCCCTTGACCCCTAGTAGTTGGATGAGAACGTTCCCAATCCATACACCATTTCAAGTGCTGCCTGCAGGTGGACAAGTGGTACAGATGCAAGTTAACAATTGTTGTGGGAGGTTTCTTGGCTTCATGAAAGTCCATTGAGGCTGCTGTTTCCGAGGCTCTTAGGCAACTTTTTGTCAACCTTTCCAATTTTATCGGATGTCCCTTAAGGAGTTTCAGGGTGGAATCTTGAGTTCAGAAGAAATCCCAATGATTAGAGATGAGTGAATGGACATTCTAGCTGAATTGCTTCAAGATGTTGTGTCGTTTTTAATAATTCTTCAGAATCTAAAAGGTGGGGTTTTGACTGTAGAGGCGTCTGATACAAGAAAATCCTAGTTCTTTGGTCTCTTGCATGATCAGGGCTACTTGTAAGCTAACATTCCTAAAAAAATGACGTTCTATATGTGGGTACGCCCAAGAAGATGAAGATCAATTTCACACCTTGCAACAAAGTGGAACAGATGATCACTATTTACTCTTTTATCCCCAAGTTAGTGTTTTCTTGTAAATGGCCAGAATCATCTGCTCTTCCAATCGATTTTTGCAACTAAAAGTTTGGGAAAGTTGTAGAGTCAATCATCTATACATCTTTTAGGCCAAGAGATTGATAGCAAAATATTGAATTAACTTACTGGTTTTAACTAAAAAACTATCCTGATGGATGGGTAGTGCCCAGAGTAGCTATTTATGACCCTATGTAATTTGCGGATTGCACGAAGACTAACTGTTGACTCTCATCCAACTTCTTTGTGGATCCTTCCAGAGAGCAAGCTAAGACATGTGGGCCAATAATGTCATGGCTTTCAGATGAATATTGTGGTTCGAAAAAAATGGAAGGGTGTCAAGATATGTGCCAAAATATTTGCAATTCCTATCTTAGAACTGAAGAACAAATGTAATTTCTTCTGGGAATAAGTTTGCAATTCATTGTAACACGTTATCATGTTTACCTCTGATTTTATGTCCAGCATAAGGAATCACTCTCTGTTACTCAACCGCTAGAAATGAATACAGAAAATTTACTGCACGACTAATAAAACAATACAGCACAGACATGGTATGGAAATCTGGGATCACTTAATTTATACACAAGACAACTCATATTCATAGCAAGCACATTCTAGTATAAGAAAACTTACCCCGTTTGGACCATAAATAGGTTAAAATCGCACGGATTAGGCAATATACTCATGCATTTGCTTTCTATCTGATGCTTAAACTCTGTTCTTCCAACATTTACGTCAAACCCAAGTATTCTCTTGTCTGCCCCTGCAGAAAGTACGATTGGCTTCTGCTGCATCCCTGCAACTCCCATCACTGCTGAAGAGTGCAGATTTCTGTGCAACGCCTTTGGCTTCCATATTTTCCCTCCATCTCCCTCTTTCCATTGTATGACAGCATGATCACTTCCACCAGTGATAAAAGACGTGCTATCCCAAGGCAAGAAAATTATGCTGTTGATAATGCCCTTAACGTGAGGTTTATCCTCAAGGAAAGTAACACGAGCTTTCTGTCAATGTAAAGACATACTAACTCACCTTAGTCCCAAAAAAACTCAAATTAATAACTTTTAAATATGGTAAGGTACAATTTAGCTGTCTTGGAAAAGAGATGTGCATCTAAAAATCATAACCTTGCCAGAAAAATGAATGGCAAAGGTAAACGTTGATTTCTAATATAAACCATACCCCTTCACTTTTGTTCAGATTCATGATTGAGACCTGAGAGTCCCCACCATCAGCACTGTAAACAAGAAATACACGATTGCCCTCTGGATGCCAGGCCATATCTTCCGGCCATCTCCTTTGTTTTGGAGATACACAGTCGGCGGAACTAAGTAGAGAGGCACTTGACCTGTGATAGATGGAGTGGATAAAGAGGAGATGGACAGACACAGACACTCATAAGCAACTTTATATTTGGGTAGAAAATGGAAAAGATTATGTTACTTATGCAATAGAGAAGAGACTTTAGTTCTGATGACATCAAGAAGTGCCTCATCTAGATATACTTCAAGCCTCAAGGGATGGACTGACAAAGGTATTTCACTAAACATTTTGCAATAAGTTAATAACATTGTACAAAATTAAAAATTCATTCCTCCAATAGGAGACTACATCCACATTAAAAATGCATTTTTATACTCAAACTATATACCTCACAGCGATAGATGAGCATTTGTACCCTCAGTCAACTACAAGCATCATCTTAACATGCACAAAACTATGCATATTCATTTCTGTTTGATAGAAACCAACAATGATATGGTTATACGTTCGTTATAACATTAGAAGATAAATAGATGTCTCATTCAGAGAGGCTTTTTACAAACACGTACTATGTTCCAGATTCACCCAATTGGCATTGGCATGGCAAATAGTTCTTACACAAACCAGAATGGTCATACCTTATAACTCTAGAAGATGACAGCTGTAGATAAGATATGATATAGAATAAAGTGGGAAATAATCAGCACTCACCCTCTAGCCTGTAACTGCCACAAGTTGACTACTCCATCCAGGGCACTGTAAAACATAAACATTTCAATACCACAACAAGGTTAAACTTGTGTACTTAACTAGAAGGCTGGATAAGGTAAGTATACCTTTTGGAGGTTGGGACCCTTCCATTAATGAAACTTTATTATCCAAACCTTTCAGGTGAGATTTTGTTAGGAATACTTAAATGTGGGATCCTAACCTTTTTTTGTTCATTCCATCATTTTGGGGGTGAAGAATCAGAGAAGTAAGAATAATGAAAACCGCATAATATGATGATTAAGAATAATTTGAATATTTAATTTGCCTTTCCTTCCGGTGGAAAGCTACCTTTTATCAATTTGACCCAAACATACGGCAAGCCTAACCAAAGATGAAATACTTTATGATACTTCATTATGGAATCTGAATTAACCTTAACCTGAAGAATGTCGTGCCACAAAGTATATACGGATTATCTTCTTAATCACTGTACAATTGGCAGTAACTGGAGAAAAGTGAATAGGTGGATTTCTGAAGAAGAGAAATTTCACTTTCCCTTCACGTTTGACAAGACACTTGCCTTAAGGGCCAAATTATTTTTAAGGAACTGGAGCTGCCAGTCATAGTTTTAAGTAAGGATGCAATGAGCAACACTATTAATTAAGTGTATAGCAACACTTTTAAAGAATGGCAAATATAGCAAAATCTATTCGTGATATTGATAGACTCCTATAGCACTATCATCGATAGACTCCTATCAACTCCTAAATTTTGTAAATTCTTTTGCATTGTGATATATCAGCTAATACTTTGGGCCCTTGCTAACTGCCCTTTTAAGTAAAGGTTTGTTTGTTCTCTCCAAGCATACCTGGTCACAAATAGCTGTTCATTTACTGGGCATGAGACGAGACTTCTCAACTTTCTCTTATGCTGACTGGAGATGTGATTGCTCCCAACGCAGCGGATTTGAGAAGGTGATGAGCTGCTACGTATTAATGGAATCAACTCTTTATGCTCCTTGAACTGCTGTTCTGGAAAAAAGAGTGAAAATTTTAGCAGTTACTACAAAGGAGTTGTTGTTTGTTGAATCAGATATGCATAATAATCATAAAGCAAGTGAATTAGCAGCTGAAAACTGAAACTAACATAGAGAGAATATTTGAACAACGAGAATCCTACCAAGCTTCCGTTTTGTCCCTCTATCAGAAGTGTTCGAAGTTTCTCGAAGAGAAGAGTTGCCAATATTTTTGTCCCCTTCAACTTTAGTTACATTCTTAATATGAGAAGGACTTGATTGAGCCCTAGAGCTATTTGAAGTCTTCGCTCCATTCCCAGCCAACGCACTGTTCTGTGAAGTCTTTGGAACCACAGCCGGAATCACAAGCTCTGGTTTCGACACTGGCTGGGGTTTACTACCTTCATTTACCGTTTGCTCCACTTTCACACTTACAGCTCTACTTTTCAGAGAATCTCTGGATGGCACTGCATTACCCTGACGTCGAAGCCGGGCCAATTTAGATTCTGAATCACGCCATCTCTTCTCCGCTTCTTCAAGCTGCAGAAGGTTACGAAATTAAGGTTAAGTAGAAAATGCTGAAAAGAAAAACGGGAGAAGAGATTCCATGGATCAATACAGCAATTCCGTAATTACAATGTTCAGTTTCTAGTCACGTAAACCAGAAATTTGTCTTAGGTTACAGCAAAAGTCGAACGAAAGGAAGTGAATCAAAAATGGTATGAGGTTGTTGAGATAGAAAGACCTGTGAAGTGTAGTAGGAGATACGCTGCTTGAGATTTTGAACTTCACGGCAACGATGATCGATGAGAGCGACCAAAGCCTCCTCTTGCTCTTCCTTGCTGTTGGTTCCGTCGTTGTCTTCCACAGGCTCCGCCATGTTCTTCGCTTCTATTGATGTTGATAATGGTAATATGAATTGCTCATTTCTCCCTTTCTTTTTCTTTTTTCCGGAAGCCCTACAAATCGCAGGTGTGAGCTTTGTGTTTGTGTACCTAAACCCAATTGTTATAACCTTACATTCAAATGCAATTGACACGTTGTTAATATTTCATGATGCCAATAAATTTTAGGTTTAAATCACTTTAAATACCCTATCTACTCTACGATTTTAAACCATTTAATCTCTATCTAAAAAACATTATTAACATTAATGAAACATTTGTAGATTGATTAAATTTTTTAGAGTTTACAAGCTTCAATTAATCAAATATCATAAAATTAAATCATAAAAATTCATAAACAACCAAAATAAATACTTTGAAATTTTATAGCTAGTGTAGAAGAAGTTAAGAATTGACAAAATGAGCTTAATTTAGCAATAATTAACATGAATTTTCATTGAGATCATATGTTTTAAGTGCTAATGTACTAAACAAGATGTTGATGCACAAAGTTGAATTGTAAAGGCCTAAATTTGAAGATTTTGAGAGAAATAGCAAGTATTAGGATTTTAGAATGAACAAGAAATTACCCCTTTTAAGGCCAATGGAGATTGAAGCTAGGCTAATTAAAGGGCTTTCTATGTTGTTGGGTGGGGCGTGCTTGACGCATACCCCTTAGTCACGCCAACCCAATCTTTTGAATCTTTGGCCAATTTTCTTCTTTCTTAGGGCTCAATAGGGTCTTGAGTCACACTTTAAAGCTCAAGCTTTTGTCCTTCTTGAGTCTGATTGGCATTGGACCCATTTTGCATTGACTTTATCCTTGACTTTCCATTCTTTTTTCTTAAATCTATCTCTTAAGTCCAAAATTATCTGCACACATTATATATGTATATATTTTTTAAAAAGGGTCTAATCCAAGTTAAATATTGTAACGTTTATTCCAATGGAAAAGATCTAACTCATAGTTAATCTTTTAATTTTGGAATTATCTACACATGCAATGTATAATTTTTTATTAATCAATTTTGAAAAAGAAAATCGTCAGAGCTTAAAATTAGGAAATTTATTTCGAATGGCAAAACTATTGAAAATATTTACAATTAATAACAAAATACACAATCTATCGCGGTCTATCGTAGATAGACAATGAAATTTTTGCATATTTATAGATATTTTAGTTATTTTTGCTATATTTGAGAAGAGCCCTTATAATTAATTATAAGAAAACACAATAAATTAGATTTTAAATTATAAGTAAGCTTAATTTTTTTTTTCTTAACAATATGTAGAATTGGAGAATTGAAACTCATTAATATATTATTATGATTATAGATTATACTAACAAAAAATCTGTGATATAGATAAGAAATCAATTCGTTGTCTGTCTTTCTATCTTGCAATTCAAAATCAACATATTCATTGGATAACTCAAGAATTATTAAGAAGTCAATTGTACAAACTTTATACCAATAGTTGGGTTCATTTTAATGGATATGGATTCAATAACCTATATGTCTCTAATACTTTTCTCCTTGCATCTAATGGTGAAAAATTCTCCAATACATTGTGGTGGTCTCTTTTTGTCATTTTTTTTGCTAAATTATAAAAAATCTCCATAAACTTTACATTTTGTGTCAAAAATATCCTTGAACTTTTAAAATTTTAAAAAATATACTTCTCGTTGGTTTTCGATGGAATTTGTTAAAGTTTGTTAAAAAAAAAAAAAATCCTAAACTTTCAAAAGTTTTAAAAATACCTTTAAACTTAAAATTAAAAATAAAAAATAAAAAATACCTCAATCAATACCATACGAACAAAAAAGGGTTAATACCTAGTTGGAAAAATAATTCTAAAATTTTACAAGAAAAAGTTAAAAAATGCTCGTTAATTGGGTGATATTTTTGTTAGAGATATATAAATATATAGATAAATTAAACTTAAAAAATCTTTTAATTAATTAAAAGATATTATCTTTAAGTTTAAATTTAGTTATAAATATCTTTTCAAAACTACCTAGATATGGAAATGCATTATGAATGGTGGATCCCTCCTTAAATATAGTGGTCATTTTTAGATAAATTCAAAAAACAGTCCTCTTTCAAAACTACACTCAATGTAATTCTTCTTCAAACTATTTTTAAACTTTTAAAAATTTAAAAATATTTTTGATACATAGGTTTCAATTTGAAACTAACGATAAGGATATATTTTTTTAAATTCAAGTTGAAAGTTTAAAAAGTTTCTGAAACTTTCCAAAGCTAAAGGACCTATAAAATTTAGGTGAAAGGTATTTTGTATAATTTAACTTAAAAAAAATCAAATGAAAAAAAAAAATAATGGTGAAACGATTCGTTTAAGACCATCCCGTCGGGAGTGGCATTTCTGGAGGGAAATAAAGGCGGATGAAAACAGTGAGACTGCAGCAAAATTCCGTAAATTAACTCCAGAAGCCTCTGCAATGGAAACTGGGATGGAAGAAGACGACTCCGCCTCCGAACTCTTGAGGGACAGATTCCGACTCTCCACCATTTCTATTGCTGAAGCTGAAGGTTAATTCTCTTCATCTTCGAGCCTCTCTTGTTTTACATGTAATATAAGCTGAATGCTAGACGAATTTTTCATATTTTTGTTTGGCTTACTCTATTTTTTTTTCTTCCAACTGTTTGGTTTGTTCTGCAGCGAAGAGAAGCGGCATGGAAATTTCTGAACCCGTGATGATTTGTGTTGCTGATTTAGCCTTCAAATATACAAGTTACTTTACTTTTCTTTTCTGCCTGTTTTGAGTCTGCAATGTTATTTTGAGCACTCTGTTTCTACATGACTACACCTTATATAACAGCATAATATATTGATCACTGAAGTTGCTAATCCTACCATTCGGAACACTTTCATTCTTCATTATTTTAGATAACCTAATTGCTAATTCTTTTAATTTTACATTTCTATATAATTTAGCATGCGTTCGGTTTGTTGGGACGCCTCTCTGTGCTGTGTTGTTAAATTGTGTGACCTAGTTGGAGGGAAACTGCATAACTTTGGTAAAGTTTAAGACAGAAAAGAGTTTCCAGAAGAACAAATGATGGAGAGACTATTGTGATAACTTAAAGAATGTCTTTGCACGATACTTTTGGATTCTAATCAGATGTTCTTATAGTTCATATAAATGTTTCTTTCGGAATGAGGGACAGTGTCCCTCATTCTACCTTGAGACTTACACCTTACAGTGATCATGTTGGGTGTAAAGCCTTAACTCTCGTTGTATTCTTGTGGGAGCATATGCCTTAGGTAGAACCAAAAATGGCGCTAATCTTGAGACTTAGATTTTGTGCTTCGCCTTAAGGAATACGATAGGAAGAATAGTCCTAGTTGTATTCTGTTTCTTTGTTTAGATTTCAATCACGTAAAGAAGACATATAGTTATTATTTTAATTTATATCAATATATTAGCGTCAAGTTCGTTTTCTGTTACCGATGAATATTCTATTCATTATCTAAAAGAAGCAAATATATACTTATACTTACTTATATCATATGCATGAAATTAGTGTATTCCTTCATCATAGGCATGAATGATTTGGTAGGTTTACAAAATTTCAACCAGACCTTGAGTTCATATCTTGGTATAGGGTCACACTTACGTTTGTAGTCACAGGGCTAACATATGAACCGCCAATGGTGTGTATAATACATGCAAGGAAAACAATTTTTTGTCAATTACTCTGCTGCAGTAGTTCTAGTTGCTAACCAGCAAGGAAAGAAGATAATTCTGTCATAGTTGTGTTTACTTTGTTTTTATGATTCTCAAAGTGTTGCAATGAGATAACGGAATGATAACTTGTGTAGCAGAACAGTTGGCAAAGGACCTTGAGTTATTTGTTCAGCATGCTGGTCGAAAATCTGTGAATACAGAAGATGTAATACTATCAGGTTAGATGGTCTGATTCCCAAGTTGTTGTTGTTACTGTCTAGTTATATTTAGTCCATATGCAACAGACTTGAAGTAATACATAATTGCCTGAACCGCTTTGCTTCTGCTTCATTTTGGTCTCAGCCCATAGAAACGAGCATTTGGCTGCTATATTAACATCCATTTGCAATGATCTAAAGACAAAAGAACCTCAAAGTGAGAGAAAGCGAAAAAAGGCACAAAAAAAAGAAGATAGAGATAGAGGTGCAGTGCATATTACCGACGCCTAATCACATCTCCCATCGGGCTGATCTAGTTAACATGGGTGCATACCAACAAGCAATGGCAATAGCTTATGATCTCTTTCCTTTTTCTTGGTTATACTAATTAGTAATACTGTTTTCACATCACATGGGCCTATGGAGTTCTTCTGATTTAAAGGATAAGCTTCTGCACCATGCAAATTCATTTGTGTTTCCAAACGCAGGAAACATGGCTTTTGGTTTGTTTTAGGTATTTGAGATTGTCGAAGCTTGAGTTTCAATGTTCATTGGTGACCAACTCTGAACGGGGTGATAAATTGCTCTTTGTAAATCTACAGCACAAATGTATGATTTAAGACTTTTAGTTAAGTACTCAAATTTGAAGCATATTTTTGCTTGTGCATGGTGCAAATATAATAGCCTAGTTATGCACGGATTACAATGGTTCATATCTCTCTCTCTCTCTGCTTTGGAAGAAAGAACCAATTCGTTTTATCAATCCATCTTTCAAGCAGCTGAGAACTCGAGTTGGAGCGGGGGTAGGGATGAAGTTGAATGTGTTTGAACAAAATGGATGAAAACACAGAGTGAAATTATCTGGTCTTTTTGTCAAGTGGATGGTTCACAAGGTCGAGATTATCAAGTTATGCCCATAAAATTGCTAACACGATTCTCTTTGCTAAAAAACATGGAATAGCTATACAAATCGCAACTTCAAATTGTGTCAATCATCTCAACAGCAAGTCAATGCATATAATATTTCAGAAGATTTTACTTCTGAATCAACAATGAAGTTGTTTTCTTGATGAACAACATAGAACTCAGCCTAAGAAAAAAAAAAGCAAGGTAAAATGTGATTGAAATGGTTCAGGTTGTCAAAGGACATGCATTCTTTACTTGTCTCGCAGATATCTATGTCGTACCATTAAAACCAACTGAATCCAATAAAATTGCTTTTATCTGCTCGGGATGGACATCTTGACCTTCGCTGCATTGCTGAAAATATGTACTTTTATCAGTCATAAGTCATAAGGGTCGAGTCATGTCATCAAGTAAACATGGATAAAAGGTAAATAAAAGAATCTAAGTGTTAATGTCAAAAAAGAAAAATTCACCTCTGCTCGAAAAATGTCCATGGCAAAACCATTAAAGCAGCTAATCACAGCTTGTTGGATGTCCAATCCAAGATTATCTAATGCCCTAACTGTGGAGAGCAAGAGACCCGGTCGACGACCACAAAACATGTGTATATTTACTGCCCGTCCTTCTCGTACCCTAACTTCGACCTATTAGTACAGTAAGATCAACAATGTTTTCTTCAGATGACAAGGTCATAGCAGATAATACAATTGCGAATACATGAGTCATGAATCATTTGAAAGGCAAAGGAAAGTTGTTCCAAGACAAGGAATTTGTTTACCCTTGCAGGTTGGCCATTTGGGCTGGGAAATGAGCTAGGACAAAGCTCCTCCTTTATACGACTCGAGAGGCTTGGCGGAGTTGGAGTCAGCGGGTGGAAGCTTGCACCCGGCGTCAAGGCTGCCCCAGATGGGGCAAACTCCAATTCATTATGGAGGTCATTGATTCTTTGCAGTAGTTCCTTCAAGTACTCAATTGCATCCCCAAGAATTGAAGCTCTATCCATCTAGTCATTACCAAAGGGAAAATTTTCCATTATATATTGTTATGAAACTTTATGAAGCAAAACAGAGAAAAAAAGTAGAGAACCTTGAAAGAAACTTTGTACAGTTTCATAATGAAAGCAACCACTACTACATAACAAATTCTTATATACATGGTTACAAGGACCTCTTGGAATATTCCCTTAGCATATAGATCCAAAGGAAAGAGGGCAAAGGAGAGATGCTTTCACCTCTTCAACTCTGTTCATTGGTAATTTAGAAGGCTAACAAACAACCAAACAGTGCATCATTCAAGTATAGATCTTTTTGTCCTTTTTGATAGGGAATGGGGGAGGGGAAGCATAGAGATAAATAAGTTTAAACAGAGAACACAACATGATGAAAATATCTGTATATCAGTAGCAAGTGTAATGAGACTAACCTAGACTTCATTAGAAACCTAGTTTGAAAGTTCAAACCGAGAACCCAAAACCCAAATGAATACCAACACAACTGACACCAGAAGGATAACGGAGCAAGGAAAATCACTTTGATTGCACACGAGACGGCTGAGGAGAAACGGAGCGTTATCGGAACTCAATTAGGAATGAGAATGAGAAGGAAGAGAAAGAGGACAAGCCATATGTTCTTTACTAGTGGACTTATAACATTCAAGTGGCCTATATTCACGCATCACCTACATCTCCATTTATGAAATATAGAACTACCAAGATGTGGAATGAGTTGCAATCATTCATATGAATTTGAAGCAATTTTGGAGCAGTTAAAAAACGAGGCTTTTGGTATAAAGAAATGGGGAATGTTCTTATGACATTGTGAATCTTAGAAGGCGAAAATATCACGTGAAATACAGACATGAAACTAGGGAGAAACAAAGATAATGCCAAGAAATTCATTCTTACTTTGCTGATTTTTGGAACAACGGACCTCAGCATGTAGAGCCTATCATTGAGCTTCTTCCTCCGGCGCCTCTCAGCCATCAAATTCTTCGCCGGAAGTCCTTTCTTCTTCCCCTTCTGGTCGCCGCCGGTTACTGTACTATTGGCGTTAGATGTATTTCCAACATTTCTACCACTCTCATCCAATTTAGTGTTAGTATTCTCAGTAAAGTCATCAGAATCGTAATTAAAACGAGATGTGTCGATGCTAGTATCTTGCAATTCATCTGCATAAATCATTTTCCTCTTCTTCCCATTTTCATCACCCACTTCATTTTTTCCAATGCCCCCTTCAATCCTGTTTGAAAACCAGCCGCCATCGGGGCTCAAAACCCCCAAATTGCTTCCCTTATCAGCTAAACTCTTCCTTAGAGCTGCCCTCTTCTGAAACAGAGTTGGCTGAGCTCCCACTGTGGGAAAAGATTCTAGTGGTCTCAAAAGCTTAGACCGATTCAGAAGCAGAGCATTTCCCAAATTCTCATCGAAACTCTGGAATCCAGCTAAACCCGAACAATTTTCAGTCATTGGGGACACATTAGGGGCTGTCAATTGAGAGCCTAAGCACAAATTAGGAGTGTTCATCTGGCTAGTTGGGCTTAAATCAGTGAACCCAGTTAATAACCCACCTCCATCGTTGAGCAGAGTCGAAGCATTTGAAGCTTGGACGTCAAGAAACCCAACCTCTGCTCCCAAATCGAATCCATGGTCTAAAGGGTTGTTAGAAATTACCTTATGAAGTGAAGACAAAGTGCGAGTTTGGGGTAAAAAGAAGCGCAATTGAGATGGGTCAATGTTATTGAAGACAGAGGAAGAAGGGGAACAAGAAGAGGAGGAATCTCCAGGAGGGAGCAACAAATTGTCAGGTGGGTCGGTGAAATTCTGAGAGAAGGTAATGTCATTGATGTCGGTGTGGTGATTATGGTTATGGAGGGCATTAGCAGAGATGCACCAGTCGTCTTCAACCTCGAGCATGGATTTGAAGGTAGAGAGAGAGGTGATTTCGTCCTTGTTGTCCAAAACAGAGCAATTAGCAGGGTGGTTGAGATGGTTGTGGTCGCTGTTGTTTTTAGTCCAAGAAGCAGAGTCTTCATCGTCGCGATTTTCCATCCAAAGAACGTTCCCAACTCTAGAAAGCATGTTGATGAAGGGTGGAGTTGAATTTGTGAGGGTTGTTTTGAAAAGAGTTTCTTGGGAATGGGAAAAGAAATGGAGGAAAGCTGACAGAAAGAGATAACTGCAGTAAGGTGGGGAGGAAAATGAGAGAGTTAAAGATGAAGATGGAGAAAATTAAAGAGAAGAAAACAGGAAGGTTGCAGAAGGAAAAGGGCATTATCTTTTTGTTTTTCTTTTTTCTTTTAAATATTATTTATTTATTTATCCTTTGGGGGTTATACTTATTGGGTTTGTTACTTACTTTGTTATTTTATCAGAATTGAATTGAGGCGAAAGCAGAAAGCATCTCTCTTTTTTTTTTTTCTTTCTTTTTTTTTTGTATTTTTACGAATTTTTGGGCAAACAAACAATGACTGACCGTTACACTAATTTGCTTCTAACAAATATAAGTGTTCATTTTAGGTCCACTTGTATTTCCTATATATCTTTCCTTAGTAGTATTTTCCAGGTGAATTTTTTTATTAGAAAAAACACTCACATTAGTGTAATTCTTTTTTTCTAATTGGATTATGATCAATTTTGACTTGTAAGATACTTTTAAAATGCACTTTTAGAGTTTTGATTGCAATCAATTGAGAAAATGAATATTTGATAACATAATGAATTTAGAATGAATTTGAAAAAAAAATGAATGGTGAGTACAGTACTTTGAAATAAGCTGTTTTGAGAGAGCGTTAATTAAGTGCTTACTCAAAAAGCATTTTAAAATATTTTTTAAGTGCTTTTTAGACTTTTTAATATCACTTACTATCTAACTAAG
This sequence comes from Citrullus mucosospermus, assembly GCA_030954485.1. Taxonomy (NCBI): domain Eukaryota; kingdom Viridiplantae; phylum Streptophyta; class Magnoliopsida; order Cucurbitales; family Cucurbitaceae; genus Citrullus; species Citrullus mucosospermus. The sequence continues at coordinate 4,158,479 of CM062057.1, read as the reverse complement.
CACAATGAAAATGAAAAAATAAAATGCTAAATAATAAGTTGAGTTCTTAAATTTTCACATTCATGTCTATTTAGTTTCTAATTTTTTAAAAATGTCTCATATAGATCTTTAAATTGTCAATTATGTGTCTAATAAGTTTATAAACTTTCAAATTTGTATTTAATGATATTAGATATAAATTGGAATCTTTTGTTAAATGAAACTCTAAATATTTTTATTTTGTGTTTGGTAGATTTGTGAAATTTTTAAGAAATTGAGAGTATAAAGATTAAATTTATAATTTTAGAACTTCTTGTCAAACTGTAATTTAACAAAATAAAATAAAATACAACATAACGAGTTTATGTTTTAAAAAACACAATAACACTAAATTTAAGGAGGGAAAATCAATTTTCTCTTCGGCAATTTTCACATTATAAGAGATTTTAAACCTAGATTTTTCTTTTTTTGAGGTACTTATAATATATATAATTGATGAAGCATTAGAGAAAAACAATACAAAAATTTTGTGCAATGATCAGTCTTATGCATTACTTCAGCTCAATTTTATGGAATGCTAAATATTTGTTGAAATTCGAGAGTCTTGGAAGATTTGTACATGCTTTTTATTAAAATTAATAGTAGAATTTAACAAAAATTTAAAAAGAATAAAAATTGATATACCATGTCAACTTCAATTTCAAATATGTTAGTGGTTGTCTTACCCACAATGTTATTTAATAGCAGTCTTCATCTCAAGACAAATTTCTATCTTTGCCATGACTTACTTTAATTCAGCAAATCACACGCCACAAAAAACAATGTTTTACATGTCCTTAACTTTAAAAGTTGTAATTTCCCACTTTGTAACTTTGAATTACATAAACTTAAACTAAAAGAAGAAAAGAAGATTTGTAAAGAAGAGAAATTATTCAGTGAGGTCGTCACAATGTAGCTGACAGTTTTTCACTGTTAGATTATGAATAGAGGAGCTTCAAAATTTCAAATTCAACATCCACGTTGAAGCGAACTGATTGATTGAATAACTGTCGTTAAAAAGAGGGCAAAAATCCTTGAAAGCTGGGAATAAAATTAAGTTAGATGGATGACATAATAATGTAAGAGCCATGCATCTCGTGAAGCCTTAGTTTTCACCGCACCTACTCTTTTCCCCAAATCAAAATCCCATCAATTAGGCTTCCATTTTCCTTTTACCTTCAACAAAATATTACTCATTCTCTGTTTCTCAAACCATATAAGAGAACTGAAATAGAATAATTCATTTTTTAAAAGAAAACCCCATTGAAAGAAAGGGGTTAAAGAGTAAATGGAGAGGAGTGGAAGTACGAAAGTAAGGAGGTTTTAATGGGCAGAAGGGAAATGAAGGGTTAGATTAGATTCAGCTGAAAGAAAGGGGGACAAAGGATAATAAATGAGGGTTGCAGAACAAAAGGAGCCATTAATATTAGTGGAGCAACCTCGTGAAGTCAGACAATGGAGAGAGATGAAAGAGCAGGCAGCCATTGAGAGACGGCCTAATTGTGTGTTTCTTTGGTTTTGAAAGAGAGTCCCTACTACTTTGCAAATTGTTTTAATAAATGTTGACTTTATTTTATACCAAAACCATCTTCACTGAAAATGATGGATCTACTGATTGCTCAAATGGAAATATTGCTCCGTCTCTGACTCTCAGGCTGTGGCTCACACTGCCCATGTGTGTTTGCCTTGGCTTGCACTTTCTTTGCATGATTAATGCTTAATATCGTATTTTTTAAAAACTACCAAAGTTGGACAGTTAGTGCATTGAATACAGTGAATGGTAAATTTATGGATGGGAGAGTATTCATTTGACTTGTTGATTCCAAAAATTTACAGCTTTCTAGGCTTTGAAATCTAGTAGATTTATGATTAATTCGAATTTCTGGTCAAATTGAGAGAATACTTTCTAAGAAGAAAATTCAATTCAATATAATATTCAAAAGGCTGTATCATTTATGGCCATTGCATATAAACAGATAACTAATTAAATCCAAACTATAGTTAACTAAGGAACATTGTGGGAGAGATGACATGACTATATGAGTCCGAAAAAATAAGTTAATATTAACTAAATTCTACTAACTATGCTAATTATCTAAAGTCTTTATCAAGTTTTGCTAAATGGATCACCACAACTCAACAACCTTACTTCAACAAGATTCTTTCTATAGGTTGTACAGGTTGTACAACTGTGTCCTTAAATTCTAAGCATCACAACTCAATAAATTGTTAGAAAACAACTCCCATAATTTATTGTGGGCTAAAAATGAACTTTTTAGTTTCTACAAATGGATTGTTTCGAATTTTCATAGGAGATTGAGCAGAATGTTTGGAAATAATTATTCCAAAGCACCTTGTGACACGAGAGAAATGATGATGATGATAATGAAGAAAAGAAAAAGGTAAGTTAAAGAATTTGGAGGCTTTTTTTTTCTTCTCTTTCTTCTCAATCATATGTTTTTGGAGGGAGAAAAACACAAATTGGAGACTTTAAATTATAAAGGAGAGCTAAACTTAGAAAAAAATCAATTGAACTTTTGGGTGAAAGAATAGGGTATGAAGTCCATCTATCATACAAGCCACAAGGCATTCTAAAATAACACTTCACTATAAACTCTCAGTTGAGGGGGATGTAATAGAATATCACAAAGGCACAAGGATAGAAAATAAATGTGCAACCACTCTGGGAAAACAGGGTAAAAGTAGAAAGGCGGTAGAGAAAATTTGTTGAAAAAAAAAGAAAGCTGACATTTGAGTCCATATAAACGCCAGGGATCTTTCAGGATAATGTGTCTAATTCTTTTGCAGATTTGTGATTACTGAGTGAGAATGCAGAAGATTGATCGATTTCCTTTCTAGATGCCTCCCAAAGCTGTTGTTCTATTCCAAGCTTTCTGAGCTCTACAAGCCCTCGTTCAACTGCCAAAAGAATACGAAACTTTAAGCTATTTCATGAAGTTATATATAGTTGTGTTATAGAATAGAAGCTACATTCCAGATGATAGAAGCAAATCACAACAGTATCTATCATATTTTTAGATAGAGTACAACTCCCTATATTGATGATTAGAACATTTGTTGGTTTTTAAAAATAATCTACAATGTAGTTAGATCCCCAAATGAGATAGTTTTAGAAAGCTATACTAGGGGTTGCCTTTTTTCTTTCCCAAGGATAGGAATCGCACTTCTTTTCCTTGTGTAAACAGGCAATTCCAGTGTTTTATGAGATTTTATACAGAAATATCAGTAATGCATCCAAACAATAAGCGAATCAATTTGTAAAGATACCATGATAAAAATTGAAATAATAGATTAACACAATACAAGACTAGAAGAGCTTTACAAAATGTAAAGATATCAAACGAAGTAAGAGCGGTAATGGAAAACATGAAGCATACCATCCACGGCATCATGTGAAGTTGGAGGCTGTCCACTACGACTGATCCAAAACTGGAGCCGCTCATCTGCAACATCCTCATCCACACCATATGCCTTCGCTCTTCTCCAAAAGTATGTAAGCCAAGCCTGCATAAGTTTTCAAATTCCATCAATTTTGAAACGAAAATTTTGCAAGTCTGACTCATGCAAACATGAGTTAACAAAAGATGCCCGATGTTGATTTTCGTAGGGACAAACAATTGCCAGGATGCCAAGTTACAAGTATGTAAAGCAGTTCATAAATAGTTAAACGAATAATTTACATTAGTCTAGGATACTTAACAGGTTAATAACTTTGGACAAAGAAATGAAATGAGGATCTTACAGAAAAGAAAAGGGAAAGAAAATATGCCCATAGCCTGTAATAACAAACATAATATTAAATGAGGACAAGCAGAAGATTAAATACTTTTGGGCACCGGAGTTTCCACATTTTTTCACCAAAGGGATATAGGTTTGTTCGTTTGGTTGGTTGCAATACATTCAAAAGTGGTTCTATCAATTATAAATATGTTTTTATTTACCACATATTTTGAGGATTTTCAGTTAAACACTTTGAATCATTTTTGGATAATTCATCTCTTAAGTGTTTCCAACGTAGTTGAGATATTCAGGTGCACCTACTGATCCCTTAACCTCTAGTATCTTGTTAAAAAAAAAAAGTCTCCCCAAAAATACACACTTCAAATAATTAATTTTTTCAGATGTGCCTATTGAAAAATCAATGTTATTTAAAAAAACATTTTTCACCAAAATCATTCCAAACACACTAATAATGGTGTAATGTAAATCCCAAAAGGACAAATAAAAGTAGGAGGTTCACATAGCACAAACTAAATAATCCTCATGACCAACAAGAAAGATGAGACAGATAAAACTACCTCCTTAAAAAGAACATCTTCAGCTTCAGCTTCACTTAGTTCTGCAAAGAGAGAAGTTCAATCATGAAATAACTCATAAGCCTAACTTGCACTCCTTTAGTCCTTTTTTCCATCCTTTCTTTCTTTCTTCATTTCTCTTTTCTTAAAAAATTTTCATCCTTTCTTATTCTTGTTCTTATTGTGTGAATTGGACTCTAAAACCATTGCTTCACTTAGTCTTCTTGTCTGAGGCTAAGGTGTTTGATTATTTGGTTCTAATATTTTAGATGTCTTTTTTATTTAATTAAAAATATGGAAACTACCTTTTTAGTCCTAAGTTTTTTAGAATAAGTGCATTTGGTCCTTAAGGTTTTAATTTGGCCAGGTTAGTCCCTCACTTTTGAAAACTCCCTATTTTTTAAATTATTTAAGTATTTTTCAAATATTTTTAAATAAATGTTTGAGTAATTGTTTTAAATGGCAAAACTGCTAAAAATATTTTTAAATATAGCAAAATGTCAGTAATAAACCGTGATAAGCATTGATAGACTACTATCATTTATCACTTTCTATCGGTGATAGACACTAATAAATGTCTATCGGTGTCTATCACTAACAGACAATGACATTTTGCTATATTTGTAAGTAAGTTTGCTCATTTTGCTATATTTGAAAACAACCCTAGATATTTAAGTTAAAAATAAAAAATATGTGTTCTCTCACTTCCAATCCTCTCTCTTTTTTCTCCTCCCACACCCGCCATTGTTAACAGCCCTTTCAATTTAAACAAATTCCAGCCTCTTTATAATGGTTTCTTTTGCTTCAAACCTAACAAACTTTCAAATTCCAGCCTAATAATAGGGTATATGTAATTAGTTGCTGTTATGTTGCTGAAGTTAGTTATTTGTTAGTCTGTTAGTAAGCTGTTTAATTATTGTTAAATTTCTCTCTAACCTCTCTGGATTTCCTTTCTATAAGTACACTGTGATTCTCAATAATAAAGATCAGAGAGAGATATTGTTCAAGACTCTGAAATTTCTCACCTAATTCACAGCTCCCCTTCAATGAAGTTTTTTCGTCTAAAAAAGATTGTTTGAAAGAGGGATTTCGAAGGAGAGGGGAGCATGAGGGGGAGTTTAGTGACGGTGGATGGAGGAGAGAAGGTTTAGGGGCGACGGGGAAGAATGGTGGAGAGAGGATTGGAAGTGAGAGAGAAAATAATGTCTTTTTTAATCATTTAAATATGTATTTCAATAATTAAAAATACTTAATTAGTGTAGAAAATAGGAGGAGAGACTTTTTAAACCTATTTTTTAAAAGTGAGTCTAAAATGGCCAAATTGAAACTTTAAGGACTAAATGCACCCATTCTGGAAAACTTAAAAGACTAAAAAAGTAGTTTTCCCTGAAAAATACTTCTTAAATGATTACTATTACAAATACTTCTAAAATTGACAATTTACTAAAATTAAAACCGTTCAAAAGAATTTAAAAAAAATAATAAAAAAAAAAAAAGGTGAAATAAAATGTATGCAGGGATAAAAGTGAAATAAGATGTATGTAGGGAGAGATTAGTGAGAGAACATGTTTGCAAAAGAAAGAAAGAGAGTAAGTGTACAAAGCAATTAAGATAAAGGGTCGCTCATGAAAGATTATAGATAAATTGTTAAGTCAAAACGCACGTGACAATGACTCTCCCTCTAGTTTTAACCTAAGCATTATACCTACATTTGGAGTAACATTTCGTACATTGACTCTATCAAGATTGATCTATCAAGTCAATAGTGTCCTATACCCTTATGATCTTATGCTTCATCAAGCCAATCATGCCCTATACCCTTACAATCTTATCCTTCCACCACCAACCATAAAATGACAAATAGCCTAATACAAAGCTCTGGCTGCGCTTTTGATCTACTAAACATCTAATGAGTGTAGTGCATAAGGTACAGCAGTCAACTTACCAAAAGCCTCAGAAAACTTCGGATCAGCAAGTGCTTTTGAATCTGTGATTAAAAAACAAAAGAAAATAAGCAACTCTATGTGTGCCATTCCTATTAGATTCAATTGAAAAATCATCCAGTTTGTAATAATTGCAAATCAAACTCTTGAAGCTTTAAAATAATTCTCGAAGTTTTGATTTTAAAAAGAATTGCTTTGGTCATTGACCAAGGCATATATAAGTAATTCATCCATTTAAAGATCGACATAAAATGGTGAACAAACCTTTGATTATTCAAAGTAGTAATATATCTTATGACTAATTGAGAAAGGTGATTAAAAATTCATTAATATTCAAAATACCTAAGTAATCTGGAAATGCAATTGTTCAGGAAGTTTGGAAGATAATAGAAACTCTAGACCCACTAATTAGGACAAAAAAATTAAAAATTAAAAAATAACTGAATACCTGATTGATGAATCAAACTTGGACGTCTATGTTGTGCCAATGCAAGCACAGTTGCATCTTCAACCTTGGGAAAAATTAAGGATTTTGAGAGAGAGATTAACATAAGGACATATCAATAATAGCAAGAAGGATATAGCAGAATGATTCAAGCAGTAAAGAGCTGTCATTCGCATCTAAACTCAGGGAAAACACAAAAATAAATAACAGATAGAGTAATTATTACAGGTATCATAGAGAGTACTAAGGTTTGCCCAAGAACACACAAGGGGGTGGCATGGAGGAGGTAGATAAGTAGGGGAGAAATAGACAATAACGAAGTTTGGAAAAGAAAACCTTTAGAGATGCTAATTCTCTCAATCCCATTTCAACTGAAAGCATACTCTCAATATTTCCTTCCCCGGAGAGATCATTTAAGTCCTGGATGAGCTTACTCCTATCTTGATCATTTCGACCTGAAACATGGATGCCCAACATTATTTTTATTGATCAAGTAGTGAGGACTAGATAAAAGCATTGCATGATATCAAACAACGTGAGCCAAGAGTTGAATCAACCTTCAGGCTCCTCCTTAGCCTTCTGTCCTGCAGAAATTACAACTTCGAATGGCAAAGGAGCTAAAGAAGACCAATACTCATGTTTTGAGATTGCTATATCCGCACATATGCCTGGAAATAAGCAAACCAGTGAAGAGAGGCCCCAAAAACAAAAACACTACAAACATGAAGAAGACAAATTCTTGCAGCATATACAAGTGGTCAAGATGTAAAATTATTAAGAACCTTGTAATTTACAAAACATAAATGAAAATAGAGGGAAAAAAAGGCCGAGGAAGATATTAAGCATCGGCACCCCAAAATCTATTGGGGAAAGAGAAAAGTCATCCGCTTTCTTCATCTGCTTTCTATACAAAAGTACTAGAAAGGTGATCAACAATCCATGACTAAGTTTTAGGAGAGGAGTACAAAGGAAGAAAACATCATTCAGAGTTTTACTATTTTTTTTTTTTAATATCCGTGAGTGTCCGGACCAGCTTACGCGCACCTCGACTAATCTCACAAGACGACCCGCCTGACCCTACAACATTTGGGTGTCGAGGAAATTAATTCCTAGGTAGGTGGCCACCATGGATTGAACCCTTGACCTCTTAGTCATTTATTAAGACTATGTCTCCTTTTTACCACTAGGCCAACTCATGATGGTTGAGTTTTACTAATTTTCTTAAAAGGGAACAAAAAAAGACATTTGAAAAATTATAATTTCTTTTGTAATTTCATACATAAAATTTGTTTCTTATATATATATATATAAATAAGGGTCTCTCTAGTCTAGTCTCAACCTCCTTAAAAGCTAAGCAATCTTAAAAAATAATTAGAAGGAAAAAAAAAAATTAAATGATCATATCAGAGAACAATCCAAAAATTGTTACAAAAAGCCTCCCAACAAGAATTAGAGAGAGCAAACCAACAAGGCAACAAGCCAATGTTTTATGATTTCGCATCTTTCCTCCCACAAATCTTGATTTCCTTAAAAAGTACGCTGATCCTTCATGTCCAGAGTCTCCATAAAGTACCTTTGACCATATTATAATAATTTATAATCTAGCTTCTTTTCCAACTGAATACCACAAAGCATAAAAAGGCACATTGTTCTTCACTGCCATGTTGAGGACCCATGAACACTTGAATCCTTGAAACACTGGCACCAAATTTTTCTCTTATAAGAGAACAATGAAACAAATGACTGAGTTTCTCTTCAACTTTCAAACAAGAACCGGATCCAACTTGGGCAAACACCGAGTCTCCAAACAAGGGGATCTTCGTTGGAGTTTCTCGGTAGAGTTTCAGCCTTCCAAATATATTAACTACGCTAGAAGATCAACTTTTCTGGTATTTAAAATTCCAAACAGCAAATACAAAACTCATGAATGGAAACGTACTATACAACCTACCAATGTGCTTTAAACAAAGATCTACCCAAAGAACCAGCTGCATCCAACACCCACCTTCTTTTATCTTCCTTTTCAGTAACTGAAATGCCCTCAACCAGCAGTGAAAGATCACAAAATTCACCCACTACCTCTTTCCTCATATTCTTCTTACAAATACTTTCCATGATTTTGAATTTCCTTCCATACTTCAAAAGTAGACCCCTCTTGATTCTTTATTAATTTTGTAAGAAATGATAACCACTTCATTCCAAAAAGAAACCAACCAACAACGTAATGTGCAAAGGGACAAGGTGCCCCCTCCCTAAACCAAAAGGGTTAACAAGAACACCTTAATACTCCACCAAGTGCTTTTTGAATTTCCTTTTGGCTTTGGCTTCTTTTTTTTTTTTTTTTTTTTTTTTTTTTTGAACTTCATAATATACAGAGTTTTTATGTTACAAACCATAATACCATTCCAATAAGCAAAGAACTTAAGCCTTAAGAAAGCACACAACTCAAGTATGTTAGTTGTGAAGCATTTATAAACTAGAAAGTGTTTCTTACCATATTGAACAGCTAAGCCCCAATAGCGAGCGAGCCAACACCTCTTTAAAACAACCTCCTCCTGGAAAAAAGAAAGATAAAATATGAATATGATTGAAAAAGAATTTCACAGCAAAAGTATTTTATAACTGAACGTAGATATTGCTTCTATAGTTAAACGCTAACCATCTCTTCCTGTGTCAAAATCATTCTCTGTGTCATTACACGAAGAGCCTTTGCTTCAGACTCTGCTTCTCGGAGTTGTTCTGTAGCTGCTGCTGACTCATCTTTTAGGTTCTGATAAAATAATTACAATGCTATACATCTGAAACCAGGACAAAGATTGAAAACACTCAACTAGTTATGTAAATCGAGGTTGTGATTTTTACCTCGATTTCTGAACGAAGGGCAGCTATTTCTTCATTTCTACTGTCCTTGGTTGGTTGCGCAGCTTTGAGTGCAGCCTGGAAAAAGAATAACAGTCAGGTTTAAAAAACAAAAAGACAAAAACCAAAGACGAAATGAGGTGCTTCCAATGTAACAAATGTCGACTTGGCCCATTTCCTAGAACTAGGATTAATAATGTACAGGCCTCCAATATATAAATTACTTGATTCCTTAAAACCTATTCTACATGCTTTATGCAGTTAGGATCTCAACAAACCTCTCTTTGACGCAGGGCTGCTTCTTTCCTGCAAATAAATAATGTGAAACTATAAGACCTAAAAATTTTCATATAGAAAAGGAAAAGGCAACAGGATGCAAACATACCTGCTCAATAATTTAGCTTCCAAGGACACACCCTCACCAAGAGTGGCAACCTATGAACGTATTAATACAAAAATAGTAAATATTAGTCAGTAAATTATTGAAGAAAGGGATGTGAAAAGCTTGCAACAAATGCAAAAGTTTAATTTAATTCAATGAACTGGTTACCTATGCGGAAGTTCAAAAAACAATTAGCCGACCAACATCTCAAGATACATGCAGTCATGCATAATGGAAGAAAAGACACTCTAATAACCATTAAATTCCCACAGCCATCTTTCTCAATTAAAGCACTGTGATTTACTTATTTTTCACTTTTCAATCAACCTATTATCAAAATTTGAAAAAACAAGAAGTTAATCAATACCTGTTTCTCTAGCATTCTAGCTCTAGCCTCCGATTCTTCCCGCTTTTCTTCTGCTAGTCGAAGCTGTCCAACAAACTCGAGCGTAAATATCAATTGAACATGATATTGAGGGAACTGATATTCATATTTATAAGCTTTCCTGAAATGGTAAGCAGACCTTTTCAAGTATATTCTCGTTCTCTTCTTGTAGCATATCAAGCTGCAAAAAGACCAAAGTCAGATTCAGTGCATTGACTCAAAAGTTATGGTGTGATTCCATCGAGCAAAAGACGAAGTCATTACACTGAGGAAATAGCTTCCTCCAATCCAATGGAAGGGCGATCTTTCTAGTGCAAGAAGGAGAAATTGATTTATACATTAAATGTCATACCTCATCACGTAGTGCAGAAGCTTCCCGCTGATCTCCTGCATCTTTGGAATTGACCTGTCCAATATCAGGTGTGAACCTGTCACAAAAATTTGGAATTGAGTAAATGGAAAGATGCACTGCCCCATCACGTAGTGCTAGTTCGTTGAACTAAAGAAGAAAGCGCACTGCCCTATTTTTCATAACTATAAGCTCCATTATTCACATGTATTTGATAAAAACAAGTTTGCATATTATAATAACCTTCTATCTCCATTCCTATTAGAAGGAGGTTCAATTGGAGGTATGGAGACTGGAGTTCTAAGTGAAGGTTTACTCAGTGGCATGATCGGGGTCGAACGCACGGATCTACCAGTTGATGTGGATCGAACTTGAGGAACATGCTCTACGAAATTCCGACCTAACTAATCAAAACACCAGAAATTCCAATCGCCTTCTCGTTAGATAGTGTAACACATGCTAATGCTAAAACAATTCAAACCGCCGGAAAATGCTCCGCGCGGGATTGATCACAAACTCTACTGTATCCTAGAACAATTCACAAGAAGCCAAAGCTGCTAGTGCACAGATCTTTAAAAACATGATAGAAAAAGGAAGGTAGAGACTAGAAAAGCTCGATTCAACTACCATTCCACAACGACACAGATAAAGTATCAGGAGAATTGACATCAACCAGTCACCTAATTAGATCAGAAGAGGCAGGGACACTCGAAATTACCGCGGGGGACGGAGATCTGTTAATCCTTGGACCCGAAATCGTATGAAACGAATTGGTATTGTTACTATTGACAACAGTAGGATAAGACGAGTGACTACGAGGAGGAGGTGGAGCACCGAATCGAAAGCTGAGATCATCGTCTTCATCGTCGTCCTCTTGGTCATGCGTGGAGGCCATAACCTGAGCCAAACGTTCAGCAGCCTTCTTGGCGGCAACATTCTGGGCGCGCTTGATGGTGGAAGACGCACCCAATCGAGACTGAGGATGAGCCGGCGACATCACCGGCGAGGACGATCCTGTGCTGCTGGAGCCGCCACTCCACTGCCTGGCGTAGACTGGACTAGCAGGTCTCCTCCGATCCATTTCCGTTTACGGAATTATGCAGAGTAATTGATCCGCAGTTCCGAAATTAGCAGAAATTTTCTCGGGGCTAGATTTTCTCGAGAAAATAACCAAGAGAAGAGAAACGGTGGGAAGAGAAGGAATCGGGGTTGACAAACAGGTCGTGAAAGAAATACGGAACAACGTCGTTTGATTCGGATTCACGATTTCGTGAACATGGCATATAATCATGGAACTTCTTTAATAATTATCTAAATATCATAAGTATATTCACAATATTATATACCATTTTATATATGTGAAGAAAAATTCTAATTTGTAAATATCAATTGTCATATTTTAAGTTGTTAAATTTTCCAACTATTTGAAGTTGACGCTGTCGTGTTTAGGTGTATAATGGACCTCGTGTAATTAATTACAACTAAAGCTTGTTATCTAAACAAATAAAATCCAACTAATTAAAAACAAATAATCAAGACTTTATTTGAAAATGATTTTACTTTTTTTTTTTGTTTTTTTTTTTTAGATAGACACAGATAGTAATCTATTGTAAATAATAAAATTTTGTTATATTTGTAAATATTTTGGTACTTCAGGATGGGTGGAAGGAATAAGTACAATTTTGAATAATGTTTTACTTATGTACAAATTAACAAAAATTAGATTTTTAGATTATTCATTGAATGATAAATCATTACAAATGACAGAGATACACAATTTAAATAACAGAAGATCCAATATTCGAAAATTGTGTCAAGAATGACTAGAAAAGTGGAAACAAGATCGGATATAATTTGATCGTTATGAGAAAATCCAAAATCTTTGTAGACAGAACCAATCATTAGTTCTCAACTATGGGCCAATGGAATCCTATACATAAATCAATTAATAAAAGAATAAACAAAGCTTTTATCGTGTCGTTTAATTTATATTGGAACTCTTGAACCCAAGACTTAAAGATAACAAGTTCTTTGTTATCAAGAATTCCTATAGTTGAAAACACATATATATTTCAATTTTTAGTGTAATTCAAATATTGGTTCAGAATTTTAACAAAAACAAAGAAGTTTATAAGTAGTAATATTTATAAGGTTAAATCTCAAAAATAAATAACCTTCAAGCATGTCCAATCAATCAAATCATGTCGAAAGTTGTCAATGTCTAGTAATTAAGATTAGTACACGATTGACATATTTTTTACCGATTAATTAGAGAAGTTTTTAGGTAATCTTTAAGAATTCGAGTAAGGTTGTTTGTTAGGATTGAGTTTGTAATTGTAACATTTTCTTAATATATGGTAACATGAGCTTAGCTCATCAGCAATTGATATACATTTCCTCCCAAGAAGTTAGAAGTTTGATTTCCCATCATCGTATTTGTTGCACTAAAAATTAAGGGGCACTTGCAGAAAGAGGAAAACATAACACATTAATTAGGTCTATAGCCCCGACTTATTACTTTTGCAAACATGACAAAAAAACAAACCCAGCCTGTGTGATAAATCTGATACACTTGATACACGGTGATACACTTTATACACTAATGTCTTAGGTTTGACATATCATTGATACACTCATGTCTTAGGTCTGATACATTCATGTGTTACTTCAAGTATCTATTGATTGATGTTTGATGCATTCATGTCTTTTCACTGCTCAATTCTCTAATTCTTTTTTATTTCATTCCCGTTTTGTTACTTTTCCTCTCCCTAATTAGTTTGAAAAAAAAATTCAACCAATTTCCTCTCCCTAATTACTTTTCCTCACAATAATCAACTATCAATGATTATCACTAATATATTTTTAGCAATGACTATCAATTTTGAAAGATTAACACTTAAATCTATTAGTGAAAGCTACCAATGGTTATCAGTTTTAAAAGATTAACACTTAAATTATCATTGGCTATCACTAATACACTTCTATTAGTTGTTATTAGTTTTGAATGATTAACACTCAAATTAAACTATCAGAGTTATTAGTGATAGAAAGCTATCAATGTTTATCACTTATAAACTTCTATTAGTGACTATCAAATTTGAAAGTTTACCACTTAAAGTTATTAGTGACTATCATTGATACTTTTATCAATGACTATAAACTTTAAAAGATTAACACTTAAGTTATCAGCATCTATCACTGATAGAAGTCTATCAAATTTAAAAGTTGTGAAGTTGCCAAAGGAAAAATAGTCAAAAGAGCACATAAAAGAATCAAGCTAAAAGAAGGAAGAAAAAAAATATCAATAAAAAAATGTGAAGGATAAATGTGTCTAAACTAAAATCAAAATAAGGGCAAAATTGGGAGAAAAAATAATGCTAATCAAACTGATAAGAATTGTCGTATTTGCAATTATTTTTAAAAAGTGTTACAAAAGCAAATATGAAACCATATGATGCTACTCATTATAAATTCTCTAGTTTTAATTCATCCAATCACTCCATATCCATCTCCAGAAAAATCGAATATTAGCATTTGTAGCTTTCAAATGAACATAAAAACTCAATTGAGAAGACAACGCTCTTATTTCATTAGTGATATTTTCATAAATAGGAAAATTGTTGAAAATAATTAGAAATATAGCAAAATTGTATTTTCTATTTGTGGTAGACCGCAATAGACTCATATAGACATCTATCACTTTACTAAATAGATATAGATAGATGTCTATGTGAGTCTATCGTAGTTTATCACAAATAAAAAGTGAAATTTTGCTATATTTATAAATAGTTTGATATTTTTTCTATTTATAATAACTTTTTCATTTCATTATATAATATGACAATCTTTCCCATGATTGCAAGATGAAGTTACCCAAAGTTTATTCCTAAGGAGAATTAGACTTGTCATGTAAATAACGAACATTCAACCAGAGGTCTTCTAGAATTGCAAGAGCCAGCATATGACAAGAAATTTGGTTGTCTGCGCAAATCTCTTTCTTTTTCATCTTTTTAAGGAAATTCTTTTTCATCCATATAGACCACCTAATTAGTGAAATTCCAGCTTCACATATTTAATTGTAACCTCTATATAAGTCTTGGCGTTCAAAATATAACAATTAGATTCAAAATATTAGTAGATATAACACAATGTAAATTTTTTTTCTTTTTTTTATAGATATAACAAAATTTAAATATAGTTCTTTGAGTCTATTAGTGATTAGGGATGAGCATGACAAGCCGAAAAATCGAACTGAATGGCCAAAACTAACCGAATCAAATGCAGGAAGCAGATTTTCCCTTAAAAACGGTCGAAATCGGTTTTTAAAGAAAACCAGTTAAATACCAACCATCACCCCAAGAAAAAAATCGAGTCGACCGTTCCCAACAAATCACCTATTATTATATAAATAAAAATATTATATGTTAATATTATATCTTTATTAAACTTAAAACTCCTTTCCTCCTTAGCATGCTCACACACAATAAAACCGGAAATACAAGAATGTATGTGGAAAACTACAAACTACGATCCATCAGAAAGAAATCCACTATGTGAAAAATTATTACAATCACATATAATAATTCTCTCTCCCGATCCCAATTACAAGAGCATTCTCTCAAAGCTTTTGAGTACTCGCACATTTTTCCCACTCACAAACTAGAGGATACAAAAGAAATTTAATTAGAGTTAACACACTAAGCTTAAAGTATTTCTAACTAGAATGATTTGAAACTAGAGACATAGACTACTTTTATGGTAGTAGGAGCTCATTACTTTCTTCAATTTTTTCTAATGTGGGACAAACTGTATTTCTAATATTTTGCCAAAACTTAACAATGAGTTCCAACCGATGAGAACCGAAATCAATTTTCATCTTTCCGCTGGTTTGGCTCAAAGCCGATGCCGCTTGACCGTTACTCACCCTTGTGGGCCGACCCGCGAGGGAGTTCATAGAAGCATGTAAGCCCGCGATCCTTCTTTTGGGCACGAATTTTCTAGATTGATATAATAGGGCCGAGAATACTGGATGGTTCGCAATGCCCACAATGCATAGGCCCATTAATCATGATTTTGTACTTTTTTTTTCTTATATATATAAAATATATACCTAATTATAAATTTTTTTGCTAATTTATAAAAAGTGACATGGACTCTAGAGAATTGAAAAAAATGGATGGCAATCCATCCCAAAATATTTGCAAGGTATAACATAATCCAAAAAATGTTTAAATATAGCAAAATTTAGATGCAAACACTTAAAATTCCTTGAACATATTATTGATAGGATGCTTTTACTCATAAACTACAAATAGCATGTAGTGGGTGCCTTAGGTTTTGAATTCTTCTTCTTCTTTCATTTCCTCAATTAACACATCACACTTTTCCCCTTGTCTTTGTTCTTCCTTTGGTTTTCCTTCCTCTACTTAGATTACTCGTTTTTCCTCCATTAAAACCATGCTTCCTCTTTCCTCTGATTCTTATTCCTCTTTTTCAAACCTTCAATGGTGGATTCATATGCTCTCAACTACATGTTCGATTTATTTGCAAATGCTCATTAGATTTGGATGGAGATTAGATTAGCCATGATTGAAGGTGTGAAAGAAAAATTAAAAAAATTAAAGGAAAAGCATGAAAAATGGAAAAACGGGACCTTCGGCTTTTGAAATTAGTGGATATTGTCTTTAGATTGAGAAATTTAAATGTTTGAATTTGTGGGTTTAAAGTGCTATGTAAAGAAAAGAAAGAAAAAAGCATGTTGTAAATTTGTCATAATTCTTTTACACTTCAATTTTATCTGTCTTGTCAAAGCAAACATAACTCAATTGTCAATCATGTGTACTAGTAAATTTCCCATTTTCAATTAAATCTCATCTATGTGTTTTTTTTTTTCTTTTTTCTACTTCATACATTGATATTAAATAATGTAATAGTCTACATCAGATCCTATGAGATCTGTTACCAATGTGACATTTTTATTATTTTGACAGATAAAATATATTTTTAAAATCTTGAAGCTGAAGGATATTTTTCAAAAGAAATTAGGGATATTTTTAATTTTTTTAATTTAACCAATTTTCTTCCAATACCCATCCATTTATTTAAAGATGGTTACTCATCCCATTATTGACTAGATCAACCATCAAGAATAATAACACGAATGCATGTTTATACAATATGGACAACTAATTTTATAGTCTTTGCATGACAGTGATGAATCCCCTTGGAAGAACTAACTAATTTCTTAAGATAAAATAAGATATTTGGTGCATGGATCTTGTTAGAGATAACAACCTTTAAAATATCTCCACAATTGTATGATATTATCTATTTGATTTTAGTTTTTATTTCACCAAAAGAAAAATTATACCATTGAAGATATTTGAGGTTTGGCTCAACCAAATGGTAAAACTCAAATAATAACCCTCTATTCAACTCCGTCCATAAAACAACTTAAAATCGATACTTGGGATTGGATAATGAGTAAAACTGTGAAGTCGAGGGAGGTAAAGTGCTAAAACCCATAAAAAAAAAAAGTTAATAAAGTATAAAATTGATATTTTTAAGTGATAAAAGCCTATAAACTATTTGGATGTAGTGGTAGAGTGTGGGAGTTCATAACCCCAATTCCTTAACTAAATACCCCCAAATCTTTAATTAATAATCTAAGAACGATCTTAATCCATATCTTAATGAAAGATGATATTTTAAGGAAGGAAAAAGAAAGTTAGTGGGTGTATGAAAGTGATTGAAGTGGTAGCTAAAGTTGAGGCAGCACAAGATGCAATCTTGTTTTTTTTCTGGCAGGAAACAGCTTCGTCAAAAAGAACCAAATTGGTGAATGAGAACAAAACCCCATAGAAAAAAGTGACAAAATTTCAACTCATCAACAACACCCAAAACCATCCAAATTACTAATTAAATAACACTAAAAACGATCCAAACGAAATCAGAAGAACAAATTTAGTCAACAAATTTAAAAGATTATTGTTGATTTCTTATTATCCAATAACTCAACTGCTGGAATATATCAAACACACATACAGACACACACAAAAGACATAAAAATTTGCACGATTATGTTATATTTATATAATTTCTTCGTGGTCTGATCTTATCTTGAGTTTGATATGAATACGGATTACGTACGTAAGTTGGGCGGTGCTTAACTTTATGGTACGAAACAAAATGGACATTGATTAGACGAAATTGATTGGTTGGATTTAAGTGCATGAAGATACTCTATTGTAAGTTATGATCAGCCCAAGTTGGGTTGTGCGTGTTTAACAATAGTGTTCTACTATTGATTCTTTTTTTCTCTCCCATTTATGTCCACATTTAATTAATTAAAAGCTTTCTTTCTCCTTTTATTTATTTTCTTTATGTGGCCGTATGTGACTAAAATAATTTAGTCTCTAAGGAAAAGATGAGAAGGTTGATTTGATTACTCTGGAACATTAATATATGAGGAGTACAACATCGCCAAAAACCGATCTGAAAACACCATGCACAAATTTCTATAATTTTTAGTGCCAAAAATGGCGCACAAATCACGCGTATATGCGACTACTGATAATAATAACAAAAAAAAAAAAAAAAAAAAAAAAAAACATATATTTGCTTTCCACATGGATCAGAGTCGTTTTGCATGTAAATTGTTGGCAACCATCCACATGCACCTTAAGTCAAAGGTTCGTAAAGACACGTGGAGAATTCCATTTATCATTTAGTTCACATTGGAGAATTAAGGAGTGACTATAATTTACTAAAATACTATTAAGAACTTGTAAAAGTGGAGAGAGCGAGAGTAAATAGTCTTTTCTTTCACGCGTGTGTTGCCGCAATCTATTCGATGGGACGAGTGAAGCTTTAATTATGTTAAAATAAAACGGTGTTTAAGACTAATTGTGTCATTATGTTTTTCGAATTAAATTTTCATTAAAACAAAATTGTTTGCCTTCATCTTCTTCAAATGATAGAGAGTTACCAGATCTGAGATATCTCTTTCTTCATCTTCTTCATCTATTTTCCACCTAATTCTAAGCAATTTTTCCTCTTAATTTTTTGTTCCAACCCTCTATCGACAAGTGAACGTCTGAAGTTGAGTGTTGTGTTAGCCTTGGGGAGCAACTAACAAAAAATGATTAGCACTCTAAGTCATGTCGAATTTGCTTTCAAGACAGTAGTTCTACAACATAATAAATTAGTTTCGAATCTGACGATGAACAACGTAAATATAATCTCACTTTGGTTAGGAAAAGAAAATTTTATATAATATAGAAATAAAAATAATTACTTTTACTAACATGCAAAATTATAGAGATTTTATGTCCTAATTACTAAACTATATCTTTGTCTTTCTCGTTACTACTCTTTTTTGTGTTGATCTGTATTTAATTTTTGTATGTATATATTATACTAAATTCTCCTCAACTTTAGAATAATATTTCTTGTAGACTTAACCTTAAACTAAAAATTTATTTTTAAAGAATTTTTTTCGTTGGTAGTGTGTAAAAGTTTTAGTGCATGTGTGATATCATTAACCATTTAATTTCATCTATATAATTATTTTAAGATTTAACAGGCCAAATACAAATGTTCAAAATCGATATTCTATAGGTATATAATAAATAATTTAGATCTTATTTGATAATCTAGTTTTAATTTTAGGTTTTTTAATTAAAATTATATTTATTTTCTCACAATTTATTTCAATCATATTTTCATCTTTGTTAAGTAAACATTTGAATTTTTAGTCAAATTATAAAACGAAAATAAATTTTTAAAAATTATGGCCTCATTTGATAATTATTTTGTTTTTTCATTTTGAATTTTTTTTAAAAAAATTAAGCTTATAAACATTATCTTCACTCATGATTTCTTTGTTATTTACTTTGTAAGAGTGTTTTAAAAAATAACGCCAAACCAAAATTTGAAAATTAAAAAAAGTATGCACGGTTTAATAACCATTTTTTTTTTTAAATTAACGTTATAAATGCTACTTCCACATATTGATTTCTTTATGTTTTCTGTATCTACCTGTTTGAAGTGTTTTAAAGAAGTCAAACCAAGTTTTGAAAACTAAAAATAATAAAATAATTAAAAAATACAACTTTTATTTATTTGTTTAATTTTGAATTTAACTTGAAATTCAAGTGTATAATTAACAAATATGAAAATTGGGAAAACAAAAAAGAAGAAAAAAAAAAGAGAGAGAGAAAAATTAGTTTTTAAAACTACTTTTTTAGGGTGTATTTGGAATACCATTTCAAGTGTTTAATTTTAAATAAAAATAAGTTATTTGGAAAGAAATGCAAGTGTTTGGCAACCATTAATAATGGATTTTGAAAGCCATTAGTATCTTTATTTTAAACAGTTCTTATCAAAAGTGTTTAAATGAAAATAAATTTTTGAAAAACATATACTTATTAAGTTAAACCAAATGGACCCTTAATTTTCAAAACTTGGATAGATTTTAAATACACACGTAAAATATAGACAACAAAGTAAAGTAGTCTATTAATAAATGTAGTATTTCTAGATTAAAAATTAAAGCAGTAATCAATAAAAATTTTAACAGTTTAGGGACTTAATTTGTTATTATGGCATGTGATTATTATTGTATATGGATTATATAATAGTTTGTGGATTATAATAGCCTATGTTTAGTGTGGAGACTATTTTAGTCTAATTATTAAATTATTTAAGGTGCATGCTAAAATAGTCTGAGTTAAAAATAGTTGTGTTTGAGGTATAAATTATTCTAATTTAGATTATACTAATAATATGTGTTTTGGGTAGGTTATTTTAATTTGGGTTTAGGTTTATATATATATATACATATTTTACTTTTCTTTTATTATACAAGTCAAGGTACTTAAATATCATATTTTGTCACATAAATTAATTGAATTTACTTTTTAATTTGTGCATAACTCAATAGATGAAAGCATATATATAGAAAATTTTAGGACACTCAAACTTATACTATCATTAAAATTGGGTACCAAAACTTGCAAATTTATAGAATTTTGGCCCTTTAAACTTAATTACATAATTGTTAAAATGAGTTTTTTTTAATTACATTATTTTTGTTGGTATCATAATTCCAAAGAACTAAGTAAAATTTTGAAAAATAATAATTTCCCTACATTTTTACCGTTATTTCTTACCGTTCATATACACCAGTTTTGAGGCCAAATCTTAACAATTACAGTGTATATAAGTTTGAGGGTTTAATTTTCACCATTAAATTTTAGGGGTCCAATGTTTACCACTGTGTAAGTTTTGAAGGTGATCAAATTTCAACACTTATAAAGTTAATTTCTACAATTTAAAATTTGAAGTAATGGCAACCACTATACTTCACGGATAGTTTTTGCATTTTTTCCTATAACTTATTTAATTTCATTGATTTCGTTTTTTAAGAATTAAACTGAAAAAAGGAAAAAAAAATGAAAAATAGTATGAAAAAGTAAGTGAAGAATACCTTTTCAAGTTTTAACTAGAGTTGACTGCAGAAGTTATCACCAAAGTTAAACATTGGAGTTGGTTACTAAGAATGGAGTCATTGGCAACACTAGAAGGAGAGAAAGTTGGTTATTTTGGCTACTGTGAGTTGTAAATAGTTTTACTGTAGCAAAATAAAGATTAAAATAACTCTTATAACTTTCCATTATTCTAATCACAATAAACTATTATAACCCACCCAACTCTAACCCACTCTAAATTAGAATCCAAAAACCTGGTTAGATGCAAATTTTTGCATGCAACCCAACCGAGGCATTAATTAAACGTTGAAGCTACGTTTCTGTAGGCCTTTTCTTACCCAGTGACTTATGCAAAAGGGAGATGGTACATATAGCTTTGACCATTGTAGGGCCATAAAGTAAAAACATAAATGAGAGAAACATGAGATTTGGAAAAACGTTGGATTCAGTCGCTCCACATGTTTTGGCAATTGGGAAACGTCAAGAAAAAAAAGATAAAACCGAAGTCGTTTCTGTAGCTTAATTAATGAGTTGGAATCCTAACACTATGTATTCCAAACATGTGTATCAGAATGTGATCTCATCCATTGACTTTTTATAACATGTTTGGCATCTACCAATTAAACTCATATATCATCGCAACACAAACTGCAACTATATAAAGAGAAAATTGCATTTAATTTAAGATTATTTAATTGAATATATCTTCACTAAATATACTCTAAGAAATAACCAATAATGCTCCTTATGCATGTTAGCCTTGTCTCTTTCCATCTCTTGTTTTTTTCAAATAATTAGAAGAATCACTCATGTTGAATTTTGAATTGTTTAGTTGAAGAAATTTATAATATATATGTAATTTCCTTTCCACACCATTTTAAATATTTAGTGACTCTCTAACACAATCCAACTATTTTCGTGGACCGTCCTTGTATTGAATGAGGTAAAATGTCCAATCAACCAACTCTATAATTTTGTTGGTACATTTTCAAGAGTGGAAAATTTTGACACGGATGTATAAAAAAACACATTTGGTTTAAATAAACATAATGACTATTGAGGTAAGGTATATATATATATATATATATATTGAAATTAATATCTTATCAATAATTTCCATCTATAACAAGAATTTGCATAACCATATAAGATAACAGCGTTTGGAGTTCATTAGATTCAAAAAGAAAAATGGGTAATTTTCTTAAATTCTAATTAAATTCAGCGTTGAAATCCTTCAGAATAATCCATGTTTTACATTTTGACTAAAATTAAGATTTTTTTTTTAATTATTATTTTAAACTATAATGTCAGAGCTGATGGTTTTGATTGGAAATCGGCAATTGAGGTTGCGTTGAGAGTACAATTGGGCCGAGCTTAAAAGCCCAAAAGCCCAACAAAGCTGCCGACAAAGCCCATTTTACCTTCATATTTTGACCTATAATTCCTTTCTTTTACGTCTCTCCTTTCCCTTGTTCATTTTTAAATTTACGTTTGGATTATAAATATTGTTTTATTGATTTAGATATTAAATATTTTGGTTTTAAATGTTTTAGATAACTAATATTTGTGTTTGCATAACAAGATAATTAATGGTTGAAAGTTAAATATATGTATTTGATTTACTAATTTTGTATATAGAAAACAAAATTAAATAATTTTTTAATTAAATATAAGAAAACTAGTAAGGTAGTTATAACTTAATTTATATTAACATTAATTAAACATTTATTTATTATTAATTTAATTAAAATAAATATAAATTAATTAGAATATTAATAATAAATAATAATTTTTATATTAAATTGTTAGGATAACATAAAATATTTATTAAATAATAAAATTATATTTAATAATTAATTAAAATTAATATTAATAATAAACTAATGTTAATGTTTTTAATTAAGTGGGCAATATTTTTACTGTTCATCTCCGAGGTGTAAAAATGTCACATGTATGGAGGGCAGTAGAAAACCCTATGTTAGGTGGGTTTTAAAGTTCCTTGGATTATAATATCCTATGTGTTAAAAAAAACTAAATCATGTGAGACAAACAAGAATATTTAATATTTGTCCAAACTCTCATTGCAAAAATTATGAAACAAACAAACCCTAATAGAAGATGATATAATTGTGTCTCCAAGACCTAAACTTTGACCAGAAAAATGTCTAAGACTACGAGAGTATTATTCACACCGTAAATTCTTTTTCATAAATATTAATGGATTCTACATTTATTTTAGTAGATTTAACTGTACTTTTAAAAACTTTTAAAAACATACTGATGTGACATATAATAAATGAAGGGAGTGAAATTTTTTTCATATTATGGTAGTATTAGAAAGTTTCTCGAAACAAGACATGGCATCCCGTTGCAATTTTATCATGGGAAACTTGAATGTATATATATTCATTCAATTACGTGTTCTAGTTGGTAAATAGTATGTAATTCATATTTGTTTACATATTATATTACTCCAAAAACTTCTTCCTATCCTAATATCAAGTAGTCTTTCATGGCTTTGAATTATATATATGCGTACTAACAATCAAATTTAATAAATCGGTAGATTAATAATGTTTTGATATACATTCAATTTGTTGCTTTTATATCACTGGTGAAATAGAAGAGGCTAATGTGTGACCTATTTCCATAATTGTTTAGAGGTGATTTAGCTCGTAGTATTAATACATTTGAATTTATGAAGCCTTTGAGTAGTAAAAAGTCCAAGTTTTATATTAAATGTGTTCATACAGTATAGATGTATAGATCATAAAACTTGGATTCCTACATATGTTTGGTTTTTAGGTTTAAAGTTTTGTTAATACTAATATATACATTTTTAATATAATAACTTATAATTATTAGTTTCGAGTTAAAATCTTAAACATCATTTTTGAGTTATTCAATTTTAGTCTTTGTATTGTATTTTAAATAAATCTTAAACTTAGTGATTATATATAACTAGTTTATTGTTATTTTTTTAAAAATACATACTATATATTCACATATTATATTTCGTTGCAGGAAACTTATTATTATTATTTAAAAAATAATTTTTTAAGAGATAATTCACCCACAAAAAAGAAAATGTATAGCTTACTCAAAATCGTTTCTTCTATAAATACTAAGGAAAAAAATTATAATAATAACCAACTCAAAATGCCTTTAGAGAGAGACAACTTTGTGGTTATCTCACTTTAAAATTTGTAAAAAACCAATTTTATTTTTGGGTCAACATTTGATTAAGTTTACATTAGTTTGACCATTAAAAGCTAGCCATGTCGTATTAGCATGTAGTTAATAGTATTATGAAATTAAATTAAGCAAAAAGAATATGCATAATGTTTAATTTACATTATGATCATCTTAGTGTACAAGCTGAGGAAAGTAAGAAATTTTCTCAATCTTGCTATAGCATATGTTCTCTTAATATCCACCCACCCTTTATTATTTACTCTAAGTAAATAAAAATGGCTCCAATACATAATTACGTGATTAATTAGTGAAAAAAGAAAAAAAAATAAATAAATAAAAAATTGGTATGAAGATTGGGGATTGGGGTATGGGTTGGTCATTAATGAATACACTTGTATTTGTTTGTGTGGACAGTTTGAGAGAGGCGCTTTCCCTTCGGTGGCGTCAACAACCGGCTGCTTTCCTCTTTCTGTCCCACTCCAATTTCTCTTTCTTTCTTTGCTTTTTCAACCAAACTAACTCTCTACACAACAACATGTATGCTATTTCCTTTCATTTCTCTTCTCTTCTCCCTTTCTGTTCTTTTCAATTAATACTCCCTTTTGGATTTTTCCATTCCTACCCCTACTCTTATCCCATTTGCTTTCCTTCAATATGTCTTTTCAAACTTTTTTGTTTTTTAGTGATTCATTACTTTCACATTATACAATATTTACAAACTTATTTATATAATATATATCATCAAATTGTGTCTACTTGGGTATGTATATGGTAACTTCTTTAAAAAAAGGAAAAAAAAATTAAGAATTGGATTAAAAGTTTAAAATTTTGTTATACATTTTTAAAGTTTAGATATTTGATGGATATTAAATCAAACCCAGTGTAAGAACTTGTTAGATACGTTTTTAAAGTTTAAACACCTATTAGACATAGAATTAGGTAGAAATTTAAAAATTTGTTATACACTTTTTAAATTCGTCCACAAACTTTGAGATTTGTGCCTATTTGATCCTTGAAATTTTAGATTTATATCTAATAAGTCCATCGACTTTAAAAATTGCCTAATAGACTCTTAAACATTCAATTCTATGTCTACTAGGTTCTTGAACCTCTCAAAAATTTGTCTAATAGATCCTTAAACCTTCATTTTTGTGTCTAATAGATTCATAAATTTTGTAATTAGTACCTATGATAGATCCTTGACCTACTAGACACTTTTTTTTTTTTTTTTTTATAAAAAAATTACATATATGCTAAACAAGAAATTGAAAGTTTAATGTTCTAGTAAATATAAAACTCAATCCGGAAGTTAATATCAATTATCAATTAATTTTTTTTTTTAAAAGTCTAAATATATCAAAAACTTATTAGATCGCACAAAATTCAAAATTTACAGACTTATTAACTAGATACTTTAGAAAGTTTAGTAACTAAATAGACACAAACTTTAAAGTTGTGGGACTAAACTTGTAATTTAACGTTTAGGGGTTTATTAAAAAAATGCATAATTTAAAATTAAAAAACTTATTCATGATTGCCTAACAAAAGAACTTATGCATTGACTTGCATTTACTTGTTAAATCCAATACTAAAAGTTAAAAAGTTTATTTGATTATCTTTAAAGTACACATCTTTAGAATTTAGTGACTTACTAAACTTTATAAATAACCTCTTAGACATGGTATAATTTCTTATCACACACGGTTTTTTTGTTTTAGCATAATAAGTAGGGATATATAAAAATTTGAACAATATAGTACATATTTCATGATTTTAGTTTTTCGAAGAGTTAAAAAGTAAATAGTTATAGGCATTCGGTAGAAGTGATTTTGAGAAAATCTTAACCTTCTACCTTATTTGGTAAATCAAATTATCAATCAATCTAACATAATCACTTTTTAATTCTAACTAACATGGAAAAGGTGATACTAATAGCTTTTGGATTTTGCTTTTCTAAAAATCTACTACTTCCTTAACTATTTAAATAAATATACCATAACAATATTATTTCATATTAATATATTTTTCACATATATTTTTAGTTTTTAATTGATTCAATTTTTTTTATAACAATTATTTTTCTTAAATTTTTATTAAATAATATAAATTAAACAAAATTAGTTGAAATTAAAATCATATAAATTTTTAAAAAATAGATTACAAATAAATTAAAAATTAACCATCAATATAAAAATAATTAAAATAATAAGCCTATTTTGGTTCATATAATTAAATTATACTAATTTAGTATGAATTTATCTAACACCATAACTAGTTTTTCTAATTTAAAATTAAAATTTACCAAACACTATTTGACTTTTTTCGCAGTTGATTTTTCACACAGCAAAGTTGACAACAATTATTTTAAAAGTTACAACAATCCCAAATCAAGATGTTTAATTTTATTGGATAAAAAGAATATATCCTTTGAATAAAACTTATCAAAAGAGACGATGGTGTTCTCCAAGACAACTCCATTGCCAAATAAGACAAAGATTTTTAGTTTTATATAAAATAAAATATCCATTTTATTTTAAAATTATTTTGACATCAAATCTTAGACTTCAAAATTAATAATATAAATACATCAAATTGACCTAAATCATTTTCACAAATTTGTAGATTGGTATCAATTCAACAGTTACAAAGGTGATCGATCATTCGACAAAAAAGAAACAAATTCTTTTTTTTTTTTTTTTTTTTTTTTTTTTTTTTTGTTTTGAAGAACAATCTCATAAATATTTATGTTTAAAACAATTTATTAATAAAGAGCAAGCAGTGGACACGCGGGGAGTTTAATGTTTTCTTTTTTTGAAATAGTTGTCACCAGCTTTCGTCCTATAACAATCCTGACCCAAACTACTTGACTCATCAAATGAAAAGATAGCAATTACATCTTGATATGAAATATGAATCATCTTTAATTTCGTTAAAATTTAAAACTCAATTATAAAAATTGAATATATTCCCCCTTCTTTTTTCACATTTTACTTTTAGAAAAAAGAAAGAAAAAAAGACCAGTCAATTATACACTGAAATTTTGCATGGGAATGCGTTACCAAAGATTTCACAGCATCTTTTCTTTCTCTCTCTCTCTCCATTTTTTCAATTTCTTTTTATCTTTATTTTTGTCCATCTTATTCTTTATAAAAGGCCCTGACCCTCTGAGCATTTCTTGCACTCACTTTTTCCAGACCTGAATCAATAGCTTCCATTGTTTAACTTTCGAGCCTTCCAAAGCAAAGAAAAAAGAGAGAGAAAAAGAAAAAATGGCAGCTTTTTCTTATCAATACCAACCCTTTCTTCTTGACTCCATTTTCTTGCCCAACAATCCTCTCAAAATGGGAGGCTTTTTTGATGACCAAAATTTCAACACAAATTGTTTCTCTCAATTTTACCCTCAAGACCAACAACAACAACAACAACAACCCATTTACCATTTTCCTGACCTCTCTAAACAAAGCCCTGAATCTTCCACTTTGGTCGACCGATCCGACAGCGCCGAACCGCCGGTCGGAAATCAGTTGAAACCGGCTGTTACGGTTACCGTAACTTCCCCTTGTACTAAGAAAAGGAAGAGCCGGAATAATTCTTCCGCCACCTCCGCTCAATCCAAGGTTAGAATAAAGTTTCAATTTCTTTTTTTTTATTTTATTTTTATTTTATTGAGTATTTTGTAAATAATCTTTTTTGGGGGTTCTCAGGGTACTACTGAGAGCACTGCGAAAAAGCAGAAAAGTAAAGGGGAACACGAAGGGAAAGAAAAAGATCATCAAAAGGCTAAAAATGGGAAGAAATTAGAGGAGAAAAAAATTTTAGAAGAAGGTGGTGCAACCACTGGTTACATTCATGTTAGAGCTAGAAGGGGCCAAGCCACTGACAGCCACAGTCTTGCTGAGAGGGTAATTAATTATTAATATTAATAATTTCAAAATATGTTTTAATTATTTTATATATATATATATATATATAAAAAAAAAAAAAAAATAGACCCCACACGCTAAAAACGACATGTCGTGTCATTTCAGGTGCGAAGGGAGAAGATTAGCGAAAGGATGAAGACATTGCAACGCCTTGTTCCCGGTTGCGACAAGGTAAAAATCATTCTCTTAATTTCTCCTCCATGGAAATTAATTTTTTTTTTTTTTTATAATATTAGTAGTAATAATAATTTTGAATTGGCCATGTGGGTTTTTGGTGATAAATAGGTTACAGGAAAGGCCCTTATGTTGGATGAAATTATCAATTATGTTCAGTCCCTACAAAATCAAGTTGAGGTATACACTATACACTAACTTTAATTTCTTTAATCAATCTCACACTTATATTATAAATTAAATTACCATTTTTTGAATCTTACCTATAAGTTTCTCTAATTCCAACTTTTCTTTTCAGTTTCTCTCCATGAAACTCGCTTCTTTGAACCCAATTCTCTTCGACTTCAGAATGGACTTGGACGGCCTAATGATCCAACCAGAGGTGAGGAGAAAAAAAATAATAAATAAAAGATAATTGCATTTAATAATAGATAATAATTAAGTGTAAGGAACATTTTAAAACATTTGTAAATATAAAAAAAATTTATGAATAATAGACTTTATCCCTAATAAATTTGGAAGCAAAATCTAAATTTGCTTCTAAAATAAAAGACTTCTTTTAATATATAATTTTTGTTTTGACCAGATGACGTCGTTGAGTAGCATAACACCACAACTTCCAGCGATGGCACAATGTAGCATCGTGGCACCACCGGCGTTGATCGACACGACCCCTTCGACGACTCCATCTCCGGCAATCTCCGCCGCAAATAATTTTCCCTTAATGGACTCTTCAGCTAATTTGTTTCTATTTCAACAAGGGATAAGCGCAAATAATGGCTACTCCCAATCGTCACAGGTAAATTTACAATTTTAATTATGTATAAGATTATGTTTAATAATTAATTGGGGATTTATTTTTAGGACATTACGGTAACATTAAACATCGTTTTCACTTTTCAGGATAACGTTAAAGTTTCATCATGGGATGTCGAAGACCAGAAACGAAAGCTTCTTATTTCATCAGGAATTGGCGACAACGTATGTTACTTCCATTAAAGAGAGCTACTAAGAATTTCAATTTAATTTTCTCTCTCATCTCTCATCCAATTAAAAAAAGAAAAAGGATTCGAAGGATTGAAAGTGGACAGAGAACCTGAATAAAGTGGAAGTAACAAAAATGAATGGACGACGAACACAGAGGATCGGATCTTTTCAAAGACATTAACTGTGGCTGCTCAAGTTTCGAGAATCTTCAGTGATTTTTTTTAGATTAAAATAAATAAATTTATTTATTTTTAATGTATTAGTCTTAGATGAAAAACAATATATATTGGAAAAAGAAAAAAAAAAAAAAAAACTGATTGGTTAGCCTCTATCCATTTTCATTTTATGTATGTAATTTCCATTCATCTGTTAATATATGCAAATTTTTCCTCTACCGATACAGAGTTCCATCTTCTCTTTTTTTTTTTTCCCTGCTTTTTGTTAATTAAACACAAATATAGTTTAAATTAGAATGTGAAATAAAACTGTTCTAAATGTCATTTTAAGTACTTTTAAAATTGTTTTTTTTTTTTTTTTTTTTATAAATAAAATCATTCCAAACCAGTCTTAAATTAGGACGGCCAACGCGAAATTGGAGGAATCTTATAATTGGGATTTTAATGAAATTTGGAGGACAGTAGAGTCATAGTGGTTGAATAAGATTTTATTTACTTATTTATTTATTTAATTATTATTATTATTATTATTTTGAAATTGAATAAGATGGGCTTTAAACATGCAGTTATGTGACCAGAGCATTGTCTGGCAAATTGCTGATGTTGTCAAACTTGTACTGTGTTTTGCTCACACAAAATGCCAAAATATATTAATCAATCACTCCATCAAATCCTATTTACTTTATATAATTTTCATTGTTTAAAAGAGAAAAAGATAATCTTCTTTTTTCAAGTTCACTCAAGTCAATCATAAAGTTTGGAAAATTTTAAGAACAATGATGATTTAAAGTGTCATAGTTTATCTAATATAAGATAGAAAGGAGATGGTGTCATAATTAACAATGACGATTTTTTTTTTTATTAACACTAGAAGATGAAGAATCTTACTATATTATCAAAACTGTAGATGAAACTTATGGGATAAATTGTGACATATTCTGAATGACATAGACAAAACGGAATGATTTTTCATGAATTGGGAAAAGGGTTATGTCTCTCTCTCTCTCTCTCTCTCTCTCTCTCTCTCTTTATTTATTTATTTATTTATTTTTATTGTCACTATTTTTTCCACCTGATCTTTATTTGATTTGCTTCTATTGAAGAAGAAAAAAGATAATAATAAAAGTTGAATGGGGACAGTGATGAAGCCATTTACAAAACGCCATAGCCAACCAAATCTCTCTTTTTGCCAAGATTCCATGTGAAGAAATCCCAAGAGGGTCATCATGTCTAGGTACATAATATAGATTAATTGCTTCCAAAACAAAATTTGATTTCAATGTTAAATTATTATTTGACTTAAAAGCTTAAATTTACGTGTGAAGGTAAATTTAATATTATAATATTATCCCTCACGGTTTGACTTTAAATTTATTAAAGATCCAACCAGTAGAAATAATTAATATAAAATAGGAAATATGTGACATTAGAGGGGTTCAAACATCTACTATGATACATGTTAAACCACCGATTAGTTAACTCAGTAGCCTAAGTTTTTGGGTCATAGTCATTTAACATGGTATCATAACAAGAAGTTAGTGTAATGTCATTTTCTCCCTAATTAATATTAATTTCTACTTGTTGAATCAATTGGTGATTTAACTTTGACAATAGATTATGGAAAATATATATAAAGTAGAAAAATGTTCGTGATTAAAATATGATCTTTAAAAGTTGAAAATGCTAAGTTTATGGTAGTAATCAACATCCATATTTGGACAACGTAGTATGGTTTGCATTAAAAGAATATAAGAAGAGAGAAGAAAAATGAAGAATTCCATGATATTTCTCTATCAATTTCAAGTCTATTCTAACCTTTTATGCATGTGTTTTTCACGAAAGAATCGGTGATATATTAAAGTAGTCACTATTTGTTGAGCCCATAAATCCCATAAATCCCATCTCACATTGATTCAAAATACCATAATTTCTACATAAATTAGTTTCCAAAAAAAATCACAATGTTTAACAACATATCTACAATGTAATGCCCCAATTTTAAGTAGAAAATCTTTGTGAGGAAAAACAGGAAAAATATTTCCGCCAAAGACCACACATTTTTCTTCTCATTTAAATGTCACGTATTTACTTTATAGAATCAACCTTGTTGAGATATTTGGATCATATATACATATTCACTTTATAATGAGGGTACTAATTAAGGATGTGAGTGTTAGTTTAGTTGAGATATCCGAGTGCACTTTTTTTTTTTAGGAACAAGAAAAAAATAGTATGACGGGTAAGAAGGTGCATTGAAATATCTATTTTTTCAAAAAGTACTAGAGGTTGAGGGATTAGTGGCGCAACGAAACATCTCAATTAAGTTGACACTTCTTTAGTGCCCTCATCACACCATGGTCCAAAAGTTAGGTGCACTTCCTGATACCTCTTTACTCTCCAGTTTCATGCTAAAAAACTTTATGGGTTCGACCTTAACAACAATATACTACCAAGTTCTATATTATATATAAATGTTGGAATGCTTTGAATATGATATCTAACTGTTCGAACAATCAAGTATAGGGGTCTTGTTAAAAAACTTTAAGGATTCAACCAAAGTTGTTTTCGTACTGATGTTATTTGCGCTATTTATGATTTTGGTCCTAGAGTTTAGAGATGCGCTATATAAACTCTTTAACCCTAGAGGTGCCTCTACTCTCTATAATCTGAATATTCTCTCTGATAATAAATTTTTTTCCTTTTGACCGTAGAAGTAACTAACACAATGTTAATAAACCGCATAAATCTCTATATCCATTCGCTATTGTTTACACTTTTTTGTTTATCTTTATTTGTTGATAACAATACCTTAACATGAATATAATTATTTCGATATTGATAAAAAGGAAAAAAATCTACATAGTTATTATGCATAAAAGAATGTTAAAGTTACCTTGGAAATAATAATAAAAAAAAGATTACGACAGTCCCATTAATTAATATAATGACATTGGGTTATTTTTAAATATAGCAAAATGTTATTATTTTTTAATAGATAATGATAGACATTTATCAGTGTCTATTACAGATATAACAAAATAATTACCGTGATATGATGAGAAATATAGACACAAGAGATTAAAAAAAAAAAAAAATTAAATTATTTGCATTAATTGCAGACAGCAAAAGTTATATTTTAGAAAATGATTTGAAGTAATGAAGTTTTGAAGAAGCTTATTGGCTAAAATGATCAAGAAACTCGCAATATTTGTTATTAATGTTCATCACGCATGGCACTATGGAAGGTTTATCCTATGCAACAATTGAGTAATTAAATAATGCAAACTTTGTTTTAAACAATAATTGAATAATAACTCTCGCAATCAATAAATTCCGTTCGTGCAAACGCAGATAATTTGTTTGTTTTGGTTTTAATTTATTAAGATCCATGACTCAAAGACGTAAAAATTAATTAGCTCATACATTATTTATTTGAGCATTTTACCATGACATTAATTAAAAGTAATAATGTAAATTAATAATGGGATTAAGATTATTAAAAAAGAAACAAAGGCAGATGCAGAATTTGTTTCATCCATTAAAAGAAACTATGGATAATCAAATGGGGTTTCTTTGTTCTGCAGCTGTTGTCTACCATAGTCCCCACATGTTGAATTGTTCTCATCATGATAATTTTGGACCCCAAAGTTGATCTTTAATATGTCCTATTCTATAAATATACATATCACAAATCTCCTTGCCCTTTCTCATTATATTAATAAAAATTAAATGTCACCCCAATCCCAATTAAATCCTTTTTTTAAAAAAAAAAAAAAAAATCCATGCCCTTTAGTACTGCCTTATTTATCAATATGATAATATTTGTGGCAATGACTGAGATTACTATAGTTCATAGATTTATATAACAATATTAATAATGAAAAATGGATATAATTATTGGATGTAGAGTTAAATATAAGAAAATGGTAAATTAAAAAAAATAAAATTATTATTATAGCTGGAAATGGTGTAATTAGAATTGTTTGCAACCCACCAGCCCATCAATTTGGTGTTTGAAGGGACCCTTATGTTGTTAAGAAAAATAGATATAAATATGTAAAAGAGCTTTCATAGAAGCCCTTTCGGTAGTCCCCTGACCATCCTTGCCTTCTTCTTCCAACATCTTAATGTAGCCCTTCCTTCTCATTTAATTGGGTGGTCACCACCTGATATCATAAATAATAATCTATTAATAAAATAACGCCAAAATAAGTTAGTTAGTTCGATTGACATAAAATTTATAATTTTGTACTCTAAAAAAAAAAAAAAAACTTTTTTTAACAAGATAGTCAAGGATGGAAATGGATTAGGAGGACACGAACCATCATTCGTAAAAAAGAGCTAGATAAGTATGGGGAGCTATACAACTCATTTTGTACCCTAGCTAGATTTTGAGCTTAGTTTCCATTTGGTTTTAGTCCTTGGGTTTTGATTTTCATTTCAATTTTAATCCCTATGTTTCATAATATTACGATTTTATCCTTGAGATCAGAGTTTTGTTTCAATTTAGTCCCTGGCTTTCAAAACGTACAATACATTCGTAGTCATTAAGATTTGAATTTGATTTGAATTTAGTTTCTACGTTTCGATAGTTACAATTTTATCTTTGAGATTTGTGTTTTATTTCAATTAGGTCACTATATTTCAAAATTTTTACTTTTAACATCGGTTTTTGACGAAATATTCATTTTCAATCTTTAATGTTAACGTTATTAATTTAAATGAATTAAAAAGATTATAATAGTCTAAAATGAAGAACTAAAAAGGTAACATTTTGAAACATAATGACTAAATTAAAATCAATCTCAACAATTAAAGATTAAAAGTTTAATAAAAACTAGATAACGTATCTATTTGTCTAATAATTATTACACTGTAATTTGTTTTTATCTTATTTATGATTAAAAAAAAGAAAAAAAGTGTCAGCGGTAGGGATGATATGGTTTGTGTTGGGGGGAACTGGGTTATTTTTCTACCGAGGTTTTAGTTATTATTATCATTATTTTGTATAGTATATACCAAGGACTTATCGCAATCTACATTTTATTTTATTTAAAATTTGGTGTGTGAGGTAGCCGACATTCATGTATGGTCTTGTTTCTCTCCGTTTGGCCTATGTCTTGTACTATTTCACAACATCACTCCGAAATTTCACCATCATCGTTTGACTCTTTTTTATTTATTTATTTATTTATTTTGTATGAATGGACAAGAAGTAGAATCTCTCTATATTTAATACCACTCTGATTTATATTTATTGATTGATTAATTATTGTGTGTACCTACTTTATAAAGCCACAATCAATTCACTGTTGGTAATTAGTTGCAATAATTAGGAGTGATATTAATAAGTTCATAGGCTACTACTGTTTCAATTTAGTCTCTCAAGTCATTTCAAAATATTTTCTATATATTGTCTCTAAGGTTTGGTTAAATATCACAATGATATTTCTTATAATTTTTACCATATTGATTAACATCTAAAATCTGTTTTATTTATATGAACAATGATGTGTGTCGAGATAATGTAAAGAAGAATTATTTGAAAATTTTATATTAATATGAAAATCTTGACCACAAAGCAAATGAGCAGATGGGTACAAAAATTGAGAAAATGACATGAAGATTTTATTTTATTATTATTAATTTTCCATGGCTTAATCCTGATCTTGTTTTTTGTATGGAGAAATTTGAGTTTGTCGATGAGATTCAGAGAGATCTTTCTTCTGTATTTGTTTGATTAAGGGTATCTCTGCGAATGAATGAATGAACGAGAAAAAGTGAAGTCTTTTTCTTTGTCCATCTTTTCAGTGAAAGGAAAAGGAAGTACTTTGGAGATTTCAAAATTAAAATAGTTCTTGAGCCAAAAACCCTAAGGTCAGGCCATGGAATTGACCACTCTATTCCCTCTCTCTTTCCTTGAAACATTGCAGAGAGACTACACAGAGAAGTGCTTATAGAAAGGTATACTTTTCAAACGTCTAGATAATCAGAAATAATCTTCAAAATTTCATCAAACAAGACATCAATCTTTGTTACAAAGAAATATCAAATAATACGGATTCTAGAGACGCCAATAGAGTTAGAGGTTTTATATACGACACATCTCTAAACCCTAAGCCCAATAACAAATTTAAAACATTTCAACAGTAATAACTATTTGGTTTTTTTTTTTTTTTTCTTTTTTCTCACAATTTTTTACTATAGTTTTCATATTTCTTAAGTAAACATTTGAAGTATACAATAAATTATAGATAAATCAATCGAGAAAACTAATTTTATAAGCTTAATTTTCAAAGACCGAAATAGCTTATTATAAAAAAATGAGATCTTAATATTATGATTACGAAGTTAATTTTAGCCTAAATCTGTGGGAGAAAATCATCTCTAGTTGTTTTCCACTTTGTCGCTTCGTTTTCAAAAACGAAGTTTTAAAAAATCTCAAAAAGGTTTCCTCCTCTAACATCAATCTTCCATCTGGGGCGACTTAGACGACGATCACAAACGACAAGGCAGGAGAAAAGGATTATCCTCGTAGTCGTTTGTCATCGTCACTACCACGGCGACCACCGTATTTAGTGAAGGGCAACCGAGAAGGGGGCTGAGGGAGGGACCAGTGGGTTAGAGAGGGCGGTGGTTGCAGCCAAAATGGGGCCAGGGTCCACCGGAGGCAACCCCCTATGGCCTTGGCCCCTCACCCATTGAATTGCCTTGTCCCTTTCCCTCTCTTAACAACAAATAATATGTATCCACATCATTCAGCAGCTAACCCTAACTCATGCATGGGCTGTCCCAAACGGAAACAACACTTTCAATACAAAAAATAATAATAATAATAATAATTATTATTATTATTATATCCATACTAATTAATTAAATAAATAAATAACCCAAACTCCATAATTAAAACTACTACATAAATAATAATATCAAGATATGATTTATATATATGAAAAGTAGGAAGAAATTTTTGAAAGAAGATGATTTTGGCGACCAAGGGCAAGAAGGCAAGGGTAGTTGCATATATATATATTATGTTTGGTTTAATTTATGTAGTTTTTACAATAAATATAAATACATGCATGCACCCCGAATCATTTTGTCCTATATATATATTTTTTAAGCTTTTGTCAACTTGGTCGCCGTGCAGGGGCATGCAATTGGTACACATGTTGGATACAATATGTTTGATTAGGATAATCCTTTTTTCTTCTTAATTTGCTTTTTTTTTTTTTGTGATTAATTACGTTATAATCAAGTAATAAATGTGTTTTGGACTGATTATTGTAGCTGTTCGTGAATATATTTAATCAATTTGGAATGAAATCTTAGGTAGATTATCGATAAATTCCGTTCAGTTCAAAACAATTTCAATTTCAAGAAGCAACAAATTCAGATAGCCTACCCCCACCGATCTTGGACGTTTCTATAGTGTTATTTTCTATGGCCTCCATACAATTTTATTTTCGACATATTGCACATAAATTTTTACTATCAATTTTACACTATAGATTATAAATAAATAAATAAAACAAATTATGTGCTTTCAATCTAATAATGTGCATGTGTATTAGATGATTAATTCTAAGATATAAATTTGAAAACAAATGATTAAGAAAGAGGTGTATTTAATATTTCGAGTGTTATTCTTAGAATATGTATTTTGGTAGATATAGAAAATGGATTGCAATTTCATTCCGTAATACTATGTGTTGATGCCAAAAAAAAAAGATCCAACCGTAAACTTTTATTTCGGGAGAAAAGAGTCCAAGTGTCATGCAAAACAAAAGAAATTAAGCACCAATGGTGGTGTCAAACGACACACACCTCGACGCTCATCAACAAGAATTGTGAGTTACTTGACAATAGAAAATAGTAGAGAATTTTAGGCATACTTTGGACCAATGGCTTAATTTGGTTGTTTATATAGGCTAGTAATGCATAATTGATGCTCGAACTCATAATTATCCCTCTTAAATTTCTGGAACCGTGGAGCCATTATTCATTGGGCAGTTAAACTACCACCACTCAAGGTTGTAATCGATGCTTAAGTGCATTACCTATTCAACTCCGAAGCAGTTACCTTGTGGATCATCCATTGAGAATCTTGACAACTCTAAACTTAATCACTATAAAGGTCCTCTAAGGTCCTTTAGGGGTCTTTTGAGGTCCTCCATGGATATTGCAGTGGTCACTCATAGGTCCACTGTATGTGACCCTTACGTCCTCCCATGGGTCCTGCAGATGTGTTCCATGGGTCCTCCAAGCTATTTTTAAGCTTCCTTATGAATCCTCTAAGCTACCACTAGGCTCCCTTGTGGGTCCTCTAAGTTTTCATTGATCTTCTAAGCTACTACATGGCTCCCTCATGGGTCTTCTCAGCTACCGTTAAACTCATCCATGGGTCTCATGAGCTACCTCTAGGCTCTCTCATTGCTTCTCTGAGCTAACTCTAAATTCCCTCATGGGCCATCTCAACTACATCTGTTCATAGGCTTCTTATCTCTTTAAACTCTTGGTCTTAGCCTATCTTGATAAATCAACCCATAACACACCATGTTTATTATGAACCACAAAAATAATTGCATAACCTACCAACTAAATATTGTTAGGGTTAGTTGATTAATTGATTAACCTATTTTAGGTTAA
Source organism: Citrullus mucosospermus (assembly GCA_030954485.1). NCBI lineage: Eukaryota > Viridiplantae > Streptophyta > Magnoliopsida > Cucurbitales > Cucurbitaceae > Citrullus > Citrullus mucosospermus. Next base: position 4,120,188 of record CM062057.1, on the reverse strand, counting down.
AATGTGTACAACTATCATTTTACAACATCATATAATTTATAATATGTTATATTCTACCTATCATTTCATAATGTGAATATATACTATATGTATCCAAGTCTGTACCTACAGCTTCAAAAGCCTTAAAATGATGTTTCTAAAATTTCCATGTGTGTAAATTATTTAATTAAAAAATAGTTTTAAAAAACAAATATGTCAAACAGATGTTGGTAACTGAATTCATTTGAATCAATCAATCTGAAAATGTAAAACAAAATCCTAAAATATACATGTTTCTTTGAGGATTTTTTTTCTTTTCTTTTTTCTTTTTCAAACTCTCCCACAATTATTTTGTAATCGTGAGCAAAAGGTATACTTAATTTAGAAGGGAAATGGAAGAATAATATATATAATGTTGTCTCATTTTCCATTTCCACTTTTCATTTAAATGAAAAGAAATTCAAGTACAATCAATTTTTGATGATAGGAAGCAAAATTTTATATAAAGTCAAAATTTTAGTCTATAAACTTTTAAATTTGTATCTATATATATAATGCTTGGACTTCAAAAAAATATATATAGTAAGTAAATAAATTCTCGATTTTTGTAATTGTTTTCAAATATATAAAAATGAATTAAACTATTCATAAATATAGCAAAATTTTATTATCTATCTATGATAGATCGCGAGAGACCGTGATAGATTACTATCATTGGTAAATATTTTCAGTTGTTTTATCATTTAAAATAATTTCTATTATATATAATCACAAAATGAAACATAGGTATTTATCAATTTTTTAAAAAATGGAACTAAGTTTTTTCATACAATTAGTTTCCGTAAATAATTTACTAAAATTTCAAAAATATTTGTATATAAATATATGCACATATGTGAGAAAATACGTCTTTAGTTTAAAGTTTGCACTATCAAGCATAAAAATGGTAGAGTTAACTAACAGCATGAACCTGTTGGCTAGAAACATAATTGAATAGGTTTAACAATTTATTATTTGAGTACTTTTAAAGTATAGTGACTGTTGTACCCAACTTTTAAATCACAAGTTGTTTAAAGAGTAGAAGCTTGATAGCTTACAAACTTCAAAAATTAAATTTGTAATTTAACATCTATATATGAGAATAAGTCAAGAGTTAGATCAGAAGAATGTTAAGGCTTAAGTTGGGATTATTGTTGTTGGAGAAAAAATTTCAACCAATCACAAGATGTCACGACATCACAACCAAAATCAATTCTATTAAATTTTGGACCAAGTGAGTATTAGTGAGCCCAAAATTAAAATTTGGAGACAAATAAATAGATAAGTAAAAAATGACATGTATGACCATCTAATCATAATAACGAGCTTATTAACTTTAATGGCGATTAAGCCTAGACCACGATCGATAAATTTGGCCAGAAGTTTGATTGGGCTTTAAATTATAAATTGGATCGAGCAGAGTAATTAATTAAAGTCGCTCAGGTCCAAGATTTGACCCAATTTAAGCCCAATGTAGAAATTTAAGACTGAGCCCAAGCCTAATTTTAGCCTAATAGCCCAAAAGCAATGAGCTTAAGTCCACGTAAAGCCCATGAAAATCCTCTATAAACATAGGTCCTTCGCTTATATTTTGGAAGGTTGGAAAAATTGGTAACGAAGTGTTTAAGCTCTAGAAACTGAAGTTGTAAATAATTGAAGACTAAAACTTTCAAGATCTGAAGACCAAAGCTCCAAAGTTCACAAGTTCTGAAGATTGAAGTTCTAAAGTTCCAAATAACTGAAGACCGAGGTTCTCATGCTCCAAAGTTCTAAAGACCTGATCAAGATAGATGACTTAGGGGCTAAAACTCCTAAAGGCTTTGAAGTTGAAGCTCAAAGAAGATTTGGAAGACTCAATTTCTTTTGTAATTTTTTGAGAGAAAGAATCAAATGATCAAATATTAAATATTATACTCACAAATACTCAAATGAATACAAATACATAGTTCAACTAACTAAACTTTTTGAAAAACATCGTCCATTTTAAAGTACCAGTTGGGAACAGAAAAAACTAATCATGACTGATGACATGAAGTAAATTATTGTTTTTGTATATTTCAATTTTAAGCCAAAAAAAAATCAGGTTATGGAGTCTGATAAATTAAGACTAGATTGTTGTGATTTAGTTATAATTAATCATCCAAGTGTGAACGTCATTTCAAATTTTATATACTAATATTTAATATCTAATTTACTGTAAAAAATGATTTTTTATGTGATTTAAATTGCAGGTCTTCCATTTAATATAAATTATTTTATAAAAGTTAAGGAAACTAATTGTTATATATATATATGGAGGGATATAATTGAGTAGGGGTAGAGTAAAAATTTGAGTCGAATGATTAAAACGAATGCGATCGGTTAGAGAAGAGGAAGGACTCAATCGGTGTTGGTTTTAGAAAATTTCAAATTGACATTAAAAAAAAAAAAATTCAAAGAACAACAAATCGACCAACCGCCGAAGGCTGGTTTTTGCTCCTTGACGGTTGAGATTGATTAAAACATTTATTAAACCAACAATAGTCAATTTGGTACCAATTTGGTCAAAAAGACGACTTTGACTCACCGCTGCACACCTTTAAAATTAATATTCTCAAAATTGTAAGAAGTTGATTTTAAAAGATATTAACTATTAGATTTTATACCTTAGAGTAAATTGAAAAGTGATTATACATACATTAATTGAACCATATTTGGTGATCATTTGGTTTTGATTACTTATCTTAAAAATTGTATTTGTTTTCATCATTTATTTTACTAAAATTTTTATCTATTCTAACTAAACATTTCGTTTTTTTAGCCAAATTCATAATATATATAATTTGACTTAATTTTTCACATAATAATAATAATAATAATAATAATAATAATAATAATAAATCAATTAAATATAAATAATATTTATAGAGTTAATTTTCAGAAAACTAAACAACAACCTTCTTCTTGTTAACTAGGCGTTGTGACCCCAATTTGGAAGGTTCCTCGTAGCTAGGCCTTGTGACCCCAATTTGGGGGGTGGATATGAGTGAGATCGCCTTTGGTTGCAACAACCAAACAACCCAACTCGGCGAACTCATTGATATGGGCCTTCACCCTACAGCCCACATGCTCAATTGATGCCAATTCTCCAATTTGGTCCATTCAATAATATTTCAATATTTATGTTTTTGGTTTGAAAATTTTATAGTATATTGTGAGAGTGAATTAATATACATTTATTAATTCATCTTTGAGTGAAAAGTTCAAATCTTCATATTTGTATACAAAAATTAGATAAGTGTGTCCAATTTTAGATATGCGAAGGAAACACGTTGCAGTAATTTTTTTTGTTCTTTTTAAAAATTTAAGCCAGCTACAACCACAATTTATTCCACCACTCCATTTTATGTTAAAACTCATGATTAAACTTTGCAATCCAACACAAAAGCTAAAAGAAAAAAAAATAGATAACATTAAAAAGAAAGCATAACTCCTTAATTGATAATTTGATCTTCCCTCACTCTCAACAGTTGAGTTATTTGGTTTCAATTTTTTGATTCACGGCCCCTTCATTCATCTTCTACTTCTTCATTGCCATGCCATTCATGCTCAACCACCACTCCTTAGCCTCACTAACGCCGATCAACAACCATGCCTAAAGAAAAAAATATATAAAAAAATAGCGTATCTATATCTTACGTTTTCAAAAAAATGGCGTATTGTATCTATAACGTATTTGTCTTCGTGTTTGTGCTTTTTAGTTTTCTTTTTCCATAAAATCAAATTATTCCACCCTTCGCCACATAGTACCTTTCTTATTTATTGAATTGTCATATGTCACACAAATTAATGATGTTTATTAAAAAATTCAAAGGAGGGTGTAAGATATATTCACAAAAGTTTAGGTTAAATTGATACAATTATTAGTTCAGTATTTGAATTGATACAACTCCTAAAATTTAGGAGAATAAATGATATTTTTCCTAAAATAAATGAAAATGGATACAAATAACAATCAATGTGCAAATGAAATGGCTAAATTTCAGTCATCTTTTTCAATGCGTCACAATACAAATGTGGAGAAACAATTTGAATATATGACTTTGAAATAAAGGCACTAATACTATTTAAAGAAAGAAAGAAAAGGACAAACATCTAATGGAACTATATACGTACTTAGATTGTCTTATGCTCTTTTAAACGTTTAGAGTTTAGATTAATATATATGTACCATATCATACGCTAAAAGTGTCATCATAATCAACAAATTAAAATCATATAATGACTTGTGCCATATTAAGAGAAAAAATTTGTGATTGTGTCTGGGTGAAGATATGGTCAAATTCCTGTCAGGAGAAAATAGCTATTACAATGATGGGCAAAGTGATGGACAAAATCATTAAACAAATGAGGAGGCATTTAAGAATGCAAAGAGACCACTGTGGAAGATTGAAGAAGAAGTGACAATAAAAGGATTGGGAAGCAAAATCAAAATGTTTTTTTTTTTTTTTTTCCATTTATTTTATTATTATTATTATTGTTATTATTAAAAAAAGAGACAAACCAGAGAAATTTTTTGACCAATTGTCTGCTTTTTGATGGAAAGAAACATAGTAATTTTAAAAACACCAATGAAGCAATCAACCCATCATCCATTTTTATTGATACCCCAACAAAAAATTTAAGAGGATAGAGTTTTTTAAGGTTTCCAAAAAGATAAAACATATACAAAATAATGGGTTTTTTTTTTAATTTTTTTTACTTTAATAATAATAATAACAACATTCTCCAACTTTTTAATCCCACACCAAAAATTCCCTTTTCTTTTTCAGCTTTTTTGTTACCCACTTTCATCTCTCTCACCAATCATCATCATCATAAAACATCTTCCTTTTCTTCTGCTTTTGAACAAAAAGCTTTAATTATTATAAATAGACAATAGAGAAATTAACTGAAATTTCATAAGGTGGAAGAAGCTGAATTGTATATTTCTACAAAAGTAGATGATTCCTTCACCTGGCTGTGACACAGTGATTCTAACAGTGGGGGATGAGATGGTGCCAAATGTCAAAGGCATTTGGGGGCTTAGACTTTGGAGAGAGAGAGAAAATGGAGTGCAGTGAGTCACCAGAAAGGAAGTCAGAGAAAAAGACTTGAAAATGAAAGAGGAGAGAAAGAAATGTCAGTACTTCTGACTAAAAGCATTTAATATAAATTAGGACACTCACTTAGAACCCACTCTCCACAATTCAATCTTGAGGGCCTTCTAATTTAATGTGGATTTATTTTCTAAAAAATAGCGGCTTTCAATTTTCTATACTTAAAAAAGAGTTGATATAATATATAAATAAATTTACCACAAATTTAATATGCTAAATTAAATTAATATTAATTAGTAATTTAATAATTTATGTTATCTCATTTCTTTCTCTACTTAATATTCATTTCTATTAGTTAGTTCTTTTACAAATTTTATGTTACTTTTTGATTAGTTTATAATAGATTTTTAAAGTTTGATTTATGTCAAAGCTAGTTTTAAACGTTACGATTTCAAAAAAGAAAAAAAAAATTCATATGGAGTAAAAAGCGATTGTAGGAGAATCTGATTTGGTTATTTATTAATTTATTTACAATTATTTTTTGAATTGCTCTTATGTTTGGAATTAAACTCACACTACCTTTTGGATTCAACACCCACCAAAATCTGTATCTTCTTTAACTAATTTTTAGAAAATTAGAGATACATCTATTCACTTTTGAAATTCTAATAAAAAAAATTTTGTTTAAGTTTTATAAATAATTAAGATGGAAATAAAGTTTGTTTTCAATTTAAAGCATACAAAATTTTAGAAATAATCATCTTACAGGAAGTTTGATATAGGATACCAATGTATAATTGAAATAAATATGTCTACTTTAGTTATTATAAGTAAATCATAACAATTTCATATTAATTTTTATCAAATACCTTAGTATGTCTTTTCGAGTTTAAAATTTAGACACTACTTCTACTTCATGTCATGGTTGATTTTTCTTAAAGTACTGCTGCCATCAATTATTTTGAAAACTACAACAATCTTGTACTAAACTTACATTCTAAATTCCTCCAAGCCATAAAAGCTACATTTGTAATTTAACGATTTCAACCCTTTAAAAAGGGTGAAATTGGATGTAAAATAAAAGTGTGTAATGGGCCATCTTTCAATCTTGGGATAGGTTCCTAGTTATTGGTCATTTTTTAAATGCAAAATTAAATTTTATGTCTTGTGCCCAAGACAAGGCCCAAAGTTCATGAGCGGGCCAAGTTCATGGGAAATTTGGAGGAGCATAGGGGTTTGGGTTGACTAGCCGAGTCGGTGAATGGATACCAATCGGTAAATAACCAAGCCAGACCTAGACTAGCACCCTACAAGCTCGAGCGCCAAAAACATCTTTGATACCATCAACATTACACATAACCAAAGACATAGGAGAAAATACCTATAAATAGCCGCATTCAACTACTCCAAAGGGAAGATGTGCTTAACTGAATTAAATACTTCTCATACTAACTTTAATTAAGCATTAGAGTGTAATAGGCTTGACGTCACATTGGTGCAAGAATCTCTTACACAAATCAACTCGGAGTATTTCGAGATCAAATTAGGAAGAAGCGAGCTGGAGGTCAAGCCAACAGGAGATGCAGGAAAGTCCAACGAGGACGAGATCTAAGCCCAACATATCTAAACCTCTAATTTTTTTATATTTATATTTTAAAAAAATTTTAAAAATATTGTAATCTATTAAATACATATTTTAAATTTGTATGATATTTAAACATATCTAAAAGTTCATGAATTTTTAGACATTTTGAATGGTTTAAAGACTTAGTCAACACCAAATTCATTGGCATAATATCACATTTGGTTGAATTCAATGATTTATTAGCAAGAAACTTTTAAACTTCTATTTAAACTTTGTGTTTATTGAGTGTAGATGTAATTGTTTTATTATGATTTCAAAATTTTCAATTTAGTTTTCATATTCAAAGTTGAGTTTTATTGATCATATGGTTCTAAGAGTTTTGAGTTTTTCATCACAACCTTTTTTATTTCGTTTAGAAACTCATTTAAAAACGGTTTGGGTGCTGAGTTGAGTTATAAAATTTGTAGGCATTATGTCTATTGAATTAAGAAATTTGTGTTATACAGATTTATTTAGTTTGAATTTAACAAGTCTATATTCAGTGTGCAGAGTTTAGTGATTAAGTAAAAGATATGGTACAATTTTTGTAATCTAAAAAAGTATGATTTTCTTATGGTCATTTTTGTTTGCTTAAATTTTTGTTTAACCCTCCAATTGCAAATATATTTTCTCAAAATTTTAAGATTCAATTGAGATGTTAACTTAAGACATTCCATATATTTCACAATTTTTTACATGTAACCATTTTCACAAACTCAACTCAAATCAATATCCCAAACACCCTCTCAATTTTCCTCCATCTTTTTCATTACTCGGCTTCACTATTATTATTATTGTCGTCATTGAGTTTAACAATAATTGAGTTGGATTAGAAAATTTTGAATATATAACCTTTTAGTTGAAGTTATATGCTTAAACCAATTGAATTATGTTATTTTATTTATTTATTTTTTTTTTATTCAACTCTAAACTTTAATATAAGTGTCAAACACAACCAAATAAAAGATACTAACTTGTTGGTGCATTAATGGAAAGGATGCCACACAATAAATGGAATACGGCAAACAATTTACAACCATATGAATTTTTTGTGTTTAATCAAAATTTTAATAACTAGATTGAAAATTATAAAGAATAAGTCCGCTTGATAAATATTTTTTTCTTTTATTGAAATTGATGCCCATTTCTCACTATTTATGGACACACCTTTTTACATCCAAAACATGTTTAAAAATTAGGTAATAATACAAAAAATATATGGATAAAAGAAGTATTTTTCAGAATAAACATTAATTTTAAATGGTTGGATGAAATTTGTTAATTAAACATTAATTTAATTGCTTATAATAATAATTAAATATAAAAAAATGTTTTATGTTTTTTTTTTCTTCTGAAAATCAAGTGTATACCTATACATCCTAATTTGTCTTGTTTATACTTTGTTCCATTTTCATTGCCCACATTTTTTTGTTTTTTTAAAATCTTATGGAAAATCATTCTTTTTAATATTTTTAATTAAAAAGAAAATGAAATAAAGTAGAAGATCAGTCAAAGTATTGAGATTGAAGGGGACTTTAATTTCCTTGAATTATGCAAAGATTCAAGTCAGTGGAGGTTGGTTGTCAACCAAAGCATGGGTTTGAATAAAAATGAAGTTAGTAAAATAACATTACATCTTAATTATTCTCTACATCAAAGACTTGTTATTTTGTAACATAACCCTCTCTAGGAATGTTTTTGGTGGATGCTTTTGTTTGGTCAATATTTTTAGCCTTTGAAATTTCATCTTCATCTTCCTCACATATTTTTTCAACACCTACACATTATCTTAAGTCTCTCTCTCTCTCTCTCTCTCTCTCTCTATATATATATATATATATAATAAATAAAGTTGAGCTATACACCATTTTTGCCTCTTTTTGTCATCTCCTTCATTTATTAATTGTTACTTTCTTTCATGTTAGTAATTTAATTAAGATGTCCCTTCTCTCCTCCTTTCTTTATATGTTTGTACTACAATATATTTAACATTAAAGAATTAAACCAAAATATTAAAAAAAAAAAAAAACCCCAAACAAAACCAATTTTGGGGCCTATTTATTTAATAGGGAAAAGTAAACATCCTTTGCAATTGAAAAACTCATAAACTATGATTATTTAACGACTAATTATTTAATCGACATGATTATGAATTTCAAGATATTTCTCCATCAAATTGTGATAGCCATATTAAATAGTTTCTCTTACATGTAATGCAAAAAATTCAAATAAATAAATAAATAAATAAATAAATAAATAAATAAAGGTTTATTTTTATGCTCCAAATACAACCAAAACGTAGCTCTCGTTTATGTGCCTCAATTTCTCAGCAATAAATGTGGCCCATCAACCCATCTAGAAAAAACACCATTTTTAATAGATTCAGCTTGGTAGGTAATATTTAATTCACAATAACTTTTTTTTTTTTTCTCTTTAAAATAATTTTTCTAAAACGAATAAGGAAAAAAGAAAAATCAATCCTCCTTCTTTGACTCTACCCTAAGTTTTTGTTTACTTTGAATTTGAAAATTTTATACAGTTTCTGATTTTGAATTATCACTAGATTCGGTTATATTTATTAAACGACAGCGACATCTATACATAGTTTTACAAAGCAAACCATAGAAAATATCATTTCCCTTGTTAATGGAGAAATTGAGAATAATTCTGACTATACTTTCCAATTAACTAAATTTCATTAATTTTAAATTTTATTTTCTAAAACTTAGCCTTTAAAAAAGGAAAAAAAGAAAAAAAAAAAAGAAGAAAAAAAGAAAGACGTGTTTACGAGGTGGAAGCTTCCAAACCGTGGTTGGTTTGTAACATAAAGAATACTTTGCCGCTCCCCTACGCATTAGAACAGCAAATTCAATTATAATTATAATTATATATAAATCCAATTGTAAAAAAAAAAGTTGCCTGCCTTTTCCCTTCCTTGTAAAAGGAAAAGTATATATATATATATATAAAAGAAAAAATTCTTTGACTTCACTTTTATTTGAAGTTAAATTACAAAATTAACCCCTTTAGTTTAGCTATGACTTTGAACCTTCAATTTAGTCTTATATTCAATTTTAGTTCTTATAATTTGGTCAAATCTTTATTTAGAGTGTTATAAATTTCAAAATAATAATGGTAGGTAACTTCACTTAAAACATAGTGTTTGGTAAAGATAATTTTAATCCTAAAATGTTAAATTAATACTAAATTATTGCTATTTAGGTACAAATTATCCAAAGTAATTATACTATTTCTTTGAGAAATACTATTTGAATTTTTCTTATATTGATATTTAACTTCAAATTTATTATAAGATAATTATTTAAAATTTTATATGATTTGTAACGCAACTTGCAAGTAGTTGTTTTTAATATGAAGTATTTGATAAAAGTTTAGAAAATCGAATTATTATTTTTAAAATATAAATGGAAGGATAAATTTAGGAAAACTGATTTCAAAATCTATTGATAGATTGCACGTACGTTCCAATTGAAAAGTTATTCTAAATCAATTAATGTCATCTTCCCAAACTATTTATATGGTGAGAAATCCAACTATATTTCTTGATTCTCTTTGACTCAATTAAAATATTTTAAATTAGATAAAATATTATTTTGGTCTCTATGTTTTTTTTGCTAATTTTAAAATAATACGGCTTAACCATTTTGTTTTTGAAAATTAAGCCTATAGAAACTATTTCCACTTCAAATTTATTTTTTTATTGTACAGTTTTTACTAATGGTTTAAAAATCTAAGCCAGATTTTGAAAACTAAAAAAAGTAGCTTTAAAATTTTTGTTTTTGTTTTGGAATTTGACTAAGAATTCAACCATTGTACTCAACAAAGATAAGATGAAGAAATAAGCTTAATTTTCAAAAACAAAAAAAACCAAAAACGAAATTGTTAACAAACGGAGCCTACATTTTTATTTCTTAAAGTTTTGAGTTTGGTTTTAATTTAGTCTCTAGGTTCTAAAATGTTATAAGTTTACCATTGAAATTTGAGTTTTATTTCAATTTGGTTCATAAGTTTCAAGACTTCAACTTTTATTCTCGTTTTTCCATCAAATACTTACTTTCCGTTATTGACGTTAATGTCTATTAATTAATTTTAAATGATTGAAGTGAAATTTTAAATTTATTTTCTTTTAGAAAATAGAGAAATCAATTAATTATAATTTTTAAAAATTTTTTAAAAGTAATTAATAGATATTAATATTAAAGAAGGAAAATGAATATTTATTGAAAAAGTTAAAATCACAGACTTAAAAACTAAATTAAAACAAAACTCTAATGGTAAAATTATAAAATTTTAAAGAGTACGATGTTGAAATTAAACTCAAATACTTATAAACTAAAATTTTAACATTTAATACCATACGACCCAATAGAAACTATGACCGAAAATGGGAATAGAAAGCTATTGTGAAGTCTACTAATTTTGTAACTTAACCATAATTTTATAGTTGACGGAAGGGAAGAAAGAGGTTGTTGTCTTGGGTCTTCAGTTTGGTTTTAGTAACACGTAAAATTAGTGGCAGTTTTGTAATTTTGTGGGGGAAACGAGGCCTCAATGTTCTCCCAAAAAAATCAAATTCTTTTATTCTTAATGACAATTGAAAAAAAAAAAGAAAAAAAGGCTTACAAGTTTTCACTCTCATCGTCTTCTCCTTCTCCACCTCACTGATTCTTAAAATCTCAAACAAAGCAATCCAAATGCCCAAAACTTCTTTCTTCTCTCCCATAGTCAGCTCTTTCCGTTGCTGCCTTCCATTTTCCTTCACCTTCTTCATGAGTTAAGCGCCACTCTATGAGCTCCGGGACATTCCCCAATGGGTTGCGTTCTTGGCAGACAAACCGCCGACGCTCGCCTGGGCACATCCGGACCTCCCCGTCGCCGCCGGACCACGGATCACCTCTCTCATATCGACGGAGTTAATGGCGACAGAGTTAAGAAACAGACGACTACGTTGGAAAACCAGGGAGTTCGGCAGGACCTGGATTCCTTCTCCGTAGAGCGCCGGAGGCCTTCGCCGAGCCTTTTCCAGAGGAATGAGCAAGGTTGGCCGTCGTGGCTGCTGGCGGTCGCTGGCGAGGTGATCCAAGGATGGACGCCTCGTCGAGCCAATACGTTCGAGAAACTTGCTAAGGTGTGCCACGTGTTCGTGATCGTTTTTCACTTTTTGTTTTTGTTTTTTGTTTTTTTTTTTTTTTGTTTTTTTGTTTTTTGTCTTGATTCAGTAGTTGTAGAAAGTTTGTGTGATTTTCGATTCTTGGTGATTCAGATTGGGCAAGGGACGTATAGTAATGTGTACAAGGCGAGGGATCTTATTACTGGCAAAATTGTTGCTCTGAAGAAGGTTAGGTTTGATAATTTAGAACCGGAGAGCGTAAGGTTTATGGCTAGAGAGATTTTGGTCCTGAAACGTCTCGATCATCCCAATGTGCTTAAGCTCGAAGGCTTAGTTACCTCGAGAATGTCGTGTAGTCTTTACTTAGTGTTTGAGTATATGGAACACGACCTCGCCGGACTTGCTGCCGGTCAAGGAATCAAGTTCACGGAGCCTCAGGTATCTATTCCTATTAATCCAGATTGTTTCTAATATTGACTGCACCTGCGCATTTTGTAATTTTTTAAGTATGAATTTCGGTGTTGCAATTTTAATTGACATTTTTCCGGCGGATTTTCCTTAGGTTTTGAGTTTGATGTTCTGGCCTGCTCTGGCTGGCATTTCATTTGTTTTTCCTTTTCGCACTATAATTGCTTTGAGTCTCAATATTACTGCAAGGGCAAGCCACGCGGATTTCTTATTTGCCCTTTTTCTTCCTTTTGTCTTCTTCCCATGAAAAAGCAAATTTAGCAGGTTTTCTGCCTAATTTTTTGCTTTTAACTTCATTAAACTACAAGAAGATCGAAGAGATATATAAAGTAACTTTCTGAATTAGTAAATATTGTCCTGTAGTTAATTTGGTTTTGGTTGGATTAGATACAATCATATAAATATGTTCTTACTTTCTTCGACATCTTTGTGCATTTGGATTCAGATATTTCTTCCGGGTTCTCTGTGCATAGAAAAGAAGAGATCGACAGAATTTTCCACGTTATTCTAATCATTGGCTGAATTTCATTTAACCAGCATAAAACTTTCACTTATGACATGATTTTATACTTTCAGAATTGCAAGTTCTGTCGTCTTTTGAAAAGAAAATGACGAACAAGATTGCTTGTGTCCCATTAGTTTCTGTTATTTATCATCTCCTTCCGTCTCAACGAGTAGCTATATTTCAAAATTGATACTTGTTAAATGAATGGATCTAAGATGATTAGGGTCAGAAAATCCCTAGTTCAAACTTTTCCAAGTAGTAGATTGTATGCTAATTCATTCTCTGAGGTATCTTTAAAAAGTTGGTATAGTTGCTTGCGTAGTACAGAGGATGGCTTCTTCTGGCATTTGCCACATTGATAATGTCAAAAATATGAAAAGATTGGCTGTAACTTTTCTACCAGGTCAAATGCTATATGAAGCAACTATTGTCCGGGCTTGAGCACTGTCACAACCGAGGTGTATTGCATCGTGATATTAAAGGTTCCAATTTGCTAATTGATAACGAAGGAATACTGAAAATAGCTGATTTTGGTTTAGCTACTTTCTTTGATCCTGAACAGAACCAGCATATGACCAGTCGAGTAGTAACCCTTTGGTACCGTCCTCCTGAATTATTACTTGGAGCGACTCTTTATGGTACAGGGGTTGATCTTTGGAGTGCTGGCTGCATCTTGGCTGAGCTGCTCGCTGGGAGGCCAATCATGCCAGGAAGGACAGAGGTACTGCTACTTCTCTCTCTCTATTCCTCCTCGCCTATCTCCTTATTTTGTTACATTTTTCCTATGGTGCTTGCTATATTGTACCTGGTCTCTAAAGAAGTAAACTGGCTGATTCGTTAAATATGGTGCCATGAATTATTGACCCCTTAATGATTGTGAGAAATAATTGATTTGGTCATCAAATATGTAATGAATGTATGCATTAGCTGTTGCATGATATTTCAATAATTTGAATCCTTTTTAGTTTTTCATGTGTGTAAATATTAAGAAAATGCTTAATATTTCAATCATTTGAATTCTTTATCATAAAAAATGTGCATGTTATTATGACACCAGACAACAGTCATGTGTACTAAAGAAAAAACAAGACGACAATGATGTTATGTAATGCGTACAATTTGATCTTCCAAGTTTAGTTCATAATGCAACTGCATAAGAGTATTCCAACATTTATTTCTAGTTTTCCACCTTAGTTTATTCTGCCTTGACAAGTTTTTTCTCTGTCAATAATTCATCTTGAACTGATAGATCTCATCGCTTTGTGAAGTTGATCCTGGATAACTTTTTCTGTTAGGTTGAACAACTTCACAAGATATTTAAATTATGTGGTTCTCCATCTGAAGATTACTGGAAGAAGTACAAATTGCCAAATGCAACTCTATTTAAACCCCAACAACCATACAAACGCTGCATTGCTGAAACATTCAAAGATTTTCCTTCTTCTTCTCTACCTCTTATCGAATCTCTCCTTTCAATGGACCCCGATGGGCGAGGTACTGCCACTGCTGCTTTGAATAGCGAGGTGAGTAATTTTACTTCATAACATTGCTTATATGAAAAAAAAAAAGTATCTAATTTTGCGTAAAACAATACATTTAATTTTTCTGATTACAGTTCTTTACTACGGAGCCTCTTGCTTGTGAACCATCAAGTCTACCTAAATATCCTCCTAGCAAAGAATTGGATGTAAAGTTGAGAGATGAGGAAGCTAGAAGGTTTTTTTGCCCCTTCCCCTTGCTCTTGTTTAAATCATCTAGGTTGGTCCTGGTGTCTTAACAGGCAATGTACCATCCATTTCAGGCAAAGAGGTCTAAGTGGGAAAGCAACAGGTGATGGTGGAGGCAGGAGAGTAAGAATACGGGATCGGGTTGGTCGGGCTGTCCCGGCACCTGAAGCTAATGCAGAGATACAAGCAAACTTAGATGTAAGCCGAACTTCCTTTTTTATCCTCCTCGCCACATTTTGATCATTTGTACTTGATTAAAAAATGTCTCTACTCTGTTATTCAGAGGTGGAGAAATGTGACAAATGCAAATGGTAAGAGCAAGAGCGAGAAGTTTCCCCCACCTCATCAAGATGGGGCAGTGGGGTACCCGCCACATGAGATATCCCAGAGGGGCCATCTTTCATTTGGTGCAGCTGATTCTTCATTCAGCTCCTCCATTTTTAGTTCAAAGTCTGGTTCTGTTAAAAGTTCAGCAGCTCCTGGGGGACCATCTCGGAGAAAGAAAGCAGATAAAGATAACCCCTCGATGTCTTCATCTCGAAAATTCATCCGTGCATTGAAGCCATCAATTGGGTTATCAATGGATCTGTTGTTTAGAGGTAAATAAAAGAAAGATACATATGTTGAGTTTTTGAGATGCCAAATGTGGAATAGAGAAGAATGTATAAAAATGGTTAATTCCTTTACTCCAAAGTCAAGTTCTTCCCCATCTCAGCTTGGTACATAATCTACACAGGTAGAAGTAGAAGAAAGCCCCAGGAGATTTCTGTATATTCTGCAAAATGGGGTTTCAATTGCAATCATTTTGCTGTGCCTTTTAGTAATATCATAATAGTCATTATTTTTGGGAAGCATTTTCTGCTTCTTATGGACATTGGAAATTATATTCTTATGAAAATCTCGAGAAACTTTTGACCCCAATGCATGCATCCATATGAAAATTGAATTCTATGAAAATGCTTCTTCCAATTGGTGAAAAAGTTGACTTTGAGGTGCTTCCACCAAATAATGCAAGCGACCTGACAGTGAAAACAATAATATATTCTTTTTAAATTATAAATTTAAAAAAAGAGGCAGTAAGGGTTGTTTTAGAATAACTTGTGGAAAAATATGCTTTTCTATATGAAATAACTAAAAAAATTAATAACTTAAGGTGTGTTTCGTGTTGATTCTGGAATAATTTTAGATTGATCATAAGTTTTTTTTCTCTAAAGAAAAAATCTTCAGAAATAAAAAACTTATAAATTTGGATTAGTTTAAAAGTTAATTTTTAAGAAACTTTAGAAGGATATATTATTAAGGACGATTTAGATTAAGTTTGTTTAAATTTTTTTTTTCTTAAGAAACATTTTAATCATCTAAAATCATTTAAGAAACTATACTAAATTCATTTGACATTATTGATTTTTCCATTGATACTTGTAATTGTGATAAATTAAATGAGTTTGAAAAATAAAGTTACCCAGGAGGTTCCTTTTCTGTTCCTCATCCTCTATTCAGAAAAAGTTGCTAATTATTTCAGAAGTGAAGAGTTGCAATTTTTTTGAATTTGGAAAAAAAAAGGATTGAACATTAAGAAACAACAGCAACTTTGAAGACGAAGAAGTAAAAATGATGAATAATTCCTTTGAAAGCAAAATAATTTATTATTTCATAATGTAAAACCTAAAATTAGTTACTTAAAAAATAAAAAAGAATGAGGTTTATTATTTATATAGGATGAATCCAATCCCAAGTCATGATTGACATTGCCCAAAAGTGTGATTTAATTTCATGATCCAAAATTTGTCTCCTACAATTTCGACAACTCGCTTTATATATTTATTTATTATTATTATTTATTTTTTAAAAGAACTCGCTTTATATATTTATAACATATCCTTCTCATTTCATTGATTTATATTTAGCTGCTTGCTATCTTAAATTTAGATGAGCGACGGTTCTTTGGAATGACTTAGCCAAAAAAAAAAAAAAAAAAAAAAAAAAAAAGAAAAAAGAAAAAATACATTTTTATTTAAATACCTTTGATGAAAACTCCTTAAAATAAAAACACACTTGTATTCGATAACTCTATCTCAATAGTGTTTTTATATACTAAAATTTTTTTTATTAATGTTAAATTACTATAATTACTATCAACTAATAATTTAAAATAATAGCTGTCTGAGTTGGTTGTATGGGATGATTGTCAGAGTTGGTTGCCAATTGTGGTGGCCAGAGTTGGACGACGACGGTTAGTGAAGTTTGCTGGCAGTTTCGGTCTTCAGAAGTGGTGGTCGGTGTATGCCGGCAGGGGTTGCAGGAGGTCAAAGATTGCAAAAGTGGTGGTCGGAAGTGGCCAACGATGGTTGTCGGAGGTTATGGCTGGAGTTTGTTGGTGTTGATCGGAGGTGGCCATCGATGGTAGTTGCTAAAAAATGGCTGCCACCAGTGGTCGCCAGAATTGGCTACGAGTGATGGTTGCTGAAGTAGATTGTCGATGGTGATCGGAAAAAGGCGGTGGTAGCCATGAAAACGTAGTGGAAATGAGGAATAGGGACAAATTAACCATTAAATACTCAAAATTCATTTTTCTAAAAGTTGATTTCAAGTGTTTATCATAAACCAAGTTATCATTACTGCAAATTTTGATATAGACTACGAACATAGAACTATGATTTATTCAATTAGACTACGATTTTGCGACCATAGTCTAATCCAATATAGTCAATAGTATAAACTATGGCTAATGTCAGCCATGTTCTATATTATAGACTACGACTAATGTCAACCATAGTCTATATAATAGACCACGATTGACGTTAGTTGTGGTCTATAATATAGACCATGACTAATGTTAACCATGGTCTATTGATATAAACTACGATTTATCTCAATTGTGATCTAACTAATAGACTACAATTAACATTTGTTATGGTGAATTAGTATGGTCCATAGTTGCGTTACTATGGTCAGTAGTAAAAGATCACTATATTAAACCTAAGTCATTGATAATTACAACGTTAGATTGCACAATTGTCGTTCATTCGTATTGCATATAGTAGTACATCATCATCCATTTATCTACGCGTTTTTTTTTTCAAATTTTAATTAATTCGAATCCAACCAATTAATTATAATATTCAATTTGTGCACACAAGTTTAACATTAATAAACAAAAACCCATTTGAACTTTTATTCATTAATGAAATGTAATACTAAACCTATCAAGCCAACTAAAAACTATGATATATACATCATTTTGTGCATGAAAGTATTGTTAAAGAAATTGTTCCTACCCACCGAATATTTCATCAATCACAACTTGATCAAGATAAATGTCATAATATAAAATATTATTCTTAATCGTAATTATTCTGATCATCTTCTAAATCATGATTATGGAATTCAAGAGTATTGGATTGATTAGAGTAACAAAAAATTCAAAGATGTAACTAAAATATCAATTCAAATATGCAACAAAAATATCAAATAAAGTGGATGTGGTTAGAGTAACAATATAATACTCATTTTAATCTCTTTCCAATTATGCAAATAGAAATCTAGGATATTCAACTACTATTTTCATCAACAACAATCCCAAAATATTAAATTTAAAATAACATATCAATTAAACTCTATAGAGCTCAAAATAAGGAGAGTTGTAGTTAAAACAGAGAAAAAAAAAAACTTTGAAACGTATATAGTATTCTACTCTAAAGTTGAAAAAAAATATTATTTTATAACTTTCAACAAAAAAGCAATAACATAGATTGTTTTTTGGTTTTTCATTCATAATTAATTCTTTTAATCCTTGAAATTAAAAATAAAACCAAAATTGCTATAATATTCTAATTCTAACTGGGAACAAAAATTAACATCACAACAAGGTATTGTATACTTGGAAAGAAGAAACTTTACCTTCTTTAATTTAGAGAAGAAAATGAGGTCCTTCTATGATGAAATAACAAAACCAACCAAGACTTTTAGATTTGTGATTATTTAAAAAAACTTTAAGAAGAATTGTGAGTATATGTAGATTGCTAGCACATTTCAACAACAACAAATGTGGAGTAATTAGACCCAACAACTAGAAACTAAAAACTAATTCAAACAATCTTGGGAGGGAGCATAATCTATATGAAAAAATTAGTGAGACTCAGTGTTGAACAATGAAAGTGAGTTGTTGTGGAATGTTTTTATTTCATTGCTTGGAATTGAAAAGAGATTACCGGTGTAGTTGGCACATACAATTTGACAATTGAGACATAGTTTGACTATTGGTGATCAACATCAATAGTGATCCAAAGATTATGAGAAATTTTTGTAATGCTGTAGAGTGATGAAGAGATGGTGTTTTCTAATTTTATTGACATAGTGGTTGTGGTGTTGGGCAAGATTACAAACAATCCTATATTTTAGCATTATAGTTATTCTAACACCACCACCACTTAGTTAAGTGAAAAAAATCAGGTTTTCTAAAATGATAGACCACTATTTGTAGTAATAATTTTAATTTATTTAATTTAATATAAATTTATAATTTAGACAATAATTTATTTTAATTGTAATGTAGATGTTAATTTTCAATGGTGATAATTTTTAAGCATGGTATAAAGATAAACATTCTACCATGGTATTATAAAATCATGATCTAAAGTAAAATATCAAGATTACATTTCACATTTGTCGTGGTATAATGTTTTTTTTTTTTTTTTTTTTTTTTTTTATTTTTTTTGGTAAACTATAGTCTAAAATTGACTAAAATTGCTTTTTAGACCACAATTGTAATAGACCATGGTATAAATTACATTTTATATCAAGGTTTTTTTTGTACAATACTACACTTTATAGTATGCTTTTAAACCATGAATTTATTGATTGTGGTGTAAAGTTACTTTTTACACATTGAATTGATTTTATTTGTTTAAAAAACTCATTGTATATTAAAAAACACTAAAGTTAAAACAACAATCTAATTATAGACCGTATTTAACAATAGTAGTGGTATACTGTTAAGTGTTAGACCAAGGTTTTTTATTGACTGTGGTGCAACATCAATTTTTACACCATGTTTTTTTTTTTTTTAATCATTGTGTAAAATTAATTGTTACACCATAGTTTTATCAACCATGGTGTAAAGTTAATTTTTATACCATGACTTTTGTTTACCGGCAAAGTTAATTTTTATGTCATGGTTTTTTATTGACCATGGTGGAAAGCTAATTTTTACATCATGATTTTTATTAACTGTGTTGTCTTGCTAATTTTTAAACCACGATTTTAGAACTCTGTAGTCTACAACATACTCTTAGACCATGGTTTTTTTATTCATCGTGGTGTAAAGCTAATTTTTACACCATTATTTTTATTAACTGTAGTGTCTTACTACTTTTTACACTACAGTTTAAAATTCCGTAGTCTATAACATACTCTTAGCCATGGTTTTTTATTGATCGTAGTGGAAAACTAATTTTACACCATTGATTTTATTGGCCGTGGTGTCTTGCTACTTTTTACACCACAGTTTAAAACTTTGTAATCGTTAGCATACTCTTAGACTATGGTCTTTTATTGATCGTAGTGGAAAACTAATTTTTACACCATGGTATTTATTAACCATGGAGTCTTGTTGATTTTTATACCACGGTTGTAAAACTCTGTAGTCTGTAGCATACTCATAAACCATGTTTCTTTATTAACGGTGGTAAAATTTTAATTTTTGCACCATGGTTTTATTAACTATAGTATCTTGCTAATTTTTACACCATGGTTTTTATTAACCATGGTATCTTGCTAATTTTTACACCACAGTTTTAAAACTCCGTAGACATAGCATACTCTTAGACCAAGGTTTTATTAAGTGCGGTCTCTAAGTTGGTGTATTCATTTTAGACTACGGTTAGTTCAATCTCTACAGCATTAGACCTTATTTTTTAGAAACTGTAGTCTTTTGTCTAAAATAAAGTGTAGATTATACTAAATCTTGTAGTAGTGTATTTTATAAACTCATTTTTTTCAAAGTCTAATTTGAGTGGTTGCCAAATATTGAATATTTTTCAAAATGACTTATTTTTTAAACTAAACATTTGAAAATGTATTTCAAACACACCCAGACGTCTCCAATGAAAAATTGTTAGGAAAGAACGAAATCAATATGTAAAGGAATGCTAGATAACAAATTCAAGACATTAAAACAAATTCTTGTTAGAGATAAGAGACCTCCATATATTTCCAGATGATATGATATTCTTTATTTTGGGCATAAATTCTCATAACTTTACTTTTGATTTTAAACCATAGACTTATTATCGAAAGAATCTTGTAAAACAAAAAGTTAAATAAAAACACATTATGATAACATTAAAGAATATCCATCTATTTCACTCTTATAATTAACAAATAAGTATCACTTAAACACAGCACAATGATCTTAATATTTACAAACCATTGGATTAATGTCCTTTTAGCTCGAAAATTGGAAATTATTATATGTTGAAAAAGATTGTGTGGAAGGATGGTAATTCTGGTTGGTGCATAGCAAAGGATGGGACACAAACAAAGAGGGATGAGATTTTGAAAGAGAATAAATCTCATCCGTCCATCTCCATTTCTGGTTGTAAATGTACTAAAACAACAACTCACAAAACAAGAAAACAATATTGTTTCAATGACTAAAGTTTGTCGGCTCAAATTGTCATTCAGATCACTATGAATTACATGTAATCTTTAATCAATTTTGCCCCCACAAAAACCTCTAAAACAATTCGAGATAAATAGAGTGTTAAAATCTAAATTTGGTCTCAATACATCGTGATTAATTTAATCTCTAAACTTTTAAAATTATAAATTTAATTCTTAAAATTTGTACTTCTACTAAACACAATATTTAAATATGTATCAATAGATTCATTAACTTTTTTAAATTCTAAATTTGCCAACGATCTATTGGATATAAAATTAAAAATTTATAAACTTATTAGATAAAACTGAAAGTTTAGAAATCTTTTAGACATTTTTAAAGTTTTTTAGACCTCAAAGTCGATAGTACAAATTTTATGCCAACATTTAGATCTCTTTTAACTTATCTATAATAAAATGTAAATTTAATTAATACATTAGTAAAGTATGAATTCTTAACCAAAGCGAGCATAAGTTAAATGGTATACATATGTATTAACGACAAAAAAAAAAAACAGTGGTTCAAATCCCCCTTAATGTTATGCCACAAAAAGTATGGGTTATTGTGGTTCAATCGTTTCAATTACTTACTTTTCCTCATATTATATTTCGATAATTCACTTTCATGATTTTTTTGTCCAAGAGTGTATAAAATATACATATCCTTATATATTAAAAATAACATTTTATATGACTTTGAAACAATTAATTTCATGACTTGGTAATAACCTGAAATTTCTTTTTCCATAGAAAATCCATCCTTTAAAATGCATGCTTAGGGTACTAAGATTGATAGACTCGTGGAGATTACCATTTCTAAATTCATTCATAGCCATTCTTTCAATATTTAGTGATTCATAAGAAATTAATTGAAAATGAAAATGCAAAATATATGAGTTAGTTTCTAATGGTTACAAAGTTTTAATTACATCTCAATGTTTTAACATTTTTCAATTTATCACTTCACCATTCATGAATGTTAAAAGTTGGCCTAACCTAAGTGATAAACTTAACATATATAATCATTAGAGTTTGTTTGGGTCGTGTTGAGTTGAATTTATATATTTGTGGAGTCATATGTTCTTGTTTGCGGTGTATAGTTGTTTTGTCTGAGTTAGGAAGTCTGTGTTTTGAGTCTGGAGTTGAGTTCATATGTCAAGAGTATTTGGTGCAGTTTATTCTGATATAAATAATTTGTATTTATAGTGATTATTTTTGTTTTGGAAACTTTTTTATTCAATAATTTAACCTATCTATTTTTTTTTTCTATTTTTTTCAACTATAGATTACATTTTTTTTTTGAAGTATACATGTATTGTTGGGAGTTTTGAGGAATGAGGTTTAGGGTTTATTTTTGGATCATTCATTTTATTTTTTTAAAAAAACAAATTAAGCAATTATTTTACAAATTTGTGCATGTGACATTTCTAGCTATGTTGGACAAAATTATATTGGATTCATTAGAACAAAAAAAAAAAAAAAGGATTTCTATTGTAAATGGAATATCTTTGAAATGTAATTGTACTATATGACCCTATTGATTGTCGAGTTATTACATGGTTGGCATAAAAAACACATGTAACAAATGACCACATTCTCTTGCTCAGTTATATGATACAAGCAACAAAATATATATATATATATATATATATAGTGATATGGGCCAACAAATGGCCAAGTCCACTTACACTAAATAAATAAATAAATAAATAAAATAAAATAAAATAAAAAATAAAAAATAAAAAATAAAAAAGAAAACATAAAAGTACATCCAAATCCTCTATTTGATAAATATGTCCAACAACTTCCTTCAGCCTCCCAAACTCCATCTCATACTTATTACTTTGCCATACTACAAGCTTCTGTTTGGATTAACTTGGAAAAAATGTTTTTCAAACAGTCATTTTCATTTAAACTTATACTTTTGATAAAAACTGTTTAAAATAAAAATACTCATGTGTTTGACAACTCTTTCTCAAAAGTGTTTTTATATATAAGTTTGTTTGGTTTGTTATATGCTAAAAGTGTTCTTGTTAATGCCAATTTAATATAAAGAACGATTATAGAATATTATGAACTTATAATTTAAAGTAATGGTCGTTAGAGTTGGTGGAGGTGGTCAGATGTGGCCGAAGTGACAGTGAGCTGATGTTACTAAGTTAATGTCGTTAGGTATAAAATATCAGTGACATATAAAAGTAGGCCCCTAAATACAACCCAACTCATACCATCACCTTGAAACATTCCCTTAATGATTTGGTAAAAATTGAGAAGATGAAAAAGATTATTTATGGAATTAAAAAAGTTTCTATTACTTGTCCAAATTCATAAGAATTTGACAAAACTTTTGAGTGTAATTTTTCACTATTTTTCTGTGTGTATTATGTATAATATATAAGCTCATCAATAATAAACATATAATTTTGAACTTGTCAGAATAGGTAGAAGACCAGAAAAAGACCAAGAAAAATAATTCAAGAATCAGAAGTCAATCAGTCATTTGACTAATTAAGATGTAATTCTAACATTTTCAATATTAAAAAAAAAAAAGAAAAGAAAAAAAGAAGAACAACTTACCCTCCTATTCTTAAGAGGATTAAGATGAACTCTAGGTCAATTCTCCTATAAATATATCATTATAATTTCATACGAGCTAACTTAAATTCTATTTTCAAATTCCCTAGCTTCCACTTACTTTCACTATTTGACTCAAACATTAAATTGTGTGTGGCAAACACACCACATTGGTGTGTGCATGTTTTCTCTTTTGTAGGCCATACTATTTCCCCTTCAAACAGATTCAGTACTGCTGATGTCACGTGAATGTCAGAGACTTTTTTTCTATCCGAATTTTTTTCAAGAACAATAACAGAGAACCTTCTAATTATTTGAAAAAAAATTTAAATGATAGCTCACTAAAATACCAAACATTAGAAATTAGAAAATATACTAAGAAAAGGTCAATATTACATAAAAAGTTGAATTAAAATTTTTAGAAAGTTCACGAACCAAATTGAAAAAACACTCAGAATGTAGACTAAACAACAAATCTATGCACAAATTAAATGCAAGATATGGTACATATAATATGGTTGGAATCCAAGTGCTAGTCTCTTTAATGGAAAGATGGAGACTAGTAAGCCATTCCATTTAATTTTATCAAATATCATTCTAATCATTACCCAAAAAGTACCACATTCACTAATTATCTCCCTCTTTAATAATTATATAGTTAATCAAAAACTGAAATCATAACAATTACAAATATTATTGGATATTTCAATGTAAAATGTTATATAATCTGTAATATAAAAAGAAAAATTGCTGACGTTCAACAAAAAGTAACTTTTTACAAGATAAAATAAAATGTGATCGTAAGTGTTTGTTATTGCTAAAATGAAAAGTAGATATCAATCAATTAAGGATGTGGTGTGGGATGAATCCAATTGCGTAGCAAAATCGAAAAAACAAACTTCAATAATAATTGTTTCATAAAATAATAGCAAATAAAAATAAAAATAAAAATAAAAATAACAAAGCTCCTTACAAAATTACATATCAAATCAATCATTTTTGAATTTTTCATTAGGAAAGCCCCCAACAGTGAAAAGCTCTTCATCTTTTCTTTCTTCACTCTTTTTTCCCTTTTGCATTACAGATGAAATTCCATTGTAAACAACCCATAATTATCTCAAACAATAGGAGAATTATATATGCAATGGCCTAATTAGAAAAATATAATTAATTCTTTCTTCTTCAACAAACACTTGGTTCATGTTCAATTTCAAGAACTTTCTTTTGAAATAAATAAAAAAGTATTTTTTTTATTAAGATATCGTACTAGAAAATATACACGTACGAAAAAGACGTTGAAATATGCATTATTTCGTCGTAGAGATTTCTCGAACTCTCTTTATATTTCTCGTCGCGTAAACAACGGACAAAATCAATATCGAAAAAAACGAAAATGACAACTCTTGAACTCCCCCTTACCTCATATTATATTCTTCCAATTTTCATTGATGGAAGAGACGACCTATATTACAAAGACCTCTTAATCATTGAAGTCCAACTTTGGGGTCATATAGAAACAAATTATTACATAAAAACAAAACCAAAGAACCATAAATATCATTTTTTGACAAATTACAAGGAGAGTTTCATTGAATATAGGTTAAAATTTAAAGGTACCAGCTTTTGGGAAAAAGTTATGGGAAGTCAAACAGAAGGTAATGAATTAATTTTGAGGTTCTTTTCTTTTATTATTATTTTTTAAATTATAAAAAAAGATATATTGTTTTTTTGGGGTTGAGGATTGGCATTTGCCATTTGCCATTTGCCATTTGATGGAAAAGCGTTAATACTTAGCAAAATTGCAAACTTTAATGACCTAAGAAAAAGTGAAGAAGATAACAACTTTGAAAAGCAAAGGCAAAGGCAAAGGCAAAGGCAAAGGCAAAGCAAATAGTGTATTCGTGTCTATCATGTAAACTTACCAACTCATTTCTCAATAATTGCCTTAGCTTCTTCCCATCCCTTACATTTCCCTTTACTTCTTTTTTATTTCCCAACAAAACCCACACCATTGATCCAACACAAAATATCTTCACCACTATTTGCTTTATTATTATTATTATTAATTAAGTTAAATCATGAGTTTAATTTTTTTTTTTTTTCCCTTTAAGATACTCACTTTCATTTTCATGTTCATGTGTGAGAGAATCCTATTGAAAGAGGCCATATAAAATTAGCAACCAAAGAAAAGTTAAAATTAACAAATAAAGTAGATTTAGTGGACCAAAAACTTTTGTAATAAAATCGAATATAACCACAACTCTTATCAATGAATTAAGATACGATATTTTCTTACAAGCCATGCAAATGTTCCATAGAATGACAATGATGATGTTAAAACTTACAAGTCTTCTTTAGTTTTTACAATTAACTTATCAAGCTTCTTCATAGAATGAGCCAATTCTAGCATGAATAGCAACTGAAAATTTTGCACAAAATAGAAAATTCCATTAATGTATGGTAAAATCTCAGTGCAGATAGAAAATATGGCCAATAATATTTTATTCTTTTATATAGAGAGGACAACTACTAGGATTTATACATAAATTAAACCAGAGAGCCTCTGATCATTTGGTAGTCTCTCTTTCCGTGAGTATCTAAAATATCCTATAAATTTTTAATTTTTCATGGTACATAACGTGTTAAAGTCTCTAAAATTCAAACATTTATTTGATGAAATATCAAAATTTGAATTAGTAAATACTTATTATTAAAAATTTAGGATTATGAGAACACCATCAGTGGTTAATTTGATTAACATATATTTAAGAATTCCACTAATCATGGAAGATATGCCATTCATATTAAGCCTATCTTATCAATAGCCAAAGAAGGAAATAAAACAAAATAAAATAAACTACTACTTGACAAATCTTATCTTCTGGGTTTCTATAAATTTATTTATTTATTTCCCCACCTCACCCTATCCCAAAAATCCAAACCCCCACCAAAAACCCCACTTCATTTTTTTTTTCTTTTGTCACTTTTGCATTATTATTGTTATTTCCTCACTAGTCACCAGTACCATTTTCCAATTATATGAAGTTTATTTTTCTTAGAGATCTTTATATGTTTTTCATAAACAAATATTATAACAAAAACTTTGAGTGGAAAATAAATATTTAATTTTATTGTTTTTGGATGAATATGGTGCCACTTGGACTTAAAGTATTGGGTCCCCTTCTTCACGCCTGGAAGGTCAAAAGCTAGGCCTAGATAGAACGCAATAACGAAATTTAATTATAAACAAACAAATAATAAAATCATTTTCAAATCAATAATGCTAATTACAGCTTATAAATAATAATATTCATTAATATTAATTATATTACAGATGTCCTAGGTTAACATGTAAATACAAAGTGCAAAACGTTTTAAAGATGATGAATTACCTGCTTCGATTTGATTTGTTGGTAAACCAAAATATCTAATTACAACCAAAAAAGAAAAAAAAAAAATCCAATTACTTTTAGTTTCTATAATTCATTTAATTAGCCACCACCGTACACGCTTACGCTATTTATATAATCATGGCGATCATTAATTAAATTCCATTATTAATAATGTTTCGAATTTTGAATTTTGATTGAATTTGAATTATGCATGGGTTTATTTAAGAAGGATGTAATTGTAAAGGATTCGAACTTTCTATTACAAGGGGTTTATAATTGGGGTTGGTTTATTATAAAAGAAGAACAACAACAATTTTAGGTGCAATTAATTAAATATAAATCCTTTACTTTCAATGATTCCTTAATGTTCTAGATAATTATCAATTTGGTCTTCAATCTTTTAAAATTTTTAATGTTATCTTCAGTGTATTAAATCTCTCAACTATTAACTAATTTCATGCAAAAATCTTTATAATTTGCTAACAAAAAATTGATATATCATAAGCTATTGTTCATTTAACCAATTTGACAATGATAACACTTGGACGTTGTTTGACAAGTGTAAATAATCTAACTCATCTATTAGCAAAATTTGACCATTCTTCAGAATAAAAAACAATTATACAAAGTAGGTGGTATGTCCATGTATTAAAAAAAATGAAACTACAATAACAATTTAATATTGCATACGTTTTTTTTCCTTAGCAAATTTTAACTTGAAAAACCAAATTTAAAGTTTTTAGAACTTAAGGGGTAAAATTAATTTTTTCAAAAATAAAAAAGTAGCATAAAATATTGTGAATTATCTAAAATATTAGAGGACATTAGTAGGTTTATTCATTAATTAATTAATGGGCAAAATAGAGAAATACACAAATTTTTTTTTTTGTCAACTCCAAAAACACAACTGTAAATACTAAAAAATATCTATTTAGTCCGTAGGTTTTGAGTATAGTTTTCATTTTGTTCTTAGGTTTCAAGATATTACACACACATTTAGTCTTTAAGTTTTTGGTCCAGTTTCAATTTAATCCTTAGGTTTCAAAATGTTATAAATTTACTCTTGAGATTTGAGTTTTGTTTCAATTTGGTGTCTATGTTTCAAAATCTATACTTTTAAACTCGATTTTCACTACACATTTACTGGCTTTAAATCTCAATTAATTAATTTAAAATAATAAAAAGAACTATAAATAATTAAATTTCACTATTGGTCATCGTTGTTAAAACTAAAATTAAACTATCAACTTCATAATTATTTTAAATTAAGTAATATAAAGTAACGTTGATGACTAAAAATGAGTATTTAATGAAAAATCGAGATTAAAAGTGTAAAACTTGAAACTTAGGAACTAAAACAAAACTTAAATCTCAAGAGTAAATTTGTAACATTTTAAAATTGAAAGATTAGATTGAAAACAAATTCAAATATAAGAACTTTATGTGTAACATTCTAAAACTTGGAGACAAAAAAAATTAGACTAAGCAAATAGAAATAGAAATTGAGGTTGGAGAATTAAATAGAGAGGGAGAGATGCATGCACTAAGTATTTTTGGAAAACAATTTTAAGGAAAATGGAAGAGAAAGAGCAGAAAATAAGCAAAAGGGAAATGGAAAAGAGGGACAGTCACGTGAAGAGGAGGTTGTGTTGTGTTGGTTATGTAACGTACGTAATTCTCCTGAATTCATATAATTCATACGTGGCATTCATTTTTGGCTTAATATATATAATATTTTCTAAGAAAAGAATAATAATAATAATAATAATTCACACACATGAAGGCTTCAATGATCTCATATTAATTATTGAGATTCAATTTTATATTTGATTTGATGGGAAACAGTAAGAATCGGTCAGGCTTATAAATATGGGAGCTTCTGACATTTGTTATTACATCCAAAAAATAAAAATAAAAATAGGGTTTTGATTTAAAGAGAGATCCTTTATACGGTCCCCCTCTCAAAAACCTTTCTCTTTCATTCCAATCATTCATTCTTTCTTCACCACAAAATCAGAAAGTGATGGCTTTATTCGATACTCATCATCCTGGAGTTTTTGCATTTGGTCTTCTTGGTATCTCTTTTTTCTCATTCTTTTTTATTTATATTTTTCTTTTTTTTTTTTTTTTTCATTTCCTAATTATATTATTACTCTTGTGATTTGGTGTTTAGGTAACATTATCTCCTTCATCGTCTTCTTAGCTCCTGTGTAAGTATATATAATTTAATTCATTCATAGTGTATTTATATTTTGAACTTAAACATTGATGTTTTTTGATCCTTTGGGAAATGACAGGCCAACATTTATGAGAATATGTAAGAAGAAATCAACAGAGGGGTTTCAATCAGTTCCTTATGTGGTGGCACTTTTTAGTGCAATGTTGTGGTTATATTATGCTTCTTTCAACCCTAATGAAACCCTTCTCATTACCATCAACTCCGTTGGCTGTCTCATTGAAACTCTTTACATTGCCATCTTCATTGTTTTTGCTCCTAAACAAATTCGGGTACTTAATTAAATCATTAATTATCTCTAATTTCTTTTCTATTTTCCCATTATCTAATTTGGTGAACTACACACAGGTTTCAACGTTGAGATTTGTTCTTCTATTGAACTTTGGAGGATTTTGCTTAATTCTACTTGTAACTCACTTTTTAGTGCATGGCTCTGACCGAGTCAAGGTTATTGGATGGATTTGTGTAGCCTTTTCGGTTAGTGTCTTTGCAGCTCCACTTACAATCATGGTCAGTATTCATTTTTCATTCTTTTTATTATATTTTCTCTTTGTTAAGAACTTTACGTTAATTAATTGTTGGTTTGTTATTTATTTATTTATTTTTGCTTTTGCTTTTGCTTTATAAAAGAGATTGGTGATTCGCACGAAGAGCGTGGAGTTCATGCCTTTTTCTCTATCGTTTTTCCTCACCCTCAGCGCAATTACTTGGCTTCTTTACGGCGTGTTTCTCAAAGACATTTATGTTGCGGTATTACTTCAATTCCTTCTTTAAACTATACATAAATAATAAAATATACATTCAACATTTTTAAAGAATATATAAACTTACTAGACACAAATTAAAACTCTCTAATAAATTAAATTTGATTATGGGCAGCTTCCAAATGTATTGGGATTTATATTTGGGGTAGCTCAAATGATCCTATATTTGATCTACAAGAAGTATGAGATAGCCATAGCAAAGGAAATGAAGCTACCGGAACAAACAACAATGGATATTGTAATGATTAGCGCCGCCACAAACAGTGACAAAGAAAAACAAGATTCTTCTCTTCCGTCAGATTCTATTGAAGCCATTGAGGTAATAGTAACAACCAACGGAATCGAACTCGACAACAACTTGGAGTTGGAACACAAACATAAACACACAGATTTGGAAGTCAACCACCAAATTACAAATCTTAATCATGTTTAAAACCTATGTTCTCTTCTAACCCTTGTTTGCTTTTTTTTTTTTTTTTTTTTTTTTTTTTTTTTTTTTTTTATGAATCTCTTTGTTTTGTTCAAGTTCGTACGTTGTAATAATGCTTTAATTTTGGTCTTTGGTTTATGTACTTGCCCAACTTTTCTCTAAGCTACCCATGTAAATAATGTTATAATAGCTAGAGATTAGTGATTATGGTACGTGCATAATTAAAGTATGTTTTTTTTTTTTTTTTTTGTATTAAAAACTTCGTCATTTTGATGAATGTTTGCTTTCATGTAATTAATAATTATTTTAATCAATCGTGTTTTGATGGAAAAAAGTACAAGGACTTTGGTTCTAAATGTTGTAGCTTTTCTTAATTTAATTTAGTTATGCGTACTGATTAAACACTTTTATAGTAAATTATATCAATAAAGTCTGTGGTTGCATTTTCATTACGATTTACTTTTATTAGAAAATAAATGAACACCGTGAATTTAATTAATGAATTTGTTATCATAATTTTACCAAAATTTCCATGAAAATATTTAAATTAAACAATAGTCTTTTAAAACAAGTTAAAATACTTATTATTTATATTATATTCACATTAGTAACGTTTTGTTGCTTGTTTTTTTATATTTTATAAATATTTTTTACAATATAATGAAAATGTATTCACTAGAGTCAATGTCTAAACTTATATATATATATATATAAAATATGAATAAAAATGTTTGACCATTTTTTTAATGGAAATTAATACCTTGGGTATCTAATTCTAATTAAGGTGGTTTAGGTAGCTTTATGATCTTATGGGTTGTGTGGTAGAGAAGATTAATAATGAGAAAAAGTGGGATAGTCACAGATGATTTTGAATATTCAGAACATATTAAGGTATATATACTAGCATTTATTATATTTTTAGCACAACTATTGTGAAAATAGGGAAATGGAATTAAATTTTTTACTTTTATATATATATATCCATTATGGTTGAGTTATGCTTAATTTGGTACTTTATCTTTTGAGCACCTAATTAATTAATTAATACACACCATATTTACTAATCTGAATCCGCCGTCAGAATAATTCAAAAGCTTGCCTACCCTCCACTTTTTAATTGCTTTTGTATATCTTTAGAGTGAGAAAACAAAATTTAGGCTACCTAAATTATTGGTAAACATCCATAAAGTTTGCACTTTTGTGAAGTGCGTACCAAGCAACTCATTTTCATATTAGAGTTAAAAGAGAAACATAAGAAATAAAAGGTCACAACATCTTATACAAAACACATGTTTGTTGTATTCTAGATTAACCTTTCAAAATGTTTATCACTTTCGGATTTAATTATATCCGATTCGCTAATTGTTTAAAAAGTTTCACTTTTGACTTTGACTTTGAATAAAGAATTAGTAGATAGAGAGAGAAAAAGATTAAATAGAAAATACACATAGCGATATGTGTTAGAGAGAAACACAAGTTATATAATGAAAAAATAAAAAGTAAAAATTGTTGCTAATTCTATTAATACCTTGCGTTTTTGTCATGTTTAATTTCTGAAAGTAAAATAAAATTGCCCATACTTGTACGACTTTTGACATCTTCTTAGGGTCTTTTTTTGGTTTGAATAGAAATTTCTTTTCCAGATAATATCTCAAAATGATGAGGCGGTTAGGTTGTAGTTCTCTTGTTATTGTTGGACTAAGAACAAAAATGGAAGTAATTAGGAGGGAGACTAGAGATAATATGAGAAGCAAGAATAAGGACTCAACAAATAAAAATATTGAGAACCAAAAACTTCCGTTTATAAAACTCTTTTTATTCTTTAAATTCTAAAATCCAATTTTCAAAATCTTATAAAGTAAAAATGGAAAGGCTAGGCTACCAAACAACCTTCTCAAAATTAAAAGTGGAGAAAAGGAAAAACAGAAAATGAAATATAATTATTAGAAATTTTATCTTTCTTCTTCTTTTTTTTCCTTAAAATATTTTTATTATTATATCTTTTTGTTGTATGATTAGAGTATTTTTTTTAGACAACAATTGAGGGTTGGGAGATTCGAGCTTTCCACTTTTAAGATGGAAGGTTATGTCCATCACCACCGAACTAAGCTCATTTTGACTATATGATTGGAGTAGAGCTCATAAAGATGAGTGTTGTTCATGATACACTCAAATATTTGGTCCTAAGTAGAGCCTACAATTATTAAGAAGATCTAATAGCTATAGTATACTATGTAATAGAGCATTGAATCCATTAATGAAAGGGAGATAATGAGGGTGAAAATGTGTTCAATCTAAGATTCTTTTGCCCGTGGGTAATTATGAGATAGAATCCCATGTTAACATATGGTATTAGAGTCCATGAAGCCCAAACAAGCATTTGGTCCAAACAATAAAAATTGGGATCTAATCTAAAAATGACAAACTCAAAGAGGCACAATCTTAAGAGGGCGTGTTGATGATTCACTTTAAAAAAAAACAAGAGACTCCTAACCTCTTCAAATCTATTGATTTTGAAATGGAACTCATGTTATCTAATAATAATTGGGTGGATAGATTCAAAATCCCAACCTCTTTAGTCAATGCATGTACTTTATCAATGGAACATCTATGTTTATGCGTTGGAAAGCATAGATGAATGTATTAAACGAAAAGAAACAGAAAAAGGAAAAAAAAAAAAAAGAAAACATATATAATAATGGGGCTTCTCCATAAGAGGACCAAAATTTGACTAAATATTATACGAATATTAAAAACTTTTAGTATTTACAAATCTATCTAACACAAAATAATTATGGATTGTTATATAATATATCAATTACTATAATAAACTTCCAACATAGTAATCTTTATTATTTAAAAATACTAATTCTAAAAATATTGAAAGGAAAATGATTCCACAAAATATCTCCCATTATGCCATTAATGCTTCCGAAATTTTAAACAAAGTGAAAAATGAAAAAGCAAAAAAATTTCATGTATACAATTTGAAATAATGGTAAATCACTCAAAGAATAACGAGTTAAAAATAATGTCAATAATAACAATATCGACAAGAGATTTGAAAGAGAAAAAGAGAGAAGACAACAGACAGAGTTGTTGACCCAATTCGGTGTAATCACACCTACGTTAGGGAGACAACCTGCCTGAATGCAAAGAGTTCCACTAGTAATAATTAAAGTTTACACAACAAACCTAACTTATAGAGTAAACGACTAATATATATATATAAGCATATTTCTAGTGAGTGGGTATACGCTCCCCCTAAATCTCACGCTCTTTATGAATGAGTTAGCCGATGAGGCTCCCCCTCAATCGACTGCGACAGTGCTCCAACTCTCATACTCTTTTCATCACAAAGTTGAATTACCATTCAACTTATTATACCTTACGCGCTTTTCTCTTTTTTAGCATACACACAACAACACTTTCCGCACGAAAACTAATTCTCTGAAAATGACAACTTGCCCTAGAAAGCTCCAATAAGCACCTGGATAAATGCCCAATTTGAAAACAGATTCATACATCATAGGGCAAAAAATTCATGCCAAACATAAAAGGAAACAACCACACCTGCACCCAATAAGAAAAGAATATACAATAAATTGAGTGCTCAAGATGTCAAAAATAGCCGAAGCAACATCAAGATAAAAGAAAATATTAACTGCCAACACTACCATAACACAAGTGATGGTTTAAAACCAAAATTTGAAAAGAAAATACTGGGGGAAAAAAATCCATGTATGCTGAAATTTAAGTCTATTACTTTTATTTATTTTCAAACCAATAAAATGAAAAAATTAACAAAAAAAAAAAAAAGATGGTTTTGTATTTCTCCCACGAAAAATAAAATCCTAAAAGGAAATAATGCATTTTAAATTTTCTAACTAAAAATTAGAAAAAAAAAAAAAAATTCTTGTATAGTGCTTCTCAAACCTGTCAAATTTAAAATAAATCACAAAACAAAAACATTCAAAACTTCCAAAATTTATAAAAGAAAACTAATTATGATAAATATATTTTAATAAGATAAAAATAAGAAAAAATGGTGAAACCCTTTTTATAAAAAAAAAATTATTTGAGACATTTTTTAAAATATACCCTAAATTAGTAAATTTAACACAACTTTTCTATAATAAATAATTTTAAATTTTAGCAAAAAAACAAAAGAAAATTAAGAAACAGAAACATAATATATTAGATTAGATAGATAGATAAGTGGATTAGTATAGAATCAAAAAAAGTGAATCATATCAGCTTATAATCCTTAGCAATTAGAGTAGTTTGATTACATCTTTAAACCATACAATAATTAAATTAATATGTAATCATCCGATAATGCGAAGATAAAATGGGTTCTTTATATCCATTGATGTCACTGATCAATTCCTTTTTGCAGCACTAAGGTTATTGTTGAAGCAATAATATTAGTTGCCTCTGTTTTAGAGAGAGACAAAACAAGATTAATTTCGTTTTGATTTCGTACGATGAATTTGCTTTTTGGTTTTAAAAAGAAAAATGTTTGGCTATTAGGCTATTACGTACACTTCACTTAAGTCTCATGGCCTTGCCTCATTCCATATAATCTTACACCTTTCTCTGACCACGACGAAAGTTACTTTGTTATAAATTACGTTCTAATATTGAAATTTATTTTGTTTGGTAGAATGTTGAAATTGATTTTAGAAAAGTCTTAAAATCATTTCAAATTAATTTTTTTATATTGAGTTGAGAGGTAATTGATCAATCACTTTAAAAATTTGCGATCATTTCATTTATTTATTAAAATACTGAATCTTTTAATTTTTATTTAGTGTAGATGAAATTATTTCAAATTTATATCGAGAGGTTATTAAGAAGTATAATTCATTAACGCAACCACAATATGTAACCGCCACTGATAATAATCTTTCATATCATTGTCACTTCCAACCTTTCTTTTCTTCCTAAAATTGTGGTGGTTAAAACATGAAGGATGAAGTGTTTTGTTAGTCCCCATTGCTTCATTGTTTTGTGAATTTTTTCTTTGTTCATCTTTTTAAAAAGATTTCAGTAACAATTTACATAACATTTTTCAACTATATTATACTATTTTTCTTAGTAAGATGTGGTTCAAAGTAAGCTTAAACACTATACTTATCAAGTTGACAGAGACTTGAAGGAACCAAAAGAAGAGTTATCTAACACACAATATAACATGTTACACATAATGTTATAGCAATTTCAAGGACAATTAGTAAAGCACATATAAAAGTACTGAAAAACAGAAGACAAGGTTCAGTAATCCAGTTTGATGCAATATCGCCTTTGTCTGGGGGTAGTCTGCCTATGAAATATAATTTCACTAATATAAAATCAAGTGATTACAAGTTGTATTTATCTATAAATAAACGGTAATTATAGTAGCACATGAATAACCTAACTTAGTTGATGATCACTTAGGCTTCCCCTAAAGTGTGAGACTCCTTCTCAATGAAACTTAAGTTCCCTCTAAGTGTGAGATCCTCACACCTTCAACGTACTTAAGCTCCCCCCAAGTGAGAGACTCTTTCTCACCAAGAACCTTTATCTTTCTACCTTCAAATGAAAACCACTTCACTTGGAAAGCTTAGGTTCCCCCCAAGTATAAGGAGAGTCCCTTTTCAAGATGCAGTAGAATGATTCGATATGATTTAGAGAACCACTTAATATTGACAATAATAAAAACTACATATTAATCACATGGATTGACACACTTGTGTTTTACGACACAAACACAAGACACTATACTATATTCTTCGCCGACAACTCTAAGAAGAGTACACATCCACTTAAATATGCACAGTGGGAAAGGAGAGAACCAAACCCAAACCAAAATCTTTAGAGCTTAGAAAATGGAACAAATCCTGAGAAAGATCACATAGAATTTTCTAGATAAGGAAAATATATATTCTATCTGGAACAACATTAGTAGGGACATCTTGAAAGACAATCCAAGAGACAAGATGACAAACATCTTAGGGTACCATTGCAACAACATCCTTAAAAAAATATTGCCAACACCAAATCTTAAAACAACAATAAATTAAATAATTTAAGACAAAACGAACATAATACAACTAACATGCGAATGTTGTAATGATCAAGAGATTTGTAGTAATTTAAACCCTCCTACTCCCTATTCTACCAAAATAGGAATTAAGTAATTTAATTCCTCGCTTTTAATATTATTACAACTTACTCTAATATCATCTAGTGTGAGTCCAACAACCCTATATTTTGATATTTACTAATAAAGATTGTATAATTAAAATATATATATAATTGAATAAATTAAAGTTTGAGCTAAAACCCACCTAGGTTTTGATTAAATGGATTGTCTCCAAATAATTCTTCAACAATGGAGAATTCAAACGAAAAACAAAATATAAAATAATAGAAAAATGGATATGTGGGCAGTGGGACCTCACCATGGCCGTCGGCAACCCTAAGTTGGAACAGTGGGAATAATTTTGAGCACCACAAAATAAAAGGACACACCCCCCTAATTCCAACCACATTTTTTTTGCTAAATAATAAATACAATAATTTTCCACTTATATCTTATATATACAATATTAATTTCACCTTCTTAATATTCTTATCTTAATGATTCACTCTCACTTTATGTTTAAACTCTTAAAATAATTCCTTAAAAAGAAAATTGGATTACATTAAAATTAATAAATATCATAAGAAAACACTAGATTCTAAAAAAAAAAAAAAAAAAAAAAAAAAAAACAAAAAAGACAACATTAAAAAGCAGATATATTATGATAATTTGTGCAACCAACCATAAGGGAAGAGATGCAGCTTAGATAGCGGACATAACTCAAATCGTCTTTAAAGAGGATCTAATTGGTAATTCCACGTGTATGGTCCACGCACTCTTAAGTCTATTTCTCTTAAATTGCTAGTCTAAGAATGATGGGTTTAGAAGTTAGATTTATTAATATTCAGTTTTTTTTTTTTTTTTTTTTTTTTTTTTTTTTTTTTTTTTTTTTTTTGCCTCTTCTTCTTTCTTTCTTTTTTCCTCTCTTCTGTCATGCTTGCGCTCCTCATCCCTCTTTTTCATAAGTAGGGCTTTTCTTCCCTCACTTCTTCACGCTTGTCCTCATGATCTTCATTCTTGATCATTCTTTGATCAATGCTCAGACTCTTTGCTGTGCTCACTACTTTAAACCCTTATGAATAGTGCTATTGGACAATATGAATAATTAACACACTGTTAGTGTACTCTGACAAAGGAAGAGTGTCACTACAATAAATTTTGGTTTTCTCGACGAAATTTTTCCCAACGCAAAAAAAATCGTTGGGAAAAATAGCCTTTCCCAATGGTTTATTTGGCGTTGGGAAAAAATAGCTATGCCAACCCTTTTTCTTTATTTCGTCGCGAAAACTATGCCTATCCCGACGAACTTTAGTGAGCGTCGGGAGAGATTAGTTCTCCCGACGCATAGGGCCACCGTCGGGATGTAAAGAAGAGGGAAAATTTTTTACTTCCTTATCTCCCGACGGTATTATAATACCATGGGGAGAAATGGACTTTATCGATGGTAATTACAATAAAAATACCGTCAAGAGAGGTCTTTATCCCGACAGTATTATAATACCGTCGGGAGATAAGAAAGTAAAATTTTTTTAAAATTTTTCAAGAAATAAACTCCCGACGGTATTTTTATTACCGTCGAGAAAAGAGAGCTCTCCCGACAGTGATTTTATTACCGTCGGGAAAACAAATTTTGTCCGACGGTATTATAATACCGTCGGGAGATAAGAAAGTAAGGAAATGATTTTGAGAAACGGGTATTCCCGACGGTTATAAAAACCGTCTGGGAAAGTCACATTTTGCAACAGTAATAAAAAAATGGTCGGGAAAAGTGTTTAAAAAACTAAGGCACGTCATTCTTCATTATTTTAAAACACTAGGCAAACAAAATTAATCATTTAAAATTTAGGTCATTCATACAATAAATAAATAAATATATATATATATATATAGACAATTACACATTACTCCTAAACTTTTAGATTAAATTTGTCTGACCTTAAACTTAATTTTCTTTATAAAAATAAGAATAAAAAATAAAAAAATAAAAACTTTTTTGGGCTATCAATTTTATATTGGATACGTCTCAAGATTTTGAAAATCAAAATGTCTAATATAGATAGATGGGATCCCTAAATATTCAATTTTGTGTATCCAATAGATCTTTTAATTATTTCATTTTGTATCTAATAGGTCATAATTGATCTATTCTACATATTTTAAGGTTTATAGTAGAGGAGAAGAATATGAAAATATGTGAATGAGAGAAGAAAAATGGAGAAGAGAAGGGGATTTTGTTTCAAAAGCAAAAACATAATATTTTAAAGTCGGCATATCCAAATATTCTTAATGGCATTTATTTTTACAATATGTTGAATGAGAGACTTCCGACCTAAAGATTGATTGTACAAACTTTATGACATTTAAATTATGCTCGATTGCGGCAAATAATATTTGTATTTGCTTTTTTGGTTTGATTATATAAATACATGGGCATATAATGAAGGTGTATTTTTTTTTTTCCTCCGGAACGCTACAAATTACTAGACTTGGTGTCAATTACTAGACTTTGCAAGTTCTTTATAAAATTGAAGATTACAGTGATAAGCTAATTCCAAGTTCCTAATCCTAATTATGTTTCACTTAGAAACTACCTAATGTGTGATATTGGGATAAGTGCATGAGATAAGACATGAAAATGTCTTATAAATGTAGACTGGACTAAGCCCACTTCCCATTATATTACACCAACAAAGGCTATTGTCTCCTATTACAAGTGAATGACAAGATGGCTACCCAACAATGATTTGACCTAATTATCATATGGGCCTCCCCAAAAGCCCAAAAGCCACAAGCTCCAAGCTATATTTGCAAGTTTAACACATATATCATATATAATTTTCATAATCTCCTCGGACTAATTAATTAAGATTTAAGATCTCGTTTGATAACTATTTCGTCTTTTATTTTTAATTTTTAAAAATTAAGTCTATAAATACTTATTTTACCTTTGGAATCTTATTTTAATCTACTTTTTACCAATGTTTTCAAAAATTAAAATAAGTTTTGAAAACAAAAAAAATATAGTTTTTAAAAACTTGTTTTTGTTTTCAGAATTTGGCTAAGAATTAAACTCTTTTGCTTAAGAAAAATGTAAATCATTAAGAAATTAAGAGAAAATATGCTTAATTTTCAAAAATCAAATAGTTACAAAATGAAATCTAAATTAATGAAAATAAGATCGATCAAATAAAAGAAGAGAATAGTTATGAATATATCAAGAAGTAACCATGGGGTTTTCAAATCAAGCTCAATGTAATTGAAATTCAAGAATCAATTAGCTCTGTCATTGGATGATATTATCTCTTTATAAATACAAGCTATTTTGTGATTTTTGACACTTCTACCATCTGTCTAAATTGGAAAGTTTACCTCTAGCTTCTTCATTGTGTTTTCTTCGTATTATCAATGAAGCACTTATGATGTTTCCTTTAAAAAAGGAATAGTATACTCTAGAATTATAGGGTTGTGGCTGGTAATTAAAATAATAACAACATATATACACACACGTGCCAACTTATAATTGAATGCAAATGAAACCAGTAAATACTTTTAATTCAAAAGTATATTTGGTGCATCCAATGAATCCAATTTTACTTTTTTTTTTTTTTTTTTAATTTAATATTTCTTAATTTGCAGTGATGTGTGATTGAAAGAGAGTATACTAAAGATAGATATAAGATGCACCCATTTTTTGAATTAATTAACCTTTTTTTTTTTTCTTTTCTTTTTTGAGAATAGAAGATTGCAAAGAATGTTGTTGTGGTGTCCTCTTGGGTTGCTCAAGCTATCAGTTCTTTTATTTTCCTTTACATCCTCTCATGCTACAGAAACTAAAGCAAAAAGGAAAGGAAAGGAAAAAGGAGAC
Source organism: Citrullus mucosospermus (assembly GCA_030954485.1). Taxonomy (NCBI): domain Eukaryota; kingdom Viridiplantae; phylum Streptophyta; class Magnoliopsida; order Cucurbitales; family Cucurbitaceae; genus Citrullus; species Citrullus mucosospermus. Next base: position 4,079,586 of record CM062057.1, on the reverse strand, counting down.
GAAAAAGTTACTAGTACTACGGTTTAGTACAAATAGAATTTTTAATACCATCTTCGTTTATTACTTGCTACGTTCGTATGGTTTTAAAAGTTGTGGGAGATCAATCAATATTAAAAAATATTTATAAAAACAAACTTTTAGTATGAACAAAAGAAGTATGTTACTTTGTAGTATTAGAATTTTTTTCAGTGTGTATATATGACTAGAGATAATAGGATGGATAATTAATTTAAATGGTATAATCGCTCTAACATATTTTCAAATGTAGTAAAATGTTATTATTTATTTGTAATAGATACTAATCGACTATTATCATCTATCACTGTCAATTAATATATTTTGCTATATTTTACTATATTTATAAATATTTTTGTTCATTTTGCTATATTTGAATACAACCCTAAAACTATAAACTATTAGAAAAGATTGATTTTAATTATAATAAAATGATGAGGGAATTAATTCACCAATTTCCAGAAAGGGTAAAGCTTTTGAAAGTGTTGTTTCATCTTCATTGGACTGTAAAGTTGGAATCAAAGCAAAGAAGAAGCATGCAATCCCTAAACCACACCTACATGTGTTTCATGTTCCATTATTGTCCAAATATTTTAATTAAAAAAGAAATAATATTACATAAAACTAAACACACAAGAGCTTTTATTTTTTTAATTGGGAAAGAAATGGTATTACAGGAGTTTGAGTCTTAATTCGAAAGAAAATGATATTTACATGTGTTTTAAATACAGGACCTAATCTGGTTCTAATATTATGCTAAATCACCGATAGATCAAGAAATTTAAATTGATATGTGAAGATAAATTTAATATTATATCAACACTTTAACATCTCTAACTAATTCATCTACTTCGATTTGGTCTCGGATACTAGACAATTGCTTACACAGAAAGAAAAATTCTCTGGTCCAACTTGATTGGAGCTATACTATAGAGCCTTTGAATTGAGAAAAATAATCGGACTTTCCAAAACTCAAGCAAAGCACCAACACTTTTGTGGGATGATATCATTTTCCTCACTGCTTCTTGGTGTAAAAAAATTTCTCTATTTTATAATTACGATGTATCTATTATTGTTAGCCTCTTCTTAACTTGTAATTCTTATCGAGTTGTTCTCTAGCTCTCACATATAATTCTTTTTTGATCAATGGAGTCTTTGGACTGAGGTATGATTAGACTACTATGAATGTGTCAATCTAATTAAGTTACCTTGGTGCACCTACTAACCTCTATGCTATATTTTGTTTTTTTTTTTTTCAACAAATTCTTCCTGTTCATATACTGACATCCATTTTTTTGGCCTAATGCCACTTCTCTGACAAACAATTAAAATAATAATAAATATTGTCATATTTGATATATTTGATTGTGATGGGAACAACAGTTACAAAATCCCAATCCCACTAGGTTTATATAAATGGGAGCTTCTTACATTTGTTATTACATCCAAAACAAAAGTAAATAAATAAATAAGATTTGTATTCCAACAGAGTTCCTTCCTTATACCCTCCCCTCTCTAGATCTCTCTTCTTCACTACATATGGCTTTGTCCTTCAATACCCATAACCCTGCAGCTTTTACATTTGGCCTTCTAGGTATCTATTTTTTCATTCTTCTTTCTTCATTTTTCTTATATATAAGCATAAAAACCACAACCCTTTAATTCATAAATACTATTTCCAATAATATATAAACTTAATTATTCTTGTGGGTTGTTCTTTTAGGTAACATTATCTCCTTCATCGTCTTCTTGGCTCCTGTGTAAGTATATATGATTTAATTCATTCATTACAATTTTTTTTTTTTTATTTGTTCAAATTGTACTTATATATTGAACTAATTAAAACATTTTGATGTGTTTTTTTTTTATTTTTATGGCAGACCAACATTTATGAGAATATATAAGAAGAAATCAACAGAAGGGTTTCAATCAGTTCCATATGTGGTAGCACTTTTTAGTGCAATGTTGTGGTTATATTATGCTTCTTTCAACCCTAATGAAACCCTTCTCATTACAATCAACTCCGTTGGCTGTCTTATTGAGACTATTTACATTGCCATCTTCGTTGTTTTTGCTCCTAAACAAATTCGGGTACTTAATTAAACCATTAATTATCTCTAATTTCATTTTTGAATTGTGTACCTATTATTTAATTTGATGAACGGACTACACACAGGTTTCAACGTTGAGATTTGTTCTTCTATTGAACTTTGGAGGATTTTGCTTAATTCTACTTGTAACTCACTTCTTAGTGCATGGCTCAAATCGAGTTAAGGTTGTTGGATGGATTTGTGTGGCCTTTTCTATCTCTGTCTTTGCAGCTCCACTTACCATCATCGTTAGTATTCATTTCATTACTATTTCTTCACTACTATATTCTCCTTTTTTTTTTTTTTTTTTCTTTTACAACTTTATGTAAATTGTTGTTTTGTTATTATTTTTTCATGTTATTGGGTTTTGCTTTATAAAAGAGATTGGTGATTCGCACAAAGAGCGTGGAGTTCATGCCGTTTTATTTGTCGTTTTTTCTCACACTCAGTGCAACCTCATGGCTTCTTTACGGTGTTTTTCTCAAAGACATCTATATTGCGGTATTGCTTCCATCCCCTCTCTCAAGTTTAACTTACACCATTTTTTTTTTCATTTCTAAATTAGACGTAAATATTATTTCCATTCATGTAATTTCATTATTTATTCATTTTGATCCTTGTAATTTAAAAATGTTTATTTGAATTTCTATACTTTTTGTTCTTGTACTTTCAAAATGGTCGCTTTTAAAACTTAAGAATTTTAAAAGTATAAAAACCAAAATAAATCAAAATATTATTTTAACATATAAATAACCTACTAAAATTTTTCTGAGTTGTGTCTAATAAATCTATAAACATTCCATTTTTGCTTCAAAAAATAATTTTTAATTTTTTTGGAAAGAGATAATTCATTCAAGGTGTAGAAGAACAGAGGTAGGAAAAAGTCTCCTATAGCAAGAGAAGAACAAATCTGAAAAATTATTTAGATATATATTGAACAATTTTATGAAATTTAAGAAACTATTTATTATACAATTAATCTAAACTAATATTATATGAGTCAAGCTAAAAAGTCAGGGTTATTATTAGAAAAATTATTATAAATAAAAAAATATCAAACTATTTACAAATATAGAAAAAAATTTACTATCAATTATATAGAAGTTTACAACCGTAGATAGTAAAATTTTTTTATATTTGTAAATAGTTTGATTAATTTTACTATATTTAAAAACAACTTTTATTATTATTATTATTGAAATTAGTAATTTGATTAATGGTGATCAGGTACCAAATATTCCGGGATTTATGTTTGGGGTAGCTCAAATGATATTGTATTTAATCTACAAGAAGTATGAAACTGCGAAGGAGATGCAACAACTACCACAACATAGTACAGATATTGTAATGATTGGCGCCGCCACAAATTCTGACAAAGAAAAACAAGATTCTTCTCTACCATCTAATAATAATTCTGTTGAAGCCATTGATCAAGTAACAATAACAACCAACGGAATCGAACTCAACAACAACAACAACTTGGAAGTCAACCACCAAATTACAGATCAACTTAATCATGTAATTTAACTATATATTATCTTCTAACCCTTGTTTTTCAATTGACTTCTGCCTTTTTTTCTTTTTTCTTTTGATCAATCTCTCTGGCTGTTGTTCAAAGTTTGTCCTTAATGTTTTGATTTTGGTGTTTGGTGTATGTACTTGCCCAACTTCTCTCTAAGCTACCACGTTAATCGTGTATAATAGCGAGAGATTAGTGAAGTGATTATATCGTTCGTGCATAACTATGTAGGATTTTTGTATTAATTACAAACTTCGTCATTTTGATGAATGTTTGGTCAGATCTCTCATATCATGGATATTTATTATTTTTGTTTCTTTGACTACAATGGGATAGGGATTCAAACTATAGATCTCTTGATCGTTAGTATATACATATACAAATGTCAATTGAAATAAGCTCGTTTGGTCATTAATATTTATTTTAATCAATCGTAGTTTGATAAAACGTGTATAATCTTAAAATAAGTATAGTTTTGATCGTTAGTACATACATATACAAATGTCAATTAAAATAAGCTCATTTTAGCCATTAATATTTATTTTAATCAATCTTAGTTTGATGAAACGTGTATAATCTTAAAATAAGTATAGTTTTGAGTATAGTGTCATTTCATCCTTAAGTTTTAAAATGATATACCAATTTTATTAATAAATTTTGAGTTTAGTTTCTTTTGGTCAATGTCTCAATAGATTTTAAAATTTTACATTTTTTTTCTTTGAATTTTGAATTTAGTTTCTAGTTCTAAGACTTAGAAACCAAATCAAACTTAAATGATAAAAATGTAACATTTTTTAAACTCAGCAACCAAATGTAAATAAAGTCCAAAACTCAATAATAAAAAATAAGAAAATGCCAATTTATACTCCTAAACTTTCGAAGTTGAATCAACTATCAATTGTATCAATCTAAACTCTAAACTTTTGTGAGTTGTATCAATTTGTACCATCTATTACGTTTCATTTGGAAAAACTCGATGTGGAACTTATAATTATGTCAATTAAACCCCTAAACTTTCATAAATGAATCAAGTTGAACGCTCATAAACAAAATTCTTTTGGAAATCGTGTATGCATTTACTCTACTCGTCAATTTTGTAAAATTGGCATTTGTGGAAGTCTACGCACTTTTGAGAATAAATGTATGGATGATTATCAAAAGTAAACGTAATAAAGTGCCTAGATTGATTGCCTTATGAAAATTTAGGAGTTTAATTGACTAAAATGTTAAGTGTCACAAGATATTGGCCGAACAATGTGGAGGAGGGTGTAAATTGATACACTTATGTAAATTCATGGTTTAAATTGATACAATTATTAGTTTAGGGTTTTAATTGATACAACTTCTAAAGTTTAAGAGTATAAATTGATATTTTTTTAAAAATATATATATAATAGTTTGAAGTCTAAACACCAAATTAAAATTATACTCAAAACTTAGCCCGATGTCAAAAGGCTATTTTCCCTAAATTATATCAAATAAGAAAACGTGTGAATTGTAATAAATGAATGTGCTTTATCTAATTTAAAAGTGTAGTTACGATAGCTTTATGATCATGTGGTTATTTGTGCCTCTCTGGATCTTCTCATTGCTTTCAATAAAGTAAAGATAGTGTAGTTTGTGTTGTAGAGATTTTTATTTATTTATTTATTCCTTTTAATCTTTTCAAAAGTTATAGAGAAGATTAATGATGAGATGAGAAGAAACTTTGTGATATGGGAGGATGTCTTTGTTCTTTTTTGAATAAGTAAAACTGAACGTTATAAAAACGACGTGTGTATATATAGGTTTAACATTTTTGTACTCTTTCACGTAGCTATCATTTTCCGGCAATGAATAGACTATGAGATTAAGATATGATAAGGATAGTGTTAAGAATGTATTTACTTAGTTGAGATATTCGAATGCAACTTCTAATCCATTCATTAAAAAAAAAAATGTATATATAAGTTTAACGTATATTTAAAAAGTTGCACTTCCAATTTCGTAAAGAAAAATCATTACAATATTTCAATATGATACATTAGACATAAGATGATTAGGAAAGTCGCATTTTGTTAATTTTAGTTATATCTTATCCTCTAAAATGTTTCACTTCCACTTTTAGTCTTTAAACTTGATTAGAATATTTCATGAACAATTATGTGTTTGAAATCTATGAGTTAGGAAGCTAAATAGTTGCAGACATGACTTCTGAAAATTTTGAGAGATGAAGAGACAAGTTAGATGGAGAAAGTAAAGTTAATAGAGAATGACAAAAAACATTAAAGAGAAAAAGCTAAAGTTGTGGAAGAAATTTTAGAAAAGCGACCAGTTTTAAATTAAAAGAGGAGAATAATGGTTACATGGAAAGAAATAGAAATTTTGGAGGAATTGTGTTAGAAAGATACATTTAGACTTAATTTAAAACTGAGTTGAAATAATTATTACAATCAATTGTGTTGTTAAGAAAATCAATTGTTATGTAAATTAAATTAGGTGTTTGAGAAATTTTATATTTAAACATGAAAATCACTTTTAGTATTTGTGTTGAGGTGCGACTAAAGTTTCATATTGGCTAGACACCGAGAAGATTCGTGATATATAAAATAAGGTAACTATCTCTATTGCATGAGACTTTTTGGGTGAAACCAAAAACAAAGTTATGAAGGTTATGTCTAAAGTGGACAACATCATACCATGGAGGAGATATGTTGGACAAATCGTTGTTCCTAACCGTTTATAAAAAGAGTTGAGAAAAAAAATGTAATTTTAATTTAAATGCAAAGAAGGAAGTAGCAAATTAAATTAAAGTTTAAAATATAAACGACAAGATCGAGATAAATTGTGAATCCCATGATATGATATTGGAAAGCATTTGGTTATAGATATGTGGAAGGATTAAAAAATAAATTTGAAAACATTGTCACTTAATCGGATTTTTATAAAAGTCAAATTAAAAAGGGATTTTATATAAGTTAGGTTGGAGATGATTTTGAAATCGTTAAAATTATGTTTATCATATTTAAATTTATTTCGAAACTCTCTTTTAAATTTTAATTATGCTCAATTAATTTAATGTTTAATTTTATATTTTTAAATTTAATTTTTATATTATTAAAATGAATTAAAAGTATGTTTTAAAGTAATTTTGAAAATGAAAAAAGTGATTTTAACAATTCTAGAATCACTTCTAAATATGCTCTAAATAATAATTTTAATTGTGATTTATTGTATATTATTAGAGGTTCATTTGGTAACGATTTGGTTGTTGGTTTTTAGTTTGTATTTTTCTTGTAATTTTCTCGCGATTTCTTACTCATGGTTTTCATATTTCTTAAGTAAGCATTTGAATTCTTAGCCAATTTATAAAAACAATAAGTAAAAGTGATGTTTATATGTTTAATTTAAAAAAAATTAAAAAAAAAACTAAATAATCCTCTAACCAGGCATAAATAATAAGTATTACCTAAAATTTCTAGGACACATTTTAATTATTTTAAGGTTCTCAAAATCAATTTGAAAGGGCCTAGTTGGGAGAATAGAGAATATGTTAAGAGACAAAGATAAAGTGCAAAAAAGGGAAAAAAAAACTCTCATTTATAAAATTGATTTTGTTCCATTATTATTAACTTAATTACAATTATATATATAACTATTCTATAAAGTTTTAAGAAAAGAGAAACACAAAAGGCCACCAAACAACCATTCCAAAACTGAAAAGCCAGAAAAGGAAAGCAGAAAATTAATTTTATACCTAATTCCTTCATGTGAAGGAGCCAGAAAAGGAAAGCATGTATTTTATAAAATTAAAAAAAAAAAAAAAAATTGTTTTGTTTTCTAACTTTGGTTATGAATTCAAACGTTTTTTTTTTTTTAATTAATTTTATATTAAAAAAAAAAAAAAAAAAAAAAAAAAAAAAAAAAAAGAACCGATCATTGTTAAGGAATTATGAGAGAGTAAATATAATTTCTAGAATACAAGTGTGATTATCAAACTAGATTTAAGTTGAGCAAAATGAAATTTCAATCCTTATAAGGTACTTGCAGTAAAGGCTTATAAAATGAAACTTAATATCATAGCTCAACAATTCTAAAATTTGTAAAAATGCCTTGTTGAAATAATTGTAGGACCAAAATGCCCCTTAAAGTTAAAGATGTGGGATTGCATTTGATTACCATCTGCTTGTTATAATTTGATACTAAGTACTTTGTGATTGCTATCTAATTGTCATCTGATTGTTATTTGATATTAAGTAGTTTATGACTGTCATCCGATTCCTCTTTGATACTAAGTAGTTCATGATTGTCATATAATTGTTCTTTGATACTAAGAACTTTGTAATTGCTATCTAATTGTTATCCAGTTGCTAGTTGATACTAGGTACTTTGTGATTATCATAAGATTTCTATCTGTAATTTCTTTTTTATACTAAGTACCCTTTTTATTGTCATCGGATTGTTATTTATACAAAGTAGTTTGTAATTTTCATCCAATTTGCAATTCAATACTAAGTAGTTTGTGCTTCCTTATTGTTATTTGCTACTTTTTTTTAACAATATACACAACGCAAAGAGGGATCAATACGTGCACCAAGATATCTCAACTAGGTTGACACATCTCTAACACCCTCATCACACCCCAAGACCAAAAGTACTAATGATGCATTGATATGAAAGACAATAAAAAAGTGAGCTAGGGAAAAGTTTGATACTATGTAGTTTATTGTTATTTGATACTAAATCGTTTGTGGTTTTTTTTTTCTTATTTTCTATACTAAATAGTTTTTGATTGTTATATGTTTGTTATCCAATTGCTATTTGATTTCTATTTGATACTAAGTATTTTGTAATTGTTATTTGAAACTAAGTAGTTTCTGATTTCTATCTGATTGCTAACTGATTTTTATATGATGTAAGTATAGTTTTTTATTTTTATCTGATAGCTAATTGGTTTCTGTTTGGTCATGAGTCTACTTATGAATGCAGGCACAAAAGTCTTCATGGGTCACAGTCAAGATGCTGACATTCTTAGGTGTCAGATCTTCTTGCTTACATCATCGTCGTGATCAAGGAAGTTCTGTGTCCTCATAAGGAACTTCTATCTTCTGGTTCATTGTTGATTCCTATATGATATAAGTATAGTTTCTGATTTTTATCTAACGGCTAACTAGTTTCTATCTGGTCGTGAGTTTGCTCATCAGTGCAGGCACAGAAGTCTTCATGGGTCATAGTCAAGATGCCGACATTCTTGGGTGTCAGATCATCATGCTTACATTGTTGTGACAGAGGTTTCGTCCTCTAAGGAACTACTATCTTCTAATTCATTGTTGATTACAGTTAGATATAATACTTATACATTTTGAATGTTAATTGTTGTTAGATATACTGTTGATACATTCCGGTATTACTCTAAATATTTGTTGATTGATGTTCGATGCACTCATGTCTTAGGTCTGATATATTTTTTTATACACTAGGAATATTATGATTATAAAATGAAACATGCATGCTTTTACTTCAAGTATTTTATGATTGTTATCTAATTGTTATTTAACATATTATTGATACATTTGAAAAGTTGATTGATGTTAGATATATCGTTTATACACTTTTAGAATGTTGATGGTTGTTAGGTATATGCTCCTTAATTAAAGTATTATTTTTCTATAAAAGAAAAAAGAGAAAAGGCGAACCGTCCAAAGAAAGAGAATCAAAACAATACGTTGAAAAAATGAGTCATTTAAAAAGATTGAACCAAATCCAACCGAGACAAAATGAAGCTTGTTGTATTGGATCATGTATTCCAAAAAATTAGGGTTCATCTACACACGGTGACGCTGATCATTGTCTCCGGCTTCAACTCCATCGCATTGAGCAGCACCAATGCCCAAAATTTAAGAAGCTTGTTGTATTCGTTTAGTTAATGAAACATGTAATCCAATAAATACAAAGGAAGAAAAGACGGGGAGCATCGTCCAAGTGCTACATTTGATGTACTTTATTCCCTTGTGCTCTTCTCTTGCTCTTGGAACACTCTTATATTCTTTTTTTCTTTCTTTTTTTTTTTTTTTACAATACATCGCTTATGGTTTCGGGATATGATGAAAGTACTATGAATGTGTTGACCTAGTTGACATATTCCTGTGCACCTCTTGACCTAGCTACCATTTGTATATTGTTCGAAAAAGAAATATTCAGTATTTTATTTTACACTTTTAAATTTTTAAATGCAATTCTCATACTATATTAAAATTGATTTTGAATGATTAAAAGTATTTTCGAGTGATTTTGAACATGACAAATTGTTTTTAGCCATTTTATAATCACTCTCAAACATGTCATAAGTATTCATTTCATAACCAATTTATTTTGAGTTTCTATTTTTTATAATCAAACTTAAGTTTAAATACTACTTTAGTCTCGATACTTTTGACTTTTATTCATTTTGGTCCTTGTACTTTTAAAAAGTAGTCATTTTAATCCCTTTAAAAGTATAAGGACCAAATTGAACTAAAATTAAACAGATCAGAATAGTCACATTTTTAAAGTACAAGGACCAAATTGAACTAAAATTAAAAGTACAAAGATCAAACCGAACTTTTTGTAAGTATAAGGACTAAAATGAACATTTTGAGAGTAAGCAAAGCCAAAAATATAAAAACCGAAGTAGTATTTTTAGACCTTAAACTTACCAAATACTATTTGTTTCTTGCTTATTTTATTTATTTATTTATTTATTTATTTATTTATTTATTATTATTATTATTATCATTAAGTTTTTGTTTTGAGTCGAGAGTATAAATTTTGTTTAAGTCTTAAAAGAAGAAGGTTTTGGTTATTATTTAGGTCAATTAATTTGGTAGACTTTCAAAATAAGAGTCCCATGGCGTTACGTGATTCCCTACATCCATCGCTGTTAGGGTTAAATCCAAAACTTTCTTCTTCATCCTTCCTAGCTTCCTCAAACTCATCATTGCAAAGTTTACCATTCCCACTTCCAATCTACTTTTATATTTTCTTCCCCCCCCCCCCCCCCCTTTTTTTCTCTATACAATAATTTCTCCTTTTTCTGTACCTCCACATCTTTTTTATTATTTATTTCAAAACTCTGTTTTTTTCTATTAAAAGTGGTCAAAGAGCCGATCTAAGTTTTTTGTCGCAGTTCAATAAAAGAGAATTCTACATCTCTAACACTTTAAAAAGACGTGGCCGTGTGGGCGCATCCCTTTGTGAATTATGAAACTTTATACACATCCTTACAAATATGTTTATTAACTCTCAACATAACTTTAGAGGAAAATAGTTTTTGGTCCTTATGTTTCAGTATATTACATATTTAGCTTTTAAATTTTGAATTTAGTTTCGTCTTCAACTTCAATTTCTCTTTCTCTTTCTCTTTTCTTTTTAAAAGAAATATGCTAACTACTTCATTGAAGAACAAAATAGTTATATACAATGGAGAGGTCGGAGGAAAACCTTCCGATTAAAAAAGATAGAGGAAGCATCACAATTACGAAAGAGTTTGGATTTGGTGCACCAATTAGTGATTGAGACAATGATGTCTTCCGAAAGAACCAAATGATCATTAACTGTCTCTATGAAGATTCTCACTTTTTGTCTTTGATGTTAATGTCTATTAAATTAATTTAATAGAAAGAATTATAGTTAATTAAGTTTAGGGATGTTTTCAAAAATAGAAAAACGGTTGAAAATAATTACAAATATAGCAAAATTTTACTTTCTATCTATTAAATTAATTTAATAGACATTAACATCAAAGATGAATATTTAGTTAGGGCATATATAGGTATGTCGCCCAAATTTGATATTTTGGAACTATGGCAAAAACTTTAAATTCAAATTTCTAATTATTTTCACTCCATATTTGTCCTAAACAATAAATTGATAGAGAGAGAAGAAAGTGGCAACTGACCATGCCGCGGTCAATGGAGGTAAGCAGCGGGTAGGTAAAGTAGTAGCTAATGGTAGATTGTGTGGAGCAGTGATAGTTGGTGAAAGAGAGATCGATGTTGGGAGAGGGAGGGGGAGAGAGAGAGAGTAGCAGTGATCTTCAACCTAACATGCAACGATCGATGGAGGTAAGTGACAGGGAGGTGGAGAAGCGGCTAGCAGTAGATGGCGTGGGGGAGTGTTGGTTGGTGAAAAGAGAAATGTTGGGGGGTGGTTATCATTATAAAGTATATCAACTTAGTCAGGTACATCATTATCAAATTTATCAACAATATATCAATCAATTGTATCATCAGTATATCAGTCAAGTGTAACAACATTATAAAAGAGTGCATCATTATCAAGTTTATCCACAGTATATCGGTTAAGTGTTTCTTTATCAAGTATATCAGTCAAGTATATCAAGTTTATTAGCAGTATAAACGAGTGAATGATTGGCCAATTTATCAATAGTTTATCAATCAAACGCATCATTATCAAGTACATCAATCAAGCACATCAAGTTTGTTAACAATATAAGCCAGTGCATGATTGACAAGTATATCAATCAAGTGCATCATTATCAAGTATATTAAGTATATTAGTCAAAGTGTATCAAGTATATAAGATGTATCAAATGTATATCAATAGTGAAGGCATTTGTAACATTTTACATCTTTTATATGTGGGTTAGGCTTAGTTTGTGCCATTTTTACAAACATAAAATATGTGGGTTATGTATCTAATTAATGTTTGTAGGTGTTAAATGTAACTTTAGAAGTTTCTACCCAAAAGGTTTGAAATTAGAATTTGTTATTGAAAAATGTTGCCGTATTGTTATAATTAAATTTACCTACACATATCAACTTAAATTTTTAGGTAAATCGTATTAAAACATGAGGTCTTGTATGTAAATTTTTGTACTCTCCTTTTCTCTTCCATTAAATATTTTGTGTCAATGGATGATTTTATCAAAAAAAGAAAAAAAAATTTGAAACAGCACGAGACTAAATAAAAAGTTTCAAACAGTAAAAAGTAGTGCAAAAAGAAGCACATGAATAAAGCATATATATTGAATCTAATAAAAGTTAGCTTTTGAGTTTTGAATGCAACTATTGGTTTCTATTAGTGGATCCTTCAACCATGGAAAATTCAATACAATAAATAAATAAATAAATATATATATATATATATATTTCTTTTTTTAAAAAATATGGTGAAATGGAAATGGCCTGCGGGACCTCACTCTGCCCATCCATACCTAAATTTGAACTATGTTAATATATATATTTTTTATAATAATTGAGCGGTAGAAAATTCAACTTCCAATTTTTAAGGTGAAAGTTCATGTCAATTATCGTAAATCACTACACTTTAAAATAAAAATGCAATATTTTTTTTAATGTCATTTCAAATCATATACTATATTAATTTACCTTTTTAATTCTTAGAATCACGATTCACCCCCAATTACTTTATATTTTAAACTTTTAATAATTAAAAAATTCTCCCATCACAATGAATAAAAAGATTGGACAAACTTCACAAATAATAAAAGAAAGAGTAGTTTAGATAGGCTGCATAATTTAAATTGTCTTTAATAAGAATCTCTTTGGTAACTCGTGTTGTATGCACACTTAAGTCTTCTTTTTTCCAAGTCATTTTTTTTTTTTAAATTCAACCATACTCTTTGGCGAATCGAAAATTGTCGAAAGTCTTTAATTCGGACAAATACTTATTTCGTTTCCTACTGTAATTCAATAGTATTAGTGCAGTAACTGGTCGATCCACAGAGAGTCGATCAATTTTTCTCCTAAAATACTTGTTGTTAAGTAACGAGGGGGTTGTCAAATTGTTTGATTAATTCCTAAAGTAAAACACTAACAAGAGAAGAAAACCAATAGCAAGGGAATCAAATTACGAAATTTATTGGATTTAAATTCAATTTGACAAAAACCTAGCTCAAGGTAAAATAGGACCACTCTCAATTTGCTACTCGATTTTTTTTATTAATCACACAAATGTGTTGCAATTATTCTTTAGTTAAACTTAGCCAATCATTTCTAGAAAGGCTAGAAGGAAGTCCTATTAACCAAATAGATTCTTGTGTTTAGATGAAAGACATCTTGAACATGCAAACCTATTAGCATTAAGTTCGAAAACTATTGCTAGGACGAATAAAATAATTCGAAAGGCCTAATTAAGTGTTTGATGTGAATCTCTCCTAAGTTAGTTAGATGAATGCAATTGGATCGGAATTGCTGAATAAATCTACAACCTTAACTAAACCTTTGTTACTTGGCGATTTAGGAACCTAACAATTAAATATCAAGTATAGATCTATAACTATCAATGAAACATGCTTGACTAATTTGTCAAATAAAATCAGACACATTCAATTGAAAAATCAAACAAGGAGAGAATTCAATTAAGTATAAAATTGCAAGACAAATTTCGTTCATAACCTCACGAGATACAAACTAAGAGTTAAATCCTAAAACTGGAGCTAGATGATAGTACCTTAGCATCGATACATGTTTGAATTCAACCAAAAAAATGTAGTCAAGATCTCCAAATTCGAGCTGGGGAATCGTGTCAATTGATGTCTTGTTTCTGTTTGGTGGCTAGGGCATTTTATGCCCAAAACGGACTAGCGTAACGGTGCTACAGGGCAACGTCGCAGAGTTGCAAGGAATCGATGGTCTCTAGAAAAAGCGTACTGTCGCGGCACCGTGTTAGCGCTGAGACGCTACGGTGCGTGCATGCAATGGAAAGTTGATCAAATTCCATCGTTGCGACGCTACCTTCGAATCGTTATCAGACACATTCTGAAAAAACGTAGCGCTGGCGCTGTGCTAGCATCGTGGCGCTAAGCTACTTGCTGCCTTCTTTGCTTGATTTGTCCGCTAATTATCTCGTTTAAGTCTAAAATGCATGTGAACCGCCCCGAAGGCTCCATATGCTCGATAACCTATCTAAATCAAGAAGTAAACTTGTCAAAAAAATAAGAACGATCCTGAATTAAGCAAAGTGAGATAACATAATTTGAGTACTATTACTCTTACCAACTAAACTACGTGACACACATTAAAGTGTAAAATTATACCCCAAGTTAGTAAGTAAAAAGAATTGAGGAGCTAACAAAGATAAGTAAAATAACCCTATAAAACAAAAAGAAAAATCCAATATAATTTTCTCATACCTAAAATTTATAATCAAGGTGTGGGATCTTTTTTTTTTTTTTTTTTTTTTTTTTTTTTTTTTTTTTTTTTGGTAGAAAACTAGTTAGGCTTTAGGTCAATTTCTTTTTTGAAAAGTTTGCAAGTTCTTCATAAAATTAAAGATTACACGGATAAACTTCACAATTATGTTTCACTTTAAGAAACTTACAATTATTTTTTTTTCGAAAAGAAAGAATTTGATTTTACTTTTTCTATCATCACAAATTTCAAAACCTATAAAATGCTTTCCCCCTATAAAGCAATAACACAATTTTGTGGAGATATATATCCAATGTGTTGTTCTTGAAAAAGTGCATTAAAAATAAGACATGAAATGTCATATAAGTTAGGCTGGAAACTAGCCCACTTCCAATTATACAAATAAAGGCTATTTGTCTCCTCTTGCATGTGGAATCGTTTCATTTGAAGGATGTGGGTTCACTAATGAATGATAAGATGGCCACCCAATAATTTTACTAAATTATCAAATGGGCCGCTCAATATCAACAAGTTGAAGGGTATATTTGCAAGTTTAATATAGATATATTTAGTTCACTGAGGACTAAGATAAAGAAAATAAGCCATCAAAGATGACAAGAGAACACTAAACCAAGGATTAACAATGCAATTCTTCTTGAGAATATTCTTATTCTTTTTGCTAAGAGTAACGTAAATGTAACTCTTTTTTGTCACATCTATATGGAGAAGAACAAATATGCCTATATTAAGGCAGATTTTAGCATCTTCTGAAGGTTATTCTTTAATCTAGAAAGATATTTTTTCAAATGGTATTCTCCTCCTCATTTGTGATGAAGAATGTAGGGAGTAGTTGGTTGTTGGGTGTGTCTGTTATGGTGCTTTTGTCTAAAAAAAAAAGCACACAGTTCTTAAATTTATGATGAAAGCAATTGGAAGTCAAGATGTATCATAAAAAAAACACCTATATATGCTTAGTCGGTAGCTATAGAAAGACATAACATTTAATACATTTGTGTGAAGACTTTAGAAAAGTGTTAGAAGGATGCTTAGTCATTGTGCTTTAAAATGTTTAAATTTCATCTCTGTGTATTTTAAATTAATGTAAAAAAGTATTCTCAATTGTTCGTTTGGAAAGTTTATTCAGCATTAAAACATGTCAACATGGTAAAAAGAGTTATAACAAAAAGATTTGAACCTCCAACATTGCTGAAGTTGGCAACTACACATCAGACATATACACAAGGATTGAAATGTAGATTGAATCATAGAAAAGAAAAAAGAAAAAAGATTGATTGAAAATTGAAATTTGGCAATGCCGAAATGTCCGGATCTTGGGGATACAAGTTATGATCTCAGATTGAATAGAAGACGGGTGAGAGAATAGGCCCATTGGGCCTACGGGTGTCTAATGTTCGGTCTTTTTTTTCCTTCTTTTTTCTTTAAATTCTCGTTTTTCTCCTACAGTTCTAGTTAAAATACAACCTTGAGATTTAATTTTGTCGATTTCATATTTTGTAACTCAATAATGGAAATTATGATAACTAAAAAGATTAGTTTTTAACTCTAATAAAATGAGTCAAACTAATTTACTCTGTAGAAAATTTTTAATGTTTATCCGTGATGGAAAGCAATAAGATTTCTATCACTTAAATATAGAAAATTTATCACGATCTATCATTGATAAATCGTGAAATTTTTCTATATTCGTAAATAGTTTGATATTTTTTTTTATTTATAATAATTTTCCTAACTAAAAATTTAAGATTGAAATTTTTTAAACGAAATCCTGACAACAAAACTTTCAAATATAATATTTTGTGATATAATCCATTCATTTTTGTGCATGTATGTCTGTGTAGATATAATATATTATAGGATATTGTCAAATAATAATTATGCATAATCTATAATACATAAAAATGTTCATAAACTAATTAATAATAGTTGAAATTCAACCTATTATTTAGTTTACAACCATTTTAAAGATCTATAAATGTATTATTAAACATAGTTTGAACACTTTAAATTGGAATTTATTCCAAATTTACTAGCAAATACATTAAATCTAAAAATATAAACTACAAATTTATTTTCCATTCGATCTGTTGTTCTCAAATTTCTGTTTTTAGGTCACTAATAATTTCAATTTTCTAATTTTACATCACTAATGAAACTCGTGTACAATCTCTTTATTTCGTTACACTTTTATGTTTTTGAGATTGAGACTTTGTGTCAAATTAAAAAATGAAACAATATGTTTCAAACTTGAACAGTGTTTAAATTACTTAATTTTGATCCTTTAATTTATAAAAACCATCAATTTTTTAAAAATACATAATAATTATTGTTGTTATTATATTAAAATATAATAAAAAACACACATTCTCTCCCAGTTGGCCTCTCCCCTCACCCATTCTCTATCATCTCATTCTCCGAACCTACCTACACAAATTCACTAAATCTATAAACATCTCTTCCATCTTTAAATACTTTCTACCATCATTTTAAAACACAAACTAAGTTTTAAAAACTATAAATAAATTAGTTTTTGTTTAGAATTGACTAACAATTCAACTCTTTTATCCAAGAAAGATGTCAATCATGGTAAGAAATTGAGAGTATGTAAATATGATGTTCAAAAACCAAGAATCAAATAATTGCCAAATTTTAGGGTTTAGGGACTAATTTTTTCTACAAATTCCAAAGTCATGACCAAAAAGTTGAAATTTGACCTATTTTATTTCTTACCAAAGAGTTGAATTCTTAATAAAAAAAAAATTCTGAATATTTTCTGTAGAAGAACAGAAATTGGTTACTTTAAAATAAAAATAATAACAAACAAAACAGAACAGAACAAAACAAAACACATAATCTCAAAGCACCTAGAATAAAATTTATACCAAAAGTCTCAAAATTTTCAAAAAGAAACTTCATACTCAAAAGTCATTGTCAAATGAATATTGACTTTAGAGGATTGGTTATTTGAACTCTTGTCTTCTGAATGAAAGAAATTTATCGTCCATTCAACACTTAAAATCATCTTACTTCTTTCCTGTGTGTGATGGACTCCCTTGATCTTAAGATCTCATATTATTGTCATTTCCCAAAGGGATTACTTTCGGGTTTTGTCTTTTACAAACTAATATTGTAATAATTGGTCAGAAAAATAACGCTACAATCCACAAACACACGGACAAAACCATACCAAAAAAGGCTTGAAGGAAGAAATCTATGATGTTTGATGCAAAAAGGAAAAGGAAAAGAACACCCCAAAAGAAAGGAAAAGAAAACTAGCGTTTCTTTCTATATTAATACATCATGGCCTACAAAATGTGTTCCG
Source organism: Citrullus mucosospermus (assembly GCA_030954485.1). Classification (NCBI taxonomy): domain Eukaryota; kingdom Viridiplantae; phylum Streptophyta; class Magnoliopsida; order Cucurbitales; family Cucurbitaceae; genus Citrullus; species Citrullus mucosospermus. Next base: position 4,061,490 of record CM062057.1, on the reverse strand, counting down.
CGTGAGAGAGATGAAATATTAAACGGGTCATTAATTAGGTATGCAAACGAATAAATGGAGAGATACTCTTGCATATAATGGCTTTAAATCTCATGAACTTGTCAAGCTAACACAGTACTATCAGATTCTATAACTGTATATATACACTTGGCCTTCCTACCCTCCATGCCTATATCTCACACAACCCAAAAAAAATATCAAAATGAAGTAGTTTCCTATCAATTCTTTGCCTAACTCACCATCTATATATGTGTATGCAAAGTTGGTTCAATGACCATTATTAAACCACAATCTTATCCCTCCAACCTCAAGATGACACTAAAAATCAGACCTCTCTAGAAAGAAAGAAAAAACTCCTAGGAACAGAGATTGAAAACAACCAATCTAACAGGCCACACACATATAAAGCAAAAGCAGAACCCAAAAAACTGAAAAGAAGTGAAAAAAAAAAAAAAAAAGGCAGGTGGGGGGCCATCGTCAATCAGTAATCGACTAAAGTACCTGCTGCTGCTGCTGCTTCAAGTGCTTCATATGAGCGTCTCCTAATTGGTTTGGCGCGTGTTGTTTCAGTTGCATACAACCGAGGAGACTGAAAGCGGGTAAGGATAAGTGTTTGCATATTGGAATGAGAGTGTACCGCCGTAGACAAGAGGCTTGCCATCATTCACGAGGCAATCGTCGTAACGTAGACGTTTGAAGACTCTGGGATTGATGAGGTGGGCTGAGCTAAACCAACCGCATTTGAAGTGAATACCATAGATCTCACATCCAGTGACACAAGCATTCACCACTTCCACAGTGTAGGTGGGGATACCAGTTGGAAGTGGAGCCGTGGGACCTTGGTTAATCACAATGTCTGATTTTGTACACTTTTCTCCCCAAATTCTGGTTGGTTCCTCAATTGTTGCTTCTCCTAAAAGCACATTTCAAATAATGAAACAAACAGGTCGACGTCATTTGTTAGCATCGTATATAGGGCATTGTTCAAGGCACCACCCACGTGCAAACATTACTCTTATAAATAAATATCGACCCACCAATGGGAAAAAAAGACTACAGACACACAAACTACACTTTCTGAAATTCATAAAGGATGTGTTGAGAAAGCATAAATAAGCATTTATAAAAGATAAAGCAAATTCAAATAAAGAGTAAAGAGAGTCTGAAAAAGAAAAATCCGCGGCAGCATTATCAAATATCAGACCATTTGTACATAACAAAATTTAATATTCAAAATTACGTCCATTACAAACATATGAAAATTTAAAACTAATAAAATTGTACCCCCAACCATCCCACTAAAGAGAGTCCACGCATTAGCTAATCGTTATATATGATTTTCTAATAAACACACTCAACGGTAGAGCTTTTTTTTCATTCGAATCAATTAGAAGATAAAACTGAGAAAGGCATTATAATGCTCCGCGCTTTCGGGCTAAAGGTTGCTTTTATGTAATCAATGAATTGTGGACAGAAAAAGGAAGAAAGCCTGGTGGGTATATGGGATCAATTAAAGAAGATTTCTCCAAAAACAGCTACAGAAAGGCCATATAGGTTAAAGGGCTAAAAGAAGGGTTGGAAGCTACCTAGCAAAAGGTCGCCTTAGCTTCATTACTAAGAATGGACGGGCGTGCAAATCTGACACCAAATCAACCATTTAAGCAATTGAGTACCCAATCTCTCCCTTCCCCCAACCCCGAGATCATAATTCCAAAATCAAACGGATATTTTAAACAAAAAGAATTCTGCACAACAAACTCAGAAAAGAATAACGAGTCCTCCGTTAACGAATTTTTGTAACATTTACGAACCACGATTTAATCAGATTTCATAAACTTACTAGTGAGGAGAAGCTTCCGATGAGGGGCGACTATTGAGTTGTTCAAACCTAACCGAGGGAAAATCGGTGGACTTGAGTGCATAATATCCAGATCTGCAATCATGTAAGGAAGAGAATGTTGTGAAAAAGTAGTAGAACAAGAATAATATCTTTGTTTCTATACGCAGCAGAAAAAGACAAAGGAAAACAATGATTGAGGAACAAATAAAATATACAGAAAGAAGAAGACAAAACAAAAGGAAACATAGAGAGAGAGAGAGAGAGAGAGAGAGAGGCGTCGTAAAAGTATAACAAATCAAAACGCAGTAAAAACAAATTGAAAACAAGACGGAGAACGAACTGCGAGAAATGATACATACCTTTAAGAAAAGCAGATACCAAAAGGAAGATGAAGAAAACCGAAGCGAAAATCACCGAAACTCGCCGAGTAGTAGCAGTAGATAGATCTTTCATCATTTATAACAGGAATCCTGTATTCTCCGGAAAGAACTGTTGTACAAAGGAAAGAAATCGGAAGGATGGCAATCGGAATCGGAAGGTGAATCCGATCCTTGATAAGAGAGAAGAAGTTCAGAAACTAAAAAGCCTGCGTTGGGAAAAGAATGAAAACATCACATCATCAGAGAAAATGGCATTTAAACTACAATCAGTCAAAAGAAAAAGAAGAGCCGTCGAAACAAAGAGATATACGGAGAAGTTGATTGACTTTAAAAGAAGAACCATCGTCTTAAAGAGCAGTGGTCAGAATCTCAGACTATACTTAGTAGTTACCCCCACCAGTAGGTATAGGCGAAATTAATGAAACGACAAAGCAGAAGCCGTGGAAGAAAAAGAGGAATACGCGCAAAAAAGTGAATGGATTAAAAATGGAAGAACGCGTTGGTCCAATTCTCAAAAACAACCAGGAAAAAAGGTTAAGCAAAGGTAGTAATCCAGAGAAATGGAAGCGTGTTGCGGTGCAAGAGAAGTGGCAGTTATGAAGAAAGGAGAAGGACAAAAAACGAAAGAGAGAAAAAGGAAGAATACGGAGAAATTGAAAAGCATGCGAGAGAAAGAACAGGTAAGACAGAAAAGTAAGAGAGAAAAAGTGAAACAGAAAAAGGAAAGAATGGAGGGTACGTACAGAGGAAAATGGAGCAGAAAGTTCAGTCGAGGAGAGACAAAAATGGCAGAGGGAAATCGTGGATACCTGTAAATAACAAAACACCACGATCCTCAAAAAGTGGACATCATCGCTTCGTTTTGTTTGAACGCATTTATTGAACAAAAAAAGGCTTACATATACACAATGCTGCAGAGGGAGACGAGACGAATGGACAAAAGTGAAACCCTAGAGGGCGGCGGCGATGGGCGGCGAATTGTCGGAGGAGGGAAAGAGTGGGGAAGAAGGAGGAGGTTGAGAGGGGTCCAAAACCAATAAAAAAAAAAAAAAAAAAAAAAAAAAGGGGTAAAAATGAAAATAAATGGGAATTAAAGATGTGACAGGCAGCTATATAGAGTAGTATTGTAGTGGGGGAAGGTAACCGTCACGTGTGCAATATTTATCCGCCGGGGCTACCCGCCTTGGGGCTTGGATTGGATGTGATTCATTTTCTTTTTTCTTTTTAATTTATATAATATTCCTTTATAATTCTTCATTCCTAAGTGGAGCAGGAGAATGATTTTTTTTTCTTTTTTTTTTCTTTTTTCACATTACGTGTACTGCTGGTGGCCCCTTTTCCATTATTAATTATTATTATTTTAATTTAACTCTACTGCCATCTCAATTTTCCATTTAGTTTTTTCCCTTTTTTTTCCGATACATTTCATAGATTAAAAAATATTTTGGTACTTATAGTTTCATGAAATTACTAATTTAGTTTTTGAATTTTGGTCTGTAACGATTTAATTCCAATATTTTGTAACAATTTAGTTCTAACATAAAAAAAATAAATAATCAAAATTATATGTAAAAATATTTAATCTTTAATTTGTTTATCAATTTATTTATGGAAAAATACCTTATTAAACTTTAATACCAATTTTCATTATATGGACTAAATTGTTACAAATAAAAGTCGATAATTTTTAAAGTTAAATAAATTACATGGAAAAGTGAAAGAACTACATCACACGTGGCAATGGGTAAATAGATAAATAAATAAAATATATAATAGAAGACCAAGTTATCACATTTGATATGCCTTTATTATTTTGGTTTATTTATTTATTTACTTTTTCATTAATGTTCATTTTGTTTTTCTGAGCATAACAACTGGAATTTAACTATTTGCTTAGAAAGTGGATTGTTATAAAATAAAAAAAGAAAATGGTCATTTGTTGTGTGAAAAGGGAGCTAATGAGATGTGGTTTGGTCATCAAGTTGTCCACCATTTACTCCCATAATTTCAATTTTTATTATACACTTTTATTCTTCTAGTTTATTATAATTCTATTGGGTTCATTTATTAGTAATTATTCCATGTTTAGCGGTTCAACTTTTAAATTGACGTATAATAGATTATTAAATATTAGATTAGTGTCTAATTGTCTTTCAAATTTCAGTTTTATAGTTAATAAATTATTGAAATCTTTATCTTTTTTTTCTTCAATGGACCATTAGCATATTCACTATTTTTAAAATTAATGAAATGTTAGACCGAAAATTATAAATTTAAAGCATTATTACTTATTAGATAAAAAATAATAATAATAATTTTATATTTAATAGTTATGTCCATATTAAAATTTATTGAACATATTAGAAAGTCATTTAACTCAAAACTAAAAATTTAAATTAGAAATATTAATTGACATACCTTGAGACACAAGACAAAAGTTTAAAAAATAGTTAGTTTAGTTTTATAAACCGAAGGATTAATTTAAGCTTTATTTGATTTATAATTATTTAGTCTGGTTTAGTAACTCTTTATTTATTTTATTATTATTTTTTTAATTGTGTTTATTTTCTCACCATTTTCTATCGGCAATGATCATATTTCATATCGAAACATTTAAACTCTTTACCAATTTTCAAAAACAATATTAAGTTTTGAAAAATTACTTGTTAAATTTTCAAATTTAACTTTGATTATGAAAATACAATAAACAAACTAAATAGAAAATAGGTTAAAAAATACTTTTTATCCCTGTACTTTCATGGAAGCAACATTTTAATCCCTAAACTTTAGTTTGTACGATTTAGTCTATGTACATTTAATTTTGTAACAATTTAGTCTCTAAACTTAAATATGTAACAACTTAGTCCTCGTACTTTCAAATTTGTAACACTTTAATCACTAACGTAAAAAAATCATCAAAATTATATGACAATTCTTATTATTTTATGATGTAGATTATGTAAAAATACTGAGTCTCTAATTAGTTTATTGGTTTATTTATGTAAGAAATCTTTTTAAATTTTAACACTAATTTCTACAATATGGATTAAATTGTTGCAAGCTTTAAAGTATAAGCACTAAATTGTTACATAACAAAGTACAAGGACTAAATTGTTACAAAATTAAAAGTATATTAACGAATCGTTACACATCAAAGTTCAAAGACTAAATTATTACTTTTATGAAAGTTTGGGGAATAAAATTTATTTTTAACCAAAATTAAATAAGGTAAGTGTGGAAAATAAATAATATCTTTACCAATTTTTAAACAACATTTCGTTTTTCTTCCTTTATAATTTTTTAGTTTACCATAGATAGAGTGAAAAATCAAATCTCTAACTTTTAAATTAGACACTACAAACATTATGCTAATTGAGTTAAACATTTTGGCAGTAGAATTTTTGTTATGCTTGTTAAAAAAAATGGTAGTTATTATCTACTCTTTTTTTTTTTTTTTTTTTCATTTTAAGAAACCCTTTTAACTTTTATTCAAGAAAAAAATAATAATAATCTTTCTCAAATTTAAACATTCTAGCCATCCAAATGTGATCATAACTCTTTCATAATTATTTTGTCTTTAATTTTATAGATTAAAAAATTATGATTATTTATTATGATTATTATTATTATTATTATTTTTGAATTCTAAGCCTTTAAAAAAAATTTAAAACTGTTGTAAAATTGATGTTGTAAAATTGATAAGCAAAATGACAGAAAAACGGGAGCACGAAGATTGAAATTATAATATTAAAATAATATAAATAATATAAAAATAATTAAAATAATCAAATTAAATAAATTAAACTTAAAATAAACTAAAATAAAGAAAGTGGGATTTTATGAAATTTCTCAACACCAATCTTTTATCTTATTTTCTCTCTAATGTGTGTATTACAATATCTATAAAAAAAAAAAAAAAAAAAAAAAAAACTCTATTTATAGGCAATTTGTCAAGTAGCTAGTGACATTTCATAGCCACTCAGGATGTGTTTTAGGAGACACGTGACCTTTAATTACTAAGCTTGGCTACATAATGAACATCTATTACAAATATAATATTTATAATAAAAATCATTTTTTTTAATTTTTTTAAAAAATTGAATGAAGAACTAATTATCTATAATTTAAATTTGGACAGTTATTTTTATTGGATAAAATAGTAATGTAGTCGAATGAAAAAGTACATATTAATTAATTTTGATCAAGGATAATTTGCATTATAATTCAAATATGTCGATCATTTTAAAATGATAAAAGATAATTGAACGTAATAAAAGATAGATTAATGGGCATCAAATGGTGTGTAGTATAATTAAAAAAACCTATAAACTTAAATTGAAAGCAAAAAGATAACATAGGATTGCGAAGATATATTATTTTTTTGGAAAATACAGATATAAAGTTGATTAATCAACATAACATAAAAAATTTGAATCTGAAACCGTAGCAATTCTCAATTGGGCCGTTGAAATGGCAAATTCTCAATTGGGCCACCAGGAGTTCATAAGACAATAGGCTCCATTCTTCATCTGCATCAATATCCAATAGCAAAATTCACATTTTATTTAACCTAGATGGTAACTTTTTTTTTTTTCCACATTCATGCTAGTTTGTGTGTCCTCGACTGATCTCTTAGAACAACTCGCTTGATCCCATAACATTTGGATGTCAAGTAAATTCGTAGTATATTAATTTAAGGTCACCATGGATCAACATGGAAAGATCATGACCTCTTAGTCCTTTATTGAGACTTTTTGATTTTTAGAAATTAAATTATATTCATTTTTTCTTAATTTTTTACTAATAGTTTTCATATTTTTTTTTAGCAATAAAGTTGATTTCTAAACCAAATTCTAAAAATATGTTTTGAATTTTTTTTTTTAGTTTTTAGAATCATTAATTGAAAGTATATAACAAAGTAAAAAAATTTAGGAAAAATTGTCAGAAATAACACTTTTAAGTTTTTGCTTTTTAAAACTAGCACGTTTTTTGAAAATTTGTTAAACTAAATTTTTTCGGTCCATCTCAGGCAAGATCGACCACTGAGATTTAGTTAAAATTTTAACTCTTTCTAACTTGTCGATTGTTTTGAGTCTTCTCAGTGCATCTCGGCAGATTACACACCAAGATTCTACTAACTTTTCTAAATATTATGTCTCAAATCTTATATATTTTCAAATTTCTACAAATTCAGTTATCTTTACCAAATATTAAATCAAATATTTACGTAACTTTTCAAAAACTTTTAGCCAATTTTTGTTTCCAGAATTATATGAATTTTCAAATGTATGTAATCTGCCCAAGATATACTGAAAAGTCTCCAAACAATCAATAATTTAGAAAAAGTTAATTTTTTAACTAAATCTCGATCGCTGGTCAATCTCGCCCAAGATGGATTAAGAAAAATTAGTTTAACAAATTTTCAAAAAACATGCTAGTTTTGAAAAGTGAAAATTGAAGAGTGTTACTTTTAACAGTTTTTAAAATTTAAAGTTGGAATAGGTATTTTAGGCTCAATTTTAAAAAATGGGCATTTTTTTTTTTATTATTTTTTATTTTTTCTTTTTCACCCAAGGTCTTAAAGAAGTTAAAAGTTATGCTGGAGATGTGGGTTTCAGAGTTGCGTCGAGTTTTAATCTTCTGACCCTATAATTTGAATAAAATTTTAATATCTTAGTAGATGTTACGTTGGAGCTTCAAACTATTTTCATAATATTTTGATTGCTATTAATCCAACACTTGGTAGCTAGGCCTCTATTTACATTTTGGATTCTCACTTTTTGGTTTTTAATAAATATTGAGTTTTCTTTTTTAGAAAAGTTTATTAGTGTTATCAGATTTTAAATTTGAAAGCTAAAATAGGGATACGTAGACTAAAAAAATAAAAAGACAAAATGACAAAAAAGCATACTTAGAACTAGCTTTTGAAGGTGGAGCTAATCTATCTCTATAACTTTATAACTTTATTAGGGTTCTTTTTATTAGATTTAATACTCTTTTGAACTTTATGAGTTCTGATACCATATTAAAAAATATAAAATTTCATTTCAAAACCAATTGGTAATAAGAGTGTGAGATTTATTAGTTTTTTCTATGTGGAATTCCTAACTGACACCACTAGCTACTTGGGTGTAGTCATTGTTACATTTCAAATCACTTCATCTATTGTTAATATTACGATATGACTTTTGTTCTTAGAATGAATCTTCATTGTATCATATATTTATAAAGTATAGAGTAGTATAGAAGTTACTTTATATACTTTAATCAACATGATTTACAATTAATAAATGTAGTTAATTTTTATCGATATTTACACTAAATCTTTACCCATAAGAAAATAATACAAAAAATAATAAACTAGTATTACTAAATGCACTTTGATCAATATTGGTCTTTTTTTTTTTTTTTTCTTTAATTTTATCCTTTTGGATTTACCAAAATAACATTGGTTATAGAGTAAAGTACTAGGGTTTTATTATTATTAATTTAAAAGTTATTTAGTTGGAATTTGAAGACAAAAGTGTATAAACCTAGTAGGCTAAATATAGAGACTCCCAATTAAATACGCAACTAGAAGTTTAGAATAAAGCCTTGATTAATTAAGTTAATCAAACTCAACCCTCTGCTAGTTAATGACTGTATTAGTTGTAATCTTGCTCCTAAATAAGCATTACATGATTATAATAAAAGGGGTAGCTTACTTAACTTCAACTTTAATTTCTACTCATGATTCCATTTTACTACGAAATTATTTGAGTCCACCGCACTGTAATAATCCAATTCGAATGGTTAGTATCGAGAATATAGATTTTTAATCAACATTTAAATGGTTATTAAGGATAATTACGTACGTTATTGAGGATTTTTCATTTCAACACGCTTTAAGAGATAAATCTTTTAAAGAGAGAGGAGGATGAACCTTCACTAGCTGTATACATTTGACTATTGAAGTGGCGGCCATTGGATACCCTTTTCAAGCTCTTAAATCTTTGAAAATTATACAATTTTATCTCAAACGTAGAGCCTATAAATTGATCATAGGTAGTATAGTGATTTTGAGTTACAATAAACTATCAACAAAGACAAATAATAATAATAATAATAAAAATGATTGAGATATTTTTATTTTACAGAAGCTTATAGAAGTTATGTTTTAATGATTGTTGGAGTAAAAACATTTGAAATCTGACTTTTAGTTCCAACAAAAGTAAGATAGAAAGAGATATATAAGGCAAATGGATATGCTACTTAAATTTCAACGAGAGAGCTACATATAAGATGACATAATCAGATGATGTATGTCATGTTTTTGCCAAAAGTCTTACACTTCTTTTGAATTTGGGAGTTGGATGAAGAGTGGGTAGTTCACCACTTTTCAGAATTGATGAAAAGTTGACAAGCTTTATCTTTATTTTTTGTTTTTTAATTCAACATGCTCAAATAAATTGAGTTTACGTTCATGTTAGTTACGGTAGTTGACAAAAATGTAATAAATATTAAAAAACAAATACGTAACCAATTAGGTTGAGGCGTGGATATAGTATGATTTGATAAGCTAAATCTTGTTTAAAAATGATTGACTAGATTAAAATTCAAGTATTTTATTATTACTATTATAATTAATGTTTTTATAATTGGCAACAATAAATAGAACCATGTTCAAAATGTTATATTTTTCTGAAGGAAAAAAAAAAAAAACTAGAGGTGAATTATATCACATAGTATTCCTTTTATTTAAATAAACAGCACATGATGATAAACAGCCAAAGAGGTACTATATTTGTTTATATATAATTAAGTTTGTAAATACGTTCCTTGTTAAAATGTAATAAAATACAAGGAAATATTGCATATTTGAAACACACAAAACATGAATTAATTTATACAATTTTTTTTTAAAAAAAATGAACATGAATAGACAACAGAATAGCTTTTGTCTTATACTGAACATTTATAAAATTTCTAATTTTTAAAGTTATTAGTATTAGTTAGTGAAATATTCAAGAGCTTTATAATAAGGCCGTGGAATCATGTTTCGTTTTCTTTTAAATGCTCAATAATAATTACTTTATATATATATATAGATACATACATATATATATATATAAACAGAACTATTTATATACCATTTCTTACTTATGTATAATTAATTATAAAAAATACGATAAGTTCAATTTATACTCTTCAACTTTATTGCTTTTGCTCATTTTCGATTGTTTATTTCATCTTTTTATTAAAGAAAAATATAACCACATTTAATAAATATTTCTTTTTTTTTCTCTCTCTCTATTTTTTTTTAAATTAAAACTAAAAGATAAACAAGCTGCTAAAATTTAATCAATATGTTCAAACCATTTACATTATATTTATTTTAAACTATCTGTATGCATTTTATAAATCAAGAATGAAAAAAAAAAAAAATTGTTGGCGCTCACATCTCACACTCGTTTCTCGTCGTCACAGGTCTCTCATGGATTTAATCGAAGACCCACCTCTCTTGGTATGGTCTCACTTTTTGAGTCAACTTAAGTAAAAGATCTCCACGTCAATGTGATGTTGAGTCTACCAAACTCTAATGCCTAAGTTAGTACAAATAGCGTATAGTTCAATTGAGCACAAAAGCAAGGTCAGGACTCCCCCTTTAGAGATCACTTAACTCTTCCCCTTTAAGATCGTAGAACGAGGCTATTTATAATGTCAGTCACATGTGGTTATGTGTAACTCAGGTGATGTAAGGAAAAAGTTTCCGATGCTCGAGGGTTTAGGGCACTAGGCCAAGCATGACTTGATTATTTTTCCTTTGGTATATATACTAGCTCAACTGACTAGCCTAGAACTTGAGACTCCTTCCCTTTTGGGACGTACATTTCCTGATGTTGTCTCTCGATTTTGTTTGGGTTTGTTTCCGCTTGTGGGCTTTTGGCCTTGCCTAGGACAATTGCTAATGAGAACAATACTTTTATGTTTTTTTTAAAAAATGAAATAGAAACAATAAACTTGATTTTTTGAGATCGTTTCTTGAATATTGGAAAAAACGATAAAATTTGTATACAATAAAATATCTTAGCCCAACAAATTCACGTTATCTCCCTAAGACAAATTTAGTCACTCTTGTGTTTGAGTTTAAAGAGTAATCGTCTCCCAGGATCGAACATATTACATTTCCTATAGAAGTAATCACTATATCCACAAGATCAACGTGGATATACCAAACTTCAACAAATTTTAAGATGGAGAGAATTTTTTAGGAAGAAAATGTTGATTGAAAATATGGAAAATCAATATGAAGAAAGGTCGTATAAACTAATTAATTTTTGGTCATTCGAATAGTTGTTTCATTTCTTCAATTTGGTTATTTATTGAAAAGATGCATCCCCTTGATGAAAGAACACAACTTATGAAATTAAAAGGATGCAACCATTAATATCGAGTCACATACCATTTATTCCAACAGTTGCTACTTTCAAAATAAAGAAAAAAGAAAAAAGAAAAAAAAAAAAACCCTACAAAATTTCAACCATATATCATATCATTAAAACACATCCATAACCTCAAACTGAAATAATCCCTCGTGCCCAAGTTACAAAAACATAAGCATGCAAATTTGTCAATAAATGTGTTTTAACAAGGTGGGAATATTCTAGGAACATTGAATAATTTGACTATATGAGAACACAATAGAAGTACAAAAAGTAATAATCAAAAGGGTAAAAAGATATTAATATTTTTTCTGACTTCCTCTCTTTTAATTTATTGAGAAGGTAGAAAACTTATAAGCATCCATCTATGGCACTTCTTTGATTTGTTTGTTTTAAATACTTTTTTTTTTTTTGATAAATGTAATGAATTATTGAACAAGCTATTGAATTATTATTTTAAATATATATATATAATATATATAAACAGAACTATTATTATTGTATCATTTCTTACTTATGCATAATTAATTTTGAAAACTACTATTCCACTTTATTAATTTAGCTTAAAAAAATTGATATTAGTTAAAAACTCTAAACTTTCGAAGATGAATCAATATTTAATTTTTTTTTCAATTTTAAATACTTACATACGTTCATAAGACTTCATTTAATACAACAAAATCAATGAAATATTAGAAAGAAATGTGATCATAATCAAGTGAGGAGTGGCATATTTCATTAATATGAACTATCTTTCATCTCTCTTTATTTCTCTTTTTATAATTTCTATTTGTTTATTTCTCAGTTCATCATTTTTATTAAAGAAAAATATAACTACATTTGATTTCTTTTTTCTCCTTTTTTTTTTTATTGTTAAAACAAGAAGATAAACTAGTTGCTAAAATTTTATTAATATTCAAACCATTAATATCATGTTTATTTTAAACTATTTTTATGCGTTTTATAAATAACGAATGATAAAAAAAAAAAAAATTGTGGGCGCTTGGACCTTGCACAAGTATGGTGTTGTGCTTACCAAACTCCAATGCCTAACTTAGTATAGGGAGTGTATAGTTAAGCTAAGCACAAAAATAAAGTCAGGGCTCTCATTTTGAGATTACTTTACTCTTACCCTTTGGGATCGTCGAATGAGGGTGTTTATGATGATCTTCCTCTAACAGTCACATGTGGTTACATGTAACTCTGGCAATGTTAGGGTAGTTTACAATACTTGAGGTTTCAGGGTGTCAGACTAAGCACAACTCGATTATTTATTATTTCATATAATTTACCAGCTTGGCTAGTTGGCCAAGAACTTGAGATTCTGACCTTTTCCCTTTTGAAACGCACATTCTCTTAGGCCACATCCCAATTTTCCTTGGGTTTGGGTTCGCCAATAGGGTTTTGGCCCTGCCCAGGGTAACTATCAATAAAAACAATACTTTTGGTGGCGTTTAGGGCGTTGAGTTGGTTATTTAGTCAATTCGTAGGTTATAATAGTTTACGTTTGAGTACATAATATTTTTGTCTCGGCAGGAAACACTAAACAACAAAGGGGAAAAAAGAAGATGAGTAGTAAATAGTAAATGGTATTATAACAAATAGTAAACACAGTAATAAATTATAATGATTTAAAATAATAATACACAATAATGAATTAGGTAATAATAATTGAAACACTAATTATAATCCCTTTAATGAAAATGTTTTTTTTTTTTTTTTTTAAAATTAGAAATAGGAAATGTTACCTAACAATTCTTGTTCCCACTCTCGACATAAGGGGGAAAACCCCTAATATATTTCAACCATTTATATCATTTTTTTTGTTTTTTTGAAAAGGTCAACCATACCCATAATTAAAACTGATCCTCAGCCTTAAATTGAAATAATCCCTCGTACCCAAGCTACAAAAACACAAGCATGCAAAATTGTCAATTATATGTCTTTTAACAATTTGGGAATATTCTAGGAATATTGAATAATTTGACTATAATAACACAATAGAAGTACAAAAAGTAATAATTAAAAAGGTAAAAGTAACTGTTTTTTCAAACTCCTCTCTTCTTATTTATTAAGAAGGTAGAAATTTGACAGGGACCCAAAATTTAAGAATTCATCTTTCGCACCAGTAAGTAAAATTTGTCGTCCAATTCATGTCAAATAATAATCATATTCATTAGAACTGTAGTAGTAGCAAGGTTGGGTCAAACACAGGGAGCACTTGAATATCCCAATCAAATAGCTAACATTTCAAAGCAACCAAGGAGAGGTTTGAAGTTGGTTTAGTGCAAGGAAATTTAAATGCATTAAATAACAAGCACAAATTGAAGATTGCAAAAGTAATGTATTAGAAGAACCTAGCTTGGGTTGTAACCAATTTTCCCCATTTCAAGGTATTTGGTCATTGAATTCTCATCACTGAAATTAAATGATTGCTTGCACCTAACCAAATTAATTAGAAAGACTAATTAATTTGTCCTAAGCAACTAATTAGTCCAATTTAAAACATGAAAGCATGCATGTTCAATTGACCTAATTGCATTAAGATCATCTAGGGAACGTTTTAGGGTGAATGTTTAATTTTCACGCACCTAATTAGACATTCATTTGGTTCAATTCTAGGTTGGTTAGATTAATACTCATCCAATTCGATTCGCCAGCTAACCTAACCTATTACTTTCTATGATTAATATGCAATCAAGTGTAATGAATTGAACGTCAATCGAAAAGCAGTAATCATATATCCCCAAACGCCCGACATATGATAAAAGTTCATTAACAATAAAATTGAAACAAGAAAATACACTAAATCGGTTCAAAGACTCACAAATACTTGAAATAAGGGAGAAGTCCTAGAAACCCAAGCTAGAGAATGTTACCTTAGCCCATAATATTCATTATGGGCATCAAGAATATGTTTTTTATGCAAGAACAGACTAGAAAGGATGAAGGAAATAGAGATAAGTCGAGCTTGAATCAATTGGCAACAAATAGACTAACCTAAAAATAAAAAATTTATATTTATAAAAGGTCGGAGCACTGCGAAGTTGTGTGTATTTCACAAATTCTATGCATTTTGTGAACAGCGCCGGGACGGTGTCCTTGTAGGGGCAAAAGGGTAATTTTTGGCATTATCTGTCCCGATTGATGCAATTAAACTCTGTTTTAACACGTTTTAGCTCTATTTTGCTGTTAATGCTTCGTTCTACCTATTATGTACTCGAAACCTATAAAACAATCAAATAAATACATAAAATAGGAGAATAATCTCAAACAAAGTAGAATAAGATAACAAATTTTGAGTGCTAACCTTTTTTTTTTTTTTTTGTATTTGTTTGTTTTAAATACTTCTCTCCGTTTCTTTAAAAAATATAATGATAATTATTTGAATTGAATACAAACAAAGAAGACCTAATAAAAAAATAATAATATGCATGTGATAGTTGTGGGTGCAAGATGAGAGGGGAGAGTGGCTTCTATGGATGATTTGATATATTTGAATAATATAAATGCAAAAGGAAGAATATTTAAAACCTACCAGCACCACTAAATTTCAATGTGCCCCCCCTATATGCATCATCATATATCAAACTGCCAAATATGACTTTTCCATTTCTTCATTTTTATTCATTCACTAATCTTTTTTTTCTTTTTCTTTTTTTTTTTTTCTAATTAGTTCCACCCTTCTTCCTGCTTATGCTCATCCTCCTCCTTTGTTTTATTTTTTATTTTTATTCAATTTTAAATTTCATATTTTTATTTTTATTCAGTGGTTTTTGTTAATAAATACTAAATTTGAACCAAAACGTGCACTTTTCTATATATTAATCTATCTATTATTGTGTAGCCTGCTCCTTCATTTTCTATTTTGTACCAACCAACTTGTTTTAATATAGAGTTTGAAGATTACATTGCTTATTTTATAAAGAGTTTGAATTCTCTTAATTTTTCCAACGTAGAATCTTAACATTTTGGAGAATTTTAATATTTATTTGAGTAGTGTATATTTATGATAATAAAATTTTAGTTTCGTCATATGAGGCTTTAGAATTTAATAAATGTTAGCCATTTTTACTTCTATTACACTCTCAGTTATAAAAATCACTCAAAAATATTTCTTAAACCTAGTTTGAATTGATGTGATTTCAAAGAAATATAACCCTAGAGCTGAAATTTTATTGAAATAGATGAATTTTGATAGATTTGTTGTATTTTGTTCGGAGTAGTTGATTTATTGTTTTTGAAATTAACGGAGTTTCTAGAGATTCTTACAAATGTCATCAAACAAATTAGTTGATGATCAATGAAAACAAAAATTAATTTGAAAGCGTAAAAATTGTACCGTTTGATCAATTTAATGAAAATTGGAGGTTTAGAAATAGAATTCGATATTAAAGGGATGATCTAAATAATATAGTTTTTAGGAACCAACATCATCTTTGAATCTTGGTCTAAATCGGTGTGTCCTTTGTCGAAGCAACACACAAACCATCAAACATTTATTTGTTCATTGCACTTTAGCAAACACCATATGGTCCAATATGAGTATCAATTCCCACAGTCTCTACGACTCATGATCATTGATTGCCATTATGAAAATTTTCACCGGTTTACCACTAAACTCTACAAAGAATATTATACGAAATAATTTTATTGGCACATGCTTGTGATTCATCTGGTTGGAGAGGATTAGGTTGTTTAATGAAGAGAAAAAACTCTCCCATTTTCGGGAAGATATGACAACCTATACACTCATCTATTGTGCAGTTTGTGTTACACCTAATTAAAAATTGTCACGTGACAATTTATTTTTCTAAAAGAAACTATTTTATTGTGTGCAGAAGAAGGGGAGCGTGAATTAAGCTTAAGTGCAACACATAAGTATTGCTCTTGTCAACAATACTAAGAGATATTATATTCCAAGATAAATTCATCTTTGTGGATCATACTCTAATCGATCACACAATAAAAAATAATAAAAAATAAAAATATATTTTTGGGCAAAAAATAAATTTTTTTTTTAAAAGTAAAAAATTATGATTGTATAATTGAATAAGATATACTAAGATAAGTATTTTCTGATACGGATTAATATATAGTACTAATAATCAATTCCAAGAGTAAAAGTCCAAATTTTCCTCTTCCTTTTCCATTCTTTTATTGAAATAATTTGTTAACGTTTTGAGTAAAAGGAGAAAGAAAAATGAGATTCAAAAGAAGGAACATTCCAATGACAATCCAAATATCATGGGTAGTTGTTTTATCTTTTCCTTTCCATCTTCCAACGTTATAATTAATACTTTTTTCTGCATTATGTTTTGTCTAGTCTCAACTTGGAGACAAGGAGAGTTCGTTTATGGACAAGACTAAGTGGGTTTAACCATTTTGTCATTTGTCAACACCCAAGACCCTTCCTTTATTAATTTACCCAAATTATTAAATCATTAATAATTATTCAAAATAAACCACCTTCTCTCCGTTGACAAAAGAAAGCCCCATTTTTTTTTTTTTTTAAATCATAAATAAAGTAGCTATCTGCTAATGGCTGCTTAAAAATTATTAAAAATCAAAACTTTATCCTACAAAACTCCCTCCCTCCCTATATAAATCCAACCCTCATTTCAACTTTTCTTTCGGACCAAAACAAACTCAAAAAAATTTCCCCTTTCTTCGTTCCAAATTAGTCCTCGGGGATTTAACAATACATGGAGGGCATGAAGAAAAAGTGGAGTAAGTATTTGGGTTTGAAAGGTTTGGGCCGGAGTCGATCGGTGGCCGGAAAAACCACGGTCGGACCGGGAGGTATGACGAAAAAGAGCAAATCTTGGAACACTAGCTCCTATTTCAAAACCCCGGTCGCTCCGGACGGTTGTTTCGCCGTGTATGTCGGACCGGAAAGGCAACGGTTTGTTGTGAAAGCTAAATTTGCTAATCATCCGTTGTTTCAGACGCTTCTAGAAGATGCTGAGGTGGAATATGGGTATAATAGTCAAGGCCCAATTTTGCTTCCTTGTGAAGTTGGGATGTTTTATCACGTGTTGGCGGAGATGGACGGCGGCGATGGGCTCAGCAACCGTTCCACGGCTGGAGAGAACGGCGGTGTAATTGCTTGTAGTTGTAGCCCACTTCGGCTGACCAGCTACGGCAGTAGAAATAGCGGTGGTTACCGGGTGTTAAGTCCGTCGTCGATGCTTAAATTAAACCATCTTTGACTCGGTACATAAATTTACAAATATATATATATATATATATATTTGTTTATTTATAAAAAAATTATTTTAAATGGCAAAACTACTAAAAATATTTATAACTAATAGCAAAATATACGGTCTATCTGCTAGATTGCGATAAACTACTATTTGTATCTATATTATCTGTGTTACGTTAGATACATATAGTAGTCTATTGCACATAGACAGTAAAATTTTGTTATATATCGTAAATATTTTAGTTTTTTTTGCTATATTTAAAAAGAGCTCTTATTTATTTGTGGTAAGATTTGTTTTTATTTATGTGAATTAAAATTAGGAATACATTAGATGATGTGCGGTTGTAAATGAAGGGAGGTTTCTAAGGCATCAAAAGGCAACATTCAAGTTAATTTTCTCATCTATTAGTTTATTTTTATTATTACTATATATTATTCACCACTAAAATCGAATATATACTTTATATTATGAGTGTCAATGTTAATTAAGCCGAAAATTTGACAAATAATATTTTCCACTTCATTAGTTACTTTGGGCATACATATCTTAGGACTGTTTCAAATCATGTATATAATAAAATAGTGAGATGATAAAGTGAAAATAAATTATAGTCATGATATATGACATCACTATTGTCAAAGTTTAATTATTGTTTATGAAAAATGGGTCACGAGTGAAATAAAGTCAGAAACTAATAAAATAGAAAAATAATGTAAACATGCTGTTTTAGAAGTGGTTATTATGCATTGAATTTTTGTTTTTCAATGACAAGAAATTATATTTAAAAACAGCTTTCAGAATAATCGTTATATTTTTTTAATAAGCCAATTTCCAAATTGATATTGATATATGGTTAATTGGTGAAGGAGTGAAAATATCACGTACGATGATTTTGTCAAAGTTTAATTATTGTTCCACAGAGAAGCATCGTTTTGGGACCGCTTGATAAATTCTTGAATGTTCTTCTTAATTATTAAACATTTTAAGTTAGGATTTGAAAGTGAAAAGTTATACTTAGACATTTTAAAGTTGTTTTGAGAGTTAAAATGTCACTTAAACACTTTTTAACTAATTGTTAGTTTGTTTTGAAAATCAAAATAACGCTTAACTATTTAGATTTTAACTCAATTCCTTCCCTGTGACTTTTCCTTTATGGGAAAAGTTTTTTATTGGGAAGAAATTAACTCTATTTAACTTTTTCCGTAAAGTTCTGATAAAGTTTTGATCAGGACTTCATGGAAAGTCACAGAGAGCTCAATTCGTTCCCGAAAAGTTCAAACTTATCGGGAACAAATAATAGATCTGTCACTTTACCAGTAAGAGCAAGACTATCGAGACGATACCAGAGAGAGCAAAATGAAACCAGAGAGAGCAAGACTAGCGAGACGATAGTCACAAAAAGTCAAATTTCTTGGTAGGTTCAAACCTTTCGAGAAATTTGGTCATTTTGTGACATTTCTTGTAAGGTTGACGGGTACTCATGAGATTTGGGCATTCTGTCACTTTTCTCGTAAACTCATTAAATTTATGAGAAAAATAAACTTATGAAAAAATGACAGCAAGCAAAAAACGCATACCAAATTCTTTTTCTATCCGATTTCAGACATTTCATACATATATAAACCTCCTCTACCAGGAAAATACATATTAAACCTCCTCTAACCAGAAAATTCATTTTCCTTTCCGCTTTTTACCACAAACTATTCGAAAACCTAAATTTCTTTCCACTGTTTCAAACATATTTTTTGTGAGTTTGTTTGCAAAAATCGTGTCACATAGAATGGGGTTTTACCACAAATGACAGGAATTAGAGAGTATTGTAAAAAAAAAAAAAAAAAAGATGGTCTCAGGGTTTAGGGAAGAATACGATAGGTTTGAGTGTTGAGGAAGATGATTTTTGGGTATTAACACCATTTCACCATATGAGACCCACCTCTGAAACTCTGCAAAGTTGAAAAAGAGGTTAGAAAAAGAAATTTTCTAAAAAAATAGTTAGTTTTGTCCTATAAAAAACTTTTTGGGTTAAAAATATCAATTTCCCCATTTTTTTACACCTTTTAGGAACTTAGACACTTTTTTGTACTTTTTATGTTGGTTTGATAGTGAATGTGTTAGTTAGACACTTTTTATGTAGTTTTTAGGTTTGGTTGGAAATTAAAAGTTGCACTTAAGCATTTTTAGGTTGTTTTGAGAATCAAGTTCACTCATATGAACTACTTAGACACTTTCTATATAGCATATGTGACTTGAAAGTCATGCAAATGAATTTACTTTATTAATTTTGAGCATGTTGTGTTTATTGGGCTTTAATATCCGAAACATTTTTTGTGTATTTAATATTTTTTTGTTCATTTTGTATAGCCAAAATGAAGGCTAATAGCTCAGGAAACAAACACTAAACATAGGTTTTCGGATGCTATATTTTGGTTAAGGAATTAAGAGTTGAATACATTCTTTAAATTTGTTGTTACAATGTTGAACATATTTTGTTACAGAAAATTGAAATTATTTTTATTTTAAATATTGATCTGAAGCATATAATATAATAATAGTAAATGTGTTGGCAGTTATAGAGCTATGGCGACGTTTCATGCGTGGGCAAAAATGACGCTTTTGGCCACAATTACCTGTGTGTCAGTAGAAAACCCTATCTGCCAACGTATCATGCGTGAGCAGAAAGTCCACAAAGGCTTTTTTGTGGGCAGATTCTCATTTCTGCCAACGAATCATGCGTGGGTAGAAATTGAGTTTTGCCGACGGAAGTTGTATCGTCAGTAGAAAGTTTTTATGCCCACACGTAATACGTATTTCTGCCCACAAATTTTGGTGCATGGCCAGAAATTAATTTTTGCTGACATTTGTTGTGTGAAAATTTTTGTCGACACAACATCAAAATGTGCAGGCAGAAGCTCTGCCGACGACGTTCTGCCCACCAAAAAAATGTCGGCATAAGCTTTGCCACATGTTTATGAAGATCTGCTAATGTTTTTTGCATGGGCAGAGACAAAAATTCTTGTAGGTAATACATTTCCAAAAGTTTGGGCACATAACCCTTCTGCTTTGATACTATCATACTATGTTAATTAAATAACATTATTAAATAAGATGGGTTTCATATCAAAGCCAATTAATAATGAGAGAAGTAAGGGTAAAAGTGTTTCAAAGCTATTTTGAGAGTTTGCCAAACACTCCAATTTCTTCCAAAATGACTTATTTTCAAAATTGAACATTTGAAAAGTTAAACCAAACATACCCTAAATCATGTATTACAAACATTGCGAGACCCCTTGATTTTTTCATTGTGTGATTCCCAGTATGTCCCCTCAAGATATAGTGTCTCTTTGGGAGTTCACTATACTTGGATCTTGTCACAATTGTTATCTAATAGTTGTCTCTATCTATCTAGCTCCTTATTCAAACTTTCTTCCTAAGAGCACGTCAACCCAACATAATTTCCTGTGCAATATGATCGAGATCCCAAATATAGATCTTCATATTACCTTATATATTTGAAATGGTAATTGCAATGGGTAGCATTTTTAGGGTTAATAATTAGGGTTGGCAAAAAAAATCGGCGAGACCCCGCCCCGATTGGGTCTGGGAATCCCTGATTTGACCGGGGATGGGGGTCAAACCGAGAACATTCTCCGAGTACCTGCCCGAGGATGGGGAGGGTATCCTTGCCCCGACCATGACCCCGACCCCACCTCGATTTATCCCCGACCACCCGTTTATATATATATATATATAGATATCTCGCTCTTGCTCACAGTCTCGCTCGCTCTCCCCATCTCGCTGTCTCGCTCTTGCTTTATCTCGAGGAATGGGTCATAGGGGCGGGGACGGGGAACCCCCACCCACCCCACCCCGCCTCCGTTACCAACCCTACTAATAATTAAGTATGGAATTGCAAATATAACAAAATCTATCATTTATTATAATTTTTTTTTGTTTTGTGTTATATCTCTAATAAATTTGTACGTGATTGTTAGATTTACAAGTGGCCTAATCTCAATATATTATCAATTCCCAATTCCCCCTCAACCCTTAGGTTGGTGTGCTCTCTCTCACTCTTTCTTCCCACGTTTATTGGATGCATTTTTTTTCCTTTTTTTTTTTTTGGAATTTTCAAGGCTTTATGAACCCTAAATGAGTATAGCATATCTCATTACCATAATGTATTTTCTTTGGGGTATACTATTTGATAAATTAAGTGGCTTCAAATTCAATGAGTCACGCATGTAACATATAGTACCATGACTTACAAAATAATGACATTTATTACCTTTCTCATGCCTCACCGCTAATTATTAATATTCATTATCACTTTAAATGTAGCATGCCTACCAATATGTTGATAATTAAAACAAAAAGAATTAAAAATATATATATACTTTCATGAAATCAGCTATTTTATCTTTTATGTCAACCCAATCAGTAATCATCATCATATCGTATGAACTTTGAAATCCATGCGTCCTATGAGTGATCGCATTTAAAATTATTAAAAATTTTGGATTCATAATAAATAATTGAAGAAAAGATAAACTTTTGTCCTTCCTCTTAAAGCGGTTTAGATTTTATATATATATTAGGGATACACGAGTTTGGTTGTAGTAATTTTTTGGACTCATCCGAATTTTCAAGTTGGTTGAGCTGGCTGCCTGAATGACTTGAACAAGATCTCCAACCCAACCCTTAAAATTCGGATTGAGTTGGATTGTGTTATCGGATTTTTTTTCCATTTTTTCTTATTAATCTAAATTTAGAACTTACATACTTGACGTTCAAAGAAATCAACACTGAGATGTGAGCTAGCAAAAAAATTTGAAAAAACTGTTTGACGAAGAATCAAACTCACAAATCGAAAGAAGTAGAGAAAGAAATGGAAAGACCAAAGCACGAAGCACAAAAGTTGAACTCTGAAAGCACTGAGAGGGAATGAGGTGAGATATGAGGGAGACAGAAAATGAGACATCGACCTAATACGCCCAATCCAACACTTTGTCATGTATGTATTTATTTTGCTAGTTTTGTTGTTTTTTAGTATAACAATCGTGGGGATGGAAAAATATCGAATATCTCACCTCTACAATGGAAGATTATGTCAATTACTACGTAGAGCTATGTACGTTTTAGTACCTTATTTTCATTAATTTTTTATTTACCTTTGACTACCGAGTATATAAAATATTATTTTCTTTATTTTTGAAAAAGGAACTTATATTCTTAAACAAATATAAAATTAACACATAAATATCTACTCTATATTTTGTAAACTTAATTACAAACTAAACATATATTTTATAAAAAAAACCGTAATATCTCAGGTCCATTTTTCAACTCGATCTTTTTTAATAAAATAATACATATATATACATATATATATATATATATATATATATATATATATATATAGAATTTCTTATGACAAAATAATTTTATTCAAATTATTATTAAAATAAAATATATGTATTAGAATATCGTTGTCCAAGGACAATGATTATGTAGATCATTTTGAATAGTAAAACATGTATAAAACAAACATTGATTTATTTATTTATTTATATATATTCCAAAACGTATCTCAAACCACATATGCATTTAGAAAACAAAAAAAGATTTGTATCACATTGTAAGTTGTGACAGAAAAGAAAGATAAGAAAAATGGGGTTTTGTAGTCGTTATTTGAGTAAATATTCATTGCACTTTCACAATTTTGAAGCCGTCATCTATGATTATCTTCTCCCGCCGACTTTATAATATAATGAGCAAATCAATGAAAACGATACAGTTCTGCCCTGCCGCCACAAATCGCCTCATCCTCTCACATGGGCCCTTCTCACTTTCTCCATTTCGGCCCATACCCTGCTCCAAGCCCATTTTTCAAACCTAAACCCTAAACAATAATTTCATTTATATCCAAACATTTTAATATTATCATTTTTTTTTCTTTTTCTACCTTTTTAATTTTGTTGGTGTGTATCTCTCCCATTTAATGTCTATATATTTTTCCTTTCTTGAATTTTCTTTGTAGATTCAAAATTGTGAAAATTAGATGACAAAGATTTTCAATATAATAAGATTCCATGATTTTTGAAAGATTTTTTTCTTCATGTTTGGCTTTTTATCTTGGCTTGTATTTTCTGAAAATGTTGGTTTCTTCTTTTAAATTTATGCAGTGAATACTCTTTATTCTCTAAAAATTTTGGTTTTTTCATGGTTATATCGTTTAAGGAGCTGTTTGAGGAACTAGAATATAATAAGATTACAGAAAATCAGAAGAGTACTGAAATCCATGAGAACTCGAAGAATAAACGAAAATGAAATCGTAAAACATGAAAATGGTGGAAAATAGGGATGAATTGAAATTTGAAATTTGTCAGAACAGAATGAGTTTTGTATTACAAATTGAGTAAAGAATGCTCAATCTTTATATTACATTGCAATCTCATCTCATAGGTCTCCAACCACTCCAAATTCTTTATATTACATTGGAATCTCATCTCATAGGTCTCCAACCACTTCAAATTAGGCATAATATCTAGGACAAATAAGCAATAGAATACCATTTATTGGAGATTATTTGAAAAGAAAAGAAAAAAAAAAAACCTCTGATATATTTGAAACACAAAATAAATTTTGAAAACAAACTCAAATATTTTAAAGTTGAAAACAAGTTATTTAAAATAAACTGATATATGTAATATGTCTTATATTCTCATATAATGACGATAATCATATTATATATTATATATATAGATTATTTGAAATTAATCTTATATACATTCAAAAGTTGCAAATTAAATTTGGCAGTAAACCCGTACACATTTTTTTTTCTTTGTATGATTAATGTTGGGAGGTTCATTGGAAAACAAGTGCATCGTCGTTTGGGATTCCATGGTTAAACATCAATATAAGATCTACGATTCTTAGGTACTTCAATTCCTTTTTCTTTACTGGTTGTAATATTTAAAATTATATTTAATCATTTATTTCTCTAAATTTATATCTTAAATGATTCCTGAACTGGTCAACAAACATTTATTCTTGCACTCTAAAAAGTATTTAAATTATATGTGAAAGACCCATGAAAGTACAAAATAGAAAAACATATTGTTTTTTAGAACACATCAAATTGCAAAAGCAGCGTAGAAGAAGATCCAGGGAAAAGTGGAATCAGTTGGATTTGAGGTCCAATTGCTGGGATCGAACAGACTCCGGATAAAACCATTTCTTCAATCCACTAAGCTGAAGCAGCCTTTTCCCAAAAGTGTTTGTGGGAGAATTAGATGATCCTGACATAGTAACCAAGTAATTAAACCACTCTACTAACTCAGGCCACACCGTCTTATAGTAAAACGCCATCCTCATCCACCGCGGCTCCGTCGCGTACCGGTCTCCCCTGCACACGCTCCTTAAGATCCCCTTCACCGCGTCGTTGATTGGCATAATCGGCATTATGCTCACCGTAGCCTGCCACCAATTTCAAACCTTTTGATAACTACTTGGCTTTATATATATATATATAAAAGAACAATGATCTAAGCGGGAGGAAATAAAAACTTACGTCTCTAAGTTGTTTGTCAAGGTATAAACGGCCATCTTTGGACATGAATTTGCCTTGTGTCATCTCTGATTCAACCAGCCCTGGGGTCACGATCGTAATTCCGATCTCTCTTCCAACTTCCACTCTCAGTGTCTCGTAGAAGCTTATCACTGCTGCTTTGCTGGACTTCATTATTTTCCAAATAACATTTTACTTAATTACCCAAACATATATTACCAATTAATCAGCTTTTAATTAATTAGTTAGAATATCTATCTATCTATCTATATATATTATATATTATCTTACGGTGTAGAAGCTGAGCCTGGGGGCAGGTAGCCATGCAGCGGGGGAAGCAATTCCGATGATCTTCCCTCTGCTTTGCTTTAAGTGTGGAATCCCATAGTAACTACAATATACCATTCCCCAGAAGTTTACGTCCTGCCATATAACATTGTTAATTTTATATTTCTATATTTTTTTTTCCCCTAATTTCATTATGGAAAAAAATCCAGCAAAATTTGTATTAAAACTAAGTGAAGATTAATTAAGGTTATGAAACGTACCATTACTGGGACAGCATTTTGGAGGTTGTCGTATTCTTCAAACAGGTTGATGCTGGATACCCCCGCATTGTTTACCAAATGATCCACTGCTTTTTTTTTTTATTATAATATTATTACCAAATTTAACCATAATACTACATACTTCTCATTCAAATCACAAGTTACTAATCACAAATCACAATATCACGAGTTAACACATGCACAAACTATTTTCTGAATTGATGCATGAAAATAGAATTCATGAAAATATGTATTACACCCTAACCCACCTTACCCACCTTGGAGTGTTTGAGGCGTTAAGTTTCTTATTATAGCCAATAGTCATAATAATCTAGGTTGGTGTACAAATTATTTTATTTTAGATAGAAAATAGTAACCACAATTTAAAAAAAAAAAAAAAAAAGGTTTGATGATAGAAAATAGCAAATTGGACCCCAAACATGAAGTTGAAGGTCAACCACCGGGTAATTGCCATGAACACCTTCAAGACCTCATAATCAAATATATAAAAATTGTGAATGTAATAAAACTTATAATGAACTAAAACAAATTATATCTAAATTTTACTATATTTACTAATTCTTTTTTTTATATACTATATCTAAATTTTACTATATTTACTAATTCTTTTTTTGTTATATACTGATACTCCAACTTATTAACTATATTTGCAACTTTGCATTTAACCTGTTTTGAACGGAGGGCCAATTGCGATTAAAAATTAGCTAAACCTAGTTAATTATAATCTTTTCAACTACAATTTTTAAAGAGGGTTAAAATGGTAAATCTGGAAACAAAACCCAAAATTTAAAAACTAGAAATGTAACAGACCCAAAGGTACTTCAATTTGGAAAAAAAAAAAAAATAATTATTTCAAATAGCAAAACGGCTAAAAATATCGAATAACAATAGACACTAATGATGAAAATTTTGTGAATATTTTCGTTTATTAGTTTATTTTGCTATATTTAAAAATAAAACTAAAACATATAGGAATGGAAGGTTATATGTTTAAGGGAATGGATGGAATAAAGGGGTTACGTCGTCGGAAGTGGGTGACGGTGGTTTGGATACATCGTTTACAATCTTCAACCTTGGAAATATCCGCCGGAATTACGAGGGCGTAGGGTGAGCCTATAGACTCTGCCACGGCGGCCACTTCCTGGAGCCGGTTTTCTCTTCTGGCAACCAACGCCAAATAAGCTCCTCTTTTAGCGTATTCGTATGCCAGATGCTTCAAAATAAAAATAAATAAATAAATCAAACAAATTAAAACCAAATTTGAGAGTTTGGATACACATAATTTGTTTTCTTTTTTTAAATGAAACCTCGCCGATGCCTGAGGATGCTCCGGTGATGAGAACAACTTTTCCGGCGACATCTTCGCTGAAGATGGAGCTTGTTATGAATGAGAGGGACTTGAAAAACAAGTAAATTGGGAGAAAGAAGAAGAAGGCTGTTAGAGATATTGGTGGAAGTATAAGGTTTAAGAAACTGTTGAGGAAATCCATTTGGATTAGATCATTACCATTACACACAACACACAGCTTCAACTTCATTTAACCAAAAGGAGAAACTGATGTACACGTACCACAATTGCATGCCAAATAATCAACACGTAACACTGCTCACAAATAATAATACGCCACGGACCCGAAAATTAACCAAAAATTTTACAAATATAACAAAATTTTATTATCTAGTACTACTATTTTGTTTTATGTGTTACGATAAACACATATAATAGTCTATTAAGGTCTATCACATGTAGAAGGTGATATTTTACTATTATTTGTAAATATTTTCAACAATTTTGTCATTTAAAATATTTTCTTAAATATCTAGGGTATGTTTGGTTTAAATTTTCGAAGTGTTTAATTAAAAATAAAAAGCATTTAAATTTTGTTAGTGGAACAACTGCTCAAAATAATTTAAAAAAATGATTTGTAAGTGTTTAATGATTAATCTCTTCCTAATTTATATAATTTTTAAAATTACCAACGAATTCTTGAAAGTCATTTACCTTATTTCTACTATGTCGTCTCATGGCTACCATTGCTTTCCACCGGCTAATTTCAGCCACCACCTTCAACCACGGCAAATCCTTACCACTACTAGCGACCATCTTTGTCAACTTCGACAGTGATTCTACCTCCAAAAACTATTATCTTAAGTTATTAGGTCATAGTATTTTATATTTTTATATAATAATTTAACATTAATAATAACATTTTTTATATAATTGTTGAAGAAAAAAATTCGGCCAATCTTAGGTCGCCACGTCATTACAAGGAAAGTCCAAATCTTTCGTGAAAATTATAAATTGGATCAGGTCGAGTAATTAAAATTTTTCAGGTCCAAAGTTCAGTACAATTTAAGTCCATTATGAATTTTTGGGCTAAAGAAGTCCCAACCACAAAAGCAACTGGATCTAGGCCCATGTAAGGTCCATAGGGAACCTCTATAAATAGAGGTCTTACCCCTCCCTTTTATAGGATGGAAAGCATTCACAACGGAGTGCTAAAGCTCCGAAGAATACAAAACTTTTAAAGTTATGAAAATCAAAAGACTAAAGCTCGAAAGGGTGCAATTTTCTTCAAGATTTAAAAACTAAAGCTCAAAGGATTCCTAAAAGATCAGAAACATTTTTTGAAGCTTTTGAAGTCAAAAACTCCAAAAATAGATCAACAAGACCGACAAGCTTAAAAGTCAATCACCCAAAAAGATCATCAAGCCCAAAAGTCGATCATCACCCAAGAAGATCAATGAGTCCAAAGGTCGATCATCTAAGAATATCAACAAAGATAAGGATTAAAATTTACTTTTTGATAAAAGAATCAAAAGATCAAATATTAGAAAATATACTTAAACACTGAAATCAATACAAATATAATATTGAAATCAATACAAATTCGTTAAATTCCAAATGAAATTTTTTCAAAAATCTCGTCGAACAATAACCAATCAAACAAATTTATATATAAAAATATTTTTGAAAATACAGGCCAAATACATGAGTATTTTAAAAAAAAAAATTTATAAAAAATGTTTAAATAAAAACACTTTTTGAAAAATAATATTTTTAAGTCAATGCAAAAAAAAAAAAAAAAAAAAAAAGCCCCAAGTAGTATGAAAAATAAGCGTTGAAAATTATTAGGAAAAAAAATACCCACAATGTCACACTTATCTCTTAAATTGCCTTGTTTTTTTAGGCTTGTGAGTCTCCTTTATTCCATAATATTAAAAAAAATTATTTAAAACTACACCTTACAACATTTATATGAAAAGAACTCATAAAATATTAAAATTAAGTGTTCATTACGTGTTTTCCAAACTCGTGTTTTAGATTTTGTGAACCAATTGTTTTCTACAACTTTCATAAATATATAGAATTTCAAGTTATAATAAATAAATATATATATTTTGACAATCTAAATATGTTAAGTGCAATATAGATATTATATAAAACAATAATTAGACAAGATTCATAAAACACATTCTAACGGTTCAAACTTAAAGATTCCAACTCTACAACTCTAGAAATACTATTTTTATAGTTTATAAAAAGTCAAATTTTATGCCCCCAAAAAATCAAATTACCCTAATCCAATGTTGTCCATATGAGAGATCAGATTGACACACTTATATCCATCCAAACTAAAACCACTCCAATTTAGATTCAAGTTATATGAGTTTAATCATTCAAACTTATATTTAAAATTAGGAAAATAAAAATAAAAATTGCTTCAAATCCCTCTCTAAATGACAAACTTAACTATAAAACAGAGATAAAAGTAGAAGAAAGTGAGCATTAGCACTACTAATAATAATCCTAATCCTAATCCTATTCGTATCCCCATTCCGGGGATCGAACCGAAGCTGGATAAATAAAGGGCTTCAATCCACTAAACTCAAGCAGCCTTTTCCCAAAACTGTCCGTCGGTGAACTTCCCGTCATTATAAACAAGTAATTCAACCACTCCACCACCTCCGGCAACAACATTCGCCAGTAAAACGTCATCCTCATCCATGGCGGTTCCGTCACGTACTCATCTCCCCTGCAGCCCCCCCTCACTATTGCTTCCGCCGCGCCACCCACCGGCTCGATCGGCATCACGCTCATCACCGCGTCTCTCAATTCTTGATCCAAGTACATCTTCCCATCTTCGAACATGAATTTCCCCTTTGTCATCTCCGACTCCGTCAGCCCCGGAGTCACAATTGTAATTCGGATATCTCTCCCAATTTCAACTCTCAATGTCTCGTAGAAACTTATCACTGCTGCTTTGCTTGCCTTCAATTTAATTAATGTTTTAATACAAAAACAGGCATGAAAAACAGAGCAGGCTAGAAACAGGGGAGGGGGTTTTACAGTGTAGAAGCTCAGGCGTGGGGTGGGTAGCCATGCGGCGGAGGAAGCAATTCCAATGATTTTGCCTCTGCTTTGTTTGAGGTATGGAATGGCGTAATAAGTGCAGTAAACCGTTCCCCAGAAGTCGGTGTCCTGTTTGAAGAACAACAACAATTATTTTCGTAATTGTGCGGCTATTTTTGTTAAATTAGTAAAGTGGGGTTTTGAGATTAATTTATATTCACCATTACTGATGCAATGTTTCTTGGGTCGTTGTATTCTTCGAACAAGTTGATGCTGGTAATTCCGGCGTTGTTAACCAAGTGATCCACTAATTCAGTGTAACAATGCAACAAATTTGATCAGAGTATAAAGCTCGAAGGAACAAAATAAGGTGTATATCTAGAACAAATTCTTCTTCAAAATTCTCCAAATTTCAAAGAGATGGGTAGTTGAGTTACAAATTTGATCCCTTTAATTTGGTGAAAGTTAGGATTTATTTGTTATGTTTTGCTAAAACTTCCTAATTAGTACATACACTATGGTTTAGGAATCAAATTTACAATTTAACAAATACTATATTTCTTTCCCTTCCAAGGATCTCCAAGATCGGTGAATTTAGTATTGCAGTTTCCTCATCACCTTGTTAAACATTGGGTTAAGATGTTATGTTTGTTCATTAATTTTCATAACATATATTTAAAGGGAAACTAAACTTACAACGTCCGAAGTGAGCCACAGTTGTATGGACACATCGTTTGCAATCATCAACGTTGGACACGTCAGCATGGATGACGAGAGCATAAGGTGAGCCTAAAATCTCCGCCACGTCAGCAACTTCCCGGAGACGGTTTTCCCTTCTTGCAACCAACGCCAAATAAGCTCCCCTTTTAGCGTACTCGTACGCCAGATGCTTCATATATTAATAAATTAATAAATTATATAATCAACATTAATTAGAAGAACCAAATTATTAAAGAAATTAATTAAACCTCGCCGATGCCTGAGGATGCTCCGGTGATTAGAACCACTTTTCCGGCGACATCTTCGGCAAAAGTGGACCTTATTAGGAAGGAAAGCAGCTTCAAGAACAAATAAATTGGGAAAACGAAGGAGAAGGCAGTTTGAGATATACGGTCAATTATGAGATTCAAGAAACTGTTGATGAGATCCATACAATTCCGATTCAGTGGGATTATTCAGAATGCTAAGAGAAAGTATGGATTGAATTTAATTAAAACGATCTAAACCCTTACGTGGCATACTTGCATGGCCAAGAAGCAACACCTAACACTGCTGCCCAAACTATTCTACTCCACGTTGCAATTGATTTTTTGAATAATGATTAATCCATGCATCTCTTCTTTAGTACATAATTAAAAAGGATAAAATAAAAATATTCTTTGTCATATTTTCCTTTCTTTTGAAATTGGGAGTTCCCACCAACTTATGCGCATCTAGATTAATATTAAGAAACCATCCGAATGTTGTATCCCATCAAAATTGTCATGCAACCATTGCATTATTTTCAAAAGTTTCTTAACGTTAAAATAAAATAAAGAAAAAAATTTTCAAAAATTTCTTAACGTTAAAATAAAATAAAGAAAAAGATGAAACAAGATGAAGATATAAGATTTTTAAAAAAAGTGAGATTCGATTTTTAGTTGAAGATATGTGATTTCAATAGTTTTTTTTTAACATAAAATTTTAAAATAATTACATTGTAATTTTAATATGTTGTTGAAAAAAATCAATTTCAAGCATATCTTTACAATTTTTGTGTTATTAAAATTGTATTACACTGCAATAAATATGAACGATTGAAAATAATTTCATTAGTTAATTACATTGTAATTTTAATATGTTGGCGAAGAAAAATTGGTGAACAACAAAATAAATAAGCAAATAATGACTATTTACTGGATAGTTGATAATTAAGAGACTGAAATTGTTTAGATTAAAAAAATAATTATTCTTTAATTATTTTTCTTTCATCATCTTTCGATTTCGAATTTACAATCTCTATTTTGCCTTGTCAAGCCTCCATCGTGGTATGTCCCGTCAATGACTAGAATTTGAATATTCACCATTTCATTAGGATCTTACAATTTTTAATAGGATAAAAGAGATTTACTAACAAAATGAGAGAGACGATAGGGGAGAGAGGGACGATTATGAGAGAGAAAGGAGAGGGGGCAATAGTACCTACCTATAGTGGAGTACAAGGAACGACAAGGGGGCAATCGACACTGACGAACAAGACAATTGGTGAAAAAATGTAGTTCAAACCGATGACGGATGACTAGGATTCGACTATGAACAACGTTGGCGTGCGGCTAGAGCCAGGACAGCGATGCAATGGAAGAGGCAAGAAGCCGGAGAACTAGCGAAGAAGGAGAAGAAGATGAGAATAGGGGAGTGTTTATCGCACACGTCCCATGATTTTAGGTGAAAATCTAAAAATAAAAAAAAAATAAAATAAAAAAAAAAAAAAAAAAACTCCAAATATGTTAATATTATATTTGAAAAAAAAAATAATTTGATTCTATCTCAAAATTCAAACAAATAAGGGAGGTTTTTTAGGCTATAATATAAGAAGACAATTTAATTGCGGGGTGATATAAGATATTGTTAAGGCATTTTAGGATTAACAAAAAAATGTCTCACGTGCCAAGAGAGGCATTTTGCTATAATGTCTCACAAGAATAGCTTCGTTTTGCATCGAATTAAACTATATGCTCCACCACTTGTGCGGGCCCCCATCAATTCTTTTGAGTTTCATTCTTGCAAATGTACTCTCCTGGTGTGAGTAAATAAAATATCTAATGCGCTCCCCGTCATGTTGACTATTATTCAAAATCAAGTAAGAAAGTCCTTTTCTTGACTTGACCTGCGTGTACCCCTTTTTAAATAACTTGATTTCATCCACTAGAATCCTATTTGTACAATATCTATTATATCCCTACATAATAAATATATATTGATCTATATTTATATAAAGAGGATACATATAGTGTGAACTTCTATTTATTGAAAGTCGATTTATACATAACAGTAAAGGAGGCCCACCACGGCATACGTAGAAAAAGAGAGAACTGGGAAGGAAGAATAACTATTTGACTTTGGCACATGAGGTGGCAGGTTGCTAGTACTTTAGGAGCCTTCAAAGAAAGCGAATAGATTTGCTTAGCGGCTATGGCTTACGAGAGAAAATTATTTCATTAGTAAATTATTATTTCTTCAATTTAGTTAGTACAAAATTTTATTTTCGATAATAATAATTGATTACTATTATTTTGAAAAATTATAATAAATATAATAAATATCAAACTATTTACAATAGCAAAATTTTATTTTCTATCTGTAAATAGACTATAATAGACATCTATCCGTGTCTATCTGATAAAGTGATAGATGTCTACCTAGGTATATCACACTCTATTCGATAGCATCTAAAATTAGGGGTGAGCAGAGATGGCCAAAAAACCAAGTTGAATAACCGACCAAATCGAGAATTGGAGGCTGGTTTTTTTAAAAAACCGGTTAGCGTCAATTTTCTCAAAAAATAGTTATAAATCGAACTGACCCGACCGAAAATTAGATCGAACCGACTCCGACTGAATTATAAAATATTATAACATTTATTAATAATTTAATATACTTTTTTATAAATAATATTAGAATATTATAAAATTAATATATATACTTTAAAATATGTTTTATTATATTAATGTTATATAATATATTTATATCAATAAACCGTTTTCAAAATCTTACTTTTCTTTTCAAATCCCAACCGGTTAAAACCTTTTTATCAATAAACCCTTTTACAAGGTATTGAAATTTTGTAATTTGTATGGCCATTTTAGTTTATGTATTATTTTTTAATAGATAGTGGCAAAAAAAACTAAATTAATAAACTTCATTAAAAACAGAAAAAAAAAAAAAGAAAAAAAAGAAGGTTAAAATCGAAACTAACAAACTCGACCTTGAAACCGACCAATCGATTTAAGCCATATATTTTGATTGTGAGAGTACAGTTCTCAAATTTTCAAACTGAATAGAGCAGTTCCGGCGCCGATTTTCATAAAAAACGGACTCTAGTGCTCACCCCTATCGAGAATGTGCTATCTAAGTTGTCCTTAGATTTTATGTATTTATTTTGTTGTTTTACTAATATCAAGCACTTTTAAGGTAGAATCGGACATTAGAGTTTAAATGAAGCCAAATCAGGCCAAACGAAGCTAAATTGCATCAACTGTATGATAGAAGCAAAATGACAATGCTGCCTAGATGTTTTATATTATATGTGGTATGAGAGAGAAGCAAAATGACAATGCTGCCTAGATGTTTTATATTATATGTTGTAATAAGGGTATGTGGTTAAAAATTGTGATGTGATAATTTTTTTTAAATAACATCTTTAAAATTTAATTTTTGGAGAACATGGAATTGATGAAGTGACATTAGTTTTGGACTTTGTTCAAACTGTAAACTCTTCTTGGTCAATCATCTCATAGGAACAGAAAGAAAAAACTGTTTAGTAACCTAAAAAAGTTTTGACCTTATACATTATGCAAAGAAATCTCACACCGATATAGTAGTTTTTTTTGGTGGAATTAAGAAGGTGAGAGATTAATTATGTCGAAATTAAAAACATGAAATCATAATATTTATTTGATAACGCATAAGCCAATAGAAAATTATAGATAAAACAAAGTTGAATATATGGAAGTAAGAAGGTGAGAGATTCTACAAAGAAGTAGCACACACATACAAAATAGAAAGGGGTTGATAAATATGATGGTGGATTTAATCGGCCTTCAGCTCGGTTGAGCGAATGGAAGAAGGATACAGGAGATACTTGCCACCGGTAAAGTCCAGGGCGTACTTGCTGAGGGCGTCGGATTCAGAAGCTCCAGGCGCCGGCATAGCCATTATCCGGTAGCACCACTCAACCACCTCCGGACAAAACGCCTTCCAGTAATAAAGCACATTATACCACGACGGCTCCGTCACGTACCTGTGTCCCCTGCATACTCCTCTCACCACCGCCTTCGCGCATTCCTCCGCCGTCTCCACCGGTACAATCCCTATCAATGCCTGTGCATTTCCTCCTTTCAATTTTTTATTTTTATTTTTATTTATATCTCAACTTTTATCAATTTATATTTAAATGAATACTTTTCCATAATGTTATATCTATTTAGAAAAGGGAATGTAATTAAAGAAATTGCTTACATCCCTCATATCCTGACGAAGTTCAGTTTTGCCTACAGCGTTCAATGCTTTTCCTTGAGTCAATTCAGATTCAACGAAGCCAGGAGTAACAATCGTCACACCAATCTCCGGCGCCAGCTCCACTCTCAATGTCTCAAACATACTCTTAATCGCCGCCTTGCTCGACTGCCAATTTTTCAATTTTCCAATCCCATTTAAACAAACAAAAACACAACCCACATATCAATATATATATATATATATATATCATCTTACAAACTTACATTGTAAATACTCATTCTCGGCGCCGGTAGCCACGCCGGCGGAGCCGACAAAGCCACGATCTTCCCTCGGCTGTATCTCAAATAAGGAATTGCCAGATGAGTTATGTACACTGCTCCCCAGTAGTTTATATCCTGCAATTTCCCCAAATATATCCTCAAATCTCAAAACCCACTTCTTAATTTTTACTCATAAGGGCTTCAAGAACTTGTTTTTACCATTACTTGTCTGAACGCAGCAATATCAGCTATGTCTTCAAACAGCACCAAATGAGTTATCGCCGCATTGTTCACCAAATGATCCACTGCATTTCATCACAAAATCATAGTTAAAAAAAACGACTCTGTTTTTGCTTTTTCTCCATTGAAATTTGGAAATTTTTTGCTCTCACATCTCCCAAATTGATTCATTGTCTCGTTGATGACTCGCCGGCAATCTTCAAACTTGGAAACATCCGCTTTAATGGTGATTACACTTGGTGATCCATAATAACGAGCTATGTCTGCAACTTCTTCAAGTAGATTCTGTCGTCTTGCTACAAGCACTAAGCAAGCTCCTCTCTTCGCATACTCGTACGCCAAATGCTGCAACAAAAAACAAACATTAATTCCAAATTTTTATCATTCCCCCTCAATTTCCATCCCTTGTGGATTACCTCGCCAATACCGGAGGAAGCACCGGTGATGAGAACGACCTTTCCATTGACATTTTCAGTGAAGAGAGCACCAACTAAAGAGAGGAATGATTTAAAAGCTTGATAAGGCGGTAGTAAAAGGAAGAGGGAGATAAAAGTGAAGGGTGGAGAGACTAAATTCAGAAAGCTGTGAATGAGATTCATGGCTGTCTAATTAAAAATCCTCAAAAACAGAGCATACGCAATTTGAACAGAGGAAATTAATTGAAGGAGATTATATAATGTAGAATAAGAAGGTGGTGGCAATTTTAAAATGCATGAATAGGGATACGTGCTGAGAAATTACCCATAGGTGACAAATACCACTAAAATCTATCTCTTTGCTATTTGAATTTGTCTTCAATTTGGCGAGATGAGGATCATAGAAATGGGCTTGTTTTTTCAGAAATTGTCTTACACGACTCATCTGGACAGAGGGTTTGTGTCGGCGATTCCATTGACACGATTCATTGAAGATGAATATGTAAACCACAGCTGGTTACAAAAGAATAGGCTACGAACCAATGTTTCATACTAAACTACAAAGACGAGGCATTCTCTAATGTTTACATGTGGATTTGTTCGCATGGTTTTATTTTCCCAACAAAATTTAACCAAAGTGAATATAAAAAAACATTATAATAAACATTTCAACGGGTTTACAAGACAAAAGTGTTTATTTATTTATTAATTTAAATAATTTAATTAAAAAAAATTTCTAAAATTATTTTAAATTACAAAAATGGTTGAAAATATTTACAAATAATCACAAAATATCGCAATCTATTGCGATAAACTACCGTGTCCGTCTATTCTTAAACAAGTAGTACTCTATCACAAAAAAACAAAAAAACTTTACTATATTTGTAAATGTTTTGGTTATTTCTTTTATATTTGAAAACAATTTTGTTTTAAATAAATCTTGATAAGTGGTAAAATTGATTAGTTGTTTTGCAAACATGCCTTCAAGGTCTATGATTGATATAGCAAAATACTCCATTTTTATTTTATATTTTCGTATTCCAATTTTGTCCTTTTTACTAAACCTAAAGTGTAATGCCTATTTCCCTATTCTTCTGGCCCCATTTTCTCTCAATTCATTTTTTTTTTCATTTGTTTATATCTTTGCCTTGCCTCAAACTACTACGGGTGTGCAGTAGTCGCTTGAAGTCAGTTTTTTGATCAAACTGCCACCGAACTAACTATGGTCGGTTTAATAAATGTTCAAACCAATCTCGACCATTAAGGAGTGAAAATCGGCCTTTGGTCGGTTGGTTTGGGTCGGTTTTCTTCTTTCAATTTTTTTAAAAAAAATGACGAGTTGAAAATTTTCCAAACCGACACCGACTGAATCTCTCCTCTTCTCCGACCAACAGCCTTCGGTTCAGTTAGTTTTGGTCAGTCAGCTTGACTTTTTGGTCTATCATGCTCACCCATACTAACCACCACACTCATCCGCAAAGAGTACGCTACAATTTTTATTGTTAATCAATTTTCATCTAGAAAATTCTGCTAAGGACCATGATTGAAGGCTTCATGCATAGGCTGCCAATGGCAGATTCGTAAATTCATGTCGGGGGCACAACTGTATATAAGATTAGAAGTTTAACGCATGAACTTCTAAATATATGTTTATATATAGTTTCTAAACTTTAAAAAATGTCTAACAGGTCTGTAAATTCTCGATTGAAAATTTAAGATTCCATTAGACACAAAACTAATTTTTATTTGTCTTATAAAACAATTAATTTTTAAAATGTTTTAGTATTCTTGAGATCTATTAGACATTTTGAAAATTTAAAGATTTACTAGACATTATGAAGGGATTAGAGTCCAAATTAAAAATTTAGTAATATATTAGATAAAATTTTCAAAACTTAAATATAAGACTTATAATTTAACTTTTATATAAATGTAATTTTAGATACATTGATATATGAAGAAAAGGAATTAAGTTTTTCTCACCTATTTCAGGTGTACTAAAAATTAAAATATTATATAAAATTTTCACAAACATATTGAAAACTAGAATAATATATAAATGTGTGTGGTGGTGAATAATTTTTAAAATATATAATATAGAACTATATATTGAAAAATTAAAACTATCAAAATTTTAAAGGAAAAGAAAAAAAGAAAAAATGCCTTGAAAAGGAGTCGAACTCGTGTGGGTAGGTAGATAGAGCACTAAAACCACTGCATCAAAAGCTTCAATACGTTTTATATCGAACAAAAACATGATATATGTATAATATAATAAACGTCACCAGTTGAAGGCAACACGTGTCCCAAAGCCCCTTAATAGACCCGCCTCTGCGCACAGCTTTCATAGCCAAACTGACATCTTTTTCGTCCTCGACGGTGACTGTGGTTATATCTCTCCTTAATTCTATATTTTTCTTAATGCTCAACAATTTTTGACTAATTGTCCATTGATGAAGAGATTTTTAAATTTGATTTTGGGTTTTATTGGGATAAGAACCAAAATTTCATTGTAATGATTGTGGTCAATGACAATGTGGATTGTGTGGAGAAAAAAAAGGCAGCTTAGCCAATCGATGACCGGTGATTGGCTACTGGACGAGTGGCAATCGATGGAAGTAAATGGCGGAGAGGTGAAGTAGTGGTCAACAGCAAATGGTGTGGATGTAAACGAGTGATATTGAGAGAGGGTTTGCTACTGGGAAAAAGAAGAACTTCGATTTTTTATTTTAATTTTATTTTTATAATCTAAGTGTATCATTCTAAAGTATATCGACTCAATTAAGTGCATAAGTATCAAGTGTATCAGTAGTGTATCATCCAAGTGTATCAGTAGTATATATTAGCATTATATCAGTCAATGTATGAACATTATAAAAGAGTGCATTATTATCAAGTTTATTAGTAGTATATCAGTCAAGTGTGTCAAGTTTATCACTAATATAAACGAGTAAAATATTGAAAAATTTATTCATAAGTACATAATTATCAAGTGTATCAAATTTATCGTAGTATAAACAAGTGCATGATTGACAAGTATATTAAGTATATATCAATAGTGTATCATCATTGTCAAATTTATCCAACAGTACATCATTCAAGTGTATATCAATAGTGTATCAACTATATACATCAAATGTAAGATATGGGTGTATTAGACACCAATAAATAAATGTTTGATTAACTAATATAATTAAAATGAAGTATAAGGATAATATATCACCTATATATGTTCAAATAAGATCAAGTATATCAATAGCAAAGGGTATTTTACTGTTTTAATGCTTTGGGGTGGGCCATGATTTTGCTATGCAATTGGCCATATTTTTAGGGTATTGATATTGACTATTCTCTTGCTCTACGCTCCCTACTTTTCCCTCTCTTTGGTCCTT
Organism: Citrullus mucosospermus; assembly: GCA_030954485.1. Lineage (NCBI taxonomy): Eukaryota > Viridiplantae > Streptophyta > Magnoliopsida > Cucurbitales > Cucurbitaceae > Citrullus > Citrullus mucosospermus. The sequence continues at coordinate 4,021,624 of CM062057.1, read as the reverse complement.
GTTTATCTCTCTTGCTCCATATCAAGACGAGAACTCACATTTTAGTTCAACCAGAAGTACATTCGGAAATATACCAATCTTTGCACATCTTAGTTTAATCACACAAAACAAAAATTTTAAATAAATTAAAAAAATAAATCTATTTTAAAATGTAGGAGTAGTTTGTATATTCCCTTATGGAATACAGATTCTCATTATAATTGTACACACACATATATATCATTTATGTCAGTTGCTACATAGAGAGAAATAGGAAAAACAACAACAAAGTGGTAGACAAACACAGGACAATCCGAAGGAAAGATATACATACATACATACATACAAACCAGATTTGCAAAACTACTATTCCCCCGCGATTTCGACGGAGTGTATGGAAGGCGGGTACATTACATTCTTGGCTCCCGTGACATCCAGCATCTTCTTGCTCGGCGCCTCTGCGGCCGAGGATCCCGGCCGAGTATACACAAATATTCTGTAACACCACTCCAACACCTCTGGGCAAAACGCTTTCAAGTAATACAAGCCATTGTACCAAGACGGTTCTGTCAAGTACCGGTCCCCACGGCACGCGCTCCTCACAATGGCCCTTGCACACGCGTCCACCGTCTCTACCGGTATCGCACCGATCAGAGCCTGACATTGCCATCAATTATTCCAAGAAATATAAAACAGAGAAACAGAGATGAGATATTATATGCTTACATCTCTAACATCCTGATGAACTTCCATTGCACCTTGAGAATACAAGGCCTTGCCTTTAGTTAACTCTGACTCCACAAAACCAGGCGTTACAATTGTGATCCCAATTTCAGGAGCTAATTCCACTCTCAATGTCTCAAACATGCTCCTAAGCGCCGCCTTGGTTGCCTGAAAAAACCGAGCATCCGAATGTGCTTACCAAGCACGAAAATTTAAACCCATAAAAGAGAGAGATAACAAAAAAAACTTGCATTGTAAATGCTCATTCTTGGGGCTGGCAACCACGCTGCAGTTGAAGAAAGGACAATGATCCTCCCTCTGCTGTTCCTCAGATATGGAATTGCGAATTGGGTCATATAAACCGATCCCCAGTAATTTGTATCCTGCAACAAGAGATTAAACACTAATAAATTAGTTTGGATTGCTTTTGGGATTTACTAATGTTGTTATTTGTTACCATTATTTGATTGAAAGAAGTGATGTCTGTGATTTCTTCAAATAGGGTCATGTTGGCGATGCCTGCATTGTTCACTAAATGATCCACTGCGTTCAATCACAAAATTGAAGGAAAGTTATGAAGAATCCAATAGTAATGTGGATTGAGTTGTGGATTGATTGATTGTGTTTACATCGGCCAAAGTGATTCATCGTGTTGTCAATGATTCGTCGACAATCTTGGAGGTTGGAAACGTCGGCTGGGATGGTGATAACATCAGGGGAGCCATAGAAGCGAGCTGTATCGGCAACTTCTTCAAGTGGAGTCTCTCTTCTATCTACAAGAGCTAATTGAGCTCCTCTGTTTGCATACTCGTACGCCAAATGCTGCATTCAATACAAAGTGACCAAACACAAATCTCATCCTCACAATCCATTGATTTGGAGTCTTCAGTGGTTGAATGTTATATCATCAATCTAGTCCCAAGATTTTAAAAAAGAAACAAGTTTGGTCTTGTACCTCTACTTAAAAATAATAATAATAAAAACTGTTAATATGTACATGTTAAGCTTGTATTTAAAGGCATAATGAAGTATTAAGTGGTCAAATAATAAAACAAGTGTGTAAAAGCTATAAATTTTAAGAATTTAAATACTAAAACACACCTTATGGACATTTTTGCACCAAAATCACTATTCTTTCCGAACTTCAAAATCAAAATAGACATTTGTGGAACTTTAACACTGAAACAAAATAAATTTAAAAATTGATTATTTGCAATCTTAAAAATTTCAAAATGCCTATTTTAGTCTCAAAGTTTCTCAAAGTTTCAAATTTAGTTTATTTTGGTCCTTTGTCGTTTTAAATATCTATTATAGTATTTCAATTTACGTAAAAATAAGTATTTTAGTTCTTTATTTTATTTTAAAGTCAAAATAATCACATACTTCGCTCTAGAAAGTATCAAAATAGAACAGATTTAGAATCTAATGAAAAAGTAAATAAAATAACTTATGAATACCATTTCACCCCTAAGTTTTTATACCTTATTTACCCACCTTTTACTCATGTTCATTATGTTTTTTTTAAAATGAAGCCAAATTTTATTAGAGTTCTTAGATAATTTACAAAAGAAAAAAAAATTATTATTCCTAGAAATCTAGAGTCACTCATAGAAGTTTATTACTAATAAACAGTAATAAATGATAAGTATTATATATTAGTATAAAAAAACATTTTAATTTTTGTTTTTTTAGGTTTTGACATTTGGTTTAATTTTAAAAACAAAAAGATTATTGGATGGGCTGAAATAAGATTGTTTCTAAAAATTTAGAAAAATAAACTAAAATATTTATAAATATAGCAAAATTTTAATGTTTATTTAAAACCGAACGCAATAGACTACTATCTATTTTTTTACTTCTTCCTTCCTGAATTCCAATTTTTCTGTAAAAATTATAGTTGAAGGAAATGAAGCATAAATTTCAAAAAAAAAATTATTGCGAATTAAAATGGAATATAAACCAAAAAAATCCCCCAAAATATGGGAGAAATTTTCATATTTTTCTTTGCTAATATAATTCAAATTTGTATCAAATGGTTACGAGAAGCAAACAGATTTTGGAATCAACATCTACTTCAGTCGTAGACTTCATTGGTAGTTTACGGGAAGAAGGTTGTTAATTACCTCTCCGATGCCGGAGGAAGCTCCGGTGATTAGAACGACTTTTCCGGTGACGTCTTCGCTAAAAACGGCTCTAACCAAAGAAATGAAATACTTGAAAACAACGTACGGCGGCAAGAAAAATCCGAGAGAGATGAAAGTGATGGGTGGAGCTACTAAATTCATGAAGCTCTGAATCAACTCCATTCCTAATTTACCCTTCTTCCCAAAAACAGAGACAACCCTTCAGAACGAAATAACACATTTCACTATCACATCCTCTTATAACTTATAACCAAACCAATTAATTGCAAATAATTCTTTTCTTTTTAACAAGAATGAATCGTGGCATGTCCCAAACTGCATGAGCCACACACGTGCCGATCAGAAATAACAATTTATTTTTTTATTTTTTTTTTAATTTGGTTCTGTTCATATTTTGCTTCCCCTATTTTTGTAAACTTTTATGTCGTCGTTTCCATTGACACGATTCACTCAAAATTGTCTGTGTCTTGTTCATACTCATCCACAAATCTTTAAAAGACATTTAAGGGTTTGTATTTGATTTAACCGATCTGTCGTTTTACTCTGCTTTATCAACGACAAAGTTTTCATTTAAAGAGTTTATAATATGAACAAATCATCACATGCTAAGGCAACGGAACGACTTCCATGGTTGCCAAAGAAGCTAATAAATTACAAAAGGCTTATAGTTATAGCCTTTCTTTTTATATCTTTTCTTCATTGTAGTCAATTCACAACAATACCCGACCATCATAGCTTCAACCTTCCTCTGCATATTGACTCTTGCAATAAAATCATCAGCTCTTTTACTCAATTCCTCCGAATTATCCGATTCCATCTCCCGCTCATCTTCCTCATCAAAGCTCTCTAAAGCCCTTTTGTCATCCTCTTCTCTAATCGAAGTCTCTCGAAAACTCGCTTCGTAAAAACATACATCGGTACCAGAACGATCCGGAGTTTTTGAGGAAAAAAATTTGGATTCTCCAACGAGAAGGACGACAATGAGATTGCCAAGGATGAAAACGCAGGTGGGTGTGGGAAAATTTATTGGGTAATTCGAAGGTTGAGAGAGAGATGAGAGAAGAACAGAGAGAAGAGAGGAAGAAGGGAGGGAAAATGGAATAATAATACAAAACAGAGCTGTAAGAAAACAGAGGAGGAGGGTGTTGATGATAATAATATTTACAGGGGAATGGTTGAATTTTATTGAAGATTTTGTTACGATCTTTGTAAGACCCATCTTGTTTTAATGGGAATTTTGAAAATTGTATGGGAAATCTAATAAGGGGGTTTTGGAAGATGGAAGAAGATGGAAGGGGTTAGGGCTTCCATATCTTGGGGGAAAATTAGGCGACGCCCTCCAATTTATATAATCCATCAATTCCAATGGAACTGTACACTTTAGCAATTTTAGAAATTATATTCTATTTTTCAAAATTTTAGTCTCGGTGTTTATTTAATCTTTAAATAAAAATTTAATACAATTTAGTCCGAAACTTTAATAGGTGGAATGTTTTCGTCTTTTCTTGCTTAGTGTATAAAACTTTAATGAGTTGTCTTTTTTTCTTAGTATTTGGTCTTCTTTAATCAAAGCAAAATACAAAATACAATAGATCATAATCAATAAGAAAAAAGAATACAAATACAATAAAGAGATGACATACTAAACTATTGCACCCAACTCTCTTATTTCGCGATTCGAAAAATTTTGACAAAATATATTGTTGTGAGAGCAAGAGAGGAGTTTGACTAAAAAGAACGATTATGAATCAAGAAGACAAATATTAGTTTAGAAATTTAAACGCTGTCAAACAAAGACGAAAGGAAAACAATCGATAAAGATCTTATTTTATATATGTGTGTGTATATATATATATTTATCGGAGAGGTTAAAGTGATTTGTGATCATCTCTAAAAATTGTTTGTTAAATAAATCACATGGATGCATGCCTACTTGACCTAATTTCTTTTAAGATATTAGAAATAGAATATATCTTTTCTCTTCCCTAAAGCATGAGTAATGGAAACTGATTGGCAACTAAGGGTAGTTATTTAAGTTATACCAAATTAGCTTTTTCCTATAATCTTTATCACATATATATCTATAAATGAGTTACTATAAAATATTGAAGAATTAACACCCAAAAAAAAAAAGAGAGAGAGAGAGAGAGAATCGCTTTGGAAGAAAAAAAAATTTAATTGCAAAAGAAAAATAATTCATCATGACAAATTGAAATCGATCTCAAACACAAAAGAAGAGATATGATTAAATTGTCCATTAGTTTAACTTTACAAGTAACCAAGGTTTAGAATTCAAGAACTATTTGTTATATTTTATGATAGATATAAAATTGTCTTACACAAACTAATCTATATGAATATGATCAATATGCAATAGCATATATATATATATATATATATATATAAATATATTTGGATGCAATGAACTCAACCATATTCCTAGCTATAGAAAAGGGGTCCCAACCCATAGAAGATCTATAAAATGTAAGAAAGCAATTTGTCAGAATGCTTCAGAAGAAAATAGTAAGGAAAAAATAAAATAAAATAAAATAAAATAAAAAGTTAAATATATGGTATGGCTTAACCAGTTTCTTCATCTTTCCACCTTCATATTTGATCACAAAGGGCTTCAAGTTGGAGGTAGAGCTTTCTTGCAAAGGAGAGCAAAAGCTTTACAAATCAGATATATATTACTTTATCAATGGAATGTTCATTTGCATATTTAAGTGATCCACCCATTAAGGAAAAGATGATTGCTTTACATTTATTTATATCAATAAGATACAACTTTGAGACAGATTCTAAAGTTATGTGCCCCCTCCTTTAAAAATAATATATGTGTTTCAATGTTTTTATGTATTTTCAAGCTCCTTTACTTCATTTTTCTACTAATAATATTGTCTTGGTTTGATACTATTTTCTATTTAAATTATTTTGATTTATTATTTAAATAATTTTTTGAAATAAGATATAGTTCATTTTAAATGGTTACACTCTTAATCTTCGTTTGATAATCATTTCGTTTTAGTTGGTTTTGTCAAAGCAATTGGAGGAGGATAATTTTGCACTCTCTATAACAACTTAAGGTGTCATGCATAATTGTTTTCTAAGATAAGACAAATTACATATGAAGATAGCATTTCAACCACAAGATTTAATAAACACTTCGGTAACTAAGTAATTGTACTCAATAAACACTCTCTCTTCGATAATTTTATAGTATTTAGTATTTACACGTATGTTGTGTATGTTAAATAAAATTTTCATTCATAGTATTGAATTTCTAACATATGCATCATGAAATTGGTTGGGAGTAAGTTGGTTGACATTTTGTTTTCTTTGTAGAGTTGCACAACTTTAAGTTTGGTCCTTAGATTTTGATTTGGTATTATTGAGACATCTTTTTAATAATATTGGCTAAGAAGTATGGTTAGGATAAAATGGCCTTCATCTCTTAGTGAGACAAGTTTTGGATGAGTTTTTAGCTCTAGATGGAATTAAGCTTGTTTTCTTGTGGATTATTATTTAGTCTATTGATATGAATGTTTGAAAGCAATGTTGTAGATTGTATGTGTGATGTAAATTACTTGAATGAATTAAATGTTGGTCTCAAAAGTTGTTAGCTCTATGAACTTCTGTATAATCATTCTTTTTTCAATCTATTGATTTATGCTCTTTGTTTTAGCGTAGGATTAAATTTGTGATTCTTTTCAATGTAACTACGAGATGGTTTACATGACTAATGTGCAACTGTGTGTATGTGCAAGATTAAGTAAATCATATAACTTGCTGAAAACAATGAACGCATGACCATCTTTTAGGACACAACATTTTGGTAGCTTATTTGAAAATGTTGTTATAGCTAATATGGCTATTTTGTTCTAGCCTAGCTTATGTTCTAACGCTGCAACTTCACACTAAAATTTATACATGTGCATTTTCTATTATTATTTTTTAAGTTGTTATTAATATTCATTGGTCTTTTTTTTTTTTTTTTTTAAAAAAAAAGACAGGGTAGGAAATGCGAGAGAAAGAAACGTTTCAATTTATAGATGTAGTGGCAAGTTATAACAATGAAATTATTTGATATTAAATTTTTTACGATAAGAAAAAATAATTAAAAGCAGTATAATTTGTTTAATAATTGGCAAGTTGCAAGTATTCTTCTGACGTTTGAAAATATTTGTCACAAAATACCAACGTTTTTCAAAAATCATGTTCACCGGCGGAGCTTTAGTGATGTTTATTGCGATGTTCATTTTTCGTCGCTAAAGACGTATAGTAACGTTTTTTAGACTTTAGGGATGTTTTCATTTTGTTGCAAATATTTTTTTTGTTGTAGATATGTTAAAATTAGGTGAACTTCAAACTTACATAATTGTATAAATTATAATTTGTATAAGTTTGAGGGTTCAAATTTATTATTTATAGGTCTAATTTCTACAATTATTATAAGCTCGAGGGTCCAATTTTAACACTGGTAGAAGTTTAGTAGCTAAATTTTTAGCTTGAAAGCTTAAGAGTATAATAGCACCAATCACGATTAATTTTTACCATTTAACTAAAAAAAATAATGGGATGGAACTTTAGGTGTAAAGGACTGGTAATTTTCGTAATGATGATAGTGGTGGTGCGTGGCTACCTGTTGCTAGCCACCATTAGTGGTCTTAATTTCACTTCTTTTTCCTTCTTTTTTATTGTGTTTTTCCCCCCTTAAACTTCGCTTTATTTCTTTTCACTTTATTAAATTTAAATATTGACTCCATTGTGGAATTCGATTTTTTAAAAGAGAAAATAAAAGACAAATAAGAAAGAAACTTGAGAAGCTTCTCTTTTTAAAAAACAAAAAAAAAAATCAAAATTTGCTTTTAGTAAAAGCTAGCTAAGATTTCCACGTTCGCTCTAACAAATATATATTATATATGATCCTCCATTCACACAAATAAAAGTTGCTTATCCAACTTGACATTAGTTTATTATTCATTATTGTCTAATTAGATATTTATTATTAACAAAAAAAAAAAAAAAAAACTATAATACCATGATACATAATAAGGAGTTTAATTGTTTGGTCAGTAATTTTTATTTTCCTATAAATATATTTAATGAATAAAAGATTTGTGCTATAAAATAAACATAACTCAACCAACATAAATACATATATTATCAACCTCAAAATTAGAGATTTCACTCTTTGTCCATATTAAATTATTTATTTCCCTACTCAACAAGCATAGTAAGCCAAATTTAACAAACCACAATATATTTTTGCTAATTGATCAAAGGAACTATTTAGAATTATTTTTCAAACTTCGAAACTAAAGTACCCTTTTTGGAACTTGAGGACTATGTAGATTAACTCTATCCAAAAATTAATCAATCATATAAGGTTCTCTTTAAAATGTGTCGACTTCTGACATTGTAAAGATTATGTTTGGAATTGCTTTTGATAGCGTTAAGAATGATTACATAAAAATTTTAATGGCGAGTATTTGGTAAAATTGTTTATACGCAAATTTGTTATAAGAACCACTTTCTTAACCACACATTTTATTCTCACTATCTTAAAAGTCTTCCTTTTCAAAGTAGATTAGTGTAGTTACTCTAACAAATTTTAAATTTCAATTTTATTCTTTTTAAATTTAAATTGATTTTTTATATCTAATATATTCCTCACAAAATCAATTTCTATAACCTAGACTTTCAAATTGATTAGTTAAATGCCACCAATGTTTTCTCTAAATTATATCTTTTTTTAAAAAAAAAAAATTACATATTTCTCTTATATTTAAAAAATAATCCTACACTTAGGAAATAATATAAAATAAACAAAAAATTAATAAATTAGAGATGAAAGCATATATATGATATAACAATTTAAATAAATGTTAAATCTATAAACTATCACCAAAAAAAATATATTATATAAATTTCTATTGATGGTTTATTTAGTTATTAATGTGATTCACAACAACAATTTTTGCATTATTTATTAAACACTACAACCTACTTTTTCATATTTAAAGTTGAAATTTACAAAATACCAATTTACTTAATTTTACAACTGATTTTTTTAAAAGTTAGATTGCCAATAATTATTTTAAAAGCTATAACAATTTAAACCAAGAATGTGTTTTGTTTAACTTCTTAAGTATTTAATTTTAAAATAAGTCATTTTGGAAGAAATTAGAGTGTTCGGTAACCATGCAAAATAGCTTTGGAACAACTTAAGAATTTAAATGAAAATGATTTTTTGAAAAATATTTTTTTGGAACAGCCGCAAATATAGTAATTAGGTTCAAAATATTTGCAAATATAGCACAATGCAAAAGAATTTGCAAATATAGTAAAATTTAGATTTTGATTTCAAAGTCTATCATTGATAGATTTTGCTATATTTTTAATTCTTTTAAATGTTATTATACACTTAATTATTTTCACTAAAAGTGCTACCCAATGCAATTACTAGGGATAACAACACATAAGGCTCTAATAAAGGCCCTATATTTCAATTATGTTTAACTTTTTAATTATTTACAAGAATGTCTAGGTTGAATTTAAAAAGTATTAGAGTCCAATTACATTTTTATCCTCAACTTATAATTAGTTACGTGTTTTTTAAAATAGGAAAGAGAAAGGGGTTTTAAATAAGGCACACTTTTGTAAGAAAAAAATATTAAACCATAATATTTTCCAAATACCCACAATTTTTCATCTTCTTCAATTTATTGGGATTCCTGATTATTTAAATGAAATTTATGACATAAACTGTGATTTATGTTGAATGTTGAGTGCTTTATATGCTGTGGTATATTGAAGTTGCCAAATTAATTTTAAATTGCATTTTCGTTAGGGAGTTGTTAAGTTTTAATTTATTGGGATTATATATATTGTGATATAAATGAATTATGATATATACAATGATTTATGTTGAATATTGAGGAGTCATCTTTGTGTATATTTCATATATTGGTTAGAATATTTCAAAAACATAACACAAAATCCTAACGTATATTTAGAATATAACCATGAATCCGTCAAAAGGATGAAAAAGTGAAAAATGTTTTATATGTGAAAATGAAAAAGAAAATCACATTAATATAAATGAAAAAAATTTCAATTAATTAATAATTTATAATAAATGCATATTCTTTTACCAAAACACTAATTAATATATATTATGTCAAATTCTCTTCCATCATTAAAAATGTTTAGAAAATATGAAAAAAAAATTGCCTAATAAATAGCAATAAATACACATCAGCTACCTATGAACAAGGATAATTTCGTCCTATTTTTTAATTAAATCCTCAAAATAAAAATATCCAAAATTTTAGATACGTATGAAATTAAGTTTTGCAGGGGTATACATGTTTGATTATCCCTTTTTTTTTTTTTTTTTCTTTAACTTTAAGACTCGATCGATTTATTTTGTGGACTTTCTTCCTAGCATGGGCCTGAACCCAACGTACTTGAAAGATTGGGTTGGGCCAGAACCCAACACCAAACAACGTTGTTCATCGTCATTTGCGGCCCAATCAATAGTCCACATTTTAGAGCTACAGTCATTGCTAATCGTTAGATTTTTATTTATTTATTTATTATTTCGTGAGGATTCAATCCTTCCTCTCCTCTTATGAAAATAAAATATATATACAAATACTTTAACAATTGAGCTGTATTAAAATTCCTGGGAAAAAGAAAAAAAAAAAACTTGAATGCATATTTGCTAAACTTCCTATAAGTTCCTAATCATATTATTGCACATATCCAAATTGGTGAATTATTATTACACTTGAACCATTCTCCAAAGAGTCTATAATTAAGAAAATGGCGAAACCATTCATATTTCTCTAGTTTTGCGTGTAAGTTAAGGATGGAAGAGACCTCCCAATTTCTCTCCCACCCATTTCAAAGTGGTTCAACAAATAAACTCCCATTTCCTTCCCTCTCCCCTTCTTTAAACATACTTTAATTATTTACCCATTTTTCCAATTTTTCCCTCCTCTCTCTTTTCCTTATTCCCTTCAACTTCAAATCTTTAGTTGCACCAACTAGCCTCATCTTTATGTCTCATTTCTTAGCCAACAATGACCTAGCATTATTTTATTAATCTCCTTCTCCCTATATTCTCCACACATCCTCTTTCAATTTAAAACAACCTCCATCTATTTACCACTATTCAATGGCCTCCATTGCTGCATTATCTCCCAATGCAAGATCATTAACAACCCATTTTTGCAAACTCGAAAACAATTATTATTCCTTCAAATTCAATGTCGCTAACACGTCTTGTCTAACTACCAAAACACACGGTGGTGACCATGATTTAAACCCGCGATGTAACTTGTCTATCGTGAGGGCGAGCGGCCGACGTACTAGCCCACGAAATGTGGACTTGGTAAATGGGAAGAAGGTAAATGGGGTTCACGTCGTCGGGGAGGCTTCGCTTTTCTCCGGTGGGGCGCCGTTGTTGGCGGAAGAAAGCGGCATTGATGGAGAAAAGCCTCTCCATGATTGTCTTCTTGGGAGGTTTGTAGAAGACAAGTTTGTTTATGGGCAAACGTTTATCATTAGATCCTATGAAATTGGACCTGATAAAACTGCCACCATGGAAACTCTAATGAATCTTCTTCAGGTTTGTTTGTTAAAAGCATATGGATGGATAATTCATTAAATATACAAAATAGCATATTATCATATGTTTGAACTTACATAATGTACTTGTCTTCTTTATCATTCTGCTTCTTTTAGTTTCATAGTTATTTAGCTTTGTTATTAGTTTTTGAAAAGTATGATTTCATATTGTTTTGTTATCTACCTTTTACAAGTATTTCAAAATTCAACCCATGTTTTAAATTTTTTTTTAGAAAATGGTAGGATGGGTTGCATTTTCATTTTGGTACATTACTTTCAATAAATATATTATCTTAAATTCTAGTCCTACTGTTAGTTTATTATAAATATTAGCATCCGACTCTTATTTATAAGATTTCAAAATAATATATTCAAATCTGATTTAAAATAAAAATTATTATTATTATTATCATCATCATTTAACAATTTTTTTTAAAAAAAAGAAACTACTCTGAATTACTAAATTCAAGATTTGTTAAGAGTATATAGATTAAATTTGGTCAACAAATGATATTTTTAACAAATTGTTTTTAAAATATTGTTTTCATGGTTAGAATTTACTTTAAAACTCAAATATTCATTTAAGAAGAAAAAACATATATTGTAAAGAAAATACGAGAATACATGCACAAACAAAAAAATGAAACTCCTATTTGATAATCATTTGATTTATTATTTTGAAAATTAAACATATAAATACTATTTTCAATTCCAGTAACTATAAATTTTATGTTTTTCTATGCACCTTCTACTAATATATTCATATAAAACAACTCAAGTTCTAAAAACTAAAAAAATATAGAATTGGACTAAATATTTAAATATTTGTTAAAGAAGAATGAAAATTATAATTAGAAAATTCGGAGAAAAGAAGGATAAATTAAAAAAAAAAAAAAAATCATCAAACGAAGTAAAATAGACACTTTTAACCAAACTAGTTTTTTTTTTTCTCTCTCTAAAGTTTTAGTATTAAAACAGACATTATAAACAATTTTTAAAAAAGAAAAATGGAGTATAAAGTAGAGTTTAATGATTAAGATTAATAATGAAATTAAATTAAACAGGAAACGGCGCTTAATCATGTAACGTGCTCGGGGCTGGCCGGAAATGACTTTGGCGCTACTCGAGAGATGAGCCTCCGGAAATTGATTTGGGTTGTTACACGTGTCCACGTCCAAGTTCAAAGATATAGTTGCTGGTATAAAATAACAAAAGCCCTTCCAATTCTTCTGAAGTCAATATATGCATAATCTTGAAATAACTAAAATAAGCTTCAAAACTTAATCTTATGATTTGTTTGTTGTAAGTTTAAGACCACCTCTCACTCAAACTTATTACTTTTAATTAATTAGTTAAGTTAGGTTCATGTTGAAGTATAATTGAATTGTACAGGGGTGATGTTGTTGAGATAGACACTTGGGTTGATGCAGCAGGCAAAAATGGAATGCGACGTGATTGGATCATAAGAGATTACCATACTCAAGAAATTATTACTCGAGCAACTAGGTATGTACGTATCTACTACCATTAATAATCATAACTTCTATTCATGTTTCATTAATATTCTCTTTCGATGTGCACGTTATTATTATTATTATTTTTTATTTATTTATTTATTTTTTTTTTTTTTTGGATTTTTAGCACTTGGGTTATAATGAACAAAGAAACAAGAAAGCTATCAAAAATACCTAATCAAGTAAGAGAAGAGTTGATTCCATTTTACCTTAATAGAATCGCCATCCCCTCAGATGAAAATGACAGTGAAAAGATCGACAAGCTTACCGATGAAACTGCCGAGAGAGTCCGATCAGGCTTAGCAGTGAGTATCAAAACTCAACCATAATAGATTAAGATGCTATTAAAGTAGGTAGACCGAAAAGATCTCTTTCTTCAAATTCCTTCAGTGCCCACTTATTTCCTACATCAAGTAGGAATATCAATTTACCTCTTATGTCAACATCGAACCCATAAAATATGAAAATGTTGACAAAATTTTAATATTGTAGCTATTAACATTGATATTTGACATGCAGCCTAGATGGAACGACATGGATGCCAATCAGCACGTCAACAATGTTAAATACATTGGGTGGATTTTGGAGGTACAAAGTCTTTAATGTTAAATTACAATTTTAGTTTTTGAACTTTTATAATTATGTTAAATAAATCTATAGAATTTCGATTTTGTGTCTAATGGATTCTTAAAACTTTAAAATGTGTCTAATAAATCTCTAACCTCTTAACTTCATACCTTCCATTCATTTGTTCATGAATTAGTCTTTTATCAAATCAAGATTTTTTAAAATTCACCAAACTTAGTAAGAAATGGAAAGTTGAGTGATCCAAAATCAACATATAAATTTGTAAAGAAGATTACATAGAATTATAATTTTGCAGAGTGTACCAATAAATGTGTTGGAAGATTTTAATCTGACGAGCATGACGCTGGAATATCGAAGAGAATGCAGGCAATCCAATCTAGTGGAGTCGTTGACAAGCACCACCGCCACAGCCGCCGCCGGAGACTCTCGCAACAACCTCCAATACACCCACCTTCTTCGTATGCAACCCAATAAGGCTGAAATTGTGAGAGCCAGAACTCAATGGAATTCCAAGCCCAAACAAAATTACTAAACTATCCCCCACCACTCCAAAATTTCTTACACCCTTTCTTTTTTCCTTTCAAACATTAATTTCTTCTCCAAAGAACTATTTGTTTGCCGTCCAAAGCGATCTCTGCCTAGTAATAATTTATTTTTATGTGAGAGTCGCGATGTGACCGTCACTCTCATAATTATTAGATGTAAAGTTAATTCTAATAATGATAAAATATATTTTTGGTCTTTGAGGTTTCGAGTTAATGTCTATTTGATCCCTAAAGTTTCAAAAGAGACACTTTAATTTCTCAAATTTGAACTTAACGGAATTGTGACTAGACTGTTAAGTATTGACATCAAGTACATCTTAGTTGTTGTGTGATTATTTGGCAAGTAAATTGAAATACTAATTTCAAAATTATATCAGTCTCAAGGAATGGGTAGTAATTGATTCTAAAAAATTATTAGCACACGTAAGATCTAACCATAATTTGTAAGCTCAAAATTCTTTTATGAAGGTGTATGTGTGGCTAGAAATGCTTCACGGTTAGGGCACGAGCACATTGGTGAGGAGAAGAGCTTTTGAATATTTCTCAACTATTTTTATTTTTACTTAAATGAGTTTAATTTTTCAATTTATTTGCCAAATAATGGAATTAAAACTCACATGTTAACTAATCCACCTCAACGTACATTAGTCCGGTCACAATTCCGTTAGGTTAAAGTTAAATTAGGGACTATTTAGAATCATTTAACAAATTTGAGGGATTAAAGTGTCTCTTTTGAAACCTTAGAGAGACCAAATTATAGACATCAACCTCAAACTTGAACGACCAAAAATATATTTTACCATTGTAAAGAGTTAAAGGTTGAAATCTTGGTATAAGGATGAAACAAAAATAGAGTTTTAGTGCATTTAAGATAGTGTTTTCTGGGTAATGGAAGTTAGTAGATAGAATGTTGGAATGTAATATGATAATATAAATTAATTTGGTGAAAATAAAATCCTATATTTATATAACGAATAATAATGTATACAGCACTTCAGCTTTTGAGCATTTGAAAAGTGTCAACTAATTCTTTCACCATCTGTATGGCCACACATGTCTACTCACCAAATTAATAATACTATCAAAAAGTAATTAATGAGAATTTTTTTTTAAAATAATGGTTTTTTAAAAAAGAATTCGAAAAATAGGGTGGGGGAGAAAGAATTTGGAAAAATAGGGTGGGGGAGAAAGAATTTTGAAGAATAGGGTTGTGAAATCGTGGACCCGGTCCACGATTTTGTGAAATCGTGGACCGGGTCCACGATTTCCAGCTGACACCGGCAGTCTGCATGCATTGACCGAACTCGTGGACGGGGTCCACGATTTCGGTAATCGTGGACCGGGTCCACGAGTTCCTCACTTTAAAATCCGACCGGCAGCCTCTCATTTCCACCTCCTTCCTCTCATTTCCACCTCCACCATCTTCATTTCTCTCTTTTCATTCTTCATTTCTCTCCTCATCTCTCTCCTTTCACTCTTCATTTCTTTCCTCCTTTCTCTCCTTTCTCTTATTTCAGTTCTCGTGTGAGCAAAACATGGTAAATGTTGAAGAAATCATTCAACATACAAGGAGGCTCAATGTTGCTGATACTGATCGAAAACGTATTCGTCGTAGACGACAGAGACAACGTGACGAAGGTGTTCCAGAGCAACCCGATGACCAGGAACCTCCCATATTACAACCAGACATTGCATCCGGTTCTGGCCATCAACAGGAATATTATGGACACCATGAATTTCCATCTGTCGTCACCCAACAGGATATCGACGATGTAATCCACCAGCAACAACAAATTGAAGTGCCTGTGCCTCGTCGTGGACAACGTGTGCGAAGAAGACCACCATGTGGCACTTGATTTGTATTTTAAATTTTCTGATTTGTATTAACTTTTTATCTTTAACTAAATGAATTAATGATTTTCCATTACATTTTTAAAAATTAAGAATCAATGAAACTAAACAATAATTGATGAACACAAGTAATAAGCAAAATTTCATTTAAGTGGGTAATTAATTAATTAACTTATTTATCATGGGAAAAAAACCGGATGTTTTTGGACGTATCATGAGAAAAGAACGGGGGTAAGAAGTCTTTTTGATCAAAACTCGAACCATAAATACTATCTGAAATAGTGAAGGGTGCTTGATAATATTTCATTCCTTGAAAGCCTGTGAATACTAGAGCTGAAACGGTAGCTACTAAAGCGTAAACTGCTCGTTCCTCCTTCCCCGCGATTATAGCATGATAATTGGTGTGATTATGATAGTTTTGTATGTTTGGCATAAATCGTGGACCCGGTCCACGAGTTTGGTCAACACTCGTGGACCCGGTCCACGAGTATGGGCGAAATCGTGGACCGGGTTCACGAGTTTGGCCGAAATCGTGGACCCGGTCCACGAGTTTGGTCAACACTCGTGGACCGGGTCCACGACTTACTTACCCACGAAAAAAATTGACTGAAATCGTGTACCCGGTACACGATTTCACCACCCCAATTTACAAATTATTTTCCAAACCACCCTACTTTTGTCATTAGTTTCTAAAGCACCCTATTTTTCGAATTTTTTTTAAAAATAACATTATTGTTTAAAATAACCCAATTAATGAAGACAAAAAAGAAAACAAAAAGTATACTACATGATTTACCATATATAGCACATTATTTTCAAGCTTTACTGCCTTTTCAACAATACTAAAACATACCATATGTTTTAGTTTTATGTTTAATTTTATTAGTTGGCACCTTCAATTTTGCACACTTTTTGTGGGTCCTTCGTGGGTTTGAATCTCAGTCCACTTTTTTTTATTTGGTTTCACTTTTCAAAGGCGGTTTGTCATAAAAGATATTTACATCGGTACCGAATCTACCACACTTTAATGTTTAAGTAACAAGAAGCATATAGTTCAGCCAAGCACACCAAAGTAAGGTCACAAGATCCCTTTGGAGATTACTTCATTAAATGGAGTTATCTATACCCTTCCTTTGACGAAGTCACCTATGGTTAAGTGTACGTAACCCTGGCGATGTCAAAGTAATTTATGGTACTCGAGATTGCAGAGCGTCAGACCGAGCTCACCTCAAATATTTTTTGATTTGTATATATTCATTTGGTTGGGTTAGAATCCCAGACTCTAACTTTTTCCTTTTGGGATTGGTGTCTCTGCATACCGCTTTCCCAATTTCCTTTCGACTTGGGCCTGTTCGTGGGCTTTGGACTTTGCCTAGGACAATCCTCAACAATATCTAATAATTAAAATACGTATTAGACAAGAAATTGATAGCAGAAAGATGTATTATATATATATATATATATACTTTTTTTCTTTTTTTCTTTTTGTTTTTTTTTGTAGGGAGAGGGGGGGTTTAAAAAGGTGTGAAGCTGCTTAAATTTTGTCCCTACAAATTAATATTTTGAGAGCATATCCGTAGCAGTCCCACCAAACGCACTAGGCTTGGTCAAAAGGGGATAAATGAAAGGTATTGAAAATATAATGTGTGTTGTTATAACTTAAAGTTAGGGCTAGAGAGAGAAGATTGGAAATTAAGTTAATGATCAGTTAATTAAGGTATAATTTAATTCTTAGGTTTTGGCATTGTTTTGGGTTAGATGGAGATCCCAAATTCATTGCCCTTCTGTCATTCTTGTTCAAAACCATACCTTAAGAAGACAGTGGTCCATTAATCATTGACTACTCAACTTTATAATATACTGTTTTTTATGCCCTTTTCAATTATATGATATCATGATTATTCTCATGCATGTTATGTTATAATAAAACCAATGCTAAAGGCCATGGCCATGAATTCTCTATTCTTTTTTTAGTTGATTCTCCTTTTGTGTTCTTCCCAATGGCTTTTTGCAAATCAAAAACCACGTGAGACTTTGATGCAACAATTCCTTTTCTTTCCCTTTTTCCTTTTTCATGTAGTAAAAAAGTAACTTCCATTTGTTGCTGGGAATCATAATTTCTATTATCATTTAATTAAATCAATTCATTTAATAATCTTACATCCATATACTTTATGTGAGTTTCACGTTTCATGATTTTTGTTACTTTTTTCACTTCAACGTTAACGTTATGAAAGAAGTCAAACTTCTAATTTCTTAAAATTATGGGAAGATCTTCAATATTTCAAATATTGTTAAAAATTCAAAAAAAAAGGGTAGAATGGAATAATGAAATGGATATATTGTTGTTGTGATTAAATCATATTCGAATCATATTAATAATTTACGCATATCAATTATATTTTGTAATTATCTTATGATTAAAAAGTTATAAATTATATTAATTCAAAAAGTACCAAATTGATTAAATATTAAATTTTATATATATATATATATATATATATATATATATATATTTTTTTTTTTTTTTTTTTTTTTTTTAAGAAGCCGAAACGAGTCGGTGCGTGCAAACTGCAAAAGACAGGCACTTCACAAGAAGCGAGGAAAAAGATTAATTTCACCATGTTTATAATTATATTTCTAAAAATAAAAAAGAATTATTAAAGAAATGAAAAAATAAAATAAAGTAAAATTTAAAAGTGAACCCAAAATCGTCCTAGAGAAGAAGAAGGAAAAAAAAAAAAAAAAAGCATTGTTCAAAACTTAAAACTTAAAGAAGAGGGTAGTCACGTGGGTTTCACCAACCAACATATGAAAAACCCCATAATGTGGGACCCGCCACTATATCAAACACGAAATTACCAAACTACCCTAAATCCCTCCGCCGTTTCCCCGTCGTGAGCTCCGCCTTTGGTAAGTGGAACAAAAAGTAAGCATTATGTTTTTAAGAGTAATTTTCAATTTTAAAATCCATCTCATCCCAGCAACACGAAAGCAAGAGAGGTTATAGATATCTCCATAGTCCATTCTTAGTATGTCATAAAATAAATAATTAAAAAATTTGTTGGTTTCGTAGAATAGAATCAATATATCATCAAATAACGTGTCACATGTAGGTATGTTGGATGAAGGTCCTCTCTTAACGAGGCAAGAATAAAAGATGCATCAGTAAAACAAAATTTTACTTGAACTAAATGGGGACATAAACAAAAAAATGCACTCTCCATTTCCGTATGTATAGATATAGATGTTGTATATAGAAGGATAATTATTTTAAATAGTAATATTGCTGTAAATATTATGATCGATAAACAAAGTACATTTTGTTATATATTTATAAATATTTTGACTAATTTTGTTATATTTGAAAACAGTTTTTGTAAATAATTTGATAAGTTTGAATCATTTCTATATAATATGGGTAGTTAAATTTTATTTTAGATAAGAGGTTTAAGAAAATTTCTCTTAAAAATCATTTTATTGATATATATATATATATATATATATATATATATATTTTCCTAAATAGGAAACAATTATTTGTTGGGAGTGAATCCCAGAGATAAATTGCTTCTAATCATCGTAACTTGGTGAGTGAAGGTGGTCCAGTGAACATGTGCATAGTATTTTGAGGTGGGTGAGTCAGCAATTTGTAAGGTAATGATGAATGGAATATTTTGGAATGAAGAGTGAAAGAAGAGAAAAGTAAGGGAGTGGAGGGTTGAGGATCTTCTTATTTTACACTTAAATAAAAGATTTTAAGGATCCACGTCAGACCAACCCATCCAAAATGCAAAAGTGTGGGTTTTAAGGGCGTGGAAATAAGTGAAGCGAAGGGCATGGGGTGGCGTGTCAGAGTGGTGATCTGGAATGGATCAATTGAATCTAAAACGCTTTTAGCATTTTGCGCCCCCCAATTTCCTCACTTACCCTTCCCCTTACCCAAATCTTTTCTTTTTCATTTTCATTACCTTTACTGGACTAAACCTCTTCTTAATGTTTTAATTTATATTAAATAACCCTAAAACTTTTTTCTCATATTTTTCTTGTAAAAACCCTCCAAGCCTTGATGTTTTCTCTCAAAAATATTCTACACTTCACTATCACCACAGTTTATTAATGCCTTTTTGTTTTTCTATTTTCCTAATTTGCCTATTTTATTATTTTCGTATGTTATAAGATGAGACTTTGATTCTAGAGTTTTATGAGATATTATGTTTTAACTTAATAAAGTTTTTGTTTGTTTTTTTTTTTTTTTTTTTGGTGGTTCAGAAAATTGATGTAAGATTGGGAAAACTAAAAGAACAATGAAAGTATTTATATAGACAAACAAACGGATATCTATATTATTTAATTTGTTTTAAAATTAGTTTTTTTTTTTTTTAATTCTAGAAAACTTCAAATAATTTCATCACTATACTAAAGCATTTAATTTTTTCTTTTAAATTAGAGTTATTTTTGCAACTATACTAACGGTATGAGATTTATCTTTTTTTTAGAGTATCTTTTAACTTAGTTTAAGGGTATTTTTAAAAACAGGATTCCAAGATTCCCATGGAATGGGCATTTTAATTACCGCGTTTGTTTTGGATAATGTAAAATACTTGGGCATCTTAAAATTCTTAGGCATCCTAGGATGCCTTAGGCCACCTTGAGAGTTTTGGATGCCCTCCTAAAACATGGATTTTTTGAATTCCTACGTCAAGAGCATCCTCTTTTTATCTTTTAACCTTTCTTTATATATATCACCCTTCTTTATTTTCAGTTATAACTAAAATAAATATTGTCAACTATGTATTTTACTTTCTTAAGTTGTTTTTATTCTTTTTTAGATAGAAAGATATTCAAATTCAAATTAATATTTATCTTATAAAAAAAATCTTAAATTAATCTATATTATTTTGTTGGAAAAAATAAAAAGTAAAAGATAAAATTATATTAATTTAAAAAGAAATTCAAATAAATAAACAAATGTGCTATATAAGTTTGACTTATATTAAATTAATTATAAATTAAAGAATAGTCGTAAGTGCATTTTGGGAACATGATGTAAAGTTAAGACATTCTCGGATAGAAATCTTACAAAATAAACACAGTTATCCGTGTTTCCATATATCATCAAAAACATTCCTACAAAACAAACATAATTATCTAAAGATGTCAGACATTTATAATTACTATACCAAAATATTTGAATTGCATGTACATTCCCAAAAAAACAAACGACTCCTCAATGTTTCCATCAAAAACTAACGACAAAGGTATTTTTAAACTATGTTTGAAAGTATAAGGATATTTTTGAAATTTTTAAAAGTTTTAAGGTATTTCTTGTACAAAATCAAGTCAAAGTGTATTTTTTACAATATTAAGTTAAATTATTTGAAAAAATTTTATATATATGCTTACTATTTAGTAACATATTCATAAAATTCAAGTTTAATCAAACAATATAATTGATAATAGATTTATAAGTTGTACAATTAGTCAGAGTTATCCACCAAACATTGGGTAGTTGAATATATAAACTATTATTTATTAATTTATGAATATGTTGTATAATTAATATTTTTGTAATATGATTTAATGAATGATGCACTAAATTATTATAAATATGAAAGCAGAAGAATCAAATTTTTACAAATCAAAATTAGTTTTGTTACTCTAATAAAAGTTAAGAAATCAAAATAATTTTAATTTATTATTTATTTAATATATTCAATTACAATAATGTAGTTATTCTGGTATTATTGTATGAATGAACATAGTACTTTCTTAATGTAATTATTACCGTTCTAATATTCTAAATAGATAATAAAACAAAAGTAACTCCCAGGTGAAAATTGTTTTTTTTTTTTTTTTTTTTTAAGGTTATAATCATCAAAAATTAAAAACCAATTTATTATGAAAAGGTAACCCAAGGGATCTTGTAAATCAAGAATTTTCAAACTTTGTTTTCACTTTTGGAATGAAAGAACAAAATCTAAAGGAAAAAAAAAAGGTAAAATAAAAGAAAAATTGGCCATTTTATTTATTCTCTTGGAATATTGCAGTTCTCTCGCAGTCGGCGGTCGCACCCACCACATGCAGCTTTCTCATCCCAACCCCTAAAATAACAACAAAAAAAGATAAAAAAAAAAAAAAAAAAAAAAAAAAAAAAAAAAAAAAAACACACACACACAAACTTTATATACATTTATTTGCATCAATAAAGTTGAGAATTAGTTCAAATAAGAATATATAGAGTTTTATTAGTTAATGAACTTTAGATATGTCTTGACAAGCAGTTTTTCAATAGGTTTAATTTGTGCAATTTTAGACGTTATGCTATTTAACATGTCTTATCAGTATATAAGACGATAAATGTTTGGTCTAATTAAAAGAATATGTACTAAGTATTTACAATATATACAATTCATGAGTCTATATATGATGTAAAACTCTTGAAGAGAAAATAATATAGGGCTCATTCAATGATGCATATTGAATATTGAAGGTTAAAATTAATTATGTTCTACATTGGGAGATATAGTATTGTGAGGCACTTTTATAGTAGTATATGGTTGGCTTTGGGTTTACTTTTTAATTATTTTAAAGCATATAAATATCTCTTATTAATAGTCCACTCCAATTTGCACATCAAGCAATAAAAACTTCATTTCAGCTCTTGTTGTATGATTTTTTTTTTTTAAATAAGTTTATAAACATTACTTCTATCCATAACTTTTTATATTTTGTCATCTACTTTTTATTCATGTTTTTTAAAAATTAAGTCAAGTCTTGAAAACTAAAAAATGTAGACCTCGTTTGATAACTATTTAGGTCCCGTTCGATAGTATTTTGATCTTTTGTTTTTTAAAATTATGTTTATAGATATTACTTACACCACCAAATTTCTTTGTCTGTTATCTACTTTTTACTAATAGTTAAAAAAGTTGAGATACATTTTGAAAACTAAAAAAAGTGACTTTTAAAAACTTGTTTTTGTTTTTGGAATTTGGCTAACAATTGAATCATTGTACTTAAGAAATGAGGGAGGAAATAAGCTTAATTTCAAAAACCAAAAACAAAAAACGAAATGGTTACCAAATGGGTCTTTATTTTTTTGTTTGGAAAATTGTGGTTGTTTCCTCTCAATTTCTTTTAATGGTTTTCATATTTTCTAAGTAAACGAGTTGAGTTCTTAGCCGATTTCTAAGAACAAAAACATGTTTTTAAAAACTACTTTTTTTTAGTTCTCAAAATTTGACGATTTTTTAAAAATACTGGTTGAAAAAGTAGGTAACAAAACAAATAAATCTAAAGGTAAAAGAGGTATATATAAACTTAATTTTCAAAATCCAAAAACAAAACTGTTACCAAATGAAACCATAGTTTTCAAAATTTTGGTTTTTCATTTTCCAAATTCAAAGGTTTATTTTAGATAAATGAAACTATAATTTAAAAAATAGAATAAAAGAAAACAAATATTAAATTTAAAAAACAAAATGGTGATCGAACCAACCACACCAAGGTGGATGATTTGTGATTATTTATTATGATTTCCACTAACCAAAGTTAAAAATGAAATCACAATCAGATTCCAAAATCAAAATTGCTCCTCGCATTGATTTCTCTATAGAATTCCACTATCGTAGCTACCTGTTTGTTGATAAACATAGCTATCCACTTCAATTATGTTATATTCCTCAACTTGCCCAAATTGCATTACCAAATGTCTCCCCCCACCCCATTTTATTATTTGTTCTTACTTTCAAATGGTCGTGATACCCCCATTTTCAAAGGAACTAAACACAATCTCATTTCAATTACAAACAGTAACCAAAACAATGTTTGATATGTTATGATAATGGATTCTCTCATTTTCATTTGTACTCAAATATTTTTATGTCATTTTAGTCAAAACCCACATGAATTTTCCTTTAAATTGATGTGTGACTTATGTTTGCATCCTTAACATGATTTTCAAATTATAGGTTTAAATATTAATTTCATCTCTATTTTTTTTTTTTTTTTTACTTTAGTTCATTTTGATTTGCGTACATTTAAAATGTTTATTTTGATTTCTATATATACTCTAGGTTCCCATACTATTAAAAAAAAAAAAATCATTTTGACCCATGTTTATAAAATTTTAACAGTAGAAATTATTTGAATGATAATTTATGGCTACATTTTAAGAATTTAATGTTAAATATTTTATAAAAAAAACAAGTTTGAGATAAAAATGAAATATAATGACCAAAATAATCGCCAGTATAAAGTACATATTTTTTAAATTTACATTCAAAATAAACAAAAATTAAAAAAAAAATACAAAAGCTAAAATAATACATTAGTAACGGAATTATATAAGTAAGCACAACAACCACATTAATTTGAATATTTAAAAAGGAATTCAAAAGCACACAACCACGTAGATATAAACAAAAAGAATAAATATATAATATACATATTATATTATTATATATTAAATAGAAGTAGTTACAAGTATAACAATTAATCTCAAAATATTAATAGATATGTTACCGTGTAAAAAAATTTGCAAATATAGTAAGATTTAAATCCAGTTCTCGAAGTCTATCAATAGTAGATTATATAAATTTTTCTATATTTTCAATTCTTTAAAATTGTTGTTTTGTTATACACATAATTTTAAAAATGTTACCTATTGCAATTACCATATTAAAACAAATTGTATTTTCCAGAGATTATGAAATTTTTTTAATTTTCATTAGATATTCAACGCTAAGCAAATAAACATGGAGAGGTTGGTTTTGAAAAAAGGAGGAGGAGGAGGAAAAAAAAAAAAAAAAAGTATCATTGGAAGTAAACTTATAATTAAGCTTCAAAACTGTCAAAAAAGTGTACACAGTTTCAATCAATGATGGCCAAGCTAAGAAAAATTAATAAAATAATAAATCATGGAATATTGTGAAATTAATAATTAAAGAATGTTTAACTTTTCAATAGTTTTCCAATATTTTATACTAAAAAAGGTACATAAGCTTTTGTTTGGACATGAAACATAACAAGTTCCAAAGATAGTAAAAAATAGGATTAAAAAAATCATTTTAATTAAATAAATGGACTCCATTAAAACGGAAAAAAAAAAAAAAAAAAGTGTTACAATAAAAAGAAGCATGTGAGGGGTGGAATCTGATGCAGAAGAGCAAGAAGGGTCATAAGTTTATGAAGAAAATTAAAATTAAAATGTTTCATATTAATAATATTTGGAAAAAGGGCATATTATTATTATTATTATTATTATTATTATTATTATTAAGTTTTTGAATTAATTGTACCGTTGTCTGTTGGCACAGCCCTCCATAGTCCACTTTCAAACATTATACATCACCAAAAAGCTAAGCAATTGCATGTGCTAATGCCAATTTCCTTTTAGGTATGTAAGCTTTTTTTTTTTTTTTTTTTTTAATTTATTATTATTATTATTATTATTTTATTTTTTGAGGGGTTTCAATTATTATTATTGTTATTATTTCATTCAAAGGCACCCTAAAATATATATGTATACCTTAATGCCACTTTACTGGTAGTACAATAATGAGCTCTAATGATCAAAATATTGTTCAATAATTTACAAAATAATTCAATGACGTTCGAGAGGTGTAAATACATTTTTCAAAACTCATGGAAAATATGAAGGTTCAAATTTTTAATCTTAAAAAATTAATAACAAATAATTAATAGTTATGATATTGTTGATAATAAGGTAAATATAATTGGTCATGAGACAAATGGATAAACATTATGATCAATATTTTTCCACGCCAACCTAACAATTGCACTTAAATGTTATTTGATATGTTTTCTTTTTTTAAAATAAATTATTCTAAGCTCTTATTTTTTTCCCTCGTTGTCCTCGTTATGATAAAGAATGAGAGCGAGAACGAGAAATATTTAAAAGTGAGAGTAAGAAATAAAGAATGGGAGCGAAGAAAAATAAAGTGAGAAAAATGAAACTTTGAACTTTTATCTATATATATATATTTTTTAAATATCATTTTGATCCTTATACTTTAAAGTTTGTTCAATTTTAGTTCTTATACTTTTAAATGTCCAATTTTAGTATCTATACTTTCAATGAATCTTAAATCTAGTCCTTACTACTTGTTTATTGTAGATTTTTCATTATTTTTTATTTTTTATCAACATTTTTACTATAAATTTTTATTTTTTATTAACATTTTCACTATAAATTTTGGAAGCATCTTCTTATATTCTGTTTCTTTGCATAATAATATGATTATGTAATCAATTTCGATAAAAATTAACTTCGAGTGACTAAATTTAAAATTTATTAAAAGTATAAGAACTAAAATTGTACATTTAAAAATAGAAGAGATTAAAATAATATTTAAACTTTTTTTTTTCTCTAAATAAATTTAGAAGGTGAAAAAAAGGGGAGGAGATAATGAAAGGGAAATAAAGTGGATGTGAATGTCCATACATATTTCAGATAAAGTTGAGAAAGAATAAGTTGGAATATGAACAAAATGGCACTGACTTTTTTAACTTCAATTTTTATATCCAAATTAAACCCTACTCTTTTGCTTTTGTTTTAT
Organism: Citrullus mucosospermus; assembly: GCA_030954485.1. Lineage (NCBI taxonomy): Eukaryota > Viridiplantae > Streptophyta > Magnoliopsida > Cucurbitales > Cucurbitaceae > Citrullus > Citrullus mucosospermus. The sequence continues at coordinate 3,995,060 of CM062057.1, read as the reverse complement.
ATCAAAACTTGCCTTTAAGTACAGTGTTTGTGCAATTAGACTCCTTAAATCCAAGCATTTTATAATAATATTGGTACATTAAGGTCTAATTTAACCCAATTTTAACATTTAGGTTTAATTTTTAAAATGCAATTAAACTCTCATTTTGACCCCTTTATATATTATTTTTTCTGGTTGCTTTGTTTAGAGGCTTCTTCTATGAGTGACGTTACATTTTCTGAGGTTCTCAGTTTGGGGAAAAAAGAACCGAAAAGTGATTCCCAATAAAAACCACTATTGGGAATAACTCCATTAAAGATTAGAAAGGCAGGTTTTGAGGAAAAAGCCTTTGGTCAAAAAATTTGGTAGAGTTCCAATGCACTACTTATCAAATTAAATTCCATTTATTAATAAAAATGTATAGTCCATATACTTAGTTTTAAAAAGGGTTTTTTTTTTATATAATTAAAATCTTTTTTTTTTTTTTTTCCTAGGTTGTATTTACTACTCATTCCCTAAAAGGGGACCCTAACATAGCACTACCAACCATTGTTCTTTGGATGGAAAGGCAACCCATCCCCCACTATGTCCCCACTAAGATTAACATTACCATCTCTCCTTACTCACAAAAGTACATATAATTATATTTTTCTTTTTTTCTTTTTTTAAAAAATCATATTATTTCAAATTTCAAATGGTATTAAAAACACTCCCTTTAAGATTAAACAAGTAAATGACTTTTAGAAATTTTTCTATACTATAAAACCATCGGATTCTGATTTTGGGGATAATATAATAACCACATCTTACCGCCCACAATCTACCCCACTCAAGACAAATAATAAACTTCATATTTTTATATATAATAAAACAACATATGTATTTTTCAAATTTTATATGACAATATATTATTCGATATCATTATTTTACATCCCCATTTTTCCAAGACAGCTTAAAAAAAAAAAAAAAAAAAAAAAATTACAATCCCCAGCAAAATTCTACAGCCTTTTCTGTAGAGACCATAATTTTGTAGAGAGCATATTTCATTAGTAGTTCCATCTCTCCCTTCACTCTAATTTTCTCTTCTTTTTTTCTTTTTTTTTGAAACCTAATAGAATGTTCTTCAAATTTTACATTCACATAACAGAACATGCATTAGGGTTTTCATCACTGAAAATCTGGGGAGGATACGCGTCCATTTCCATGGTGTACCTTTGTGGGTATTGCTGGAAATATTCATTCTTTTTCAATTCCACCACTATGGTTTCTTCCGGCGCCACTTCTACGGCAGCTTTCGCCTCACCATCGCCGCCGCCGCCGCCACCACCTTCGGATTCCTTGTTGCTCTCTTTGCTCTCTTTGCTCTCTTTGCTCTCGCCGCCGTCATCGCTCTTCTTCTCTTTCCCACTTTCTTCATTTGGTTTTTCTTCTTTCGTTTCTTTGGCCTCTGCTTCTTTCTCTTTCTTTTCTGGGTCTGTCTTCACTATCATGGCGTGTTTTCCAGTTCTTTTGTACACATAATCCACAAGCTTGGGTGGGTCGAAAACGCCCGTCACTGAAACTTGTGACCCTTTCAGATCTGCTTCCACTGCATCCACCCCTGCAACCAAAATTTATTTATAAAAAAAAAAAAAAAAAAAAAAAAAAAAAAGAGTTTCAGAATTGGATCTGATTTGGGAATCAATTCATTAATGGGATCTATGAATAATATATTATTTGAGATTCAAAAGCTGGATTCGATGCTCTAAATTTGAGTTGAGGTCTAAAAATGAAGTGAAACCTTTCATTCTCAATATGCGCTTTTTGATTTCTTGGGCACAGGCTTCGCAATGCATATGAACTCTTAATACCACTGTCACGATCTGAGGCTGCACATTGCACCATCAAGTTAGAAGAAAGTTTGATTTTCAGAAACAGAGCAAAAAACAGGGGGTTGAATTTAAATAAATAAGGTATTTTGGTGTGTTGTGATTTGTACCTCTTCTTTCTTCTCTTCTGGTTTGGGCTTCTCTTTCTCCTCCGGTTTCGGTTCCTCCGGCGCCGGTGGCTTTGGGATCGGAGATAGAAGCTCCACCTGTCTGTGGCTTTTCCTCTGTACTCTATCCAAGACCTTCAATGGATCCGCCTTTTCCCCTTTCACGACCACTTTATGGGTCTTGCAGTCGGTGATTACATCTTCAACCCCTATTTAAAAAAAATCCATTACAATTACAATTACAATTACAATCCTCTCATTTTTCCCTGCTTTTGGAACCGAGATTACCTTCAAAGCCTCTGAGGCAACGGCGAACTTTCCGGGCACACCCTTCGCAATGCATGTAAACCTTAAGCACAATCTCCGGTGGAGGGGGCGGTGGAGCTTGGTCCTTGGTGGGTTCCTTCCCATCCTTAGATTCCTCTGTTTTGTTCTCCTCATTCTCCGGTGCAGACTTTTCGGAAGGCTTACTTTCATCTTTACTCTCCTTGGCAGTGGCATCCTCAGGCGGTGGTTTCTGAACATCCATTTCTTGGGGGGGCACAGTCTTGTCGTCGGGCTTCTTCTCCTCCTAAAGAAACAAAGAGAGAAAAATCAGAAGAGAAAGAGAGAGAAAAGAATGGGGGAGTTAAGTGAGAAGAGGGAAATGCACCTCTCCCATGGTAGGGGGCCGGTTTGATGGGCGTGAATGCAACAGAGAAATGAGAGTGGGGGTTTAGTGAAGAAGAAGAAGAAGAAGAAGAAGAAGAAGAAATGTAAAAAGGCGGTGAGTGTGAGTGAAGAAGTGTATGTATGTGAGAGTAAAATGATAATAATAATAATAATAATAATAATAATAAATAAATAAATAAATAAAAAGGAAGAAATGAGAGGTGTCCTTTTATAAGGAGAACATGCAACCGAGACGCCATATTTTTAAGCCAAATGCTGCCTGCGCTCTGCACCTCTCATGCTCTTCCCTTTTTCCCACTTTACTTTGCCCATTTCTGTTAATTCCTCTCAAATCTCTAACTCTTTAACGCTTTTTTTTTTTTTTTTTTTTTTAATTTAGTCCCAAAACTTTTTAATTTATTTACTCTGAAATTTGTAACCATACCATTCATAACTCATAATCTAAAAATAATTATTTATTATTTTAAATTTTAGAGTCTTCCATAAGTTTAACTCTTTATTTATACAACGAGTGCATTAAATCTTAATGCTAATGTTTAATGTAGAGATTAAATCGTTACAAATTTTAAAGTATAAAGATTACTTTGTTATATGCTGAAGTTCAACGACTAAATTATTACAAAATTAATGATGATAGATTCAAACCACAAACATATTAATCGTTAGAACATACTTATTACTAACTACGGTTATTAAAACTTATTGTATTTATTATTTAATAATTTTTAGTCTATACCGAATTTTAGTTGTGAAAACTCAACTGACGAGCAAAAAAAGACTATGATATCTAAGTTAGCAAAATAACTAAATAATAAAGAAGAAGTTGGAAGTTTTCAGTTTAAGTTCAAGATCTTATATCCTAAATTAAGATTAAGTTGAAGTTACCTCGTATAGAGTGATAGTGATGTATTTAGAGGGAAAATTAGATATAATTTTACATTTTACTTTAAGGATGAGGTGGATCTATCCTAATAGGATTAGATTTAATTAGATAAATTCATTTCATATTGTATTTATCTTTTTGAACTTCCAACGTATTTAGTCAAGTTCAAATTCATCAAAAAAAAAAAAAAAAAACATTTGAGAAATAAAAAAACTGATACCCATTAATTAAAAAAAGTATTGTTTTAAAAATAAATCTGAAAATTAAAGGAATAATAATCAGGATGCTGACTTGTCTAGTTCTTGTTTTTGTGATGATTCGGTTTAGAAAACGTGATCGACGCAGAACTGACACAACAATTTTACGTTTTACGTTTCACCAAAACAGCAATCCTCTCTTAATTTACTCGTGACCAAACAAATTTCAAAACTAGTGTTAAATAGAATACACTGAAAAATACAATTTCTTGGGTTTTAAATTTTAGGTCTAATTTATATATATTTGGTACCTAAGTTTCAAAATATTTTGTATATTTAATTTTTAAGTTTTGATTTCTATCGTAATATAGTATTTACATTTCAAAATGCCATAGTTTTAACTTTGAGATGATTTGAGTTCTGTTTTAATTTAGTTTATAAATTTTAATATTTAAACTTTTAATATCCATTTTTTTTTATTAAAATCATCACTTTTCGTCTTTAGTGTTAATGTGTATTAAATAATTTAACAAATTATAAATAATTAAATTTCACTATTTTTCATCACTATTTATATTAAATTTAAAATTACACTAATTTTCTCAAAAACTTAAGAACAAAATTGAAACAAAATTCACATCTCAAAGGAAAAATTGTAATATTTTGAAACATAAAGACTAAATTAAAAACAAACTCAAAACTTAATACTAAATGTGTAACATTTGAAACTAGGGACCAAATAAAAACTAAACAAAAAACCTTGGGACAAAAAAGTATTTATTTCTCCATAATATATGAAAGAATATTCACACGATAAAAGGTGAATTAAATCAATTAACTCTCAACCGAAACAATTAGCTAGTTAGATTGTTGTGACTCTATAAATACCCTACAATTGTGAAGAAATCATAGAGTTTTTTATGGGAGTGATTGTCAATGTTATGATACTCAACCTGTAATTTAGTTTTTACTCCAAGAAATAAAGTCTTTAAACTACTCTTCACGGCATACGTAAGTCATTTAAGATTGAACCACTGTAAACTCGTCTATTGTATCTTCTTCCCCTCGATATATAAGTCTCTTCTTTGTTTTATCTTTTGAATGTTGGTATTATATTTCATGAATTCTTTCCCAACCTATATGTGAGTGTGCTTTGTATCACAAGAAGATTACCAAATACTTTGTCATTACATTTCAAACCACATTACAAACTCAACCAAATATCACCACATTGTAGTTGATTTATGGTAACCATAGAATCTAAATTTAAAATTTTACATGTTTCTTAATAAATAGGGGATATAAATTCGAAATATTTTTACAATTTTTTTTCTTTTTTCTTTTCATACATTTAATAATGCAGAAGTGTTAAATTAGGAGTGGAAAGGAGAAGACAAAAAGAAACAGATTTGAGACAGGGAGTGAGTTGTAAAATTAGAAGTTTATTAATTAATGAATTGATTTTAAAACAATTTCCAAACATAGCTTAAATTGGTGGAGCAATGGAGTCAGATTTGAAATGGGGAGATTTTAAGTGTATTGAGTATTGACCATTTTGTTTTGAGGATAAGTGCTGTGGTGGCCAAATTAGGAATACTTGTTTGGGAACTTTCTTAAATATGATGTCCACGTAGGCATGTTGATGAATTAGCTAAACTTTACAAAAATACTTTATACCCAACTTTTTATATTCATATTCTAAATTTGTTCATATAAAGCTATTGTGTGATACCCAAAATAAAAGGTTACATTTGAAAAATGGGTTAAAGTCCAAACTTTACTTCAACTTAGCATTTCAATGGTACAAAAAGAAATACTAATTAAGTCCAACAAATATTCAAACAATTTTTTTGGATAAAAATACCACAGTAAAGTCTAGAGCCAAACAAAATTCACATCCATCCCATTCATAATAGACATAATTTATTATTACATATTCATCATTATTACATATTCATCTGTGTTGTATGTAGGAGTGTTTAAATGACTCGACAATCTAAACAACTCGGACTACTCAATCCGAATAATAAGGGTTGGATTGGGTTGGGTCTCGGGTTGCAGTTTTGAAAAATTCGGATTAACCCAACCTAATCCGAATTTCTAATATTAATATATATATTATCCGTTTAAGTCAAAGTTAAGAACTATTTTATATTTTTATCTTAGATCAATATATTTTATACTTTATTTTGGATCAATGATATGTCAATTAGTGTTTCATGAATATGTCAATGCATTTTACCCAAAAAAAAAAAAAAAGAAAAAAAGAAAAGAAGAAAAAAACCACACACAACTCGACAATTACCCAACCCAACCCATGGTTGGGTTGGATACCCTTTATGGGTTATTCAGGTAGCCAACTCGACGTACCAACCCAAATTTTCGAGTTGGTCCAAAAAATGCCTCAAATCCAACCTGTGTATACCCCTAATGTTGTAATATGGTAGAAAATCGAGTGACCAAATGGTATAATTCAAATCAATTGACATGACTCAAATTTTTTTTTAATTTTTTTTTTAATTTTTATATTTTCAATTTCAAGTTACACCCTTAGTTTACCTTATTTCAAAGCTTCACCCTATGTGACCCACTAATATATCTCTTTCTCATCTTTTCGTACATGAATTTAAAATTTGTCTCTACTCTAACTTTGACACTTAGTTTATCTTTCTATAATTTCTCACTTCACTATCAATTTCCTCTCTCACTAAAACTTTTTTAACATTTCCTCTTAACTTCTCCCTTTAAAAATTTATTCCACTTCTCTCTAGTTTTCTCTAGAAAATTTAAAAATTTATCTTTTATAATTTGGTCTTGCTTGTTTTCTCTAATATTTATCTCCATTTTTTCCCAAAAGATCTCTAATACATAATCTTAAACTGAATTTGTAACTGTTATTTGTATATCTAGCAATAGTTTTCAGATTTGCAAATATAAGAAAATATTTAAAATTAAATCTATGTTTTTTTATATTATTATTTTGATTTTACCTTCCTTGTTTTCATATGGTCAAATAATTTATACTACTAAAATGCATGTTAAATAAATATCGATACACTTATGCTATACATAATTATTTACTACTAAAATGCATATTAAATACATGTTGGTGTATACTTAATATATTATGCTTAAAATAATGTATATTGATATGTAAATAGTGCACCAATTTACTACTTTTATATATATATATATATATATATATATATATATGTTAAGTGAATGTTGATACACACCAATGCTACATGAAAAAGCACGCTCCCTAATCTTTTTCCATGTGTTGAAGGGTATTATAACATAGATGGTTGACTTTGCAATATCTTATTAATATTTTACTAAATCTACATGAGGTCAAAATAAAAAACAATAGTGATATTTGAATTCCACAAGCATGGGAACAAACTCAACTCCAATTTGAGTGTATGAGAATGGAAATTACAAAGAAGGGAAAGTGTGATGAGATTTAAATGAAGGGGAAAATGGATTAAAAGGAAGGACCATATAGAAAGCGAAATATGTAAGGAGCTTAAACAATATGCATGTGGTGCAGTAACTCACATCCAATTTAATACAACATTACACTTCAAAAAATCTATTTATATTTTCCACTTTTTTTTCATATATATATATATTCAACTTTTAACTGTGGTCCATATTATTTATAATTTTCATCTTTTTTTTTTCTTTTTTTTTTTTAAAGTTTCACACACATACCGACGCAACCATATATTTTCATCAAAATACACGAAATTGTCTTTACATATCCAATTGGAAAATTTTGATTTGGTTTGAGATTTTCATTTCCTTGTTCCATTTTGCCACTTCCAAGTTCCTTTCTTTTTGTGTCAATCCAAGCATGCACCTTTTCCTTCCTTTCCAAACCATTTCGTCTCATTACCTTTGTCTCACATTATTTGTCCCAATACGAAGATAACTATAAAATATTAGTGAAAAAGAATTATCTTCGTCGGTACAACACTGAAGATAGGTAAAAGTAATTATGTTGTCTTTTATGATCATATTTTATCCTATGTCTCAGTAATATCTTGTCTTAATTCTAAATTTACTTTAGGATACCAAAAAAGTCATGTAATTGTTAATTAGAAGTGAGATAGACCTCGTGGTCCATAGGTTACTTTTTTTTTCTTCTTATTTTGTACCTTTGGTTGTAAATTTGATTTAAATGTAATCTATGACTATTTGGGTGTCAAAAAAATTCATAGGAAATTAATTCTTAGGTAGGTGGCCACCATGGATTAAACCCTTGACCTCTTAGTCATTTATTGAGACTATGTCTTCTTTTTACCACTAAGTCAACCCATGATGGTTAGCTATACATAATTAGCTATACATAAATGAAAGGTATTCATTAATGTGTTGCGATAGTAACCATTTGGAGTGGTATATAATCAACTAGATATGAATGCAACAAAAAAAAAAAAGTAAATAATAATATTTTATTGGCATTAGACTTTATTTTAGGAAAGAAAAGAAATAAAACAACCCCACTTGAGTCATAAAAACAACAACAAAAAGAAAATTTAGTCATAAAAATTCAATTGTATAATATAAAACACACACACACAAAAGAAAAAAAACAAAAATTGTATAACGTCTTCATCAATCTATTTGGGTTTAGATTAGTACAATACATTAATTATATGACACAAAAGACTTAGGTTCTATATGATATCATACTACAATTATTATGGATTGACCTAGTAGTAAAAAAGGAGACATAGTCTCAATAAATGACTAGGAGATAATAAGTTCAATATATAGTGGTTGCTTATCTAGGAATTAATATAATACAAATTTGTTTGACATCCAAGTGATGTAGGATCAGACAAATTGTCCTGTGAGATTAGTCGAAGTGAGTATAAGTTGACCTAAACTCTTGAATATAAAAAAATATATATATCTTCAATTTTACAATGGTGATATATAAGACCCATCATCCCAACTATATATTCATCAACCTCATCAATTTAATTTTGCTTTGGCTAAATTAATTTCTGTCAACTCCCATCTCAACGTATACTTTTTTCCTATAAACACTCGAAACCCACATCAAAAAAACTAGAAATTATATTCATTTAAAACAACTACTATTTCGTTTATAATCATTACTAGAGAGAGAGAGAGAGAGAGAATTAAAAATTATAATAAGAAATGTGTGTTGGGTGAGTGAAGAAATGAAAGAACACAGCAGAGAACAAAACAATGGGATCCCATATTGTATGGTCGTATTAAAGTTGATAACAAAACGTGGCATTATATAGTTTTAAATGAAACCTCGAGTGAAAAAACAAAACTACAGTGTCTCTGTTCTGCTCTTTTCTGCACCCACTTTATTTATTCAAATCTTCGTTATCTACCCATATAATATTTTTGTGTAAAGTATACATATATCTTTTCATTTTCTTATATAAATAAACCGATTAAATTACAAGTTTCGTTCCAAAACCTTCACCTTTTATGTCAACACATGTTTTTAAATTTTAAAAAGAGTTTAATAGAATACAAAACTAGATTCTTTTTTTAAAACATCTTTTTCAAACATTTTTTTTTTTTTACTTTTTTGAATTTTGAGTGGAGGACTCCACTTAATAAAAATATCATTTTGTTCCTTGTTCAAATGCATCCGATTTTACTTTTACCTAATACAATTTTTCATACCCAAATAGACTTCCGTTAAAATTTGGAACATTTTTTTGTAAGTCTTTTTTTTAAATTCAAAAAATAATAATGATAATTTAAAAAAAAAAACTTTAAACTTATGGAAAAACAATTTTTTTATTAGAATGAGTATTTCACATGGTCAAAAGGTCACTAATAATAAAGTTTTTAAAAGTAAATACTCCATAGAAAAGTTTTGATTTTTGGGTCATTTTGTACAATTTTCCTCCTTCAATTTGAAAAAGTTAGAGAGAGGTTAGAAAAAAGAAAATTAAAAAAAAAAAAGTTAGTTTTGTCTATAAAAAACTTTTTAGGTTAAAAATAACGATTTCCCTTCAATAAGTGTGTCTAATAGGTCCTAAAATTAAAAAGTCTTTAATGTGTTTTTTGACTTATTCGACTTGTTTTTTAGAATATATATATAATCAAAACCATTAACTTATCTAGATGATTTTTGAAAATGTTGAATATATGAATATTCTATTAGACACGTAATTAAAAGTTTAAAATTTAAGAATTTATTAAATACACATTTAAAGTATAAGTCCTATTTAATAATTATTTATTTAGTTTTTAAGTTTTTGAAAAACAAAAACAGAATTTGGAAAATACTCTAACAAAAAGATAACAAAAGAGAAGAATCAATAGGTAAAAATAATGAAAACAAAAAATCAAAAGACCATTTGATCCAACCAAAATCTGTGTACCTTAAAAATTTTAATAAATACTTTTTAAAATTAAACCGGAAATTTAACTAAATTTGTTCTTTAATAAACCTGGAAGGACAAATACATTTAGTTGACCAAATATTTGGTTTCATAAATAGGAAAAAGTGAAGTCTTCTCTATAGAATACCGATGTTGACTTTATATATGTATTTGTAAACGATAAAACTGTTTGAATGTTAGGAATCAACAACTATTGCACGCCAATACACAAGACTCCAACTCAACTTAACTTATCAATATTCAATGGGTTGCCCCACCGCAAATTCCCATACATTCATCATCATCGTCACAGTTTTTTCGTAGATTTGTCTACCGACTCACTTCTCTTGATTTGGATTCTCTTTTCACGCTAACCTGCCTGAGATCAGTTTCCTCACATTTCAGTTGTGTTGCTGATTTTTTTAGACATTTTTTAGCTACGTTGGCCAAGGGCATAACGCTCCTCTAATTTGTTTTTGTTTTTGTTTTTACTTATTTAATGTAAGTTTCCAGAAGTCGCTTTAGATTGCCTTTACAAAGTTGTTTGCTTTTGATGATGATTTGTATATATTTATAAGCTTGAGGTTTTCTAGAGTTAGCCATTCTTTTCTCTTGTTCAGCATTTTTGTAAGCGCTAGAGAAGTCCTCCATCAAGAGTGTATGAACCTCTTTGTGAGGTTCTTGTCTTCTACCATTTGTGTTAGGTTGAGGAGTTTGTTCGTGCTTCTACTTTGACAAAGAAGTTAAAGAAGTCTAAATTTGTTCAAGTGAGGGGATCTCACACTTAGGGGGAGCCTAAGTAATCTTGAACCAGTGGTGGAAAGAGTCTTAGTGCAATAAGAGAAGAGAGTCTCTAACTGTTGTCTCACTAATGTTTATTGTCTTTCTTGTTGTTTTTAACATTGTGTATGATATGGGGTGTTACATATTAGATTCACCTATTTCTCAGAGTGTATGGTTCAGTTAAGCACATAAAAGTAAGGTCAGGACTCTCCTTGGGACTTGGGAGATTACTTACTTTTTACCTTTAGGGTCGTCGAATGAAGCTATTTATAACGACCCTTCCTCTAAAATGTACCGATGATTACGTATAACTCCAGCGATGTCAAGGTAGTTACGGTGCCTCTGGCTGCAAGTTGTTAAATTGAGCATGACTCAATTATTTTCCAGTTGGTATATATTCACCTGATTGGCTAGTTGCCCTAGAACCCGAAGCTTTGACTTTTTGGCCTAGCGGAATTCATCGCCTCATTTCGGACCAAATGATTAATTGCTTCTACCAAATTCTGTAATAGTGGTAGCAAGGGTCAAAAACAAGGAACCGAAGAGTTTCTAAATTAAACAATTAACGGTCTCAGCTAATTGAGAGGAGGGAGGAGTTTCTAAATTAAACAGTTAAATCAGATGAAAGTAAACTATCAAGAAAAGTTAAAAATTAAAATGAAGAAAGCCTAGCTTAGGTTATCATAAAATTTTCCTGTTCAAAATACTTGATCATTGAATTCTCGTCATGGAATTTCCCAATTTTTCTTGAGCTTGGGCCCACTCATGGGCTTTAGGCCTTGTCTGAGGCAACCCTCAACACCATGTTTATCTCACCAAACTTTAAAAATAGGGAAAAAGTTAATTGAATTATATCCTTGAAAATATTGTTAAAGTATTTGATATAATTAAATTTACAATAATCCATCAATTTAAACTTTTAAATCAATTAGTGATTTAACATGATATCATAACATGAAGTCCTTTGTTCAAAATAATGTAATGTCATTTAGGCTAAAAAAATTATGACAAAATTCATTATAAAAAGAGGGAAAGAAATAGAGGAAGACAAAAAGATATGAAAATTCACTCAATTTAATACCAACATTTACCTCTAATATTATATGTTAATTCATATATTTAAAGAAATCATATTCACATATAGAAATTATGCATTCACAGTTGTCAAATAAAATTCAAACAAATAATCTAAATCAAAACTTACAGAGTTCAAAATTTGAATGGATATTAGAAGATATAAAATGATTTTTCCCTTTAAAAAGTATAAGAATGAAATTATTGTAGCAGGTACCTCATTACAATAGATACCCACAGAAGATTGACAAGAAATGATTGGATATATAACCTATGTATTTTCATAGTTGCATTTATTTGGAATTGGATGTGAATGGTGAGTTATGACATCTCTTACAAACTTTATGTAAAATCAAATCAGCTTTTTTTCAACCACTTTTAAAACCTGTTTGTAAGATATGCTTTCTCAAAATAATTTATTTTTAAAATTAAACAATTTAACAAGTATTCTAAACACATCTTAAAAATGATTAACTCAATGTAATTAACCACATACGCTAACTCTTAACTCCAATTACTACATTTAATTTCCTTTTTTTAAAAATGAAAAAAAAAAAAAAACCATTTCAATTACTATCCTTTTGGGAGTAGTTTTTCGTGGAAATTCAAAATTTTTATATATTAAACATTTAGATTATTATATTTATACATTATCAATACATTTAAGAGATGTACTTAAAACCTAAGTAGACATCTCAAGAATTTTATATGCCCTCATAGTTTTAGAAATTCAATGGTTAAGAGCATCATCTATTTACTATTTTGCCCTTGTTTTTTTCCTTTTATAAATATATATTATTAAAATAAATATTCTTAGTTACATAGTAGTTTGTTTTTTTTCAAAATTTATATATATACTTAGTTATATATATATAGTAGTTTGTTTATTTTAAAATATATATAGATAGATAGATACATAACATACATTCAAATCTAAATTAATATTTTTTAAAAAAATCATATTAATAAGAAAAATTATCTTAAATGACAAAACTACTGAAAATATTTTCACTAAGCAAAATACAGTCTATCTGCGGTAGATTGCGATAGACTACTATTTGTGTCTATCGTGACACAGATAGTAAAATATCGCGATCAATTGTGGTCTATCGACAGTGAAATTTTGTTATATTTGTAAATATTTTGATTTCTTTTGCTATATTTAAAAAGAGTATTATTAATAAAAATAAATATATTATATAAATTAATTATATTTTTGAAGCATCATGTAAATTAAGAACGGTACAAAACAATTAAAGTTATCCAAATATTTCCAATTATTTGAAGAAAAAAAAAATATTGTTGTAAAACAAAGATAAGTTATGCAAAGATGTGAGGTGATGTTGTAAAACTTGGAAAGTTTTTGATTATTTACTTTTCTAAAGAACACAAACAGCCGTCATGGATATTTTAGAGGCCCAACTCCAGATAAATGAAAACGATGTTATTTTTTATTTTCCAATTATTAATGTGTTAATATGGACAAAATTATTGTAAAATGATTAAAAGTAGGGTTGGCAAAATAGATTTAAATTTGATTTGTGTAAAGATTCCAGTGGTTTGTGGAAGCACAAAAAATCGATGGGTTTTGGTTATTATTACAAATAATAATTGAATGGCTCTTAACAAAAATTTGATTGAGTTATAATGGCAATGAAAAAAGATGGTAAATCCATGTCGTTGTGGCCCTACTAATTACTACGTATGAAGAACAATTATTTGCTCTTTCCAATTCTCCATGTGATTTTGTCTAAAGATTAAAACCAGTGAAATACGTGTTATAAGTAAATTTGGTAACCATAATTAATAATATATATATATATATCTCAATTTCTTTGTAAATTGACAACACATTCATTTTTAAAACTAGTGTGGTGGCTTATTGATTTTCTTATATTTGGAGCCAACGTGGCAATGAATGTCTTGTTTTTTCGTGTTAAAGATGAGATGCCACGTGGTCGTCAAAGGTACACGTCATCTCCATCGAGTTTGGACACGTAGAGCCAACATAACACAAGGTGTGTCAACTCGGTAACACGGCAATGCTTGCAAATGGGGGAAACTGTTTGTTTCTTATTATATTATCTTTTTAAACTTTATTTGAATATGATGTGTTAAATCAAAAAAAAAAAAAAAAAAAAAAAAAAAGGTGAGCTTCAAAAATTCCAAACAAGCCAAGAGTTTTGGTTTTGGCGGTGTGTTGTGATTGTAGATAGCCAACCACCACCACCACCACCTCCTCCTCCTCCTTATTATTATTTTTTAAAATTTTCCTCTCTTTTGATGGGTCATAAACTGATGAGTCAAATCTAGCTTTTGATTCATAATTAAGATGAAGAGCCATCTGGATTAAATGGACCTGATATGTATAATATAAAGAGAAGAAGAAGAAGGAAAAAAAAAAAAAAAAAAGGAGTGGTCAAATAAGAAAGGGAAAAGGCAAAAATAATGGAAGGGCTAAAATGTGATAGATGTCTAAGAAAAGTAAAACATATCATGGGGGAATGAGAGTGGTAAACTGGGGCATGCATGTGATTTGTGACCATGCTCTAAATTTGGAGTGGACCTCTATAAAAATCACTTTATGCAATTTTTTACTTTATTTCAAATTTGTTTGTGTATGATGTACATTTCCACAAATAAAACTTTTGTAACACATCTATCATCAACATTATTCAAATACTATACAAAACAAAATCAAAGATTTGTGATCAATCTTATCAAAATAATAATAATAATAATAATAATAATAATAATAAAAAGATGTTTGACAAACAATCCCTGCTGGAATCAAATACTTAATGGGCCCATTGTTGTATGTTGTGATTGTTTCGGCCCATGGTTGTTGGATGTGTGCTTTTGAGTTGTGGGCAACTAGATCAATAGGCTGACTTCAATAACAATTAAAGCTATTATTTCTTTTTTGTAATTTTTTTTTTTGGCATAGTAATGTTTTATTAATTGGTTAAATTATAAATTCGGTCCATGATTTGAAAAAAGTTAGAATGTAATCTTTATGGTTTAGAGAATATTAGAATGTAGTCTCTATGGCTTGGAAAAAGTTAGAATTTAGTCTATATTTTACGAACTATTTAGGAAGGTTTTATCAAACCATAGTGGACTAAATTCTAGTTTTAAATCCTAAGGACTAATTTTAAAATTTAACCTAAATTTAGACAAAAATGTCCCTACTTTTATTTTTGAATTTATAATCAACTAAATCAAAACCTAGAAAGAAGTTGAATCTTAAAGGAGACCAAATTAAGACCAAATTAAGAGGCAAATAATGTAACAACCTTGAATGAAATATAAACTTGTGAATTAACATTGTCTAAACAAAAACAAATTCTTATGATTGCAAAACAAAAGACGGAAAAATAAATAAATAAACAAAATAACAACTACACTAACCCCAGTGATGAAAATGATAAACTAAACAATAATTGACATCTACCAAAGAGTATATAGGGGAAACACAATCCCACTTATTTTTGCAACTCAAACAATTTAACTATGTTGAAGGGCCCATTACGCATTTAGGAAACGAAATATAAAGTGATAAATATGAGAATATACATTGTATTTAAAGTGATAAATACTTAATTTAAAATGATATATACTCACACCCTATTGAAACTAGCAAGAATCCAAAAATGAGGGTATCATAGAATTATTGGGAATCGAAAAAGTACGGGAATGCGTGAAGACTCGAGGAAGAAATGAAAATGAGATCGTGAAGCGTGAAAATGGTGAAAAATAGGGTTGGGTTGCAAACTGTCAGAACGGAATAAGTTTTGTATTACAAATCGAGTCCAAAATACTCAAACCAAACATTGATTTTGGATTACATTATATTACAATTCCATCTCATTACAATATCCAAACATCCCTTGATGGTTAACTAGTTTTTGATGGTTGAATTAGATTGAATGTAAATGACAATGTATGTCAGGGGGTATGATGGAGATGAAAGATTATTTTATTGACTACCTTCCCTAAGAATATCGTAGGTAGGAATCCAAATGGTGAAATATTTTAACCAATTTTCATTTTGACTTTTTTTCTTTTAGCTATTCATCACAATTTCCCTACATTATACTTTTTTTAACTTATGTTTTTTAAATAATATATTTAATAGGCTAACTAATGTGTCTCACGCAATACAAGAGAATATGTATGGACAGAATATATTCTGTATATATATAACTAATAATATAAATATTATTTTGTTTCTTATACTTTAAAATTTCAATTTTAATTATTACATTTTCAATAAATCTTAAAATTACTCCCTGCAATTATTTTATTGCTAATGTTACAAGAAAATTATTATTATTATCTCATCAATTTCAACAATATTCTTATAATTAATATGTTAAAATCTATTGAAGTTTTACAAACTACTACTTGAGACCTATTAAAGTTGAATATATATATATATTTAGCCCCCTAAGTTTTAGGAATATTGAAGTGGTCATATATATATTTAGCCCCCTAAGTTTTATGAATATTGAAGCTTTATGACCACGATCACATAGGGGGTAATTTTTGCACATAAGTTACCATAGAAGTCCTAACCACAGTTACAAATACAACATATATAACCCAATGAAAAAAATATAACAAACTTTAAATCCAGCTCTCGAAGGAGTCTGTCAAAACAGATGGACCTCTATGCAGGCTGTCATTTTGGGCTTTGAGTATTTAAGCCCATTATGAATAGAATTCGTTCAAGAGAGGATTTGAGGTAAACTAAATTAAAGAGGCACCAGCCTTTAATTTAGAGAAATTATTACAAATGAAAAAATATCAAACGATTTAAAGTATAAAAAAATTTTACCAATCAATCACCGATAGACCACAATAGACTTCTATCACTTCAAAAATCTATCGTAGTCTATCGTTTAGTGATACATAGTAAAATTTTTTGGCTCATTTTGTTATACTTAAAAATAGTCTTTTAATTTATAATATAATTAAAATAATCAGCAAGTAAAAGCTAAAGCAACAGAACTCCAAAAAAAAAAAAAAAAAAAAGTTCCTTAAATGCATAACCTCGATTTATAAAAAAAAAAAAGTTGTTAAAGTTACAAAGAAGTCGTACAATCAACTAAAAGTCCATAAATGTTACAATTCCATCCAATTTAAAATCTATAAAAGTTAGTTTGAAAGGTTAAAAATTTTCACTAAGTAACTGCGACCGAAACCTCCTGTGATGTGCTTTAAAATGAGATCGATAAGCATCCCTTGTTAGGGCTGGCTAGATATGTCCTCTATGATACCCTTCCCATCCACAGCGTCAAAGTAGAAGAAATTCTTAAGGGGATCCCCCTTCCCAGAAATAGCTTTAATTACTTCCTAAAGAAGGAATATCTGATGTCAGTAACTCAGATAATTAAACGTTTAAAGTAGCTAACTAAAGGCCCAAGCACTTAAAAAGTCATTTCAAACAAGTCTTAATACACTCACCTGTCCAAGAATTCCTCCAATGACAGCACAAACAGGAGGGAATTCTGTTGGATTAGTCACCAATCTCTCTAGGAGGGCATTGGGAATGTGAGCTTCATTCAGCGACTGCAATGAATGTTACTGATGAGGTAAGAATGAATGCTACTTGAAACAACAAAACCAAAAAAAGCATATTCAAAGTACTCAACCTGTGACTCACACATCTCCTTTTTCAACTTCAAGACCCCAGGAAGATCAGATATTGAAGTCTCTCCTGGATTTCTCCCCTCGGCCTCTTCAAACCGTTCAATCACTGCACTCATGAGCAAACCGCTGTTGCTATCGTCGGGGCATTGATATACACGAAGAAAAAATGGATCAACAACATAAAGATGATTGGAATTCAACTCCAGCATAGAAACAAAGATCACTGTCCTTGAGATTCTAGACCATAATGATAAACGAGCTTAGCAGACTTGACAGAACACATGCAAGTTCTACATGCTCTGTTGAAGAACCATAACATTCTCTTCGAATTCCCAATTCCACTCAGGAAAAAAAAAAACAAAAAACAAAAAAAAACAAAAAAATTCACTGTCTATTTATTCACAAAAGTATGGCACCTCTTAATGCATAAAATAGCTTTGAAACTTTTCTGGGATGTGGTTTCCAGCGCACTGAAATTGATTCCTGCAATAAAAGGATTACAAATGCATGTCATGAAGAAAATGAGTACAATGTACTTTTTATACACCAAGATGATAAGAATAATAAAAAATAAATAAATAAACAGCCCATTTAGACAAACGAAAGAGTAATCAAATAATACCAAAAAGAAAAAGCCCACCACAAAAAGAGCTTAAACAAGGAGTACAACGAGTAACATGGATATGAACATCATCAGTCATTTGAATATCCCCTTCTCCCCCTCTCTTAAAAAATATATATAGGAATGAGCTCCCTCCAATTCTATGTTTGCCTCCAACTCCACAGTTCTTGACATCCAAAGCACCGCATGACCAAATGAAGACCGTTACTCCAGAAATGCCTCAACAGATTTCACAGAATGCAAGCATGAACAAATGGACTCAATAACTAATTGGAGGAGGTTAACAATACTTGCGTCAGTTGCTTAGTCCTTTTTGGCAGATGAATATGAGAGATAGGAAGTTAAAGGGTAAAAAGAGAAAGAAAGAAGAAAGAAAAAATCAATTCCACAGTTATGTAAGCATGCATGTGCGTGCACCATAGGAAAATGGGGATTCAGAGACTTCATATTACTGATTTTTTCCCCTAAAAAGAAAAGGAAAAAGAAAAACCTCGATATTTTATATTTTAACATGAGAGAAAAATGGTACCTCAAAGCTTGGATATGATAGTTGGCATTCCACAGTGTCCTCAAGTTTTTTCTGTCAAGAGAAGGTCAGGACAAAGTGATATGAGCATTATTCATGAATTTATGCCAGAAAGAAGAAACGTCAGTGCAACTTCACATAACAAGTAATCAAAAGGAAGTACTGAGGTGAACAAAACCCAGAGAAAAATTCAACACCCCATGGCAACTATAAACAAATGCCTCCAGCTGACATTAGTAAGGACAACAAAATGCAGTACAATCATACAAATATAGAAGAAATCAAACACATATGGCTAGAGATCTAAATTAAAGAAGACGCAGAATAGTATATTTTGATCGGTCACCTTTGCATATTTATAGTCTTGTAGATCAACAAATATTTCACCACATGAATCTCTACAGTCAACAGTATAAAATGATATGCGCTTGGGTAACTTCCGACATTTCTCATTGACTGATTTCTACAATAATTACAAAAATAAAAACATGTCAAGAATAAAATCCCGGAGAGGATATGAAAATGGAAATGAAGAAGGTGAAGCCTTAGCTATTACTTTTTCAGCAAGGGAGCAACAACTGACAACTATAACATCAAACGTCTTCAAAAATTCTTCATCAAAGCTCGAAGGTTCACCTAGAAGAAAATAAATTTTAGTTTCATTTCATCAGGGGGGTCACCACTTATAATGATGTACAAGTTTACAACTTAAGGACTAGAGCGCGTGAATGGAATTTTGTTACAACCATCAATGACAAAATTACAGACAGAACGGAGCTCAACAACATGTAATGTCTATAACTACGACAACTTTGTTTAGGAGTACAAGAAAGAATTGAATGAAAGAGGAAACAGAGTAATACCTTTGACGACTGAAACTCGAACCATAGGGTTGAAATCTTTCAAAGAATCACAGCAAAGCTCAGCAACAGTTTTCCCGCCAAAAACACCCTCCTCGGGGGGAATTAGAAAATTAGCAGAAAGAGCTTCTTCAGTCACCAACCGATTATCCACCAATGTCAAACTACCAATCCCCGCAAGAACGATATTCTTGCAAAACTAACAACCCAGACAAAGAGATAAAGGAACAAGCACCTCTTATCAAATGCAACAAATCCTAATTTGGATATAACAATCTGGAAGGCCAAACCAAAACTCAGCTCTATTAACAACTAAATGTTACCTCAGCAACAGCCCCCTTCATTCCGCATACTAGAACGTGAGCTTTGCTCAACCTACGAGCAAAACCCCACAACGAAACTCCACTCAGAATAAAAGAATTTCCAAAGCTTGTAATTGAAAACCAATCAGATGAAAAATCAAGATAAGAGAGTTCACAGAACAGTAAGAAAATACCTCCTCTGTGCATCCGCACCCCAAACCCTAATTTGGCGGTCATACAATTGAGTTTCCTGCTCCGTCAACTCCTCTCCATCCATTGTCGACTTCAAACTGCAACGCACAGAAAATAGAGCTCTGTAATTTTTGTTAGGAGTGAGGATTTTGAGCATGTCTATGAAATTGTACTGGGTGCCGGCGTTGGTTTACTAAATGAAAAAGAAGGGAGTGGAAAACCTTTGGAAAGAAGTGTGCTAGTCTGTAATAGCAAAATAGTAACTTCGATACTTGGCGAAATCAAAAGCTATGCCGGAACAAAGACGATGAGCTTCCTTACTCTTCCACTGTGAAGATGACGATCAAGCGCGACGTCCGGCGGAGGCAACCAATTTCTGGGTTTTCATACTCCGGAAAGTGAAAAATAAAACCAAAAGTAAACTTACAATTTTCCTTATATTCTTTATTTAACCTTTATTTAACAAGATTATATATGTTTCTAATTTATGCCTTTGATTCTCTATAAATAATAATAATAATAATAAAATTTTTTAAAAAAATGTATGTTTTTAATGTGGATTTTAACCGATATTATACCTGTTAATTAACTAACGCGACCAAATGACCACAACTTTGATAATTCGAACTATCCAATTCAAATCGTAAAAGTTAGATTGGATTAAATTTGTTTTTGGAATGGATTGGATTAAATTTTTTCTATGTGTTGTCGGGTTGGGTCTTGGATTAATTTTTTTTTTTTTAAATTGACCCAACTCGAATTACATACATATTATTAAAATATCTATATATTTATATTTGTTTAATGACTTTCTTATAGAATTGTTATGATACTTTTGTTTGTAATAGATATCATATTTGGTATTTAACCTTTGAGTTGAGATTTTAATTATTAGTTAGGTATTGTAAATAAATTCTAAGTATTTTAAATTCATAAAGAATAATAATAATATCCCGAGAACTCAACTCTATTCAATTCAAATTTTTTAGGTTAAATTGGAGGTCCCATTGTAGTCTTTCGAAGAGCCAACTCGACCAGCCTAAATTTTCAAGTTGGTTCAAATATTTTCCCAACTTAATCCATGTACACCTTTTGCTCTCTAGCTTATTTGTCTGTTTAGTCTATTTTTTCCATTCCATATTTTATTTTTCTTTTATTAAATTTTTTCCTTGTAGTCAAAATTCTAAAAACTACATTATTAAAAATAAAATTTTTTTAATGGATATATTCTATCATAGTACAAATCTATTTCATTTTTGTTAAAATTAGAATATGTATGACACACTAAATGAAGAATTAAATAATATATACGTTCACACGATGTTTCGACAAAAGAAATTTAATTCATACAAATGAATTTAGATTTTCTGGATTTGAAGTATAAGTGTTACCATCTCTAATTTTTATCCTCTGATTTTTTCCCTTTATGGCATAAACTTTAATCCTTAAACTTGTTGATTTTTTTGGATAATCGGCCTTTGGACTTATTAATCTTCTTGGATGATCGAACTTTGGGCTTGTTGATCTTCTTAGATGATCGACCCTTGGGTTTAATGATCTTCTTGAAGGATCGACTTTGGACTTGCTGATCTACTTGGATCGGTCTTTGGTTTGTTGGTTGATCTGAGTCAACTTGTTGATTTGTTTGGATAGGCTTCTAGCTTGTTGATCGGTTGGGATTGACCTTTGGCTTGTTAATAAGCTTAGATCGCCCTTTGGCTTATTCATCGATTTGGATCGACCTCTGGCTTGTTGATCAAATTGGATAGCTTCTTTGACTTGTTGATCTGTTGACTTTGATATGAGGGCTAGGGTATTTGTTCTCAAGTCAGGGGGAGATTAGTCTTCCAATTTGTAAATGGCGAAGAGACAATTAATTTGGGGAAGAAGACACGCTCAATTCGTTGAAGAAGAGACACTCAATTTATTAAAGTCTTGTCTTTGAATATTCTAAATTCTGAATGTTGAAATTCTCTGAATTCTTGTACACTATAACCGAATGATGAAGAGATGTTTGAATGTTGACTCTCTAATGCTTCGAATAATAGGTGGCCTCCTCTATTTATAGAGTTTTGACATACTCTATATGGGCTGAGGTCTGGTTGATATTAGACCCAACTTTAGACTTAATTTAATCTATTTTTTAATAGACCTTTATTTAAATTTGACCCAATTTATTTTAATAGACCCAGACTCATCTAACTTCAGCGCCAATTGACACATGACATAATTTGATTGGATAGGTTGACATTGCTCAATGGATCAACACTTGCCAACTTTTATGTCTTTAATTTTAATTTGAGGACACATGTAAATTGGTAATTAGTCTCAAATTTATAAAATATTAATTTAAATTACAGCCAATCTAAAGTAAAGTATGCCAGAACTCGTAGCCTTGTTGAAAGAGTCTCCTCTTTCTTGTCTTTCTTCTCCCCTAATATGGCTCGTCTCGAAAAGAGCTTCTTAATGAATAGGCTCACCTTGGTGAAATTCAATAACAGCAACAAACTCTGTTTTTTTTTTTTTTTTTAAAGACTTCTCATAAGGAGTAGGTGGAAAACTTTCATCCTCTTCCTACTAAGCCAAGTGGCGGCATCTGCTTACCGGCACATTTCTTCTTCAATTTCACAAAGAAGATTTGAGTGGTTTCAGTACACCCACACCCCTGTACCTCTTTAAAAGGCTCTGATAATCGAATTTTTTTGTTCTTTCTTATCTTAAAGGGATCATATTGACCCTCTTCAGGGCTTCGATACGTAGCAGCCTAAACTCAATCTTACAGATCCTTTTCCCTTCTTTTTCATCGATCAAAAGAAGGCATTTCACACTAAAATAAGAAAAAGGCCTTGAGATGTGACAATTTGTGATTAGTCAACCATGTAACATAGTAATTATAATAAATTTGTTCATAGTACAACTATTTTTATTATTAAGATAATTTTTCAACTAAGATAGTACTTTTCAAACTAATGGCCTAATGGGCATTGGGGGTCAAGAGCTTGTGGGCCTAAATCATATATTGGGCTTCTAAGACGCGGCCCAGTTTAATCTTCCCAAGCCCTTTCCGAAAACGGGTATAGATACATAAGGCATTCTTTGCTAAAATAATTGTATTTTATAAATTAATTAGAAATTTGAATCTTTCTTTAGTAGAAAACCTAACTTATTCAATTGATATAGTAATATTTGACTGACTGATCTCATGCTACTTGCTTTTATTACGAGAAAATATCTACTTTTAACGTATTTATAAATTTGTTAGATAACTACATTTTGAGTGTTTACTCTTTTATCTTTTTTAATACAATAGAGATAGAAGATTTGAACTACACGTCTCACTTTTACTAACACTTAGTATATCCCACTTGAGCTGCGCAAGATATATTTACTATAATGTAGTTAATCTTAATCTTGCTATGTATTTGTATTCAAGTACACCTTCTTTATTCTTCACACTTTGGCTTTGCTCTAGAAGTTCTTGTCAAAATACACTTTTAGTCTCGTAACTTTGATTAATAGTTCAAAATGGTCTTAGATTATTAGTTAACTATGGAAAACGGTATAGTTGATAAGTTGTTAGAGTCTGTTGCAAAATTGGCAAAATTATAATTAATTTAATAGATATCATCACTATTTATCACCAATAGACAATGTCATTTTGTGATATTTGAAACTCAAGTTGAAAATCACATCTTAAAATATATTCTTTAGTCCATTCTTCTCTCTCTCTTCCTTTTGTTTATGTTATTAAAATTCTTTGATCACACAAACAAAATCAAGAATTATCAAGAATTTATAAAACATAGAAATCGATTACACGATTGTGATGATTAAGATTTTTTTCACTATGAATTCATTTAAGGATGTGTTTAGAATACATTTTCAAGAATTAATTTACAAAATAAGTCATTTTGGAAAAATTGGAGTGTTTAACAACCTCTCGAAATAGATTTTGAAGTGTATTTTAAATAGTTTTTATCAAAATAGTTTAAATAAAAATAAGATGTTCTAAAAACGTTTTTTTCTCAAGTCAATCCAAACGAGTCCTAAATCTTGTGACAAGTAAAAACAAAAAAAATAGAAAAGCTTGTTTCAACTAAATAAAATAAAATAAATATAATATGTGATATTTGACTTTAGATTCTCAAGGGACTATTTTTGTTATGCAAAGTATAGAAAATTCACTTTCATCACTATTTCTTGTTTAAAAGACAATTCCATAAAGTTGATAATATATACGTCACAATCTTTAATGATGAAATTCAACATTTATATCAATATTCTAAAACAATTATTCTTAAAACCCAATAATTTTGAAGCTAAAAGTGAGACAAAGCCACTCTTTTGGGTGCATTTGTGACTGTGAGAGGGTGACAGTTGATAAACTAAATATAAGACCTAAAGTGCAAAAGGACCATAGCTAAAGAAAGAGAGAGTTTCCTTAAGCTAGCTAGGAAATTAATTATATACATATATTCATACATATTTGAAGCCAAATGAATTTTAATAACTAAAGTGTAAAAAGAAGGTAAAGTTTGGAAGATTTGTTGAGAGAAATGAAACAAAAGTTAAAATGTACAAATGTGTTTAAAACGAACCCAAGTACTAACAGAAATTGCTTATGAATTATGATGGTTAGGCCTAAATTAGAAAATTGGTTTAAATATAGCTTCAAATTTGTACCATATTTGTTGCAACTACTCCAATAGTAAAAAATATTATTTAATGGTAGGGTTTAATTGCATAGATTTTGTAAAGAAAGTAATTTAAATTAAATGTTGGGAAGTGCAACCATAACAATGGCTAATCATTCCATGGTAGTTTTGGCAATTTTACTACTTGGTTTCTATAGTTTGGACATTGTTTTGATTTTTGTAGTTTTAAAGTTTTAATTTTTAGCTTTCATGGCTTTGAGTTTAGTTTTAATTTAGTCCATGTATTTTTTATTTAGTTTGAATAGTTTTAGCAATTTTAACTTGATATTAGTAGTTTAGTCAAATTTTGTAAATCACCATTATCATTATTGTTATGCATGGACTAATGATTAATAAGTCTATAGGCCATTAGCCTTGTACATTATGAAACATTATAAAAGGCACCATTAACAAGCCTACAAGGTTGAGCTCAACCCAAAAATGAAACTCAACCCTGAATAGGCTCATAGGTCGAGTTGAGGCAGCAAAAAACTCCCTCACTCACACAACTAACCCAACATACAATGTCTTGACATATTAATCTTGAGGGAGAGACAATATAAATATAGAAACCATATGAGGTATGCAACTTTCAACTTATGCCAAAATCTACACCATTTTGTTATTGATACATACTAACTTAAGTATCAATGCATGTTGGACAAAATACTACATCAACGAGAGATTTCTCTTTTGCAAAATTACCCAAATTATCAAGATCGCCTCAAATCGTAACTAGTTAACTAACCAAGTTTCTACATCAATAGTTACCTCTGTTGGTTTTTTTACCAAAAAAAAAATAAATAAAACATGGGATAATAAGTGTATTTCTTTAGCTAACTAATTGTGTTAATGGACCATACTAGAATTTAGGGTTAAAAGCAAACAAAATAAAAAAATTAAAAGAAAAAAAAAGAAATAAGAAAAGAAATAAGTAGGTTTGCGGAAAATACAATTAATGATAAAGAATGATAGGTAAGGATCAACTAGACAGCCTTATTGAAACTAATTGCAAACAATACTACATAATTGAACTAAATATAAACTAAATTAAAATTTTCAAAATTGTAATCTCTGATCAAGACAAATTTTCGATTTTTCTATAATTGATTTATAATTATTTCCACTCAATTCCATTTTAAATTTACACAAAATAACAAAATAAAATCATTTCACTCCAAAGCCATACCCAAAAGAGCAAAAAAAAGGGATTAAGATATAATTCTTCATAAATAAGTTGAAAAGATAGAGTTGAAAAAAAAATAGAAAAATCACTCACATTGCTAGAAAACTGTAACCATCTATTTGATTTCAATATTTTCGTCCCATATTACGTCGTATTTTTTAATTTGAAAATTTTAAAATAGAATTGAAACTTAATGTTTAGATCGATTCACGTGTCAAAGTTTAATATTTTAATGGATGTAATCATTAGGTTATAGTATTTTGGTAAGTTTAGCATAACAATTTAGCAAGTCAGAGTTTGTGACAGACAGTATGCAAAGTATAAAATTTCAATTGAAATCTCAAAATT
This sequence comes from Citrullus mucosospermus, assembly GCA_030954485.1. Lineage (NCBI taxonomy): Eukaryota > Viridiplantae > Streptophyta > Magnoliopsida > Cucurbitales > Cucurbitaceae > Citrullus > Citrullus mucosospermus. Next base: position 3,968,726 of record CM062057.1, on the reverse strand, counting down.
TCAAGATTTTGATGGACTTCAAATTTCGACAAGGAAAAAATGATTTTTCTTTGATTTCTCGAAATTTCGAAATCTTCTTTGATTTCGTTTTAGCAATTAGATATGCTATAATCACTCAACGGAAATTTTTACCATCCAAAATATTGATTTTAAGAAACCAAATTTGAGAAAAATAACATATATTTTTTTTAACTTCATATCATCTCACCTTAAAATTGAATTGATGTAAGTGTTATTTATTTACCATCCAAAGTTTTCATTTCCAAGAATCAAAATTAAGAAAAACAACATGTATTTATTTTTAACTTCATTCAAACTTTTTCCATGAAATATTCCATAATTTCACCTCAAAATTGAATTGCCTCCAAGATTTTTTTTTTTTTTTTTTTTAATGTTAGACATGTAAATTTCATAATAAATAATTTACAATTATTTTGTATGCAAACATTTCTATCTCCTTTAATTTTTCAATTAATTACAAATATTTGATATTATTTTATAATTATTTTCTATTTTTTTTAAAAAATTATACAATGTGATTGATATTTACACAAATATTTACAATGTACGTCTAAATGTTATCTTACAATATAAAAATAATAATTAAAAATAGTTTATAATAGTCTAATTAAATGATGGTCAAAATTTTATTAATTAATTATAACAATTTTTAGCAATATTTATAAAGCTTTTAAAATTTTTTATTGATATCGATATTCTCGTGAAATTAAAACTTCGATATATACATTAGAACTGGGATAGTATTAAAAAATTTAGGACATAAAATAAAAAGAAAAACAGTAAATGGAAAAACGTGAATAGTTAAAAAGAAAAGAAAAGAAAGAAACAAAAACCGTAAAATGTGAAAAAGGTTGTCGCTATAAATGAGTCAATGGATGAGAGAATTGTTTATGTGTCAGTCACCCACATGACAACTCCATCAATACCCCCCAAAAAAATATATATATATATATATTAAATTAAAATTAAAAACCACAAAGTTTGCCGACAAGTGTGCATGTTCCGTTGGTACGGTGTTAAGGAATTGGTGACAGGTTGAGAACCAAATACGTGGCCACTCCATTGCCAATTCCCCCACACGCTCCCTCCTCCTCACCACACGTGCCAACCTTCACCCATTCCATTCCAACTCGCTCCTACTTTTTCCAACAATTATTATTACGCTGCGCCGCCCATTCCCTTCCCTTCCTACATTATCTAACCATAATTAAATTTTAATTTTGTTTTTACACCTATAACAACAATTATGATTAATTAAATTTCACTGTTAAAATCAATTTTAGACTAATATTTTGAAACCTACGGACTACACGGAAAAGGGTTCAAAATATAGGATTACAAAAAAGTATTTTTGGGTATTATTAAATATTATGCTAAATTCTGTTCTAATTCTCTCTTTTGATTTTCATTTTTGTTTTCTGTTTTTAAATAATAATAATAATAATAATATTTAATTTCGCTGCCATACCAGCTTTTCTGTCCATAACAAAGAAAGCTGCAACAAGATGAGGTCCTTTTGCTCAATAAATTCCCTTCTTTTTTGTGCTACACTTCTTTCTTCACAATATCAACCCAACCCCTTCCTTAATTATATTTATAATTTCCTACCTAATCTTTCACCATTCTGTCTAATTTAATTATATAGCTGTCTATATATTTTCAATTTTTTTGTTGATTACTTCCAACTTTTTTTAAAAAAAATTCCCAACAACTCTTCTCACCTTTTAAATTTATGTTTATTAAATTTCTACACTTTTACTTTCCTTTTCCTATTCAACTAGCTTACTTTCCTATTGTATATAAAATCAAACTTTACCTTCATAGAATTCTAATTTTTGAATTTTATAATTAAACTTGCATGCATAGATACTCTCTTTTACAAAAACAAGGTTCACAACTAAATTAAAATTTTAAGAGTTAATTTGAGGTAACGTTCAAAGTTGAATAATTTTATTAGATGTATTTTAAAATTTAGAGGCCTATTCAATAACTTCTAAACGTATATTTTTAATGTTGTGTTTAATTGATTTTTAGATCCTAAAGTTTCTTTCTTTCTTTTTTCAAGTTTTCAAAATTTGAATTTTGTATTAGTAAATTCTTAAATATTCAATTTGTGCCTATTGGATCATTGAATCATGAAAATACTTCTTTAAGGTTAAAGACTTATTGAAAATTGTTTGAAGTTCAACAACCACATCAAAGTTTGATACTAAAACTTGTGAATTAATCTTATGAGACCACCATAATTTGAGTTAAATTAGTTTTTTTTTTTCTTCTTAAAAACAGAATATAGTAGCACAGACAACTACATACAAGAGAGATCATTCCTAACAATTGAGGAAACTCGCTCCAAGATAGAATCCAATAAAAAAAAAATGTTTTTGGCTTCTAGAGGGACAAAAAAGACTTGGAAACCATGTCTCCAAGTTTGTTAGAACTTGAGTGACTTTGTTACATGATGTTTTGCAAAAACTAAAATCCACCGCTATGATAGAAGAAGAAATACCAAGAATTTTTTCTACAATGTTTCTCACTTTAGCAAGATTCTTACTGACCTTGTTAACGATCTTGATGGTTTCTATGGAGTAGATTCAACCACTATGATTTTCAAAGAGTTTAGTTTCAATTTTATTTATATGATTGGGTAATTTTTAATTTAGTCTTTATCATTTTAAGTTTAGTTTTTTTTTTAAAGAGAAAATAAAAATAGTCCAAATAGAGCCACAAACATGATGTACCAAAAAATAGTAGAGGTCCTGAAAGAATCTCTAACAACTTCTTCAGAAAAAGAAGAAAAGAGATTTACAAATCCATCATTTTAAATTTAGTTGTAATCTCTTATCGGTCACTTATAAATTATCAAACTTCCTCTTATATAGTTCAATTAGAAGCCCATCATTTTCCCACTTAATGGTCCATTCAAATAAAATAGAAAAACTCTATGTGAAAATTGAATTGTTTCTATCATGTATTAAGCAGGTTGACATTCTAGATTAAACAATTAATAATACTTGGACTAAAACTATAGAAATTAAATTGAAGGTAAACAAAAATCACAAAAACCTAACTAGCTCACACATCATAGGATAAATAAGCATATAAATGAGAAGCTAGTCTAAAGATAAGATTTATTAAAGGTTAGGAATTAACTGAAAGAATAAAGGTAAGAGAAAAATGGAGGTTGGTTCAATGATAATTGATAAGATGTTTCTTTTTAGAAGTTGAAGGGTAGATTCTAGTTTTATTGGTCTTACAAATGTAGGGTTGAATAATGAGGTTAATTACAGAATCTGCCATAAAGCAGTGGCCATGTGTAGAGAGAAAGAAAGTGTCAGAAAAGAGAAGAAGAAGAAGAAGAAGAAGAAGAAGAAGAAGAAGAAGAGGTGAGGTTTGTGGGATTTTCGGGGATTTTGAGGGCTAAAACAAAACCCCAATCAAATCTCTCCTCGGACCACAAAAGAAGATTTTGTGGGTCGACATAATAATCTATGGGGGAGGCCGAGGCCCCATCCCACTCATTACTCTATTTCCATTTTACTTATAAATTATTAACTTTTTAATTACTTTGTTTTAATCACCTAAACTCAACCCTAATTCATAATTTCATGTCCTCTTTTACTTTAGGGGTTAAAGATTTGATCCCCATTTCCAACTATTATTATACTCAAAAAAATCTTTTAAGTTTGTCTCTATTTTGTTTATAATTCTTTTTCTTTTTTTTTTTAAATGTCTAATAGATCAAGATACTTTTAAATTTAGAGTAATTGCAATGAATAGTAATTTTAAGGTTAATAATTAAGTGTACAACAATATTTTTAAAGAATTGTAAATATAGCACAATCAATTAATGATAAACTCTATCACTGATAGAAGTCTACTTAGACTCTTTGAGCTAGATCTAATTATATATATATATATATATATTTATATTTGTAAATTCTTTTGCATTGTAATTTGGATTTCATTGTTATATTTGCAACTACTACATAAATTTATGTGTGTTGAGGGTCGCCCAAGGTAGGATCCAAACCCCACGGGTAGGCCCAAGTCCATAGGGTACTGGGAATAAGTATAGGAGAATGCTCATCCGAAAAGGAAAATGTCAACGCCTCAAAGGTTTGGGTTGATTAACCAAGCCAGTAATTATATATAATTTGCAAAATAGTAAAGCTAGATCCAAACTAACACCCTACAACCTTGAGTGCCAAAAGTACCCATGGCATTGCACCAGAGGCATGTGTCAAAGGACAGACTTATAAATAGCCAAATTCTACCACCCCAAAGAGAAGAGTAAGTAATTTTCAAATGAGATATCTAACCTTATTTCTTTTTTGCTTAGTTGAATTAATTACTTCTTACACTAACTTAAGCATCAGAGTGCAATGGACTCAAAACCACACCGGTGTGAGGATCTCCTACGTAGGCCAGCTTAGAGTATCTTGAGATCTGATCATGGAGAAGTGGGCTAGAAGTCAAGGTCACCGAAGGCCCGCAAGAAACCCAGCACGAACGAGATCCTAACACCAACAATATGCAATAGACTATCTATGAACTTTTAAAATATCGGGTAGTCTCTTAATTTTCAATTTTGTGTATTATGAGTTATTGAACATATTCAAAATATTTAAAATCCAATTTATTGTATATAAAATTGATTTTTAGGGGGAAAAATACTTTTCGTTCTCATGTTTTGAGAATAGTTTTTATTTGGTCTTTAAATTTAAAAAATATTACACATTTACTCATAAGTTTTGAGTTTAATTTCTATTTGGCCTATAGGTTTCTAATGTTACATTTTTACCCTCCAATTTTGAGTTTAGTTTCCATTTGGTCCCTAAATTTAAATAATAACATTTTTATTTTTGAGTTTTTTTATAATTAGTTTTAAAATAATTAACTAAAAGTAAAATTTTAAAAATTATTTTAATACTGATGAAAAATTAGTGAAAGCTAATTAATTATAATAATCTTTATTCTTTTAAATTAATTAATATACATTAACACAAAGTAAATATTTTGTCAAAAAATCAAGATTATAAGTCTAAATTTCGAAACTTAGGGATTAAAAGAAAAATAAACTCAAAATTTAAGGTAAAGGTGTAGCATTTTCAAATTTAAGGATCAAAAAGATATTTAGTCCATAAATTTTTTATATTCAACAATAGCATAAAATTGATATGAAATTTAAAGTTTAAGATCCTATTAAAAAATGTAAGGTTTAAATAACACAAAATCGGAAATTAGATATTTATTAAATACTTCTCGAAGTTTATGACATAAGAGGTACAAGGCGATACATGTCAAATTCAACCTTTTAACTTCTATCTCCCCAAATATTTTTATCTAACAAATTTAGTATCAATTATTTATATATTTTTTTAAAATAAAATATTTATGCATTAAATCAATTTTCAAACGAGTCATCAAATCGAGCATAGCTAAACTAGCATGTGGTAAGAAATTAGTAATTTGGATTTATTTTTTTAAAAAAAAAAATTTCCATATTTGTCCCAACCAAAAATCACAAGGTTCCTTTCATTTCTCATTCACACATTATTTTTGTCAAATTTTAAACATGTGTTTGCTTCCTCTCTTTCGTTATCCATGGCTGGTGTCTCTATCTTGATGCTTTGTGAGTCGTTGGATTGTGTGTTTGACATTAAAAGCTCCAAAAATTTTCAGGAAAAAGTATAGACTTGCAAAGATCTCGTATAGCTACAATATTGTAAGGACCACACAAAAAGTAAAATATATATATATATATATTGAAAATTTTTCGTTTTCCTGAATTTAAAAGACTTAACATCATTATTGCAAAAATGTGTGTATTGTTTAGGAAATATCGTAAAATTTGGGTATGAAAAGTTGAAACTAGAACATAAACAATAGTAATAATAATGATGGGTATTAGTTTATTTCAAAAGTTCTTAAATCAACCCTAAATTTAAATTTGATTAGTTAATTTTGAATCTTTTAAGAATATATTAATCCAACAAATATTTGTTTGGCTGGGTTAACCCTCCCGACACCATCATAGTTCGTGGGTACATACTCTAATTAATCCGTTGAACTACAAGCCCATCCTGTCTAATATTCAAAATTGTGTAACAAGCTCATAAAATTGAGAGAAACATGATTTTCATCAACAAAATCCACATGTAGTAGGTAGTGGTGAAAGGGTTAGGCATGCTATAGAATATGAAACAAAAAGATGGTGTGAATTACTTTGTCTTAAGTTAACCAAGCATTCAGTATCCCTTTGTACTTGTTATTTTCATACTCACAAACACAAACACATACACACACATACACACACACACACACACACACACACACACACACACACACACACACACACACAAAAGCTTGTTAAAAAGTTGAAAGCAACAGCCCCATACTCATTTATCATAATCTTAGCTTTCTCAAGCTCCTACTCCTTGACCCTTGACCTTCCATTTCTCTCTTTCTTTAATTACTCTCTTTTCTCTTTCCTCTTTTCTTCTCTTCAATGCTTTAAACCAGACCAAGAATGACATCTTACTGATAGGTATGTTTTAGCCTGGCATGTGAATTTGTTAAGTCTTAACCAACAAGTTCCTTGCTTCTTTTTTTTCTTTTTAAATTTATTTTATTTCTTAAATGCCTTCTAGGACTTTTCTTTTGCCTCCTTCACAATCTACTTTATTTGGATTTAATGGAATCTATGTCAGTGAATGAACTGGAAAGAACAAACCAATCCACTTCTGCTGCACTAGTTTGGGGAACAATCTCTTACCATTCATTCACTACTCTCTCTCTCCTTTTCATTTAATTTAATTTAATTTTCCTCTCCCTCTCTCCCTCTCTCTCTCTCTTTTGGAACTTCTAAGTTCCAATCTTCTTGGAAGGCCAACATCCAACCCCTTTCAAAGTAAGCATTTTTTTGAGTTGGCTTGAAACTTTGAGTAAATGGGGTTGGTGTATGGATCTTGTAGCTTCAAGGGAAAGTAATTTGAGTCTTTTTTTTTTTTTTTTCCTTGTAGAAGAGCTTGAGAAAAATGGCATCATCTACCTCAGGATCATCAAAGAGAGCCAGAGGAACTCATAATGGTAACACTCAACCAGTTTCTTGCCTTGTAGATGGCTGCAATTCAGATCTAAGCATCTGTAGAGATTACCATAGGCGCCATAAAGTTTGTGAGTTGCATTCAAAAACTCCTCAAGTCACAATTGGTGGTCTCAAGCAGAGATTTTGCCAGCAGTGTAGTAGGTAAAACTTTGGGACTTGGATTTCTTCTTTTGGTCTTTTTTTCTTTTGCTAATCATGGTATGTCTCTGCTCTGTTCTCTGTCAACAACTTTTGAGCACAACCCATTATTTTATTCTTGAAGAAAAGCAACTCCATGGAACATTTTTATACTTACAAAGAAAATGCGCAGTTTTGATTTTCCTTTTTGGATGAAAATGGGAACTGTTGGGTGTTTTCATGTGAAGAAATTTGTCCTCTTTCTGTATGGTTAAAAGCTTTTTTTTTTTTTTTTTTTTTTTCCAGAAGGTTTGGCTCTGGAATTAGATGTGCTTTTGAGTCTTTTCATGAGAAAGTTTTCTGAGTTTCTACACAGAATAAAAAGTTGAGATAAGTAGACAATGAAAGTTCCAAAACTTGCAGAAAAAATTTACCCAATTTTGGTATCTTAAATTTGAAGGCATCGTTGAATTCCCATCTGCTCTGTTTTGCAATGCTCTGTTTTTTTCTTTTTCTGGGTGTTTGTTTAGGTTTCATTCACTTGAGGAATTTGACGAAGGAAAGAGAAGCTGCCGCAAACGACTTGATGGCCATAACCGGCGCCGGAGAAAGCCTCAAACTGACCTCTTGCCTCGATCTGCCGCTCCTTTCTCCTACCATCAAGGTCAGAACTTTTTTTTTTCCTTGCTTTTAAGATAGAAATCGATAATTAAAAAATTTACGATAGCAGCAGAAATTAGACTACTAAATAATAATGATTAAGCCCTTAAAATTATACTATTTCTATAATCATGGGAGTTTGAGGGTCCAATTTTAGGATTTGTATAAATTTGAGAAATTAACTTTTAGCATTAAAGGTTTAGTGTATAATTGTATCTACCACTATAAACTACATTATAATTTGTTTCAAAAGTCAATTTTTACCCATAAATTCTTGAAATTATATCAATTTTAACTTTTAATTTCATCAAACCTAACCTCAAACTTTAAAAAATGCTACCATTTTAATTTCTTTAGAAATGTTTTTCTGCCAAATACCGTCAAAAAAAAAATATTAAAATATTAAAGTGTAAAACATGTGAAAAATATGAAATTGATAAAATTTTAGATATATAATATTTGTAAACTGATCAAAATTATTTTTGTTTGCAGAATTTTAAATGGTAGATTTTTACACCATTTTTTTGGGGGTTAAAATTAGATAGAAAAGTAGCAAAATTTAAATTGGAGTAAAAATTGCAACACTCTCTAGTCTAGTTTGATTAAATTATTTCTCTAGGTTAATTGATTTTTTCTAATCTAGAAAAAAAAAAAAAAAAACCCTAATTCTCTTTATATAGTATTAAATTTTCATCCACAACATTAATATCGATTCATTCACATTTAAATAGATTCAATGTTGACATACAAAATGAATCAACATTCTGGATATATTATTAAAAAAAAAAAAAAGAAAAATTAATCATAAAACATGTGTGTTCCGGTTGATTGAGACCTCAACAAGTTTATTGGTTGATTTAGAATGGAAAAATCTAAAAGGCAATTCTTTCAGGTCCCCAGTTGTTGCCATTTACAAGCTCACAAGTTTTCCCATCGACCGCCGTGAGCAGCCACGGGTGGTCGTCCGGCGTCAGCGACGGCGCAACAGATCCCGCCGCCCACCACAACCGTAACCCACAACTAAACTTCCTCGAAAAACAGAGCCTATTTGCAGAAGCATCCGACCAGAGCAACAACAACAACTACAAACCCTCGCAGCCATTAGGGTTCTTGCACGGCGGCGGCGGCAGCCGGAACAAGATGATTTACGACAGGTTCAGAATTGGGGTTAATGAATCAGATTGTGCTCTCTCTCTTCTGTCATCACCACCGACACAGATTCAGAGTGATCATCAGCCACAGCAACACCGTAACGCCGCCATTTCTCTGCTCCATCCATTAACCCATCAAAACGCTTTCGAGAATTCTGATTCTTCTTCCATTCAGATTCCAAATGAAACTCATCACCATCATCATCATCCTCATGGGGCTCTTAATTTCCCCGGAATCTTTGGAATTTCCTCCGACAATCCTGGAAATCAATCCCCTTCTACTCTTCCTTTTCACTGGGAGTAGAAAACCAAATTATGATCGTTTATCTTAATTTTGTTGATTTCATTTAATCAACCCCCGATTTGTAGACTCCTTTCCATTTTTACTATAAAACTCTCTCTTTTCTTTTCTTTCTTCTTGTTTCATCTTGGACATTCAATTGAAGATTTTATATCTCAAGTCAATTACCAAATTTATCTTTGGGGTAAAGTCGAGAATTTGAACTATCTATACTAAAGTTAATTTGGTGAGTTTAGTTTTAAGTTTTAATTTTGTCTTTATGATTTTAGACCAATCATAATTAGACTTTACATATTGTTTTAGTTTAAATCATGTTAACAAAGACTTCTATCCTATTCAAACAATTCTATTCATTGATTGTCGATTAAAATATCGTTTTAGTTTACGGACATTGAGTTTCTTTTCATTCTTTTGCTCTTAATAAATTCTAAAAATTAGTTTATTGCTGATAAGTTTACCTCTATTAGCATACACTTTATTACAATTTTGAATGTATATGTCCGTAGTTTGTTTTCTTGCCTGAAAAATGTTATCATCATTTAATCCGATAAAATTTAATTTTGAAGTATTAAAATTAGGAATGATTGAAAGTATATAAACTAAATTTAAAATTTAATAAAATTACATAAAGCAAAATGAATTATAGGCATCTTAGTCATTAACACATACTTATATCAATTGAGCTAAACCCATTTAAGCAAAATTGTAATTTTAATTTAAATCTTGATGTTACCAAAATTTCACCAAAAATCACCCCTTTCATTGCGGGTAATTTAAAATTTAAAATTTAAAGTTTGTTTTGCCACAAAAGATTAAGACTTTATTCTTATCCTTGGGCTACTTGTGCTATCATTTTGCTTCACTTTTTCTATCCTGTAATCCATAATTGTGTTCGTTATTTCACTGCTTTATGACAACTGACAAGATTCCCATCGAATTCGATAATGGCTACAAAATATATAGGCCACTTACGTTGTAAATAATATATCAATTACAGTTCCTTTTTGTTCTCTTTTTAATAAGTTTGTTTAAGTCCATATATTTAGAGTGTATTGAATACAATTTCGAGTGTTAAAAATAAGTTATTTTTAAAAAATTTAGAGCATTTGACAACTATTCAAAATCACTTTTGATGTGTATTTCGAACAGTTTTTATCAAAAGTGTGTAAATAAAAATGAATTTTTTGAAAAATATTTTTTTCTCAAGTTAATCCAAATGGGACCCTTAATTAATTCATCCATGATTTATAATATTGCCCCACGCAATCTAAATAATTTTTCTTTCATAGTCTAAGCAGATTGCAATTAAACAACAACAAAATAATGAAATATAAGGATAAAAAACTAACACTAGAGTTTATTTTGGTTTGTCCAAAAATCCGATACTGCTTCCTTTAATTTTAGGTTCTACTATGATATGAAGATTGCAATGTATACCCTTTTCTCTTACACTACAAATCTAAAAATAAGTTACAATAATTGCTATCTTGACTTTTAAGTACCACCCCAATAACCATTTAGGATTAGAATCAATAAACCTCAACAAACAACTCAGAATAGATGATATAATTCTATTGGGATAAACATTATATTTTTAACATCAATTCTTTTCTGGTGTGTGAATCTTATAAGAAATTAGTGAAGGGAAACAACAACAACAATAATAATAATAATCAAACACAAGGCATAAACAATTTTAACATGAAAAAACTTCTTCAAGGCAAAGAATAAAAGATTACATGTTGAAGTCCAAAAAATCCATTATAATCAATAGTGGGCTATAGACTTTTTCCTAGTATCGACTAGAGACAATCATAATAGATAGCGAATAAACAAGAAAGATCTTCATGCAAGAACATACCGTCAAAATTTTAACTTGACGACATAGTAAACTTAAAAAATGTTGAAAATGTTGGTATGTAGATCGAGTTTCAAAAAGTAAACCCTTAAAATAAAATAAAAATTGCCTTCCAGAATACTATTATAATTTTTAAACAAATAAAGGTTAATTATGCTAAAGTAAACACAACTAAACTAACTAACATACTATATCTAAGATATATAATATAATTTACTCTGGTAAAAAAAAACAAGAGAGATAGAAAGATTAAAGTTTTGCCACCAAGATTATATATAATATAATTTATAGTTAAGTGTGACGTCCAAGATAATTCTAGAAGTTTTGGGCAAAAAAAAAGTGGAAAAAGAAAAAGGCTGCAGGGTCTTGCGAAAAGAAAAAGAAATACGAGGAGAGGTGTCAAAAATGAAAAAATTCGGTTACCGAGGGGGAGAAAAGTTGAGGTAATAATAATAATTAAGGAAAACGTTTGGGAGCAATCTGCAAAAATTGGAAAAGGCCCAAAAGACATTCAATTCAAAGAGAATCCAAAGGATCCTCAAAGACCAAATCTGCATTTAAGGAAAAGAGTTCCTAGGTGATTAATATCCCCTGTTTTAAGGTACACACGCTATCAAGCTACGACAACTCCATCCAATCACTCATTATCCCTTTGGTTTGTTTGTTTTGAAACAAATGATTCTCTTATTTTAATTCAAATATTTTTTTTAAAAATATATATTTGACTACGAACAAATATTTTTTTTAGCAATGATAAAAAACTTAATTGAAAATTTTTAGGAAACAAACCTACGTTCAAAAACAAAATTTCAAATCGAGACTAAAATTTTGCAAATACTTGTTTTATTTTGTTACTTGGTGTTTCACCAACCATGTGAGGGTGAACATTAAAATCATCCAAACCAAAATATTTGACAAAATCAAACTAAATTAATTGTATGTATATAAAATTTAACAATCAAATTGAATCGAATTGAATATTTATAGTTCAATTTGGATCCCACAAATCAAATGGTTTGGTCCGATTTGACATATATTTTTTTTAAAACCAAATTGAACAGTGAACACTCAATCACCAATTATTGTATTTAAGATGGTTCAAATCATCACCTAAGAAATGAGAGATTTAATTGGTGAAAAATAAAAAGGAGAAGAAAAAAGTTTAATTTAATCTCTATAGTTTGGATTTAATTGGTTTAATAATTAAAAAAAGTTCAATTTAATCTCTATAGTTTTGGATTTGGTTTCAATTCTATATTATTATTATATATATATAATCTAGTTTATATGGATCGAACAAATTTCACAATTGTCCCTAAAATGTACTTTATCTAGTACAACATTTAACAGTTTTTTTTCTTTTTTTACTCAATCTTAAACTTAATACATTCAACTATAGTTAAAAAAAAAAAAAAAAAAAGAAACATTCATCTCAAATTTGTTGTTAATATAGTGTTAACAAAGGGGGTTTTAAAGTTTGAGAAAGCACACAAATCAAATTGAAAATTATAAAGTTATTGAGCTAAATTGAAATTAAACTCCAAATTAAAATTAAACAGAAGTTTAGGACTTACTAAATCGAAACTTCAAAATTATAGGAGTCAATTTGGAATTTCGGGTTTCCTATATGGTTTTAATTTATTGGCTAGAAACGTCGTCGTTGGCCTCACATGCCTCTCTTCTCACCCACCGCTGACGTCAGAATCTCTATATAAAAAACGAAACGATTATTGTCTGGCAAAAAGGAGAGAAAAGGAGGACCAACTGTTCGAACGTCGTCGTTTTGTCTCTGTTCCATTGTCAATGGATACTGCCCTCGGAGCAGGTGGAGTAAGCGACGGAGGATTTTCTCCGATGAACGACGACATTCTTCACAACATCTTCGGCCGGCTTCCTGCTCAATCCTTCGCAGCAGCGGCCTACGTTTGTAAAACTTGGAACTCTGTTTGCAATCGGATCCTCTGCCGCCCTAAATTCTCCTCCGCCGTGTCCCTGAATCCCTCTCTTCACGTTCGCCTCGTTTCTCTTTTTCTTTATTTGGTCAATTAGCTGATCAGTAATAATATCGGCGTTTGATCGTCCAATAAATCGCCGTCGTGGTGTTTGGTTGCAGGTGGCAGTGAAGGAGGTTCTTCAAAAGGTTCTTTCGGAGCCGATTCGGCCGCATTTTGGAATTGCCTGTATCGGTTTGGAGTTAATTTGGAAGCGGTTCACCATCTCGTATTCTCCCCTTCCCAATTCGTTTTTAATAAAAATATAATTTTGTTGATAAATAACCCAAATTAAAATAATAATAATAATAATAATAATAATAATAATAAAAAGGTTTTATTTTTTTTCCTTTCAATTTTTATTAGGTTTTGAGAACATTTTAAAAAAGTAGACTAGAATAAGCTTTTTCAAAAAAAAAAAAAAAAATGATTACATATAATAAAATTTGTTAGATTTAGGTTTAAATCTTGTTGTGAAAAGTATCTCATGTTATGATGCAGTACTCACAATACATTTATAACATGTAAAATGGTGATTCTTTCTTACAAGAATAGTGAATTCTTGAAAATGAACAACATTGAATGAAATTAAATTTAGGATATAAATTTAAAAAATAAATAGGAGGAGTTAAATTATTATTAATATATACATTTAACACATTTTTTTTTTAACCAATATATATTTTTAGTCTAAATTAACCTAGAGAATGTAATTAATTACATCAGTAAATTTGAGGTTGAGATGTTAATTTCAACTTCCAACTTTCAAAAAAACATGAGTATATCGTATATACTTTAAATGTCGAATTATGTTGCTTTTAAATATTTATCTTTGATATAATTAAGGCTTCATTTTGTAACAATTTTGTTTTTTATTTTTGTTTCTTAAAATTAAGCTTATAGAGACTACTTCCGCCTCAAAGTTTCTTCTAATTTTTACCAATGATTTAAAAAAATCAAGCCAAATTTTGAAAACTAAAAAATAGTTTTTAAAAAATTTATTTTTACTTTTTGGAATTTGGCTAATAATTCAACAATGAAATATGCAAATCATTGTAAGAAAGGTGAAAAAAATAAGCTTAACTTTTAAAAATCGAAACAAAAAATACGAAATAATTATCAAATGGGGCCTAAATTATTAAAAAAAAAAAAAGAAATAAAGAAAGAAAGTAAATTATTATAGAAGAAAGTTTTATTTGACCGTGTAGTGTAATTATAATGGGCTTGGGTTGGAGTGTTGGACTCGGATCACACGGGCAATTGGCTCAAAAACTCCCGTCATAACAAATACGACGAGGGGCATATTCGGATAGAAGCATTAACCAATGAAGTCAAAGGTGGTCTATTTATTTATTTCTTTATTAGTTATGTGTGAAAAAAAAAAAAAAAAATTTATATCAAAACTATTTTTTTAAGTAGTTTAAAAAAATAAGAATATAAAGTGTACTTAATATAATTTATAAATGATTTTTTTACTACGAAGTAATTTTTTCTATTTTTTTTTAGTATAATAAGAGGTGTGAAAGATTCAAACCACATCATTCTCGATTATTAACTATATATTATACTAGGTGATATGTGAATTAGTTGGTGATTATGATATCGAAACTCAAGATTACAATTCAATTTTCAATAGAAATAGAGGTATCATTCTTGTCATTGGATTTTTATCTTCTTAGTTCTTAAGTTTTGAATTTAGTTTATATTTGGTTCCCAAGTTTTAAAATATTAAATTTTTGCTTCTAAATTTTGAGTTGAATTTCTATTTGCTCACTAGATTTCAAAAGATTACATTTTTTCATTCTTTTTTCTTTTTCTTAAAAATTTTGCAAATTGAATAAGATGATTTGGAAATTGATCTGTTCATTGGGGTAAAGCAAAAAAGGGAACAGAGCATTGGTTCCCAAAACTTAGGGTTCTTAACATCCTTGGCTATGTATCCTTGATACACTTTTTCACTCTATTTGATATGCTTGATACACGTGTATCCTTGATACATTTGATACACTACTAATATACGTCTGATACGCACTTATTACACTATTAATTAGACACTTGATACATTTGATACACTTGATATACTATGGATATACAGTTAAAAATGACTAGTTATTTAAGTGTTTTAAAAAAAATCATAAAAATATTTTTTTTGAAAAATACTTTTTTCTCTAGTTATTCCAAACACAACCAAATTGTCAATGTAAGTATACTAGTACTAAACTGAGAATTAGTGAGTTTTAGGTTGAATCTCTCTGACTTATTGTACATTTGTACTTAAAAATGAAAGAAACAAACTCATTTAAAATTGAAAAAAAAATTACAAAAGGGATAAAAAAATGTAGCAAATACAAAAATTAAAGTGAATAATAACTCGCAAACAAAAAATACAAAAAGTATACAAATCAATGAAAAAAATACACAACTGTTAAATGTAGTATATTAGTTGACTGATACCAAAAGACATAGGGTAAAATTAGAATACGGAATAGACAAAAATTTAAATTTGTGAATTTTGCCATATCTACAATTTTCCATATGTTAAAAACACACCCTAATTATACTATTTAGATTTGCCTGTAAATTTTCAAATAATAACATGCATAAAATAGACACAAATAGTAATCTATTGTAGATAAATTGTGTATTTTGATATTTAAAATAATTTTTAATATTTTTAAGTAATTTTGATATTTAAAATAATTTGGTAATTGGACACTAAAATTTTAATTTTAAAAAAATGGTCATATGAGACATTATTTGTGGGTGTTTTTCCTAGAGTGCACCTGTGTAAAATAAATAGAATAAACCATTTTGCATCTTTAATATAAAAATTGACATTATAGGCTATAGGAAGGGCATCGTTTCACTATATTCTTTAGGGTGAAAAGAGGGTGAATACGACATGGAAAAATTAATTTTTTAATTTTATTTTTTCTTCTTTATAATTTGATTTTAATTTTCTCAATTATTTATTGTCAACCTCATCATCGAGAGCACAAACAATCTTGAGTTTGCAACAATTAAACCTTTTATCACGCAGTATTCTTTTGAAACATAGTAAAGAAAATAATAGCTAGTTTTTTTATTTTTTTTATTTGAATTATTATTTTTCAAAAACTAAAACCTAATAGTATGTAAATATAGCGCCACTACATTATTTCAACTTAACACCTAGTTTGAAGTGAGAGTTTATCTCTTTATATTATTATTTGTTAGGAGTAGTGATAAATATAGCAATCAGATTCAAAATATTTGTAAATATAGTAAAAAATTTGTATATTTAACCAAATTTAGATTATGCTTTTAAAGTCTATCCGTAATCGACTATATTAACTAATAAGAATCTATCTGTAGTAGAATAATTTTTTTTTCTAAATGTTGCTACATATTAATTATTATTTCTAAAAACACTATCCAATCCAACTACTTTTCTTTCATATAAAAATAAATAGATTAACACGTTTTTCCTTTATCAATACCATAGTTAGAAATGAAAGCGAATTGATATATATTAGGGTAGACCATATATTGATATTTACAAAAAAAAAAAAAAAAATTCCCTTTTTATATATTACTTACTATCTACATAATTCTCTTGATTTTACTTATCAAACTACAACAAAAAAAAATTATTGTAAGAAAACAACCCTAATTTTTCAAAGATCTTACCGTTGTCATTTATCAATCAATCGTGACCTAAAATTTTAATTCTTTGTCGCAAAAATTTAGGATTCTGCATTGACAGAAAAATCATTTGGGGTAAGATGACAATGATAATTGTACTTTCACGAGATGTAATTAAACAGTTTCCATTTGCAAGAAGTAAATTTGTCTTCTTTATGCTGTCAAATAGTGTTGGGAATCACAGAAAATCAAAATAAAATTACACAAGTTTTTCCAAACACAAATCTTGATCATCATCAACCTCATAAGTTGGCTGTTTTTTTTTCAGCCATATTGCTTAAATTAATAATCCATCCACCTGAAATTCCCTGCATGTAAATTCCCAAATTAATTTTGAATTATAAATTTTATCTTTCTTATGAAATATTCTACAAAAAATTAGGTGTTTATTTATATGCCAAAAATATAATATGTTAATGTGCATTAAAAGATCTAAAATCCAATCCACCGATTAACTCTCTTTTTCTAAGTGACATGCGTGTGTTCCCGAGTATGTTGATAACACAATCATTTAATTTTAGAGAAAAATATTTTTAAGTTTTGGATTTAATTTGTATTTTATCCTTATGTTACAATACATTTAGTCCTAAAGTTTTATTGGTTTAAATTTAGTTTCTGAAGTTTTAAAATATTACAATTTTACCTCTGAGATTTGAGTTTTGTTTCAATTTGGTCCCTAAATTTCAAAATAGATACTTTTAACCTCAATTTTTCATTAAATACTCACTTTCGATCATTAATATCTTATTAATGTCTATTAATTAATTTAAAATAATTATATAGTAAATTTTAAAATTGATGAAAAGTAGTGAAACTTAATTAATTATAATTCTTTTAATTTTTTTTAGATTAATTAATAGATATCAACACAAAAAAAATAAAAAATATTTAGTAAAAAATCGAGGTTAAAAATGTAAATCTTCAAACTTATAAACTAAATTGAAACTAAGAAAATTAAGGACTAGTTTAACATTTTAAAACCTAAGAAGCCAAATGAAAACTAGATTCAAAATCCATGACCATGAAGTTATTTTTCTCTCAATTTTATTTTTAATTTATAAAATTGAAAAATATAAAAAGGATTTAAAGACGTAATTATAAGACAAAGAGAAACTTACATTTCGAGTGCAGAGGCGGCATTAGCATCTGAGGTTCTTGAATTTGTGACAGCCACATCCTTAAGTTGATTCAACTAAAATTAATAAGGAAAAAAAATGCATTAATTTAATTAAAAAGATTAATGTGTGTAAATGAAATTTTATGGTGCAATAATTAGGAAAATTATTCTTACTCTTTTCTGAAGACGACTGTGCTCCTCTTGCAAACCCTTGTACTGCCATTTTGTAATTTAAATTAAAACCAAAATCCAACACTTATTTATTTATTTATTATTTGATATTTAAATCTTTAATTTGAAACTATATGAAGCTGTGGTGTTACCTTCCTTTTCAACAGGTTTATATGCTCTGATATGATGCGTCTCTGTCCATCATTTACCAACACAAAAATAATTAAATAATTAAATAATTAAATGATCATCAAGGAATAACTGATCCACCAAAAACCTAAATGCGCTAACCCTAATCTTTCAAGCCATAGTTTCCAAAGCATGTTGATATTTTTGTTTCCTTAAAAAGTAAACATCGTATGTCTCCGTTAGTTAATTATTTGATTTTTTTATTTTTAATTATTAGTATTTTAAAATTAAATTCTATAAATTTAGTTTTACTTCTAAATTTCTATGTTATATTGTTCTATTTCATCGATATTTTTAAAACCTAAGCTAAATTTTAAAAAATAAAAAAATAACTATTTTTAAGAATTTGATTTGATTTTTAGATTTTGATTAAGAATTCAAATATTTCTTTAATAGAAGTGATATTAAAATTAAAGCTCAACTTTAATTATTGGGAAAAAAACGCATTAAAAATCCCTTGGTCTAATTATGAGTTCATAAATTTTAGTTAGGAATTGCAGCCAATTGAAATTTAGACCAACTACTAATTACCCAAAGAATTTGAATTTACTAATTTGAGTATAACTTTAACTTGAGTTGAGTATATAATATTGAGCTAGTAAAAATGTGTATATTTATCTAAAAGAATTGAATTTCCATGGATTGAATAATTGGAAAGGCATTACCTTTTTAGAGCGAATACGTTCAATTCCCACACTCATTTGTCTTTCTAACTGTTTTAACTCCTTCACACTCAATAGTCCCAGATCCTCTCCAGCAAAGTGTCTACAACAGTAGTACACAACCATATATATCTCAATATTACAAACTTTGATCATCATGTATTCTTTTAAATTTTAATTTAAGACTTAATTATCCCTAATTAATCACGTTTAAATTTACCTTAATCTTGCCTCCAAGCTGCTTATTGATCTTTTCATATCCTCCATCTCAGTCTTCCAAAACTGCAAATGTATAAACTCCTCAACTTTAAATTAATTCTTAAACTTTGAAATGCCCAAATCAAAATCAACATAGCAAACGTTGAGAATCCATGTCAAAAAAAATTGAGAGATCTCAGAATCTCTATAAGCTATATGGTTCACTCATGATCGATAAACATACTACTATTTTTTATTTCTAGTTTTTAATTTTTTGAAAATTAAATTTATAAGCACTTGTTTGGTTATCTATTTTGTACTAATGTTTTCAAAACTAAGTCACGTGTTGGAAACTAAAGAAAATAATTTATAAATGTTTGCTTTTTGGCGAGAATCTCATTCAACACTCACACAAATATTATTTCATTTTACAAATATCTCCGCTCTGTCGTTAGATCATTCTCTTTAACATCCATCATTTGTTGGTCTCTTTAGAATGAAAGGAATAATTGTACTTGCAAATTTGAGAAGATGTTAGAAAACTCTCTACCCTTTGGTCATACAAATCAAAACTTTTTACTTTTTACAAATTACAGCTCTTCCTCTAATTTGCTCTCAGTTGATCTAATTTTTGAAACTTTATCGTATGTTTCTCACTCATGCGGGTTCTATGGAATGAAGGACATTTTCTTTACTAAAACAACTTGCTTTCTTTTTTTTTTTTATTATTATTATTTTTTTTAATTTATAGATTTTAACTAAAATTTCAAAGTGTTCTTTTAAAGAAATATAAAAAAAAAAAAACATATTTAAAATAAAAATTAACAAAGCGTAAAATTTAAAATTAGAAAAATAAAATAGTTAATGAATAAAACAGAGATCCCAATTTGATAAACAACATTAATTGAGTAATTAAATACCAGAGCTCGTGAATGTGGATGGTTCGATTGCGGTAGCCCCACGTCACTCCTGTACCTGGCTAGGGTTCCATCCATGCTGCGCCCAATTAAACCAAAACACAAATTTAAAAATTTTAAAAATAAAAATAAAAAGAAAAAAGGCAATAACTGGGTATTATTTTGTTTCTTAATTTTAATTATTTAAGTTGAAAAAAAAAATGATATTCCAAAGGCAAAGCAAAAAACCTTTTTAGAAATATCCAAATTCCCCCTTCTAATTTCTCTATATATATATATATATAATCTAGTATAAACAGGGGCGAATTCAGAAATTTTTGTCATTTCAGATAAATCTTCAATCTCTTGGTATAATTATTTAATTAAATGTAAGATGAATAAAGAGAAAAAAAAAAAATAGAGAGAAAGAGAGAGGTGAAAATACGAACTCATGGCTAGAAAACTGGTAGGCTTTGCCGGAAGGGGAGAAGATGAGAAGGGCAACTTCGGCATCACAGAGAACAGAGAGTTCATAAGCTTTCTTCAAAAGCCCATTCCGACGCTTCGAGAAAGTCACTTGCCGACTTGTCGGATTTTCGATTCTCTTCAGCTCCACTTTGCCTCTTCCCATTTTTTTTTTTAATTTTTAATTTTCTATTTTAA
Source organism: Citrullus mucosospermus (assembly GCA_030954485.1). Classification (NCBI taxonomy): domain Eukaryota; kingdom Viridiplantae; phylum Streptophyta; class Magnoliopsida; order Cucurbitales; family Cucurbitaceae; genus Citrullus; species Citrullus mucosospermus. Next base: position 3,947,939 of record CM062057.1, on the reverse strand, counting down.
TGTGAGTAAAGAGGTTTCATGCAATGGTGAGAAAGAATTAAGGTTACATTAAAATATTTATATAGAGAAATAAAAAAGAAAGAAAAAAAAGGGGGGGGGGGAATAGATATATTAGATTCGGCGGCGTTTAATTAATTAAAAAAAAAAAAAGAGAGAGAGAGAGAGAAAGAAAAAAGAAATTGACGGCGTGAAGAAAAAAAAAGAAAAAAAAAAAGAAAAAAAGAAAAAGAAAATAGGGAATAAGAAAGAAAAGTGGGGGCGTGAAGGGAAGGGAAGGGAAGGGAAGGGAAGGGAAGGGTATGGATGGATGATGCGGTATGATGCGACCCCATTTTCCAACTTCATTTTACCTTTTCCAATGATTCTCCCCTTTTAACTATTCATTTCTTTTCCACCCCTTTTTTCTTTTTCCCTTCTTACCTACTTTTTTTTTTTTTTTTTTCTTTTTTTTTCTTTTTCTTTTCCTCTATCTCTCTCTTTTTTATTTTAATTTTTAAGTTTGATTTTTACACGTATAGTTTGATAATTATTTAGAGAGCGTTTGAAGTATCTACATGGTTATTATAGTCTTTAAATTGTAATAACCTGTTTGGTCTAAGTAGGAAATAGTGAACATGGTAACAAAAAGGAAGAGAAAAGAAATGAAAAATAGTAAATAATACTATAGCAAAGGATTTTGAAATAGTATTTAGTGTACTTAATTATAGGGTTATAAATAATGGTAAACATTACTATTATATTTTGAGCCCCAAACATGGACCCATTTCACCAACTTCAAGTTGGTGGATTTTTCAATTTTTTTAAAATTAAGTTTGCCTTGTTTTGACGGTGAATCTGAATTAAAAGCTTAAATGAGAAGAGTATTGAGTGATCTAATATAATTACCTATCACCTACCAATTTAAGCGTTTGGTCAATGAGCGGTTTAAGATGGTATTAAAACATGTAGTCTAGGGAGTTCTTGTATTTAAGCCCCTACAATGTTATTTCCTCTCCGATTAAAATTGATTTTCACTTGTTGGGTTTTCTTTATATTTCAAGTCCATAAGTGACCTAAAATGTTGTTTTTTTTATAGTGTCTTTTAGAATTAAGACCCTAAAGCTTATGTATATTTTTCAATCCATTAGTTTCGTGAATTTTAAAAGACACTCAATTAAAAGCTTTGATACCTATTAAATATTAAATTTAAAGTTTCAGACTATTAAACACAAAATTGTAACCTATTAACTTAATAAGTCTCATGAATGGAATAAGCACAAATTTAAAAGCTAAAAAATTAACCTTCTAATTTAACTGCTTTTTCTACCCACTTTTTTAAGTTTTCTATATTCTAGTGACTTTCTCTCTTTCAATTTTAGAAGAATTGCCGAGTTTTATCTCCACCATATGACACTCCTAATTTTGTGTTTGCAATGTCTGGTCACTTTTATAATTAGTACTTTTGTTAAGAAAATTAGTTACAAATTAACTACTTAGGTGAAAAGTGCTTTTTAGGGTTAAATGTAGCTTTGGTCCAATATTTTTATTGAATAAGTATTTTCGTTCATATATTTGAATTTAGTTCAAATTACCTATATGTTTTTATATCTTGCCACTTTTATACTTAATTCATATGTCGTTTAAAATTTTAAATTCACAACAATTTAGTTCATAATCATATCATTAAAAAAGTTATTAAAATTATATGTCATTTTTATTATGTGAAAATTTAAGTAGAAAGAATAAATTATTTCATAGTATTGAAATAACGCAGCCAACAATTTAAAACAGTTAGATATATGATATGTGAGAAAAATCTAAAATTTGTGTTCTAAATTTACCTCAAATGAATTAAGATTAATAAATCCGGTTTGGATAATGATTTTTTTTAGTATCTCAGTATTTGAAATTTATGTTTATTATTGTTTTCTTTTTCATAATTTGTTTGTTATACTTTCCATTTTACTTACAAAAATATTTGTGTTTTTAATCATACTCAAAAGAAAAAAATAAGTTTGGAAAAACTATTTTAAAATTTTAAAAACATGCATGGTTTGGTTTTTTAATCTAACAACAGAGTGAAACAAGTGACAAATAGTGTTTATAAATTTAATTTTAAAAATTAAAATGATTATTAATCTCTTTTTAGATATTTAAGAGAATAATTTTTTTATAATTTAGTTCCAATGTTATATTTTTCAGACGGGACACTTTCAAAAGTTTTAAATTATAGCACCTTTTAACCAAAATTATAAAGTACTTCCAATATCAAATATTTTTTTTTTTTAAAAAAAAAACTTAGAGATAGGTTAATTGGAATTCATGAAAATTAAACTGGTATATTGTTGATGCCAAATTTTAAATAGGAAAAATATGTTTGACCTTCACGTGACAACAACAGTAAATTTGTAACGATGATCTGCAAGACATAGAAAAAGGAAGTCATAGATGAGAACAATAGAATGAAGAAGTAGTCAGTAGTTTAAGTTACCTCATATGGAGTTTTAATGATATATTTATATGAAATTTGACTTAGGGTTTAACTTAACTTTTCTAGAATCAAAATATCAGTTATTCCTAATACCAAATAAGCTAAATAAAATCTTATCATATCTTATTTGATCTTATTATCTTAACTTGATTTATGGCTTTATTCTGCTAGGCCAAAATTAATTCATCACATATATAAACTTGCCACATAAATATGGACACACACATATACACATAATTGCACAAAAGAAAAAGGACACAGTATTCTTGCATACTTTTGTGAAGAAAAAGCACATAAAGCCAATACAATATTTTTAGAAATAAAGAGAGATTTTGATGATAATTTTTTCTTTTTTTACCCAATTTGGCGTAAAAGAATCTGAACCTCTAATTTTAAAGTAAGTAGTTCATATCAATTGTCGTTAAATTATTTCATGTTGACAAATTTTGATGACTGATTTATTCAGATATTACACAAAATAAAAGGCATTTAAATAAAAGAAAAATTAACTAACTTATAGTTATGCAATTTTATTTATTCAAATGACATATAATTTAGTGGGGATAATGTAACAAAATTGATGTTAGTAGTTCTTAGTATACTCATCTTAACATATCCAATTTTCATATAGAATAAGAGTAAAGGAGAAGAACAAGAACATTTTTATTCTTTGATATTCTATTGCAAAGATGGGGTTGTAGAATATATCCTCGTTCGACCCAAATTTAAGTTATAACTATTTTTTTTAAAAATAATTTTAAATCTATCTATTTTTATTTTTTTAAAAAATACAAATATCAATTTAATATATCTAAACTTTGAGAGTTGTATTAATAAAAACTTAGAGTAATGATTTTATCAATTATACTCTAAACTTTTAGAAGTGAATTAGTTTATTCTATTTGTTAGTGATTTGTAACTATTTTTCACTTGATTCCATTATGTCCGAAATTATTTATCTTTCAAAAATTCTCCAAAGTAGCAAGAAAAATTATCCCTAAATAAGTTAAAAGAAGAAATAGAGGAAGACTTGAATATGAAAATTTGATCAATTCTAATGAAAAAATCGCTACCATATATTTGATTCTCGTATAGAGAGTTTTATACACATGTGAAAGTTGTGGAAATGAAATGTCGAACAAATCGATTGTTGTATCGTGGAGAGCCCACTACCTTTGGAAGCAAAAATCGATGTAACTTCGACGTTAAATTGTAATTGTAAGCTGCTCCCCAATGCACACAACATCTAATCTTAGACATGCACTCATTGGAAAAGGAAATGGAATCAAGAGAAGATTTTACTTAGTAATAGAGTAGAAGATTTAGAAAAAGGAAAATAAGTAAACATTATGAAGAAGAATATGAAACGACATATGAGAAAAGTAAATGAAGGTGAAATGACTAGGTCAAAATTAATTTAGATAAAAAGAAAAAAGAATTAAAATTAATAAACCATGTTAATAAAATTGCAAAAATTTAAACAGAAAGGTAGTAAAAAACTAGTTTTTTTTTTCTTTTCCCATAGTTACCCTAAATCCACTAACAACTAGTAGCAATGACACACATGTGAGAAAAGTATGTATTCCTCCAAAACCACGCATAGAAATTCTCATACAAATCATTATATATATAGAATCCTTTCATAAATCAAAATCTTTCAATGTGGGACAACTACTTTTCTCTCAAAAGTTCTTCCTTACTTTTTGTTATGGGCTTTGGCCAAAGTCAATTTCCTGACAAAAGTTATGCATCAACCGTGTTCAAATCAATTTTTGGTAATAAAAATCTAGATTCACTTATGAATATTTTAATTGATACACCTATCAAAATTTAAGAATATAAATTGATATTTGCTTGAAAGAGAAAAAGGGCTCGGTCGATGGATAACCCAAAAATGGGGGAGAAAATGAAGGTTGTCGCACCTTTTAAATTTGAGGTTTTTTTACCCTTTGTTGACGTCACATTCCAGTGAAATTACAAATGGAACTTCATGCATGCGAATTGACCTTTACTCTCGCTCTTCGCTATTTGCTATTCGCTCTCCTCACTCTCTCAACCTTTTAGTTCTGTTGATATCCTCTCTTTCTTGCACTCTTGCTCTCCCGCACTCTGATAGCTCTTGCTTAGTATCATTCTGCATCACAAACTAAAATAAGAAAAAAGAAGAAGAAGTAGAACAAAGTTACTCGCGTGTGGACTCGCCGAAGAAGAAGAAGAAGAAGAAGATAAAAAAGAAAGAAAAAAAAGAACTTACTCGAAGCCAATTCGGAGAAGAAGAAGAATGAGAAAAGAAAAAAAATACAAAAGATGAAAAAAGAGAGAAAAAGAAAGCGATAGTAATTTTGTAAATTTGCTTGAAAATGATGTAAACAAGAGTTCAAAATTCTTAAAATTTAAAAAGTAGGACAAAATTGATTTTAAGCTTATTAAAAAATTGGTGTTATTAAAAAAAAAAAATGGTTTATATAATTGGTAGAATCAAAAGAACCCACTTTATAGTCGTTACGCCGTTAAACATGAAAAGGGGAAGCAAGGAGGAGTTTGGGCCAACCATATGTGGTACTAACGTTGAGTCGCCATTGGACAGAATGTTGACACGTACGCACTTAATCATGTCAGAATTTTTTACTAAAACTCCACGAGAAACTGACACGTCATTACCCTTTGATGTGATGGGTTAACCCATCATCGAATTACACTGCATTTGGCTGTGAATTCAAAAAGGGTATTTATTTTCAGTCCACTACACACCCAACTTTTTTTCACATTTTTTTCTTAAAAAGAAATTCAAACGTTACGAATTTTGATTGAGCTATGGGGTACCATTTTAAAATATTTTAAAGAAAAACTATGGCCCACGCCACGTGTCTTTATCTCCTTCATTTGGAGGCGCGATGGGGATTGCAGCCGTAATGTCCCCTTAAAGTCCCAACAACATTACCTTATTCCACTATTTACTCAAATCCTAGGATATTGATATTGATATTGATGCCCTCAAATATTTTTCTATAATTTTTAATACCATTTAGGTCTTTTCAAAATTATTTTCCTAAAATTCAAACCAAGTAGGTAGAATATTGTGTTTGGTGATTTTATTTTTATGGTGTACTGTCATTAATTAGTGAGGAATATGATGATGCATTATAATAGCTTTTTTCATACGTTATAAGTCATATCTTATCTTTCTTTTTCTTATCTTTCATTATGTAACTTTAAATCAACCAAATGTTTGAGTGTGAAGAAAAAGAGTGTGGTTCATGTAAAGATATCTAATAGTACTACTTGACGATCTATAAAGTATAAATAACGCGTCTGAGTTTCAACTAACTTTTAGTGGGATAGTTGTTGGAGCATATATGTTACTTTTATGTCTATGCATTTGATGACAAAAAGGGGTGTGGAGATAATTCAACAAAACTTATAAATCATGTAAAGAAAACTAACCTCTAATGCCTATAAACTAACGATGATATTTTATTAGAAAGAGTATTTGAACACTTGCAAAGGTAATAAATTATTTGGTAAAAGAATCAAGGCATAAATTAAGCTATGGTTTTAGAGATTGTCCTAGGTTGGAACGAGTCCTACCATGTGGCAAAAGAAGACCAGTAGAGTACCTATTATAAGAAAAAGTGGTTGTCTGTGATGGGGTAAGGACATCAATTGACTGCCGTGAGCGTTACCGTGTTAATAGTGATTGTGTTAGGTCTGTTTGTCCAATCAATCAATTCTTAAATTTGAATTCATTTAACCAACAACAAATACCACTTTCAATGTTAGGAGAATATGGAGTTTAATGAATTTTTATTATAATCTCAAATTAAGACAATAGATCATATAATCAATATAGCAGACACATCACTCTACAATACATCTCATCAAAATCACAATCATATCTTCTATCACAAAATGAAGCATCAATATCACTGTCATCTTATCTCAATAAAAAATGTATATTATTATTTGAAAACAAATGTTTCATATGATTAAATAAAAGATCACAAGTTAGCTTGGAACCTACGAACAACATAGGATTCAAAATCAATACTATACAATTAGACACAATTATTCTTCATTTTATTTTCCTCCCTAGAAAAAAAAAATTAAAATAAATAAAAATACATCATACCCTATTAGAAAAATGAAAAAAGAAAATACTAAATGTATGTTGTTGGATATTTTCTCAATTAAAATTCTAACGTTACAAGTTACAAGTTTCAATTTAACCCTTAATATATTAATAGTTTTTAATTCAGGTCCCTCGTCATTAGTCAATGTTTGAAGATAAAACTTACCTAACAATATAGTACTTAATAGAAAAAAAATTAAGAAAAAATTTAAAGGAGAAAGATAAAAGGTGAATTAAAAAAACGAAAACTCAAAAATCTTTTACAATAGAAACTTTTCTTTTTCCCTTAATTTCCACAACTTTACTAATTAAATATTATGCTCTCCAACAATGGGGGATTAAATTGAAAAATATTCAAACATTAACAATCAAAATAGGAAAAAAAAAAATCAAGCAGCAAAACATATATTTAGAAGAGAGAAAAAAAGGGGGGAGGGGGGGGACAGAAGAGTCATTTCGGAAAATCAGCCGGTGAAGATATGAATATCGACGGCCAAAATGAGAATGGTGAAGACGCCGAAAAATAGAATGGTATGGACGATAATAGCCTTGCCATTGGTGGTGAAGCTTCCGAATTCAACCATGCGAGAATTTCCGGGCAGCTGGAAAAGCAGCCCCGGCGAGAGGAGAATGAAGAGCAGTAATCCGAACAGAACCGGCGCCCAATCCAACATTGTTTATCGCTCCGGCTGCGTCTCCGGCACCAGCGACGACGAGTTCAACAAGTTTCAGAAGGAGGTGGGTGGTTTGTATTATCATACTTTTCCAGTCTATTTATAGAGCTCCTGTTGAGATCTCGATGGATTTTAATTTCCACCGCCGTGGCTCTGCTCTCTCTATTAATCTCCACTGATTCTTTTGGGGGTAATTTTTGAACACAAAAGGAAAATAAAGTTTTGTTTCGCTTTATTCATTTCGTGTGTAACTGCAATTACTTCAAAGATTTGTATTTGGCTTTTGCTTTTGTGTTTTTTATATAATTTTTGTATTCCACAAGACCCCTTCTTTGCTGGGTTTCGCATCTTCTCATTTCCTTTCCTTTTCTCTTACCATTTTTTTATTATAAATTTATAATTGTCCTCTCTAAACTCCCCCTTCAAATATTATTTTACGTCTAATTTTATTCATTTATTTTTAAATTTTTAATTTTACTCTATATACTTTTAATAAATTTTATATTTAATCACTCCAATTAAAACCTTAAATAATCCTAATAGTTTTCAGGTAAATAAACACAATATGTGAATATTTTCCCAAAGTTCATAGTAAAAATGCAAATAAAAAATAAAAGGTAATGAAAAAATTCGCAGCATGAACTAAATTTAAAATTTATTGAAAATAAAATAACTAAAATTGAACAAACTCTAAAGTACAGATATCAAAATGATATATTAACCTTTTTTTATTACTTTTTTCTTTTGGCTCTTTTTTTTCAACATTATTAAAATGTCACTTCATAATTATTTTGAATTAATTAATAGACATTGACTTCAAATATTGAATTGAATATTTAGTAAAAAATAGAAATTGAAAGTGTAAATCTTAAAATGTAAAAACCAAATTGAAACAAAACTCAAATTTCAAGAATAATCTTGTAATATTTTGAAACATATGAACCAAATTGAAATAAAACTCAAAACTTAAGACTAAAAAGTATGGCCCTGGTTGGTATAACTATTTTTTTTTTTTTTTTTTTAATGAAGCCTATAAACACCTCTTCAACCTCCAAATTTCTTTATTTATTATCTATTGTTTACCGATGGTTTAAAAAACCAAGTCAAAATTTGAAAACTAAAAAAAGTAGCTTTTAAAATCTTCTTTTTGTTTTTGGAATTTAGCTAAGAATTCAACTATTGTACTTAAGAAATATACAAATCATTGTAAAAAATTAGATGAAATAACCTTAATTTTTTTAAAAAATAAAAAAAAATAAAAAATAAAAAAAAATGGTTACCAAAATATTTTGAAATTAAAAGACTATATAAAAACTAGACATCTCCCCTAAAATTTCACAAACTCAAATGAATTAGAAAATTATAATTTTCTTTAATTTAGTTTCTTTTGAATTTCTTTTCTATAATTTAGATTGCATTTTTTAACTCTAAATTCCTAAGATATCCAGTATTAGTCCCTAAACAATTTGAAATTATAACCAAGTTGGGTCCTTGTTGTATACTTTTTTTTTTCACCTAAGTTACCTACCTATAAAAGCTGGAATAAAACCATGTCATCGAATTATTAAAAGTATTATAACACACAAGAGTAGATACTTAAAGGTATGTTATCAATTTTAAAAAAATATATATATAATAAAAGTAAATAAATTTTTTTTTTTATTATTATTATTTAAAGACTAAAATAGATATTTTGAAAATTTATGAATAAAAAATAAAATCAATATGAAAGAACAAAGAGAAAAATAAATATTTTAATCATTTAGGAGACCAAGAAATTTCGTACCCTCAATTTATTTTTGTCTATCAAACTAATGATATACAAGGACATTATGTATTATTGTGCCAATAAATCCCTTCAATAATTATAGTAGAGCTAAATATACATGGATTTGATTATCTCATTCTAGCTATTTATATTGTTACATTCTAAAAAACCACGTATAGCGTTCTCGTTTAACCTTAATTTAATAAAATGTTAGATAATGTCCCATAAAAAAATATCAAAGAATATATTCATATATCAAGAGAGTAATTTTGAAAATCTAGATAAGATTTCACAATTATTTTAGATATGTTCGTATTTCTATTCCTATATGTTGTTGATCTTTCTTTCTTTTTTGTTGTGTGTTTGTATTTCGATGAACTCCTTTTAATTTGTTTTTCAAGGTAATTATTAATTCTTTTTCTTTATTTGTTGAAGTTTAAGCAAGTGTCTAACCTGTAAAGCACATAATTAAGGAATGAAGACCCAAAGAATAATAAGCTATAGGTTAAAGGTAAAAAAAAATTAAAATTACTTAGTCGGTTAAATTACAAATTTAGTTCCTATAGTTTGAAAAAAAAGTTAGAATTTAGTATATATATTTGGATAAAACCCTCATAAATACCCTTAACTTTTTTAAAACTATAAAAGTAAATTCTAATTTTCTTAAATAGACAAATGATTTGGTAATAATCTAGAAAATAGAGTAGATATGAATACATGAGGAAAATGACAAATAAATTTGGTAGGAGCCAAATTGCATGCGATGTAATATAAAGAGATTTGGTGGGGAGGGAGATATTGATATAATAATTTGTGTGAGCATAGAGGGAAAAAGGAGAAAAAGGAGTGGGGGGTCTTATATTGCACAACATGAAAAGATTGGAAATGACTGGGAGAGAGAGTTTGTGTCGGTTGGTCAACAAATTTGAAAATACTTTACTGCGGAACCCAAAACAAATTAAGAAAAATATCTACGATTTTTTTCTTTTCTTTTTTTTTTTTTTTTTTTTTTTTTTAAATTTCTCCACAATTTATTTATTTATTTATTTATTTTGGAATGGAGAGTTAATGTCGGATTAACTTCTGTTATTGTCAAATAAATTAAATATCTTTAGAGAAATTATAAAATAAATCCTCCTCATTCTCATTCACAAAGAACTCAAGGGGATATATACAACCACTAATAAGAGATGAGAGAGAATTATTAAACAAATGTTACCAGGCTGTTGAGCAGTAGGCAAAAATTGAAGTTGTAAATCTTGACATGTGACTTTTTTCTCGAACAAAATACAAGTCTATTTCAACATGCTTAGTACAATCAAGAAAAAACAAGATTCATTCCTTGTTGAATTGAAGATTGATTGCCACAACGAAGTAAAGGAGCTTGGGTAGGAAAACATATAAGTCACTAAGTACCTGTCAAACCCAACACAACTCAAATGTAGTAGTTGCAATAGCTCTATTTTCAACTTCCATGGAGTTTCTTGAAATAGTAGATTGCTTTCTAGAAACCTAAGAGTTAAGATTGTTTCCAAAAAATAGAACAAACAAAGTAGTAGACTGTAAATCAAAAGGATCACCTGCCCAATCAAAGTTTGAAAAGGTTAAGAGAGCATAAAAAGATAATGCCTAACCACAACTCAAGAGAAAGAGTTCACGCACATGTATAAAAATAATTTTTAACAATAGCCAACTGAAGATAAGTAGGTGAATGCATATATTGAGAAACACGACTAACAACAAAAGAAATATTAAGTCATGTAAAATTTAGGTAATGAAAGCTCCAAACAAAGGCCTATAAGCATTGACATTTTTAGCATTACAAAGTGGAGAGGTAGTACGAAAAGAAGAAACGTAACATGGAGTAACGCAAGGAATTGCATTCACCATTCAAAAACCATCAAGACTATCTGAAGCATACTTCGTTTGATTAACATAAATTTCATCAAACTATCAATTGACTTACAATCCAAGAAAAGTATGAGCACCAAGGTGTCAATCATGTCAAATGTAGTACGTAATTGATGTACAAGAGTACTCACGTATGACATGTTATTTCCAATAAGTATGATATCATCCACATACAAAATCAAATATGTTAAGAAACTATTAACATTTCTAACAAAGAGAGATCAGACAGCTCAAGATGCAATAAAATCATATTGAATCAAATGAGTTGTAAAGTAACCAAACCACGCTTGAGGAGTTTGCTTCATATGATTTACGCAACTTGCACACATGAGAAAGAATTTCCCTACTCACAAAACCCTAAGGTTGTTGCATATAAACTTCTTCTTGTAATTCTCTAGGAAAAGAGACATTCTTGACATCCAATTGGTAAATAGGCCACCTATATTGAGCGGCTATGGATAGTACAACGGTTATAGTAAGTTTTTGAACAATAGGACTAAATGTCTCAAAACAATCAACCCCTTCCTTTTCTAGAATTTCTTTTAATTCTATAAACACACTTGCATCCAATAGCCCTCTTGTTAGAAGGAAGAGAAGTGATATTCCAAATTTAGGAGAGTTTTACAATCATCTTCCATTGCTAATTGCCAACCTTCAAATTTAGAAGCTTGAGAAAAAAAAATGGCTCATCACGTCCTATTGCCTTTGAACTAATTGTCACAAAAACATTTGTCCTTATAACGTCAAGCTTAATTCTAATTTACATAGGATGAATATTGTTCATCGGAGGAAATGACAATCCTTGGTGAAGAATACGATAAATTATAATGGACTCAATTCATCTTCTAGAAATCGTTTTGAGATAGAGTTTCACAAACACAAATGTATTTATTTTTTTTTTTTTTGACAAATTTTCAATTTTAAACAAATATTGTAAAATTGGACCTTAAAATTCAAAGCTATATTAGATGGGATTTAGAATTCAAACTAGTAAAAAGATATTTAAAACAAAAAAAAAAAAAAAAAAAAAAAAAAAAAAAAAAAAAAAAGAAACAAAATCGTCGACAGCAGGGTTCGAACCTGCGCGGGCGAAGCCCAACAGATTTCAAGTCTGTCTCCTTAACCACTCGGACATATCGACATTTTGGACAATAAATTCGATTTTATTTTTGAGATTATATGTAATATTTGACCTCCATTACTTGGATAAGCCCAAGATTGAGGACAGAACCAAAAATGAGTTCGCTCCAATTTCGCCCTCCACTGGTTTCGCCATGGAAGAAGAAGAAGAAGAACCAGTACCACTCCCCAGCCTCTCTTCCTTCCATGGCCGCTCTTCAAAATTCAAACCACAAACCCATTGTCCTTTCTCATCTTCTTTCATTTGCCCTTTCTGTAACCCTAAGCTCACCATTTCCTTCTCTCGCAATCCCTTCTCTTAACTCCCTCTCCTCTCCACTTTCTCCCACTACTCCATTTTCTCAATCCAAGAACTTACCAACTGGACTAGAAAACGGGTACGCTCTGAATCTTGTAATTTCAACTGTTGTTCAATTTTGTTACTAGTTCATAGTTTCTGTGTGCCCCAAATTTGCATTGGTTTTCTGAATTGATTCATTGACAATGTAGCTAACTGCCTCTTTGGGGGTTTCCCCCAATGTTGTTCACCTTAATGTTGCAGGAAAATTATGCCCTGCCCATCAACCAATCCGTCTTGTGTTTCCACAAATCCTAAATCATCTTCTTTTGCATTCCCTTTAAACATTCCTGAGAATTTCAGTGGGAATCCAATTCAGGTTTTAGTTCTCTGAAAGCCGAGCATGATTTGCTTGTATGTTCTTCTACAAAATTGGTTTCTCTTGGTGGTGTTGCTTTTTCATGTTCCTGCTCTACGTTTATTTGCAGAAGCTGCAGGAAGCAATCCTTGAAACACAGAGGAATCCAAAAATTCAGGTGGTGGAGGATACTCCTTATGGTAATTGAATTGAACTTATCAATTGCAGATTTGAACTTTGCATTTCTGATTGATATACATATTTTAATTAGACTGCTGAGGTGAGATGAGAATGGATTCTATTTACCATAGTGACTGTTGGCTTATTCTTTTGAATTCAATAGTGCTTTAACATAGATAAAGTAGTAAATCCTTGGTTGAGTTATAAAGAAGTTTGATTTTTGAATTCTCAAAAATAGATAATAGTTCCTTAAAGTTTCATTGTTATATCTATAGGTTCTTTTAACTTTATAAAGGATCTATGTGGCTGCACATGGCTTGGTTATGACTATAAAAAATATTTAACCTACAAATTTTGGGGAAAATTGATACTCCTGTGGTTTGAATTTTTATATATTGATCAACCCTAAAGTAGTAGAATGACATCTTCGTGCTCTAGTCATAGCGAACTAAATCTTTTTATATCTCTTAATATTTCAAATATCGTTAATCGAATTAACTTTGTATGTTTTTAGTGAAGTATATTTTGCTTTGATGTTGAATTTACATCATTTATCTATCAAGAAGTATTAATATATCAACATAGATGCATATATTTTAGGGAAAATATTAATTTATACCCATAAACTATAGTAGCTATCAATTTAAATCCTGAACTAATAATTGTACTAATTTAAACCCTCAACTTTTGTAAGCGTATCAATTTACACCTTCCATTATGTGTCGTTTGAAAAAAACCTTGTGTTGTAATCGTATCAACTACACTCCCAAACTTTTATAAATGTATCAATTTAGACTCTTAGACAAAATTTCTTTTGAAAATAGTCAATGCATTTACTCTAATTGTCCATTATATAAAACAACTTTTGAAGAAGTCTACACACGTTTGAAAAATAATACACAAATAATTTTCAAATTAGGTAATCGTCAATCAGGGTCTTAGAGATTTGTTGGTTTATGAAAATTTAAAAGTTGAGTTGACTTACATTAAAATTTCACTCAATATTGGTCAAATGAAACTTAGAGGAGGGTGTAAATCGATACATTTATGAAAGTTCAAGGTTAAAATTGATATAATTATTAGTTTAGGGTTTTAATTGATACAACCTCAAAAATTTAGGGGTATAAATTGATATTTATCCTATATTTTATATTGAAAAAAAGCGTCTCCCAAATGTGTTCGTGTCCTAATATTTAAGAAATTGATGGGTCACCGTGTCCGTGTTTGTGCTTCTCAGTTCGTGGATTTATGTGATTCAAAATCAAAAGTTTGAGGAATTATTTTGTTAAACACTTGTTAAGTTCCAGAACCAATGAAATAGAACTTAGAAAGGGTAGAGACCTATATCGATACCATTTAGGCGTTAAAATGTTGAGCCTTTCACGTAAAAGAGAGTATGGTTATGGCTTATTGAACAAGATGCATTTATGATTATGACAGGTCAATATTTAGAAGCTGAGGTAGATGGGAACTTTGGGCGAGATGTGATTGAGTTTTTGGTGAAAGGAGATGTGGCTGCATATAGAATCATGGCTACAAAGGTGACTTATGTGTATCCCTTCACAACTGCTTTAGGGGACTCCAAAGGACAGGAAGAACGAATGAGGAAGATCATAGACCAGTTGGATTGGTATTCTCCAACCTTCGAATCCATGGATGACTAGTACAAATCCTGCTCTTTTTCTTTTTTCTTTATTTTCTTCCCTTTCATTTTTACTCAATCTGATTAAACTCATTTTCAGCCGCAAATATTTTTGCCTTAAATTATATATATAAGAATGTTTCTACTTCATTCCCATCCAGAATTATTCTGTTGATATTTTATGAGTTATTTATACCAACTAATGGTCGGAAATTATGTTTTAAATACTCAAAATCTATTAGAGTTTAGCTCAAGTTATTGAAGTTGTACTAAACATGGCCCAACAATTTGTGTGTGTGTGTATATATATATATATTATATATATATATATCCTAAATTCATAACGTAAAAGTTTGTTTTTATAATGAATAATAGAGGGTAGATTTTTTATAATGGTTTTTTAATAGTTGGTTTATTTATTTTTTTGTTTTTAGTTGACATGTACGAGGGAAGAGGGAAGATTCAAGCGTTTGATCTCTAATTGTCAACATTGTCAACATACTCAAAATAAGGGAGGGAGAAAGATGAAAGATTGTAGGAGAAAATTTTATGATTTTCATATATTATTGGTTGAAAATATATCAATTATATAGAAAAAGAAAATTATTATAAATAGAAAAAATATTAAACTATATACAAATATAGTAAAATTTTGATTTCTATTTGCGATAGACTCAGATATATATTTATCTATGTCTATCTGGTAAAATGATAGATATCTATTTGGGTTTATTGTGGTCTATTATAGATAGAAAGTAAAATTTTGCTATATTTGTAATTATTTTCAAGAGTTTTTCTATTTTTGAAAACATCCCTATCTGGTGGTAAAAAGTCCCACCATACATACACTCGCACGGGATAAATGCCTCAATGCGTGAGCAATACAAAACTATCAACCCTAACAAACCAACGATATTGGGCCTATGGGCCAAAGCCCAATAAAACTAGTGGGCCATCTCAACATATATTTTTTTGTTTACTTGAGCTCTGCTTAGGTTAGCAAAATACCAATGAGAATGTTGATTGGTTTAATTTTACTATTTGAAACGTCTTATCTCGCTATTGATTTTTCAATTTCAAAGTAGATATGAAACTTATCATATAAGTAAACCGTAAGGTCAAATAAAAATGTGATGCGTTTAGAAAATATTTCAATGGAATGGTATAGGGTGGGAGATTACCCATTTGATTTGGATCATTCCTCAAAATAAAAGTTGAAACCCCCATGAGAAATTTACATGTTGTTGCCTTCATTTGGAAAATTGATCCAACCCATTTTTGTGCTATTATTATACCAATGGAAAACCTTTTATTTCTTTATATTTCTTGAGATAAATATGATAAATCTTATCAAGAGATAATACATTTATGAATGCGAAAGCAACTTAGGGTTTAAATTTTCACCTCTATATTTATTAAATCCAAAAAAGAAAAAAATAATAATAAGGCATTTGGAAAGTTGAATAATTAGAGAAAGTGAAGGAAGAGTTGAGAATGATGTTGTCTAAAAAATTGTTTTATTCTCATATTTGAATTAATTTTTATTTTCTATATTCTTCCTCTCAATTTCTAGGGAAAAGAATTGCTAGCTTTCAAATTTTCTTATCATAAATGACATTTCCTTCAGATTTTTTCCTTCTAATTTACTAATTATTTACGTCATGATCATCAATCAATTTTAACACAAAATCATAGGACAAACATAAATTTAGCTTAAAAAAAAAAAAAAAAAAAAAAAAAAAGAGAGAGAAAAAATCAACAACACTTAAATCTAGCCTCTGAAAAGATCCTAGTAACCCTTGATTGTGCTATTTACCATACTTTAGCCTCAAGCAAGCACACCGTAAGCGATGAGAGAGGGGTATTTCCGTGATTTCATATGTTGCGACAGTGCATCAATTTTGACCCAATCATCCCTAGTCTCCCAGCGTTCAAAGTATTTCTTCCTCCCTTTAAAAACCGCACACGGCCACAACTCGTTCGAACTGGAAACCAAATTTCGCGAAAAACATTTATTTTCTCGACGTTTACTTCGCATTTCGGAGCCATGGATGCCGTAGATTCAGTCGTTGATCCTCTCAGAGAGTTCGCCAAGGACAGCGTTCGTCTCGTTAAGAGATGTCATAAACCCGATCGCAAGGGTATGTTTCTTCCTTTCACATCATATTGCATAGATCTGATTCAATCGAGGTCTTAGATTTTTGTTTTCCCTTTCAATTTTATTCAATTCAACGTTTTGGTGGTGTAGAATTCACCAAGGTTGCCGTCCGTACCGCTATCGGATTCGTTGTGATGGGATTTGTAGGGTTCTTTGTCAAGCTAATCTTCATTCCGATCAACAACATCATCGTCGGATCTGGTTAGATTAGGTATGCATCCAATTCAATAGATCTTCTGTTTTTTCTTTTCGATCTGGCTTGTATTTGTTCTGCATAGCATCGTGGTCATATTATTCAATATATTTGCAATTATGGAATGGATCGACAATTTCTTTTTAAATTTTCGTTCGATGCACGGGCATGCTATATCTAGCATTCTTATGACATTGTATGATTCATGCATGATTGATTTACACGATTGAAGAATGATTGATTTACACGACTGAAGATCGTACGACTGCCATGGATGCTTTTTATATCATAATGTTCCTAATATTCAAGGCATTCTATCTCTGGATTTGCGTTTATTTCCTTCCAAGATGACTATGGTTGCGATTGCAAATCGTTGTGAAACATTATTGTAGAAGCACTTTGTTAGCTAACTCCTACGCTTCTATCGTGAAGGAGTAAATTTATGCGAGTGCCGATATTCAGATGATGTGGTTTCAATATCTAAGTCTACTTTGCTTTCTACCCCCTTTCATCTTTGTATGTTAAAACTGTAGAATTTGTACGTTTCTGAATGCTCTAGGTATTTGCTTCTTGCCTTCATTTTGTTTGAACCTTAATGAACATCTTAATAGTGCGCATGCGCATTCAATGACATATGTATATTATGAACCCTTTTGTGGAATCTTGGCATTTCCTCTACTCGCCCATCTCATAGTGTGCATGCACATTCAATCGTACTCACCTGCAAAACATTTCTTGATTAGATATGAGAGGAGGGCAGAGCCCAGAAAGAACGAGGGCAAATGTCCTCTCTTATTTTGTAAACTCAGAAGGCATCTATCAAGTACCTAAGTTTTTGCTCTTATCCCAAAAAAAAAAAAAAAAAAAAGAATAGTACCTAAGTTCTCGCAGTTTTCCTCTAATTTGAGTGATGGAGGCTTAAGTGTGAAGATATTAAAGCAGAGGGGTATCTGTGAAAGGACTATTCAGTTTTCTTACAAACATCGAAAGAAGTGAGAAACTTTGGAGGCAGGCAGAGTGTAGGAACCGGATGCATGTTTGGAATGTACAACGGACTGAAGGATGTGGTTGTGATTATGTGAGAATGAGATTAATATTAGTATAATATGCATTTGAATGTCCATTAGGCAACCCCCCCGAAAAAAAAGCATAAGAACGAGAAGTCAGAGAATAAACAATTAGGAGTCGGATGCTGTATTTTGGAATGGCACAGCAATACAATTGTGAAACCCGATCTAAAGACTCATGCTTGCTAATCAAATGCTAGTATATTGTTTCTTTGTGAAAAAAAAATCTAGTTGGCGAGAGCTCCTTGTGGTGAATTTAGAATCTCTGTTTATCCTTTCCGTAAAGTATTTCTTTCTAGTCCATAGTTTGCATCTTTAACCCATTATTTTGGGACTATCAGTTCCACTTAATTTGTCAAGTCATGATTGCTGATTGATATTCCTCACCTTAGATCTGCTTGCTTTCCTTCCTTCAGCGACATTCATGCAATTATGTTCATGACAGTGGTTACTGGTTTTATTATAAAATAAATGTACATTCAATGAAGTGATTGAACGCATAGAAGGAAATTTAAGGTGTTCTTGTTGATGCTTGCTGGAACAGAAAATGTGTACCTTTGTTTAATACCACAACAGCCGGAACATTTATTTTCCCTACCTGCAACATTGTCAAAAGCTTACAACGTTAGGTAATTTATATCCTAATTCTTTTTGCCAATGGATTTTCAGGTCATGATGAAGTACGTAGGTGATGGCGGCTGGCGTTTACGTTTAGTGCAACCTGTGTTCATGGAGGAATACTTAGCATACTTAGCTCTCCTTTAGAACTTTAAAATCTGCGTGCGTAAACTGAGTAAACTCCAGGATATATGGAAAATTTTCTTGTCATGTTGATGAACTCACTCTCTACTTATATTTCAATGCTATAACATGTTCTTTTTATCAAATATTCCTTCGGAAATTTGTTGTTCAAGAAGTGTCTATATTCATGTTTATCGCATACTGTTAAATGCCAATCACCGTTTGGAAGGAGGAAAATGGATTGAGGAATCATCGAAGTTCTTCAGGCATATAAGTTATTTTGTTTTGAAAGCCGAGTTTTCTTGAAATGGACTCAACTTTGTAACCAAGTTGAAGGACAGTGTCGTCAACCATATTCATCTTAGAATCAAGATAGAGAGCTCGAGATGGATTTCGTTTCTCTCAATTTTTCTTAAAAACGAATACTAATTTGATTTGGATGGCATTTTTTCAGAATTCACACTTTGTTAGGGTTTTTATTTTTCTTTTCTTTCAGGATTTAAAAAAATTTGTTGCATGATCAAGCATTTAAATATCTAAAAATAAATAACTGATGTGCTCAAAGTAAAATATCAAGTTCATTTTGCGTAATATTATCATTTTCATTACCAACTTGATATTCATCACGATCCAAATGCACTCACTACCATCGATTGACGCGCAAGACAATCGATGGAACAAATTCAAGCTTAGGAAAATTAAGAAACCCCATCAGATTTGGGCTGCTATTTCAGCTCCATCTACAGATCTTGATGCAATAGTTGTGGACATTGGCTGCACTAAAAGCTTTAGGTTTAAGTAATGTCTTGGAATAACCAGCCATAAGGGTGGGGGAGAATCTTCCCACCAAGATATTTGTGATGAATGGCCAACATTTGGGTATAGTTCTTCAATGAGGGGCTAGATGAAAATGCATATATCTTGAAAATTTGTGAAGTGATTCGATATTTTGCTAATATGCCAATAACTTTGTTTATGTTTGAGCGATTCCTTCTTGTGAAACAAGGAAAAACTCAAAAGAACGAGTGCAGTCGTGCCCAACAACATCTAAAGCTTTCTTGCCAATGGCTTTGAGTAATGGACATGATAGCCAAGGGTGATAGAAGATTAGTGAAATATGTTGTGTTCATCTGCTGCAGTGGTGAGTGATCATTCCATCCTTTTTCACTAAAGCTCACTCATTTGATAATTATTTAGTCTTAAACTTATAAATACTACTTCCATGGTTCCACCTATTGGTTTTTTGGTTTTGTTGTTTCTTAGGAATGTTTTCAAAATCCTAGCCAAGTTTTGAAATATATATAAAAGTTTGTTTTTGTTTTTGAAAGTTGGCTAATAATGTTTCAACCCAATGGACTAGATGCAACAATTTTAAGAACTCTCTACTCAACTCTAAATATGGATTGTACAACAAACCTGCAGAACTTTGAGGATTCATTATTGTTCTTTGAATCCAAAGTATAGCTCTTGAATGGACTAGAACTCTGTAGTAAAATGATTCCTTGTCTCTGTGGATAAACAAAAAGATGTAATTCAGCCAAGAGAGCAGCTAGAAATGACAAATATTTTGAATCAATTTATGTAGAATTCTAGGCTTCTAGGCCTTTGAAGAGATATTCATGGCTTCTATCATCAATCTCATAGATTCAGTATTCTACAGAGAGTTGGAAGAACCATCAAATGTTGAATATGCAATTAGGAAAAACAATAACTCCTCGGGTTTAGTTAACATTAAACAGAACAATCAAGATGGTAGTTCATATGTATGCTAACTGAAGTCTCAAACTTAGCTTAATGACTTTGTTTTTGCTGCCATTTGAATTCTGATTGTGGTTCTTTTCTCTTGTGCCATCATGCTGCTTCAGTTACAAGAATCAGTACAAATTTATTTAGTATATATATCAAGGAAATTTTAATCCTTTACAGTTCAAAGAGATGCTACATGCCATAAAATGGATATTACAATCGAGCTTAAACATATTCTTCTGCATGGCCATATAACAAAATGCTAATCATTCAGCTGCTTGGGACGATGCCATTGTAGTATCAAAGGATTTCTTCCTGATTAAAAGACAAATGATCCTTGAGGGATTTGCATGTGTATTATCAAGACTACACAACACAAAGTCAGGCCTGTGTAGAAGAGGGTTCAACCGTTCCCCGCCAACAACAAATGCAGTTGCGTCGAGCAGGACATGCCAGGAGTTCCGATGAGCCTCGGAAACCCAATGCAGAGAGTATCGAGTTCCATTTACATCAGCTGGATAAGAAAACAAGCCTTTTGGACTGTGCTTGCACTTCCTTCTGAAGTACTGACTTAGTTGAGATCCTTTAATCCTCAAATCCAACCAAGTTTCTGGTGCTTCTATCACTTTGGATTCCTTGAAACTAGCAAACTCTTTAATGCAATCACGTTCTTCTCTTATAACTGTCATGTAGTAGTTTCCTCTGAAAAATGGATAAGCTTCTCCTACTAGCATCATGGCCTGCCTGTAGCTTGGAGTGAACAGAACAAGGTACTCCTCATCAGGCAATCCACAGTGCTTTAGAACTTTGTTTTGAGCTTGAATTTCTGGGATAGAGATGAAACTCCCTGGAAAGGAAGACTTCTTGTTGAGAATGTCCAACAATCTTGATGGTTCCAATTGAGTACCTTCCAAGTTAGGGAGATTGCTTCCGAAGGATGGTGTCGAAGGCTCTCTCGGAATATTTCTAGGCGACTTTCGCCAATCGTCAGCCATGATTTGATCTGTTGGCTCCTCATCGATGCAAAGGCAAGAAAGATCTATCTTCTCTCCATCTAGGCCTGCATACTGTGGGTACTTAGCCAGAACATATTGTTCTACATATTGCCTTTCTGCTGGTGTTATAGGACCTGACCATCTGAGATCAAGGCCAGTAAGCGTCGAAATCGCCTCAGCTATGATATGAGGAGGTATCATAGTAAGTGCTTTCTGTATAGAACCCAAAATTCATCCAAATTAAAGCAAATACAATCTCAGCTTCAAAGGATAGAGGTAAAAGTTAACAACTTTTCTTTTGGACAAAGAGAATTTACCTTGACTCCCATACTACTTGGCCTGAAAACATCTGTAGATGGCTTGGCTTCTGAGGCATTGTTAGATTCTTGACTTTCACCTTCCATGAAGGCCTAGTTCCTTGTAAAAAGTACAACCATCAGAATCTTGAGTCTTTTGAAACTATGAACAATGAGTCAAATGAGAGAGAGAGATATAGGAAGGGGTTGAAACAAGAAATCCATACCTGAGATTCAACAAGCAAACTAAACTGTTCTCCAATGTTCTTCCTCAAACCAGATAGTTTTTCTATCTTCTTCCCCACTCTGTTTATTTTCTTTGAAACCCACCTCAATCTTCAAATCTATTTCCTTTCAAGTTGATGATCATCTCTTTAGAAGATACCAAAAACAGAGAAAAGAAACCATCAGGCTACAAGAGAAACACTCTCACATAGGTTATTGCTTGACCCTCAAAAAAAAAAAAAAAAGAAAGAAAAAAAGAAAAAAAAAAAAAAAAGAAATCAGCTTTTGCTTGCAGCAGGGGAGCACATCATCTATGAAATGGTAGATTCCATGGCAGAGATGATAGAAAAAAAATGGGAGAAATAGGTAGGCAATTAAACAAGTCAAACTGAGAAAGACCTGCTGTACATGTATAATTGGCTTCTAAATAAATTAATAAAGCCCACTAGCAACCCCAACAAAAAAAAAAATGTAAGAGTTTGAGAAGACTTAGCCAAATTCATTCAGGCATTTGTTTTACTCGGAGACGTGGATCTGAACGAGACATTCAAGGAAGATTCAAGCCAAGATAAGTAGAAAATAACCACACGATTTTACTTTTGAAGTTTACAACATCAGTACTCTAAAAACTCTCCGTAAAATATTAATCATTCTTTCAACAAAGAAATTGTAATATATAAGAATTTAGAGTATTGAAAAACTAGATAGATTAGTCATGAGTTTAACATATCTTGATTGACATGGTATAAATCTAAATGGATTGAATATAGAAGATAAAAAGTTTTTTTGCCAATCAAAATATAGCTTAGTAGACAAGGTATCATTTATCATCAAAGGTCAATGGTTTGATTCTCTGCTCTTTTAATTGTAAAACTAGAGGAGGGGAAAAACAGTTCTCTTCCATGAGAAACATCAACAAATGCCAAAAGCAAGTACTGATATCTTGGATTGAGTGTTCTTTCTTAGTTCTGCAAAGTGAAATTTGAGTGATTGAACTTCTGATCTCTTGATAAAGAGTACATGCCTTAAACTAGTTAAACAATTCTCAAGGTGGTGATTTGAATCATCTTATTTATTCAATGCACCGATCAATATCAATAAAAGAAACCATATTACAAAACTTTGCACCAAGATTAGGACAATGTTGAAACTGATCTCATTTTATTATGCGAAACTTTTAGTAGATTGTTTTTTACATCTCTAGGTGCATAATAAGTGCATGTTTAATAGTAATTTTAAAATCGTAGAAATCACTTTTGTGATTTTTAAAACACGCTTTTAAGATTTAATCACTCAAAATTAATTTAATATTTTTAAAATATAATTTTCATATCTTCAAAATTAGTTTTGGAAGATTAAAAACATGTTTCATACTAATTTTGAAAATATCAAAAGTGACTTTAATTATTTTAGAATCACTTCCAAACATGTATGAACTCTCGACATTAGATAAGTTTTGTATAATTGTGGAGAGAGAATATGCCGATATGAGATGCTCAAACAAACATATTACAAACAGACAATCGTCATATGATAATATTAAAATCAGCCTAAAAGGTTTTACACCTGCAAATTGATATTAAATATTAGTTATTAATTGATTGAAGACTTAGTCCAGGACAAAACCTGGGTTTCCACTGCTTGTTCTTTTCTTTTTCTACAACGACTTTTTTATTTTTTTATTTTTTTATTTTCTTTATAATACCAAAAAAGAAAAGGCTGATCTTCATTAAACAGCTCACTGTTAATGCTGTTGATGTTCTAATTTAATTTTTTTTCCCTTTGAGTCACTTTTCAAACAGCTCTCTATCGTTAAATCTTTTGCTTTGGTACTTTCCACGAAGCTTCTCCTTGAAAATGACCACTAAACTCGAATTTCAGCCATTGTTTCCTTCCTAACTTCACTTTGAGTTGGCATATCTCTGAAAATACATTCATCATTAATAGATTCAGTGTAGATAAGTAGATTGTGTGCAGGCCAGTTTTTGTACACTTTCCCAAAGTTTATCATTATCACAGAATTAAAAGTTAAAACTTTCTGGCTATTTTTGCCTTACCTTCAACCTCTTCCTCAGCTTACTGTCTCTGTGATCGTCATTCGTCTTTCTTTTTCGATGGGGTCGGTGAACAGTGGAAAATAGTGACTGATGATCCATTCCCTGGCTATTTTAGACAAAATGTGTATCAGAATGCAGTAAAATGAAGATCAATTTCCAGCCTTCCATTCCAAGGGTTTGAATTTATCATATTTTGGTAGTCATTTTGAAGAATGAATGGCAAAGTATTTCCACCTTTGACAAGAAGAGCAGAGGAGAACAACAAAGTCTGAGAAGGTCAAAATGGAAGAGAATGACTCAACAACCACTTGAAAGCCACCTTCAACTCTACTTCATGGCCACCAAACGGGCCAAAAAGATGACAGATGTCTTAATAAAACCCCAAGTCACCATCTGAAATCAATGATTGAAATGACCAACCTACTTGAAATTTATACCCTTTTGAGGCTCTGCAGTAGCCGCTTTTGATTCCTGAAATGCAAGGATGTAACCACAACAATTAGCACAGCCGACTCATAAATACAAAAAGGCAATGCTTTGGGAACAAGCAAAAGCATTTCTTATTCCACACTCAAGTGGAGATTAGGCAGAACAACTCGCACCTTGCAACACCCCACCAGTGCTCCTCTAATAAAAAAGATGGTGGCTGTGATGCGGCTGAAAGCAAACAACACTAAAACAAAATGCCTTCGGAAGTGGTGGATTGCCACTCACTTGTGCCATCAGAATCGTTTTCTCCCCCCTCTGTTTCACCCTCACAGCAGTCATATCCATCAGTAAGCTTCAAAAACAGTAGAGGAAGCAAGAGCATGAGTTATACAAGAAACAAAATCCTACCTGTTCTTGTGTTGATTCTGTCTAGTCTCTCCATTCTCAGACTCGTTAGGATTGCACTTACCACAACTTATTCTTCTCCACTTCTAGCAATTGCATTGCCTCCAAAGCTTCAACGCCCAAAATCAGGGTTCTCAGGAAAACATAGTAGAACCTCTGCAAATGAAGCCGCCATTTTAGAGAAGGAATTCAAGCTTCTTTCAAATCTGATTGCCGAAAAGGCACCCTGCAATCTCCTTTTCTTTGGGATAGAATCACAGTACCTTAACCTCTCAGCAGTCAATGATGGTGGAAAGAATGTTTTTCTTGAGGATGATCCCTACAAACTAAGCACATTGAAAGTCAACTCAAAGCACACACGAATGTACAAAGTTGGTTACAAGCATCAAGCAGAAAAAGCTTACAAATTGTTAAAGCATGCAAGAGGAAACAAATCATGTGCACCAGACTCAGGGCTCAGGAATTCATCTAAGTGCAAACTTGCCTTGACAGATCTTCCAAGAGAAGTTTATGAAGTCAAATGGGATGTGGTGGTCGTGGATGGACCAAGAGGAGATAGTCCTCAGGCACCAGGAAGAATGGCAACAATCTACACTGCTGCTATCATGGCAAGAGAAGGGAACACCACTGATGTAGTTGTACATGATACAGATCGAATGATTGAAAAGTGGTATTCTTGGGAGTTCCTTTGTGATGAAAACTTGATTTCCTCCAAAGGGAAACTCTGGATTTTCAGGATTAGAAATGAGAAAAATTCAACCAGATTCTGCCCTGACAAAGGCATTGTGATCCAGCAATGAGATCATTTTTCTTCTGGGATGAAGGTACAGAGAAATACGTATACAATCAGTCCCCGGGCACCTTTCTTGGCAGCAACTGGAAAAAGATGGAGGCACGAGATATGGAACAGCTGCTTGGCCACTGCAAAAGGAGAACACGGATATTTTGAAGAATCAAATCCCAACAACTGTCATAAGAACACACATTTTCTTTGACTTGTTTAGCCTATTAATCATAAAAATAGTAATTATACAGTGTAGATCAATCCCTGACCAAATATGAGTCGATCAGGCATTTGGGGAAAAATGTTCTAAAATAGTACACGAGGAAATTATAATATTCTGACTTGCATACATAAGATCAAGATTTACAACCGCTGCTTGGCCAACCAGCATTGCTGAAGAAAACTAAAATGCTATCATCAAAGCTACATATTTACTAAATATAAACTTGTTTCAGATTACAACTTCAGTAGCAGCAGATATAAGGAGCCGGTGCTATAGCAATAGGGAATGGAAAACATAGAGCAATGCCTTTAACAGTGGTCAAACCCTGTTTTACAATTAAATTCAATAATGAATGCCCAGAGCGATCCAACAAAAAGTTAATGTACAATGTTGATGAAGCAATGTTCGTTAAGAAAATCCTGTTCTCATGCACCGCTGATATCTCGAGAAAATTAAAGTTGTGTCTACTACAACAGATTTGAACTATTGTCAACTAATGAAGAGGTGGAATATCAGTCTGCTTTGAAGTTTCCTATCGAACTCCAAGCCTAATTCTGTCTCAAAACCAAACTTCAACAAGAATTGTGCATGTACAGTAATTCTCTAGATGAAAGCTTTTGAAAATTGTTGTCTTATACACTCGTGTGATTGGCAGTATCATCCTTGATCTCCCGATCTCTTCGCTGCAAGAACAAAGATTAGTGACATAACATATAAATCAGACTACCAATCCAAGTCACTCTTAACTATGAAATATGAACAAAAGTAATTACTGTACATGAGTAATTAGCTGTATCAATAAGTCTCTGCAAGGTACAACATATCATAGATTAATTGAAGAGTGGCTTATTAGCTGAAAATGTCATGAGTAATCATAACTGCCCCACCCCCCACAAACTGGCACAATTAAAAAGTCGCATGCAGAAAAAACCAGAGATATTCAAGATACAAGGAGTATTTAAGAACCCGTGCTCCCCATTTCCCAATCATTCAACTTCCTTTTTCTTTTCTTTTCTTCGTGTTTTTTCCCTTCCCGTTTAGAAATGTGTTGATCCATAATTATATATGGGAAAATTCACTTTTTAGGTATTCTCTTGCTCCTTCCTCTAGTCACCATTTTGGTCTCAAGAAAAGAAGAGAAATACTGAGAGGCTGCGACAAAATCCTAGGACACCTTTTTATTAAAATTTTTACTCAGACTTCAAATGTGTAACCACTCGATGGTTTAAGTACCTAGAAAATAGAGCGCTCAAAACATCACCTTTAAAATATTGTCACGTATTGGAACTTCCCACTACCTCGTTGCACCATCAAAACTAGGTCCAGTTGGGAAATACATGGCAAAATAACATTTTATAAACATAAACAAGAAGATATAAATATGAAGGAAATTTTAAGAGTAGAACAAAAAATGTGTCGTAATGATATAAATATATATATATATTGATGAAAATCACAACTTTCAGAACTGCCGCCTCCTTCATATCTATATCTAGAATACCTTTTTATTACAATTGAAACATCAGAACTGCATTAAATATGATGAAAATGGGGCTCACCATCCGTTTGCTAATGTATGGCTGAATATCGACATTTGTTTCAGGTGAATTTTCAACCATCAGGAATTTTGATTTCTCCTTCTCAAATTCTTTTCGAGATTCTTTACGGCTACCAGATTGCCATACCCTACCAAAATTAGGAAGCCAATTCTTGTCACCATAGCTTTGGACAATTTCTCCTCTCTTCTCCATTTCCATCTCCAGCTTCCTTTTTTCTGCCCACGCAGCTCCTACTCGTTTTGGGTTCAGTTTCTTTGACTTTGCAGATTCATTCACAGAAGAAACACCACCCCCAACCTCTGCTCTTATTTGAACCTTAAACCCACAATCTTCCGGGTTTTCAAGCCAAGGAGGCAGCATCCCTGAATGAACATTTCCGCCAGAATCTCCAGAAACAATATTAGAAATCCGAGCGAGGGTATGAAAACCTGAAGAGAGATAGCAAATAGATGGAAAACGTGGCACCACTATACAGTTCAGAATTTAAATGAAGATATATTCAGAGTATGAAATGAATCAGTTGAGTAACATTACAATGAGAATAAGATTTCATAAAATTCCATACCTTCAGGATAGCTTTCTTCGTTCCCAGTTCTTTCATTCTGATGCATCACGTACATCTATATCAAGTAGGTTATGCATTTACTAGAAATGTCAATACAAAAGAAAGTATGCATTATGAAAATACTCGGGAAGAAAGACAAGATATAGTTCCAACTGGACTATGAGATGTTAACTAGGAACAAAGAGTTGATTGTCAGAGTTCCATTTATAACAATAACAGTATGTTATGCCACCCCCCTCCAATGGAACCTTTAGGCCTCTATAAATGTTTGTTGACTGGTGAAATTGGCAAGATAAAGGACCCAGAAAAAAAATTACAAACACACACACACACACAAAGCAACCCCCACCAGCTGCCACCACCTCCATACCAAACAAAAATTGAAGGCCTTCTAGTACTAAAACAGAGCTACTTCATAGGAAATACAAACTCCCCTGCTCCAGTAGAAGAGAAATAACTAAACTTACCCCCTGACCACCGGAATGACCATTGGCAGTGCATGTTCTACCACTATCCAGTTGGTAATGCTTGTTGTCCTCACTAACTGAATCATAGTCCATATAGCAGGAGTGTGTTACACCTTTGTACACTATTTCAGAACTTCAACGACTGATAAGAAATCAAAGACAAAAGGCGAAATATAAATGGGCAGCTTACGTGATAAATCCTTTGCGCTCCATACATGTGCACCAGAACATGACCCAGCATGCAAAGAAACAGTGGTATCAAGTGGAAACGAGACCAAATTTGAAACATCAGAGGATCCTGAATAGGATGAATTGGATACCTGATACTCATTTGTATAACTGTGTAAAGGCAAAACACTAATTGACGAACTAGATTCAACAGAGTGGATATTATTATTCCCAAAATTATCAAAATTTCCATATTGGACTTGATTTTGGATATCATTTGTAGGTCCAAGACCGGAAGAAGCAGCTATGCTTTGTACTTTGCACTTCTTCTCCCACTGTCATTGACAAACATTGATTCAAATTAGTAGCCTAGTCACAGTAGAAATCAAGTTCTGTTTCTCGCTGTTGATAAATCACACGACAAAAAGGAAAGAAGATAGGATGCTTTATTGCTATGTTTGTTCTCTTTGTTGATTCTATTGATTATAAGAGAACTAAATGTGGATTGCATGATACCCCTGGATAATATAGTTCAAATAAAATTGAACCTTAGAAAAAGTAAAGGCTCATGGTTACCTTAGCTACATCAGCTTCCAAAATTCTATAATCATCCAGACGTTCCACATCACCACCATACTTCCAGAAGAAATGCTTCAAATTCTTCAGATGATCCGCGCTGGCCAGGTGTTTAATTGCATTGCTACTGTTACAAAATCTTAAAACATGAGATAATGAAAGTAAAACATGAAAAATGCTATATGCATGAAGAATAACTACTACTGCACGAACAAAGGAAAAGAATGCAATGTACCTACCAAGTCTAGATGTCAGCCAACAGAACTTCAAAAATCCTCCCCATTTAGCGTTAATTCTAAATGAAGATCAATTGCAAAATGGCATTCTTAAAACCCCAAGTAAGATACACTAAATCCCGAAGCTCTCTAACCATACCATTACAAAAGTTTACAGATATATTACACTGTTACACTAAGTCCAATGGCCTTACTAAATATAGTCAAAGGGTCTTTGTGAAATGGTACTGCATACTTTGCTCTCATTGAGAACTTAAATCCTTTGGGTTCAACACCATCCAAAGCTTCTTATGGAGTCCTTGGATGGAAAGGAGCCACAAAAATTTTGGTGGTTCAGGAAGAGACTGCCCGTACCTTATCACATCTTTTTTACAGTTACCTCTTAATTTAAGCTTAACAATGTGTTTTCCTGTTTTGTAATTACTCTTTTACAGAACTACGTACTAATTGGAGGGCTTTTCTTTAACCCCATTAGCTTTGATCATGGCTTTCCTTCTCTTTTGTATAAACTATATCGATGAAATTCAGTCTCATTTTAAAGAAGGCGAAAAAGACTCCTTACAGGAGTTACAACCGTAATTAGCATATAAGCTGACAGAGTTGATTCCCAAATTTCCTAGCAACCACACACATGAATCGTAATTAATCAAGAAACAAGTTAGTAAAATAGCCCGCGGATTGATACCATGCGAAGGAACTATCATTCTCATCGACTTGAACATCGCAAAAGATGCACCAGAACCGATTTTGAGAAGCATACTCGGGCGAGAGGCGAAAGGGGGTGTTGAGAAAAAAGCGAACGTCAGACAGCTTGATCTCGAACCGAGATAGAAAAGCAGAAAGAGATTTTTTGTGGTTGGGAAAATACTTGTGACGCTGCCCTTGATCGTGGTTTAGCTTGCAGACGAGGCAGTATTCGTATGCGCTCTTCTTCTCCTTCTTTTTCTTCATATTACGGGTCGATCGTTGTTCATGTCTCACAATGGCGACTCTGAAGCAAGGACTTCAATCGGCCGCTTCGAAAAGTCATAGTGATTCCATGAATGGGCGGTAATTCGTCGAGAGGAAGTGGTACTGAAATTCGGCTTTCGCGGGACTAAGGCTGTGAGTCGAGCGATGCAAACAGTCCGTATGTTGCTTGCTGCACGATTGGGATTTATGTGAATAATGGTAGCAATAGTAATATTTGGAGAAAGAAACATCGAGGAATAATAAAAACCAAATGAATCGGGAACTAGACAATGAGCCACTCGATTTTGAGCACGAGAGTAAGAAGAGAAAGAGACGATTTCCAAACGTCTTGCCAAAATGTCGATCCTATTAACTACATTCTTCATCTTGGTAAAGTTTGACTAGCGGTTATTAAATATGTTATCTACTTTCCAAAAATTAGATTGGCGATCCAAAAAGATTGATCATATGTAATAAGTTCTTAACATCAAAAATTCAAAATAAATCATTGTACTAAAGGGGAGGAAAAAAAAAAAAAACAAGGCATAAAACATCAACTCGTGAAATTCGAATAGAAAAGCATCTCGATCTTCGTCCTAATCATGATTCCACCGATAAATCTTAACAAGTTGGTGATTTAAATGTGTTCTTAAAAGAATAAAAACTTTTTTTATTTTGGTGTTAGTCATTAAACAACGGACCAAGAAGGGTGGTGTGTGTGTATTGTCCAGTGGAAATTTTCTTTTTAACCCCCCCCCCCCCTTTTTTTTTTTTAATTTTTTTTAGGTTTTGAAACCTAACATCTTAAAAAAAAAGAAAAAAAAAAGTTTGTATATATATATTAATTAGGGCTCCGCATGTGATGCTACCTAAATAGCCCTGGGCTAAAAGGATAAAAATGTTTGGATTTTGGTCATTTGAAATTCCTTTCTTTTAATACTTTTTATTCTTTTAAACATTTTTATTTAAGTTTTAAATTTTGCTTGAAATTCCTTTCATTTTCGTTTAATACCTATTCCCATTCAAGTTCTTCACTTCCCATAAGGGTTTCAATCAAGCTTCACAAACACTTTCAATTACGTTTTTCATCAATATCTTCAATTATTTCATTTAGATTAGTGGGTTAAAGGTTATTTAGAATCGATTTGTCTCTAAAAATTATGGAGAATTTGTCTTTAACAAGGTATAAATAACAAGGGTTACAAAAGGTAATATTTTTGTTAAAAGAGAAGAGAACAACAATTTGCAATTTGCAAGTAGAATTCAAACGAAAGGAATTTGTGTTTAAATCCACCCATAAATCTAGATTAGTATTAAATCGAGGAAGTCACTTAAAAAATGGAATTTAGTGTTTATTTTTAGCGGATTTGAATTATTTTGGAGTTTTGAAATTGGAATTTTCCTGGAAGGTAAGAAAATGGTTAGAAATTGTGGAGAGTGGGATTTGAACCCACGCCCTTTCGGACCAGAACCTTAATCTGGCGCCTTAGACCAACTCGGCCATCTCCACATTATGATGACGAATTTCATTTCAAAGAATAAGATTAATATAAGAACACAAATGCGCGCCTAAAATGACGTTTTCTTTTCTCCTAATTTTCCCGCTTATTTTTGGGAACGAAGCTCAGAGGCAGAGATAATAGCAGTCGCGTTGAGTTGCCGGAAACCCATTTTTGGCTGCCGCCTTATCGGACCATGAACTCCCGCGATCTTGCACTCGTCTCCACAGCCGCTGTACTGGGTGCCCTCACTTCAGCTCTTGCTTGTCGCTTCTTCTTCAATCCTAAAAAGCACCGTCCTCGCTTTGATCTGTCGAGAAATGGCGCTCTCTTGAACAACGGCCCTTCACGGTGTCCTTTCGATCCTTCCAAACGCAAAGGGTCAGAAAATTTATTATGTGTATGCCCTCATGTTCTGTAGATCTCTGATTTTGTATCGACAATTAATCCACTGGCACTAACGTTGTTAGGGTTTAGTGTCTTCAGGATTTTATTTGTTTTTTCCACTCATACTTCGTAGGCAATTTGTGTAGTTCCTCTATTTTGATTTTCACATTTCTTTTAATTTTTATGAAGTTACCCAATTTTGAATTTTGTGAAATGTTTGCAGGTTTTTGTCTTGGGATGACTATTTCATGGCCATTGCTTTTCTGTCGGCTGAAAGATCGAAGGATCCCAATCGGCAGGTGACTATCATGTCCTTATGGGATTTTCGTATTTGTTTATATGAGGTTGTAATTGTTTTGTATTCATAAAAGAGGCATCAATTATTTCCAGATATAAATTTCTCTGTTTAAGTGTACATGCTATTAGTTTTTGTATAAGTTTGAATGTTCTGAGGATTTGTTGCGCAATTAAAACTTGTGTCCTCTTATTTGTTTATACATGTTAAATGTTTGGATTTATGCTCTATGGTGCAGGTTGGTGCATGCCTGGTCAGTCAAAATGGTGTAATTCTTGGTAAGTTTGCTTCAAGGTCTATAAATGACATTATTGGTTATTTGGCTGTGTGATGTGAGACAATGTTTCTAACATGAACCGGTGGTGCTTCAATTAATACTTTTATAATAGTTCAATGGTTTTTCCTCGAGGTTGGAGATTCAAATCTCCATAAAGCATGTTGCACTGAAAAAAACAATAAAGGCTTTAACTGTATGCAACAAGATCGATTTCTAGGTAATGCACATCAATCGAATATGGAATGCCTCATTATTCAGAAATTGCTCTTCATTACTATATTTGTGTTGCAATAAGGTGTTCTAAAGATGAAGTCTGAAAACCTTCCATGGTCTGTTATGAACGAATGTTAAAGTAGCCTGTCATACTGAATTGATGCAGTTAACAAAATTGAACATCTGAATTCTTCTTTTATTCATCTGTTATAGGCATAGGATATAATGGGTTTCCAAGAGGATGCTCTGATGACCAGCTTCCTTGGGCAAAGGTTAGTTTCTCATGGCCAACTGAGTTCTCAACTTATTAACAAGCATCTCAGTAATTTTTTTCTTCTCCTTATGTTCAGAAATCAAAAACCAATGATCCTTTGGAGACAAAGTATCCGTAAGTTTACGAATATGTAAGCTTTTTTTATTCAATAAATTTCTGTCTACTAGAAGTCCTGAAAGTTTCCTTTCCTTTTAAGTTCATTTGATTTGCTATATGTGTTGATTCTTCATCATTATAGGTCCTTGTGCTAGAATAATGTTACTCTCTTTCTTATGATTTATTTTTCAATCCCTCATCCTTGTTCTTCTTTGTCTTTAAAATCCTCTTATAGCTATGTTTGTCATGCTGAAGTCAACGCCATCCTAAACACAAATCATGCTTCGGCCAGTGGACAGGTATGTTGTTTTCACCTGCCCTGCATCTCTTCGAAAATTCTCGTCTGCTTAAGAATGCAAGGTTTCGCAGGGCCTCACCAACAGTCTATCGATATTCGAATGCTGCTAATCAGTACTTTGTCTCTTTGTAATCTTTGCAGAGGCTTTATGTGACCATGTTCCCTTGCAATGAATGTGCCAAAATAATCATTCAGGTCTAGTAATCATTTTTTATTTTCATCTTTATAAGCGATTAGCGATTGAAGATGAAAGACGGATACTTCCACTAAAAAACAATGCCACCTAGGGGTTTGCCTAGAAAATGCTATTTACTCCACAAACAACAGTATTTGACCCCTGATACCGACTATTGTATGTTTCTTTAACTACTTCATAGTACTAACTTGTGGACTTCGTTGCAGTCTGGCGTCTCTGAAGTTATTTATTTTGTTGAAAAGAGGATAAACAATTCAAACGTTGCATATGTTGCATCTCACAAATTGCTATCTATGGCTGGTGTAAAAGTAAGTCTCTCTATTACACTCCGTCGTTCTCAACTTCAAATCTTATAACATTGTATCAAGGATTTAGCTATCTCTAGGTGAAGAAGTAGCAAGGAATTTATAATTTCATTAGACCTCTTAGACTAGACCAACTCCTTTATTCACCACAACTTCTTTATTGAAGTTCAACTTCAATATTTGATAATCAAAATGTCAAGTTCGGCTTGAAAGTAAGTGCGGCTGAATATGTAAAAGACCACACGCACACCATGTTTTCCTCTTTAGATGGTGAAGTAAAAAGACAACATTGTAGAATCTTTGATGCAAATTTGTTTACAGAATAGAAAATTACATAGACATGGATAAGTTGGAAATATCTCCCTTGTTATTGACTGATGTGGCCATTCAAATTGCAATTGCAGGTGAGAAAACATCAACCCCTTTCAAATCAGATTCTGATTAAGTTCGAGGATCCTCATACATGAAAAGTATTCCTTCTTCTTGCGTCTAAATTCCACTCCACGTTCTTGTTCAACATTGGAACTTGATGCTCGAAACGTTTTGTTTATTTGATTCCATATGTTGACCTGTACGGAATTGTAAAAATACCTCTACGGGATAGGAACAGCAAAAAATATAGTACTCAGTTTTTATTTTATTTCACAGTAATGCAAGAGAAGGAAAACAGACCTATGATATATTTGATAATGAAGAATAACATCATATCCAATTTGATAATATGTGGTATAGTGTTGGTGATTGTGAAGTATTTGAACTTTACTATTGGTTGGTATTAATTTAACAGGGTGAGGCTCCCCTATTGCTAATGTTGCCGACGTACTTGATGGTTAGCATATAACAAGAAATTTATATATGCACTTGTACGGTATATATTCAAGTCATTGAATACGAGCAATAAAATGCTGCTAGAACAATTTTCCTCAACTCATTTGAAATTTTAGGTTAAAATATCATTTTAGTCTCTAAATTATCATTTTAATATTTTAATATTTCTACTGTAAAAATGTCCAAATTTAAATTTGTATAAATCTTATATTTATTCTTGTGATTCTTTTGTTGAAAAAAAATTAGTATATTAACATTCCCTTATAAAATTTTGAAAATATATTTCCATTCTACTTTTATCTTTTGAAGGATTGAACGGTATTTTAACCAAAATTTCAATTTTATTTCCTCCTCTTAAACTCAGCTTTCACTTAGTTCTGGTAGGTAAACCTCCGAATTTGAAGAATAATATTGACTCTTGAAGCATTAGGCCTGAAATGAATAGTAAACTACCGATGTTACAATGTTAATTGCATAATTTAAGACAAACAAAAATGTAGTCCAAATGTTTTGGCGTGAAAACGTTAGTAGTGAGAACTCAGTAACGCTTTGCTGTAGTTGTTTCCTCTTTTAGGGCGTTGGCTTCAACCCCCTAGAGTGATATTGTACGCTATAACTCAAACTGGATGAACACATTCAATTTGCAAAGAAGAGCAAAATGGTGATATCCAAAGGAGGGCAAGAGCTAACATTTGGAGATCAAGAATTAAGGGCCTCAAGTTGTCTCTTCAAATCTTCAAGATCATCCAAGGATGGGGCTCCGGATTCTGTAGGAGGCGGATGCTGTGATTCATCTGCATTTGGAAGCTCACGAACAAGACCTTCCGGAAGGGCGTCTGTGAAGAAAAACAAATCAAAGTGAATATTAAATGGAAGAAAGCTATACTTCCGAGCTGCAGAACAAATGGAAATGTTGAATTTTTACCACAACTAAAGAACCAAAATCCTGTTATGAAATAATAATCAACAAATGACCTCTAATTTCCGCTAATTGAGACTTGAAAGTAACTTCAAGGTCAATATCAAATCGGATAACCAGGTGAAAAAAAGCTGATATATGATATTACTAAATTCCATTTAAAAAAGGTTGTCCCAGTTTATTTACTGGGATAAAACATCACGAATTTGACTTCAATATCAGCAATTATTGTGGTGGACATTGAATAAATGAAAATGAAGAACTTGCTGGACCATATACATGATCTACGAAGGAGGCAAAGAGAATGAGAATGAAAATTTTGAGAATTGAAGGAAAAAGTGGATAAGAGATCACCTGAACTGGTTATTCCCACAATTTCAATCTCAACTTCGTCAACAACACTGAAAAATCAAGGGTAAATAAATTAAGACACCAAAGGTGGAATCATGATAGACACTATAGCTAAGGTTAGATCAAGATTTAAGTGTATAATCTGTAAAAAGTAAAAACTTTGTATCAATTTTTAATGAATTATGGTACCGCACCTTATGTTCCATTCATTATCAGCATGCAGTGGGATTTCTTCAACCGTTAATGCTTCTGCTTCCATCTTTGCCTTAGCTGCAGCATCTCGTGCAGGCTTTGCAATAATGTATTCCTTCTGCACCACATATATTATTCATAATCAATGAGAATTTAAGAACTGTGAGATTAACTGACTAATCCAACAGTTAGAGTTACCTGTCTTTCCAGACAAGCCACGTTTGAACACTGAGGGTTGGGCCTCATTTCCATGGTCGGGAAGTAGTCTTTTAAGGAATTATATCCCTGCAATGAATAACATCAGTAACCGGGAGAGAGAGAGAGAGAGAGGAAAAAAAAAAAAAAAAAAAAAAAGCGCCAAACCAAGCATGAAAATACTAGATTTATTTTGGGAAAAAAATAGTTCATACCCCTAAAACTACTTTGGAGGTTGTACTAATTAAGACTTCAAACTAATAATTTATCAATTTAAACCCTAAACATTTAAGTGAATCAATTTAAACCCTCGGTTAGTGATATATAACTATTTTCACTTGATTGCACCTAAAATAAACTCAAAATCACTTAAACAAACGTATTTTCCTCACAAAATCCTACCAAAGTAGTAAGAAAAATCATCATGTAATTCTTCCTTAATAAGTAGAGTCATAAAGGAAGACAAAAAGATGAAAACCAGCACTATCCATTTGATTATAACACCTCTCTAATATTAAGTTAACTCCAACATTTAAAGAAGTCAACACATGTGTGGAAATTATGAATTAAAAGGTTCTAAAATGGAACTTTAAGTCTCTCATAGAGGTCTAACTTGATTTACTTAAAATTCAGGATTTTGATCTAACACAATTATTAGTTTGGGGTTTTTAAGTGATACCCAATCATAGGTGGAAGTTTTATTTAGAAGGTTTTAGATATTTTCTGCAGATGCATCTTATACTCTAACATGAGCTCTTTTTGAGATACGAAATTGATGACAGAGGGGTAAGTTGGTAACAATAAAATGTTCTTAACAATTACTGTTTTGAGTTTTTTCCATTTTGTTGAATTAGTTAGCTATGCTAATTAGTTTTAGGATGGTTAAGTAGCTTGTTCTAGTAGATTAAATGGTTGGTTCGAATTTGGTTGATTGGCAATGCCTACTAATATGGGGTTTCTCTTCATAATCACAACGTTTTGAATGAATAAAGATTAGTGGAGCAAGTTATACTCACCAAGTATGGAGAAACATGCCCAAACTTTAGCAGGAACTTGAGGGTGTTTTGCACCAATAGGCCTGCAACAACTCCCTGAAAACCATTG
Organism: Citrullus mucosospermus; assembly: GCA_030954485.1. Lineage (NCBI taxonomy): Eukaryota > Viridiplantae > Streptophyta > Magnoliopsida > Cucurbitales > Cucurbitaceae > Citrullus > Citrullus mucosospermus. Next base: position 3,910,120 of record CM062057.1, on the reverse strand, counting down.
CAAATTAGTTTTTAGAATTAGAAAAAATATAACAAAAAACGAAACCATAGATGTGAATATGGAACGTTAGTTAGTGCAGCCAACTTTGAATTATGCCATGGAAAAAAGCTCTCAAATCATGAAAATCAAAAGGAGTATTTTATTTTATTCTACATTTTAAAGATTTTTATTTGCGTATGAGACCTACTGTTAAACTTATTGTTGCAAAACATGCTGGCAATTAGTTTGGAAGCAGAAAGGGGAAAAATAAGTCATTCTGCACTGCAAACGGCTAGCCTATCATTTATAAAACGTGTTTTGAAGTGCTAATAAGTGTGGTATTTGTAGTAGTATTCTTATATATTTACTGTTGATATATTTGGAAGAACAAAAATTAGTTCTTTCTCAAAAAAGAAGGGGGAAAAAGAAAAAAAGAAAACTTGACATCTTTTCAACTACTTATCGAATTTGCTGAAAGAACTTTTAGAATGAAGCTGAAGAACATGAAAATTTGTTTGAAAGTTCTTTTGAATCCCAAACACACATTTTCTATGCTAACAACCGATTTACTAATGATGGGAGTGCTAAATAACAAATACAATTCCTAAAATATACCCTGTATGCTATAAATAGAAAAGGCAATTTGAGTAGGCATGGAAATGAAAATGTCATTACAAAAAGGTATATGGTTTTCTCACAAATCTAGTATAGCCATAGCCACCCCTAGTTCTGTATGCAAGTTAGCAACGGACTTGTACCAAAGAGAAGAATATTAGCAAAATAAATTATCTAACGCAAGTACTAGCAATTCTTTTTTGTTTTGCATCTATACAAATATGGATGCCTACTGATGCAAGCAGCCAACATATAGGCACGATCTAAGACCCCTACAACCTAGCTAACCTTCGACTAGATCTTAAATAAATTCCAAAATAATAATTATTGGACATTTCCTCTTTGTTACTTATTAACATGTAGACAAGTTCACTGATGGTTTTAGAAAATAATTTATTTGAAGGAAACATAGGAATTATGTTTGATTAAAGGAGATACGGTTGGCATCTCCTAACAGGATCAGGAACAGCCTTTGGGCTTCCCAATTAACATTTACAGTTTAGGACTTATAACAGAGACGAGAAAAATCCATACCATTGTTGTAGGTAAAGATGCTGCACAAACCCCTTCTCGTTTGAGTGTTCGTTCATCTATGCCAGATGCTACAACCTGAACAAAGAAAACAAATAAATAAACCCTCCCACCAATGAGAAATGACATTGAAAAGAGATTATCAAGAAAGGATACCAAAAACAACAACAACAAACAAACAAATACTCCATCAAGTGAACCACATAAATAAAGTTATTGCAGTTAAGAAACAACAGAAACATGGCTATTGTAGTTAATATACATATCAACACATCTACAATAACATTTGAGAAATCTCCAAACATTCACGATCTTGATTAGAGAGGAGGAATACCAGAGGAGGTGCACAAGCAAAACAGGCAGTTTCACCGGGAATAAGCAACTGAATATGACCAGAAACCGCATCCTCCGAAACACCTGAACAAATCTCCAATTCACAAACTTGGTTAGAACACACATAATTCCTTGTTCTTATCCAATACATCAAAAGTAAGATTTTAGGTGTTCTAACCAATTTATGTGTGTTCTGTAGTCGGTGAAAATATAACTATACTACTTGCATGAGCCATCTGTCCATGATTGGGCAGTTTAAAAGTTAACTTTTTTGAAAATTTTCCTTCCTTCCCTCCCTCTCATGGATGAAAACCAACTTTATTGAAATCTATCTAAATAAATGAACAAAGGGAGGACCATGTATAAAAATTTGTTCCTAGGCAAATGATCAAAATAATAATATTTCTTGTTTACCGGATTCCATCCATGTCTGATTTAGCTCATTGCAAGCCTGCAATACCAAATTTTAAATGTCAAATTACAAAAGCGTACATAATCCTCTTTATTCGTGTATATTTTTCTTTTTTGTTTTTTTGGATAAGAAACATTTATTCATGTATATGGATGCTGGAAAAAACTTGCCTGATTAACAGCCATCCTTGCTTCATAGTTATCAACACAACTTAAGACAAGATCCACACCACTGCTTTCCTTAGTTGGGGAGAATGATTTGTTTCTCAAACTTGACATAAAAGTTTCAAAACCTTGCACAGTTGTGATGTTCAGCGTATAGCTCTGTATACAAACAAAATGGACAAGATACTCTACATAAATTAAATGTCGTGAATCAAAGTGGGAATGAAGAGTAATTTAAATGTTGCAAAGCTATATCCTTTTTTAGAACTATTCTCTGTGAGAGCATGAATGTTAGAGATTATACGTAACAGTAGGGTAAAAAACAAAAAGTGCCATTCATTTAGCGTCAAGTACATAGAGAATTGGTTCGTATGCACAAACTGGTACTAGTCATCTGTGGGTTATTCCTCATCAATGAAGGTGCAAGTAATAGAGCAGTAGTATAAAAGACTAACCTCAAGTACGACATCGGGGTTTATATCTGCTAGAGTCTGTACTGCAGCATCAGTTTTTGTCATGCCAACCTGAAAATATATAGGGAAAGATAAACAAGTCAACAAACTAGCCATGCTACATTTAACTGTGCCATTCCTTATGGGTAAAAACAGAGAACTAAAAGACATTCCGGAATGTTGAAGAGTGTAGCAAGCTGAAAATGTAAATTCACAGACGTATATAAACTAAATGCTGGGAGAGATCAAAACTATGAGCTAGCACATCCAATTACTAAATCACACAAGATCCCCGGGTTAGAAAGGAGGGAAAAGAACTGAAGTGAGTACCTGCTCTGGACGGAAGAAGAGTCTATTCATGTTAGCTAACTCCACTTTATCATAATCATACAACAACAAGCGACCTATTCCACACCTTGTCAACATCTCTGCCGCAACGCTTCCAACACCTCCAATTCCCTGTGGGTGAAGGATTAATTAACATAACAATTCATCATGAAACAGTAAACAACAAAAGGTTTGAAAGATGAATAGCATATATAAAGAAGCTTGTTATTTCAATTATGGCGCTTTAAATTAGAACTTGTTTTTTAGATATTTCCACAGTGAACATATTTCACAAATATATTATGGAAGATACAAAACCATGTATGTCAACTCGTAAAATTGAAACTCTAGAGAAGACTGAGCAGTAAAACAGATAAAGAAAGAGGAGATAAGTACAGACAACTATGGCAACTGAAAACTCCCGTATTCTTTCATAGTTTTCTACAATGCCCATCCTCTGAAGAGCCATAAGCCTACTGTAAGGGTTGCTATCTACCACCTCAGCACTCATGTCCTGTCACCATTTCATTGATGAATGTGTTACCAATATAATTATAAGCTGCAATTAAAAAGCAATGCAAGGAACCAAAAGATGACGAGTATAGAACAAATACCTTAACTTTTGATCGCCGTACAGGTACAGACTTTGAAAGATTCGTGAGACGCTCTAAATGCAATTGAAGCTGGATTCGACATAGCCGGAGAGGAATTGCATTCAGAGTTAAAATCTTCTCAAGTGAATAATCAAACACTCAACACAATTGCACAACTATCTTCTCAGTTCTCACTACCGTACTCTCTTTTACATTATGAAATACGAATGTTGTCAATTCTCCATAGTGAATGATACACTAGAATATTCATGCAAAAGAAATTTGTCCACTTAGTTAAACATCTCAAGGCCAGAAAGAAGCACACCATACATGCAGGATCCACGACTAAATTAAAAGGAGAGACAAATTTTCATTTCAATGAGAATTTAATCCAATATGCAGTTTACAACAGCACGTCAAGTAAAACACGATCAACCACATACAGAAAAAAAAATACTACAATCAAATAATTCAGTTAAAAATAACAATAATAACAATCCAGCCAGCACATAGACATAATTGTTGAGGGAGTTAATTCCGAATTGAAGGATAAAAAGAAATGACACAATAACAGAAAATCAGATGTACCTTATCAACCGGGCCTCGAAGAGACGGATCGGTTAGCGACTGCTTCAGGGATTCGAGATCGTTCCACATATCTTTCAATTCCACCTCCATTTCTGCTCACTCTCGCTCTACAATGGACCTCCCTATTGACTCTATACAGAAATCCAAAGTCCAAGAAATTCAACGAATCCCAAGATTAAGATGATGATTTCCTCTTAAAATCGATTCGCCGTTCTATTTTATTAATCACAATCTGCCCGTCCGAAGCAATGCGTTCAAAGATACCGGCGTGCTGCCACAGATCGGCTTTCTGTTCATAGCTGTTCCCGCAGTGATCGAAATGTTGGAAAAGTTGGGCTGCGATTAGGCCCAATAAGGAACTATGGGCCTTTATTAGAACCAGCCCGTAATAATCCAGTGGGCTTCTTGTTTGGGTTTTGTGATGTGATTTTGCAAAAATAACTCACATCTACAAACTGCAATAATGTCACTCGACTCACTAGAATGTTGATGGCATAAGGGTATTTTTCTTTTCCATTACCAGTTACAACCATGGTCAGAGTGGGGATGTGAATCTTAAATCTCAAGAAAAAAAAAGAGAGTAAATGTCCTAACCAAAGATTAAAATATCGATTTCATATCGAAATTTTAATTTGACGAATATATCGACGGATATATTGATATATAGATAAAATATCAATATTGATAGATATTTATGTAAGTCATAGAATTTATAAAATTTATATAGATTAATAAGTAAGTTGCTTTTAATCTAAAACTAAAATTATGGATATTGTTATTAGTATTACTATTCATATTGGACTAAATAGATGACATTTTTATATTTATGAGCATTTATAAAAGACGTTGGAGATATCCATGAATTTTTAATATTGATGTTGAACCCTTTGATTTACGAATATATCGACATGTCGACGAATATTTTTATTGTCGATCATAACCACTTAAGTGCGTAAGTATGCATGCGTGTTAGGTGTCATATGACCTATGAGTATTGAAATACAAAAAGTACCTACCTTATCCTTTTAGAATATTACATCACAATGCGAGGATGACCTTAAAGGTTTATTTAGCGCTAAACTATAATTGATGGTAAAAATAAAATTTAGTTCTATCTTAGATGGTAGATTTTTATGCCAATTTGAGCATAGATTAAATAAATATATTAAGGTTTATATTCTCTACCATTAGGTTAGAGCTTCTAAATTCCAACTTTCTTGAACTAAATTAAAGAAAAGAAAGATAATCTCTTATTTCAATATATTTATGAAAATTTCATATTAAATGATAATTATTTTTTTTAGAATATTATAATTCAAAACCTTAGTATAATTCTGTTGATGTGTGATTCTAGTAGCAAGTGTCCTGGACTCCACATGTACTTTAATTACAAAATCTTCAACACCAGTGTGGTGCTCGACACAACATACTATGAAGCTTAAGTTATTATTGGATATAATTGATGTCGAGCTGAGTAGTGTGATATTACATACTTGTAATGGAGTGACATATTTATACCCTAGAGTAATCTGACACTACCTTCGCATTCTTATATGGATTTTATCTACGTCAATGAGGGGAACTCCAAAGTCGATCGTACGATTGGACGCTTACCGATGTTTCATGACCACTTTTAGGGGTTGAGTTGTTCCTCGACTTGGTTATGAGAGCTTTTGGGATCTTCTCCCTACCTCTTTGACATTTGGGTCCATCAAATTTCGTGGGTCGAGACAAATGGGCCTTTGGACTTAATTCAACAATTGTATGGATAATGGGTGGAAGTTGAACCATTGACCTTTTGAATATTAATTTGAATCTTATCTACTAAATTATGTTCAGATTGATAACTCAAATCTATAATCAATGACAAAAGTTTTCAACAACGTTTATTACACAACAAATATTCTAACAAAATTAGATTAAATGATTAATTTCTTTTTTTTTGCGTACTATGAATATGAATCTTTACATGTGACATAAATATTGCCTTTGATTATGAAACACACAAACACACCTCCCATTCTTATCTAAACTCATTAATGGTGTGGACCAAAAAAAAGGAGGAAATAGTGTTAATGGTTTATCCATCACGCAATGGAAATATAAGCCAAAAAAGAAAGAAAGTTTAGTGATAAAAGTAGATAGGGGGATTGGGAAACATGGAACCCACAACCACATAACACAAATCTAAAAGCAAGAGGGAAGTGAGGATTTAGCTACAAGTGTTTCAAAATCACAAGTTGCTTCACCCTTAGCTAGCTACACACAAAAACTTCAAAAGTAGAATACTTTTGATACTCCACCAACTACACTTCTCCCACTTGTCAATTGCAAATTCCTTATTTGTGAAAAGAAAGCATAGGATAAAGTCTTAAGTTGACTATTGTGAAATCGTAAACCATCTTCAACTTTAAAAATTGTCTAATATATTTTTGTTTCGTTTTATATATATATTTATTATTTTTTAAAAATTACTAGTATATATGATATATAAGATAACTAAATAGAATCCTGCTTTCACTTTTGAGACTAATATTTATTATTTTTTTAAAATACAAAATATAGTTGATTTATTAAACATAAAATTTAAAGTATACGCCATATTTGATAACATTTGGCATTTTAGTTTCTTTGTTTTAATTTGTTGTTCATTTTTTAGGACTGTTTTTTTTAAAAAAAAAAATCCAAGACATGTTTTGGAGGAAAAATAGGTTTTAAAAACTTGCTATTGTTTTTGAAATTTGGTTAAGAAAACAAATGGTTGCTTAAAAAATTATGAGAAAACAAACACAATTTTCAAAAAAACAAATGCATATCAAATAAATCATCGATCAATGATTTGATTTATTATATCCTCTTAAACATCATAAACTTATTAGACACAAAATTAAAAGTTCAAAAATCTATTATAGAATACACATCTAAAGTTCAAGATTTTATTTTTTGAAATATAAAGTTCAAGCATTGACATGCGAAACTTAAAAAGTAATTTAAGAAGTAAAGATGAATAGAGCAACTTAGATTTGTTTAGAGAGATGAGTTATCCAATAAATTGTATTATTGAAAGGATGAAATTTTTTAGAGTTAATATCGTGGTGGCGACCATTAAATACCTATATTCATAAAAGATTATTCAATGAAATTACCACAATGTGATTAATAATTCTTACATTGTCGAATGAGGAAAAAAAAAGTGAAATACTTCAAACTTATTACACGTAGCGTGAAATAAAAGCTTGGTATTGATACGGGACAATGGCTGGCTAATATCTAATTATGTCGAGTGGATATTATTTTTGTAGACTACAATTTTAAAAATATTACTTCCGTTCATTATGAACTATGGGAACATTGTTTAAGAATGATATAGAGTGAAACACCATCAAAACGGACAAAAATTATAGTGGAAGTAAAAGAAATATGAAATGATCCATCTTCCACTGTTACATTATATAAAAAGCCTACCGAATGTTCCCTCATCACACCCCCACTTTCTGTGGTCAGTTTTCAATATATTATTTTGCTGCTGCTTTGTTCTTAGTTCACCGCTCTCTGCGTTGGATTCCCTCAATTATTTATATAAATATATATATCGGAGTTGTTTTCAAATATAGATAATGATAGACTTATCATCTATCACTGGCTATTAGTAATTGTCTATTAATGTCTATCACTGGTAGACAACGATATTTTGTTATATTTGTAAATATTTTCAACATACTTTTTTATTGTCACGTGTAACTTTTTATTGGTTGTAACAAGAGGCTACATGGTTCCACCTAAATTTTTCTATACATAATATTAGTGAGGTCCAACCCAATTGGCACATGTGATTCTAACTAATCGGCTCAACTTACAACACTTTATAGTAAAATTTAATTTGTGTAGTTTGTAACTTACTTTTAAAGGTGTAAAATTAGTATCATTTACTTTTGAGTTTTTTAATACGAAGTATTAATTATTATAATTTCCATGAGACAATAATGCAATTTATTTATGAATCTATCAACACAGGGAGAAGTTTATACTATTAAATTTGGTAAGTAAACGTTGACCTAAAACTAACAATGAAGGGTTAGTTTTAAGATTTACTTAGAGTAAGGGAAATTAAATTTAGACCATTGAAATTATAATGACTGAATTAAAAAAAATTTCTTAGTATAAGAATGTATATTTTAATCATTTTACCTTAGTTAAGTAGTGGTCAATTATAAAACCTTCTAATCGATTTCAACTCTAAAAATTAAGTTAGACACAAATTGTCTTGATATCAAATCTCTTAAATAATAATAATAATAATAATAAAATATTGGCTTAAGAATCAAACACTCTATAAGATAAGATGATTTTTTTTTTTTCTTTCGAGTATTCTTTGGTACATGCAACTAAAAAACACGAACAACAAAGGAGACCAATAAGCTCTCTTGACTAAACATGAAATAAAAAAACACACAATAGCACAAAAGGCTATAAAACTATCAATTTGTCATTTATAAACTGTTCAAAATAACTCAATAGTCAAATGTTAGATATCATCCCATAACTCTAGATGCACATCACATCATAGAGATGATAACAAAATGAGAAATATATCTCTATTGAGAAATAAAGAAAAATTACATCAAATTTATTAAACAAAAATAAGAATAACAATTTGATATCTTCAACAGTTATTTTTCATAATTGAAAGATAATAAGCATAAACAGTAGATCTATACAATTATACAAATTTATAGTTTACCTTATTTACTGTTTATGCATCATGCATCCCTCTTAATTATATATATATATATATATAAACAAAAATTTGTCATGTGACAAACATTGATGGGAGATAGCTGGGTGAGCCAAGTATTTTCCAATATTTTATAATTTAGTGAATATATATAAGATTGGAGTCCATATTGATATATAAAACATACCATTTCAATCCTATCTCGATTAGCCTCTATGCTTAGACCATGGATGATATGATAGGATATGGGGGCGGAATGATTTGACTAAATTTAATATGAAATGTAGCCCATCACACACAGATCACCAAGTTGAAGGCCTCAAGCTAAAGGCGTCGACTTTGAATTGATAGTTTAGAAGGGAACCCATAGTGGAAGGGTCAACTTTTTAAATGTTTTCTTACAAACCTTTGGTTTGTGACTTCTAATTTGGGTTTTCGTGTCTATGGGGGGAGCCTTTAAATGGAAACGTTTTGACTTACTCTCAGTTAATTCTATTTATAGGCATTATAAAATCCATTAATTAATTACTTATTCAATTTATAATTTACGTTCGGTACAAGGTGAGTTCTACTAAATTAAGTTTTTGGAACTCTTTTTCTATTTTTTTTCAAAAAAAGCAAACGTTTGAATTTTTGTTCAGAAAATTTTGATTCATAAACAGATTGTTACGAATTTCTTTGTCTTATTATGTAGACTTCAAAATTTAAGCTCAGTTTTGGAAGGTAAGAAAATAGTTTTTTTCCCTCTTAATTTTGCTTGTGGATTCAAATACTCTTCTTCAAAAAGATGACAACTATCGAAACAATTATTAGGAAAATAGCATATTTTTCAGAAACTAAATAGTTATCCAACTACTTCTTAAATTTATAGTTTATTATTTAGTATTTTTCGTGTTTTTTTAATTGGTTGTTTTCAAAGATAGAAAAATAAATCAAAATATTTATAAATATAACAAAATTTCACTATCTATTCATAATGATAGACACAAATAGTAGTCTATCACAAATAAACTATGATATTTTGCTACTACTTATAAATATCTTTATCAATTTTGTCATTTAAAATATTTTTTTTTAATTAAGTACATTATAATATTTATAAAAAAAAAACATTCAAACAAGAACTTATCAAATGACCAAGTTTATATCCATTTTCAAGTTTAAATTAAGGTTGCATCACTTATTTAAATTTGGGATAGTATAAGGTAAAAAAAAACGATACAATTTGACAAGTTTGGGGTTAAAAAAAATTCCTCCTTAAATTTAATCATTTAAGTTATTTTTTCCTTCAACAAAACCTAAAAAACAAACACAAACATTTAACTTGCAAATATTTAATTATCTTACTTATCTAAACACATACATTAATTTCTGAGTTAAATATTTAACTCTCCTATATTTAATATTCATATACACGCATTAAATAATATCTACAATTCAAAATTAAACTACATGTAGATACCCTAATCTTCCTTCTAAATTTTTATCAAATTAAATACAGGTTGGAAAAACCTCCCACTTCTACGGCTGTAATAAGCAGAAAAATAACTAAAAAATTAAAAAAATAATAATAATAATAATTGAGAACACAATAATTTACATGAAAAACTCCCAATTCGGAGAAAAACCATGGATCATAAAAAATCAACTATGTGAAAAATTGCTACGGTCACACAAAATAATTCTCTATTCCAACCCCAATTATAAGAGCACTCTTTCAAAAGAAAATTTGACTACTCGCACATTTTCTCCAATCTCATACTAGAGAATACAAAAGAAGTTTAATTAGAGTAAGTAAACTAAGCCTAGAGCATTTCTAATTGGGTCAACTTGAAACTAGAGGTATAAGGTCCTTTTATAAGTTTGGAGTTAATCTCATCTTTAAATTTAACTGAGGTGGGATTCTTCATTTTCAATATTTTTTCCAAAATCCCAACAATATAGCATGTAGCAAAACTTAAATGTAGGCTACAAAAAAAGTTAGACTTGGTCAACTTTAAACTAGACAAACATATATGTATATATATACACATTATTTTGGGTCAAAGTCAAGCATCCTCTAAACATTATCTTAATAAGATGGCGAAGGGAATGCTTTGAAAGAGGGGGAGCATATTAGGGTCATGATTTTCGTGTATCAATTTCTCGAACATTTGTCCTTGTTCACATGCCCTCTTTTATTTTATTCTTTGCTTATTTTCAAATTTAACAAATTCCTTAAACTCAATTATGAGAAGTTATCAATTCAAACTAGAACCTGAAATTCATGGAGTTGGTTTGAATATTATAGTTTTCTTTTAATATTATAAAAGAAAACCAAATATGAAACAAAACAAAATATAAATTAAATTAACTACAAGATAATTATTATCAAACGTATTTCTGACTTCTATACCCTTTAATGAACATTGAGAACAAGAAACAAAAGATTATCAATTATGTTTATACTTTTCTTCCTTAAAAAAATAAGAAATGAAAATTGTAAACAAATACATTTGTATACAAAATTTTCAATGACTTGAACTTATAGAGAACTGTGTTTGATTTAAACATCTAATCCGAAAAAGGAAAAAAAAAATAATAATAATAATAATGTAGTGATCAAATCATGGTTGGCTTCTGTTTTTATATCCTAGAGGGAAAACTAAAGGATCAACATTATAGATATATAATATAATGAACCCTTGCATAAATATCACATATATCGACTAATAAATAATTAAAAAATCAAATTCATTGTCCATTATTGAAAAACTAAAATTTATAAAATGGATTAATAAGTGAATTTGATCAAGTTAATAGTTCTACGTCTCGAGTGTCAAACGTACTCACAAAATAAGATCTCACATTAATATAGTAGTAAGTCTAACACCTTTTGAGGTTTATAAATTAGTTTTGAGTTAGAGCGTAATAATACATAGAGTTCATGTATTTTTAATGAGAACTTATTCCTTTGGAATCCTGGAAAGGGACTTGCCTACTTTAGAATCTAGTGTAGTTAGTTTTGAGAGCTCTCTTTCCACATTAGCATGTTTGGCTCAAGGAATAGGAGTTGTCAACTTCGCTCTCATTTGATTCATATTGATTTGTAGCTCACAATTAAAAAATATTAATCTTATGACTTATTAATTTATGGGTTATCATGTATAGTAAAACGACAAAAAAATAAAAATAGTCTATCCCTGTCTATTAGTGATAGAGATGATAATAGTCTATCACTGTCTATTGTTAGTGATATAATATTAAATTTTCCTTCACCCACAAACTTAAGATTATGGGTCAATCGACGATTTAAAATGGTATCAAAGCGAGTGGTTTAGAGAAGTCTTGCGTTCGAGCTCCTACGTTGTTTGTTACCTCTCCAATTAAAATTGATTTTCACTTGTTTTCAATAATTTTGTCATTGAAAATAATTACCCTTAATTTGTTACTATTAACAACTCCACCTATTGTCCTAAATACCCTAATAATCGCCCCCAAGGCCTTTCATACCTTTAACGGCCTGCATCAGGCATTTGAAAACCACAAATATATATAAAATTTCTGACGGTAATAAAATATGGTGTTGATGTGATCACATAGTTGAATATATGCATAAATGTACGTAAGGCAGTGGAATATTGAGTATAGATAGCTGAAGACGAAACCCCCCAAAACATCCTTGATTACATTAAATTAAGTAATTAACACGCAAGAACAATCACTAATGAGAACTGAGATTATAACTATTATTGTTTGTTTTTTTAATAAATTAAAACTTCAAAGATTCCTATATATGCTTTTAATTTGTTGTATTCTCACTCTAAATATCTCACCCCTTTTCTTTCCAATTTTTTATTTTGTGGGTATGGAAAATTATTGAGAGGATGGGATGAGCCACCAACTCCCACATAATTTTTCCAAGAGCCTTATCCATTGCCTATGTAGGAAAAGAAAAAAATAAGTGAGAGAGAGATTGGAATTTGTTTGATGTTTCCCTATCAAAAAAATCTCAATGTTCTAAAATTTGGGTCATTCATTTCATTGGATAAATTAGTAATGACATCAAAAATTTATCTAGTTAATTTTTGTTGTAGGTGAATTTGGATCTGATGAAATAAGCCAAAAATTAGAAAAAGAAAATAAAAGATACAAACAATGTAAAGTGAACTTGATTCAAATAAGTCTAAATGTCAGCAAATCATTTATCCAATCAAATCTAATCTTATCTAGATAAGGAAAAATCCATCTCATCCAATCATAAAGTAAAAACTTAAACTCTATCTCATTCTCCCTAAAAATACATCATTATAACTCCATATGAGGTATATTGAACTAGACATAGATATTGATCCGGAATCTAGATCTAAAAACTTCTTCTCCTCCTTTCTATAATTTCATGTTTGATTTAAGCATCAGACCTCTTTTTCTTTGTTTTGCAGGGTCTCTATTCCCTAAATTATTAATTTACCATTGTTGTCATGTGGAGGTTAAATGCATTTGTTCGTATTGTAACCCTTGGGGCATTTATAACCTCTATTGAAATATGATTTCATCAAAAAAAAAAAAAAATTATGACCATCGTTATTAGTATTTCTATGATATTTTTTTTAATGTTTTATGAATATTTTAAAGGGTAATTGTATTGGGTACCACTTTTTGAGAAAATAATTGAGTGTATAGCAACATTTTTTAAAAAAAAATTGCAAATATAGCAAAATCTATCACTGATAGATTTCTATCAATGACATAGTCTATCATTGTTAGACTTTGAAAGCAAAATTTAAATTTTACTATATTTGCAAATTGTTTTACATTGTGTTATATATGCAAATACGACTCTGATTGTTATTGTCCCTATTTTTAAAAGATATCAAAGATGTCAATAGATCTTTGATATCGATGTCAAGAATTCTTCAATTTACAGATGTCGAAGAATATTTTGATCTTAATTCATGCATATTACTTGAATATCTCTCTCATTTGTTTTTCTTCTCTTTCTAGCTTTCTCTTTTTCTCATAACTTAATTTGCAAAACTCTTTTGTTGCTTCGTTTTTTGCTTAATATACAATTTGTTGGTATATGTTTCTTTGCAACTTGTGTTTGCTCCCAACTTGCTAAAAGTTGGGGTAATTTAATGTGTAAATCAATATCCAATGACCAAAGATACCACTTTTTTCCTCTTGTAACTTTCAATTATTATATATACACACTAATGATTTTAGATTGAAATGCACTTGCATAATACACATAGCATGATTTTTCTTCCATCATGATGAAATGGTTGAAGTTTATAGGGAAAAAAAATATAAGTTTCTTTTCTATTATTTTTTCTAATGCAATAATTGTTATTAGAAGGCATTTGATTGTTTTGACTGGGGTCAGTGGAGCCAAGGAGGTTGGGTATGATTGTTCCTTTAGCTTTCATTTTTGGATGGATAAGTTCATTTCAAAAATATTTTTAAATATGGCTTTTGGTAAAATTCATCAACACAATTCTCAACGATAGTATTTGATTTTGAACTTTTTGCGATATGAAGAGTGAATTGACATTTCAACACATTGTATTTTACAAAACATAAGAAATAAGCAACAAAATATCATTAATATAAGAAAAATTATTATAAATGAAAAAAATATATCAAATTATTTATAAATATAGAAAAAAATTCACTGTCTACCACTGCATTGATAGACCGCGATAAACTCTAGTTATAGAAGTCTATTATGGTCTATAGTAGATAGAAAATGAAATTTTTCTATTTTTGTCAATATTTTGGCTCATTTTGTAATATCTGAAAATAACATTATTTCAAATATACCCTTTATCAACATTATCTAGACCGATTAATTATCCTTTAATTATAACAATTATTTAAACTAGTAATTTTTAGTGACTTGGGATTAATATTTGACTTTCCTATAATTGTTCATATCAAATTGTCATGCATTCGTGGATATTACACCTTTACCATAGATATTTGACATTATAAAGATCTTATTGTTCAACCTTTTTTTTTTCCCAAAAAATTGTGCTAAATAAGCCATTTCTCATACTATATAAAATTTTCAGTTTTAACTTGGCTGAATTTTATAATTTTTTACAATTCTGCTCTTGATTTTGCACTTTGCCGCTCTATATTTACAATGTTATTATATTTTATTTTTTTCCATAATAAAGATTCTTCTAGGAAAATTATCATAAACAGAAAGAAAAAAAAAAAACTATTTTTAACTATAAAAAAATTTCACTATCTGCACTATCGCGGTATATCGGTCAAGTAATAGAAGTCTATTGTAGTCTATCGTTATTAGACAATGAATTTTTTTTTTGGTTATTATTTAATAATTTTTTACAATAATTTCGATATTATATCATATTTTATCAAGGGGTCAAATACATGCTCCTTTTATAATTTTTAAAATAAAAGGTTAAAAAAAAAAATTCTAGAATCTCAAAACTCTAATTTTAACATTTATGTCAATATTTATTGTCCAAAAAAACTTGGCTTTTATTATTTTTATTGAAAATGAATCTCCTTATTTTCGAAAACTGAGACGTTTTTGTTACTTATATTCCATAAGTTTTATCACAAATTTTTCATTCTATTTGATTTAGAAAGTAAGATTTTTTTTTTTTAATATCAATCTTAAATAAGAAAAATACATATCTAAAAAGTGGTTATATATATATATATATATATATATATATTCTATTTTGTTGTAAAATTGAGGAGCAAAATGACAGAAAAACGGGAGCACGAAAATCGAGAAATTATAATATTAAAATAATTAAATAATTAAATAATATAAAAGTAATTAAAACAACTAAATAAAATAAACTTAAAATAAACTAAAATGAAGAAAATGGAATTTTATGAAATTTCTCAACACCAATCATTTTTCTTATTTTCTCTCCAATGTGTGTATCCATAAAAAGCCTCTATCTATAGGCAATTTGGCAAGTAGGTAGTGACATTTCATGGTCATAAAGTATGTGTCTTTAGTAGACACATGACATTTTGTCACTAAGCATATTTATATAATGGATATCTAATTTTCTTTAATATTTATAATATATTTCATTATGTAGAGTATTAAAATAGGGAAAGACTAAATCAATTTTAAGAATTTCCTTTTCCCTAATTTTCTCAATTTTTCTATTTATATCTCCATGTTCCCTTAGTTTTTCAAGTCTTTATACTATATCTCACTTTTTCCTAACCAATTTACTCGCACATCAATTAATCTCACAAAACAACTTGCCTCCTACAACATTGCTTCAATTGAATTTATGGAGAAAGTGTGTTAAAATTTAATTACATTGCAATTAGATATAATACAAATTTGAAATATTGAAAATACTGGGTAAGCAAATATGGTAGAAATCATGGTAATCTATAAAAACAAATGAATTTTATTGTGTGAATATTCCTATCTAAATTTTTTGTAATTAGATTAAAAAACAAACAATAAAAATTGGATAAAACAAATGAAATTGAAATCATATAATCTATAGAATCAGAGAGAAAGCGGACGTCTTGAGATTATTTACTTTTCCAATTACACACAAAATGTGACAAATACATATAAAATTAAATGAGTTACTAAAATTCCTAGAAAAGAATAAATAAACTAAAATGACAATGTTGGATGCATTAACTTTTAAAAATAAAAAAATTCTTGCAAGACTTAAATTTTTCTTAAAAAAGAAAAAAAAATTTAGAATGGACGATGGCTTCTTAAATCTCTACCACTCAAACAAAATAAGTAAAACCCTAAATCAAATCTCTTCAAAACTCACAAAAATGCAAAATACAAAATTAAATAAACTAACTAAAATAAAACATGATAAAGTAAATGAAAATGATTATTAAAACATAAATAGTGAGAAGACAAAATGAGTAAGAAAAAAAAGTAACAATTCCACGACTAATTATATAAAATTGGGGATCAATTGTAATACATAAAATATATAAATTTTATTGGAGTAAACAATCATATTTAAATCCATTGTAATTAGAAAAAAGTAAATAAATAAAATAAAGAGTTGAATAAAACAAATGAGATGGATAAGCTATAAAATAATGAGAGAGAAAGTGTATGGTTGGGTTGTTTCTTCTTCCTTATCTTTCATCGTTTTCGTGTTGGAATACGTTCTTCCTTGAGTCACTAAATTTTTTAGAAAAGAATAAATAAATTAAAATAGATGAGTTGTATACATTAATTTTTCAAAAAGGAAAAAAAATTCAAGAAATAACAAAAATAAATAAAGGAAGGAAGGGAGGGATAAACCAAAAATGTACACAAAAATATAAACAAACAAATATATGATATTGTAGCTAAAAGAACAAAATGAACAAACAAAACATATGATAGATGAAATGATAATTGCAAATCTTTAAAATAAATTCACAAAATTTGTATATCAAAATCAAAATATATCTAAAAAAAATTATAATATGTAGATAATGTCTCCTTGAATTTCTACAACTCAAACAACATAAATAAATTCCTAAATATCTCTCGAGAACTCAAAATTTAAATTAAACAAACAAACTTACTCGTATGAAACTTACTCGTATGAGAAAATTCTCAAATTAGTACTTTAGATCGAATAGAAACAATAATCAATCTCTTCCCCTAACTTCAATCTGTTTCAATTGAAACAGAAAATTTTATTTTTCTCAACTTTAATAGGAAGAAGGAGAGAGATTTACTTTCATATTATTCTTTTTTGCTTGAAGCTTCCTCGTGACCTTTTCCTTTTCTTGTTTATCCTTTAATCAATTTGTAATTAAAATCATAAGCATAAGAACTACAAGTCAAATTTGAAATTTAATTTGTTTCTCGAATCATAGGTTTATTGAGAAAGTTTTGGTTCATCTTCAGTTGGTGGAAAGTTTGTTCGTATTTTATTAAGCGATCCATCTCAATCTATGGTTAAGATTCCATGAAGTATGAGATGTTGGTTCAAGGGGTATTATATGGTTAAGATGCAATAGTTATCCACAGGTGTGAGAAGGTATGGAAGGACATTATAGGTATATAAATAAAAATGAGGGGCAAAATCAGAATGTAAAGATTCTCTCTATTTTACACTTTTTATATATATGGTATAGATTTCCATTGACATTTTCATAAAATTACAGTTTTTGTATTTATATTTTTATTTTTTCATATTGACATTTTAAATTTTGATTATAACTAATTAAGGTAGGCTATAGGTTGAAAAATGTATCATATATTCCATAGAGCTCGATTATTCGGTAACCAGGCTGTACAATAATAAGTTCCGGTAGCCATCCGAACCAATAATATGATCTAGAGAGTGATAGAGCTAAGACTTCTTGTGTTATTTACTTTTAAATTTATTTTCATTTTCTTTTATTGTTTAATTTAGTTGTACCAATGGAAAATTTAGTCAGTCAAGTCACGTGTATCATGACATTTTATGTAATATTAGTGAATCATGCATTTCTGATACATATGGGTTTTCTTTTCCCAAATATTTAAAATGCCGATGTCCAAATTTTTGGATTTTTTGTTAATTTTCATGAAAATATCCATGTCGACCAATGTTATTTTAAAAAGAAAAAAAAAGACTATTTAAATTAATAAATGCATATTTTTTCTAATGTTTTTTAAATATGTTAAAATATTTATTAGTTACATTATTTTGACATTTTATGTCATTTATGGCTTATTTTTTATATTTCATGAAATATTTTATAATATAACGAAAATATTGATTCATCTTATTATCAAATCATCATAAATGTAAAAATATCAATAAAAATATTGACTTGAGGTAAGAAACTTAATACTAATTTTAGCCAATTTATTTAGGAAAACACAATTTTGTTATTGTTATTATTATGTTCAAACATTATTTTAGTTTTTATACTTTATATTTTGTTTCAATTTAGTCTCTATTTTTTAGAGTCTAATTTTAGTATATATATATTCTCAATAAATCTCGGAGGTAGTACTTCAAAGTTAAAATTTTTAAATAATAATAATAATAATAATAATTTTCATGTAATAAAATACCCTATTGTAAATATATTTTTACAAGTTATAAAGGATGAGACAAAAATTGTTTAGCAAAATTCGACTCATAAACCGTAACCAACTTCATGAGTTAATTTTAAAATTTATTAAAATTACAGGACCTAATTAGTTAACTTTTGGTTTGGAGTTTTGAAGAATAGATGTGTATGGTTCTCTAATTTCTATTCCTCATATTTTTTAGAATAGTTTAAAAAGTACTAAAGTAATTTTTATTATTTTAAATGATTATATAACATTTTAAATTAGAAAAATAATTTTAGAGAGAATAGATCATTTATTTTAATTATTCAAAAACCAAATACACGTATTCTTCAAAACTTGACCAATGCAAAATAAATTCCCTACTCTTCAACCAAATTTTATTATGATTTGTCCAACAGGAAAACGCAATCTTGTTGTATATTTATCAACTTTGTTTTTAAATTTTAGGATATGATCCGAATTTCCATGTACCGCCGCATTTTTGTATTTCTTGGCATTTAAACTTGTAAACAAGCTTAGCGTCTACAACTCTTATAATCAACACAATACCACTTCTCTTTTATATTTGTTCCCTTTTTAAACTCACCTTTATCGTTAATTAATCATGGGTTTTGTCTGCATTAAGTGGCCGCTAACAACTTGCTAATTATATAAGCCTATTCTTTTTTTTACTTCAACCTTAAATTTCTTTTTAAAATTTTTTTAATATAGTTAAAGAATGTTATCGTCTATCGCGATCTATCTCAGATATATAATAAAATTTTACCATATTTGTAAATAGACGATAGCAGTTTATCGCGATCTATCGCAGATAAACTGTGTATTTTGTTATTGGTTGTAAATATTTTCAACAATTTTATCATTTAAGATAATTTTCCTATAATTAAAGAAAAATCGATATTCAGACTACAACTCAAAATCTGAAACAATATAAAAATATTAATTTATTAAATACACTAATACCATATCAGTTTTAGGAGTAATAAATATAGTCAAGTTTATTTTTAAGTGCAGTTTTTTTTTTTTTTAATAGTAGTTGAAAGGTGGATGTACTCCTCTCAAGACTAAATTTTAACTATTACTAAATCATAGGAATCAAATTTATAATTTATCTTATATCAATTTCATTAGCTTATAAACTTTTTATACAATTCTCCTTATCGCTCAAACGCCTTTTAAACATTAAAATAATTGAATTTATCAACCAAAGTAAAGTCATCGAATTAACTTTCTATTAGCTACCATTTGAGAAACTAAAATGTGAAACAAAAACTTAAAGAAACTAAATACAATTTAAGTCAAACAAACTTATATAGATTACAGTATTACACAACAAGATCGGGTCAAAGGCCAGCATGAAGAATTTACAATCAATTTTAGAAAGAAAAAAAGTTTACAAACAAGTTTATATTCTTATTTTTTTAAAATAGAATGAAAATAGTAAATGGCTGAGTAGCTTGCAAGTTTTTTTTCTTCTTTTTTAGGAATTGAAAATTGAGGTTGAGTTTTACACTTTTACTCGGTCAAATTAGATATAAATCATATGATTACGGTCTAATTAAGTCGAATTAACTTAATTAAAATCTTTTATTTTTATTTTATTTAGTTTCCTTTCTCAAGTTGATTGACCCGAACCGTGGGACCCATCCAAATCTGTCTCGACTCTTCCCCGCCGTTGCGGCGTCGCTAAGAGATATAAATTGAACGCACTCGATTCGTTTCGCCGTCACTTCATCCATTTGCTCTATCAACGATCCAATTCTCCCTTCGTTTCATCCTCCATTTTTGCACTCCTCTCATGGCGGTTTCTTTTTCAAGGTGAAGGCCACGACAAAGAACACTCTATTACATTCCGGAATGGTGTGCAATAAAAGGCGAAGAACTTCCACCAGCACCGGCGCCGGGATTTCTGATCTCTTCGACGCTTTGCCGGACGATCTAGTCGTCGTCGTCCTTAGCAAGCTTAGCGCCATCGCTTCTTCTCCTTCCGACCTCGTTAATGTCATGATAACGTAAGAATTTCCGTGTGATTCTCCTAATTTCTCGAGTTTTTTGTAATTTTCTGCTTGATGTTTATGTGATTTTTTTTTTCTTTTTTTTTGCGAATTATAGATGTAAAAGGTTCAATCGATTGGCTCTGCATCCGATTGTGTTATCGAAAGCTGGACCTAAAGCATTTGAAATCCAGACGAAAAACTGGTCTGAATCGACTCATCGATTTCTCAAATTGTGCGTTTCTGCTGGTAACGTGGAAGCCTGCTACACTCTCGGAATGGTCCGTGTAATTGATTGATTTTCCTTTCTGCAATTTCAAATGAGTTGATTTTGAATCTTAATTTTCGTTTTCTGTTTTCGTTTTTTTTTTCAGATCGAGTTTTATTGTTTAAAGAACAGAGGGAGTGGAGCTTCGTTAATGGCGAAAGCCGCGATTAAATCTCATCCGTTGGCGCTTTACTCGCTCGCCATCGTACAATTCAACGGTAGCGGTGGCTCAAAGAGCGACAAGAATCTCCGTGCCGGAGTTGCTCTGTGTGGACGAGCCGCTTATCTCGGCCATATTGACGCGCTTCGTGAACTAGGTCACTGCCTTCAAGACGGTTATGGCGTCCCTCAAAACGCATCCGAAGGACGTCGTCTCCTAATCGAAGCCAACGCGCGTGAACTCGCGTCCATAACAAACTCCTCCCTCCGCCGTCTCCACTGCTCCGGCGACCGCCCTTCCGCGACGGATTCCGACGGATCGCTTCTCAGTGACTTCGGCTGTAACTTTCCAGCGCCAGAGGCTCATCCGGCGAACCAGTTTTTAAGAGATTGGTTCGCATCGGGGCGTGGATGTATCGCTGAAGGACTGAGACTTTGCTCAAACAGTGGTTGTGGAAGGCCAGAGACGCGGCTACATGAATTCCGGCGATGCTCTGTTTGTGGTAATGTAAACTATTGTTCACGAGGATGCCAAGCTCTGGACTGGAAACTGCGGCATAAGACGGAATGTGCGCCGTTCGATCGGTGGCTAATCGAGGACGATGACCTGGAAGGCGACGACGACGGCGGCGTAAATAGAATAGAGCAGTTTGGAGACGGTGAGAATGTGGAATCTGAATAATATTTGATGATTAAAACAAAGCTTACTTCTGTTGATGAACATCAATTTATTTATCTTTTTAAAGTTCTATTTATTTTATTTTTTACCTTCTCGTCTTTTTAACATAGAGATTAGAGATGATAACATCTCGAGGTTTTTTGTATGTATAGCTACAGCTTTTTTTTTCTTTTCTTTTTTTTCTTTTCTTTTTTTTAAAGTAAGTTTCAATTTACTTTTTTTTTCTGTAAATAAATAATTTTATAATTTACTTATAGCCTTATCGTTATAAAATAGTGGTGTTCTGTAAATGGCTCAGTAACACAATTTAACCGTGTAGGATGAGAGATCAAACTTCTCGTTAGATGAAAGTTTATGTCAATTATATACATGTATATTTATTTTTATTTTATTTAATTTCATGAATTTCATTAGATGATTTAGTTCCCTTTTAATAACGCTCATATTTATGGCTTCTTATTTTGATAACTGTATTCGTTTCTAATTTCTAAAAAATTGGACCAAAATTGGAAAATAACAACAAGTAGTTTCTTTTTCTTTTTATTTAAATTTTACTATGCCCTCAAGTAATAGAAGCGCCCACAGAAAGTAACTTCCTTTGTCAATTATAGTTTGAATCTCACTTTATATATATATTTTTTTCTTTTGACATTTTCAATTTTCTTTTTAGAAATATGTTTTTTTATTACATTTTTTTTATTTTTTTTATTAATTTTTGTTATTTACAAAAATAATTCTTATCAAGTTTATATTTTATTTTAATTTTGAATTTTAAAATTCTTCTATATTTAGATTTATATATTATTTTAATTTTTAATATTTATATTAATTTTTTTATATTTCAAATTTCAAGGGTTCATTTTTCTTTTATATTTGTTTCCATCTTTTATATTTTATTTATTTTTTAATTAATTTTGTTATTTACAAAATAATTCTACCATATTTATATTTTATTTTAATTTTGAATTTTAAAATTATCTAATGTTTAGATTTATATATTATTTTAATTTTTAATATCTATGTTAATTTTTTTTATATTTCAAACTTCAACCCCAAGATGGGTACGTTTTTCTTTTATATTTGTTTCTATCTTTTATATTTTATTTATTTATTTATTTATTTATTTTTGCTATTTATAAAAATAATTTTACTATATTTATATTATATTTTAATTTTAAATTTTAAAATTTTTCAATATTTAGATTTATATATTATTTTAATTTTCACTATGTATATTAATTTTTTTTTTATTTCAACTTTTAAGTATTAAATTTTGCAATGTGTGTGTTATATATTATTTTAATTCTAATATTTTTAGTATATTTGAAATCGAGTAGAGTTTTACAATATATAAATTTTGTTTTCTAAAACATTCATTTAGCTTAACTTTAATATTTTACAACCACAACATTTACATAATTATATAATTAAGTTAGATTTGACTCAACATCATATAAAACAAATGACTCGAGTTAGAGATGACAACGGCAATCAAATTTGAGCAACATATGAAGGATATAATACAACTTTGTTATTATATTTAGTGTCATCAAGATTTTACTTCTATTTCATGACATAAACTTTTGATTATATATTTTTTTTCTGTTTAATGTATGACATATCTTCTTTTTATATATTATATTATTAAAAAAAACAAAAAGAAAAAACAAAGAAACAAGAAATAGTTATCAACAAATTTTTGTTTTTTTGTTTTTTTTCAAGAAATAGGAAACAAAAATAGTTATCAAAACATAGTCATGTTTTTTATTCTAAAAAAGAAGAAACATGGAACGAGAAACAAGAAACGTTATCAAACAGGCAATCTCCAAGTTCTAAAAACAAATTTTAGCACTTTGAAAAGGAAAAAAAAAATTCTTAATATAAATTGAAAATGTGTCATGAATCTTAATTCAGTTTATGAAAATAATTAAATAAAACTTTTACATATTAACATTTTACTTGTTGTAAGAATACAATTTTAGATAAATAATCGAGTAACCTGAACAAACCCAACCTAAATGTTTTATAATTTTGCTGGGCTAAGTTCATTATTTAGTAAATATTATTTGAGTTGAAGAAATTTACAACGCCAACAATTGATTGAATCTAAAAATTAATTCAACTAAATCAAAGAACTCTCAATAAAATATAAATTTAAAATGAGAATATTGAGAATTTTTTAGGTTAAAAACTTAAAACGCTTTTCATTACTCGAACTTTTGGTATGCTACAGGTTCCCCCTCCCCAATTTAATTTTCTATTTTACTTATCACAAAACGTAAATTCAAATGGGAATATTTATAATTTCGTAGAACAACACGTTTTTTCATTTAAGTATCATAAATATTCAACTCAAATACACAGTTTATTTTCCAAGAAGTTAGATAATTGAAATAATTATATGTTCGAAATTATAGATGTTTAGAACTACAGATGTTCGACATCCTCATTTTTTAAGAAATATGATAATACTTTGATAAATGTGTTTGCTTCATAGAATTTGTACTCAAGAATGTCTTAAATTATGAAAATGCCCTTGTTCACTAATTTATAATTAATTTAATATAAGTTTAACTTATATAATTGTTTGTTTTCTTGATGTGAATTCCTTTTAAAATTAATATCGTTTTATTATGGGCTCTTTTCGAATATTGTAAAAGGAACTAAAATATTTACAAATATAGCAAAATTTCACTGTCTATCTGCGATTAACCGTGATAGATCGCGATAGACTACTATCTGTGTCACGATTGACACAGATAGTAGTCTATTGCAATCTATCGTAGATAGAATGTGTATTTTGTTATTAGTTGTAAATATTTTCAACAGTTTTGTCATTTGAGATAATGTTCATTTTATTATTTTATTTATTATTTTTTCCAACAAAATAATATAGATTAATTTAAGAACTTCTATAAAATAAATATTAATATAAATTTAAATTTAAATATCTTTCTATCTAAAAAAATTAAAAAAAAAACTAAATAAAGTGAAGTATATAGTTGACCATATTTATTTTAGCTGTAAATCAAAATAAAGAATAGTGATATATATATATATATATATATATATATATATATATATATATATATATATATATATATATATATATATATATATATATGTGAAAAAAGAAGGGTTAAAAAAGTAAAAAGACAATGCCTCAACACGGAAATCCAGAAAATCAATGTTTTAGGAAGGCATTAAAACCTTTAAAGATGCCTTCCATAAGGGCATCCTAAGATACCCATTCCGAGATTCACTCTAAAAGAGATAATATATGTCAGTTACGAACAACTACGTTTGTTTTGACTAGAGTAGAGTAACACTTTTTTTCCTTCTACTTTTCACTTATTTTTACTTATGTTTATAATTTAATTTTTGAATAAGATAACACTAACTCTACTTGAAAACTAAAATAGTTAGTTCATGTGTCTATATATATATATAAATATAAAAATTAGTCTCTTTTAGTGGTTAACTTTTAAAATAAATTGATCTAAATTTTTATATATTTTTTTTTAACGTAAGTTATTGTTTTTATTTTACCAAATTTGATAAAAACAAATTAACAATAAGATTTTTTTTTTTCTAAAGTTTATAGATTAAATTTAGACATCAAAGCTATAGCAATAAAAACAAAATTTTTTATTTACATATCAAAGAGTTGTGTTTGTATTCGGAAAATGAACATGTTTTTGGGCGAGTTAAAAGGATGATTTATAAGATTGCGACTAAATTAAAAAATTTTAAAAATTATCCGGACAAAAAATGAAACCAAACGTAAATATCTTGACCTACTCTTAGAAACTTTAGGAAACAATATAAATTTAGAATTATAAGGGCAAAATTATTACATGACGTATTAAAAATCTTTTCACGGCCAAATCAAAGGCATTAGTCAAAATAAACAAGTTTAATCATTTTTATTTTTATTTTTTTTTGAAAGAAATCACAATGTAAGAGGATCAAGAGGTGCACAAGAACATCTCAACTAGGCTGATACTCCCCTAGCACCCTCATCACCCCCACATACTTATCCAAGCTTTTATATTTTCTACATGAATAGTTTAATGAACTATTATTTTACACAAATGTCGGATCAAATTTACCTTTTCAGCTTTTCTTACCATTAAGTTTTTCAAGAATATTTATAATAATATTAATGTCAAAAGAAGCACATAAGTGAAGTTTCTAGTAGTTATGAACTTTCCAAAATAGGTTTGTTTTCAAAACCTACACAAGCAAGGACAGTTTCACCAAAAATTTGAAAATTGTTACTCACATAAATGAAAGCAAGAATTGACAAAAAAAAGTTTCGAAGGAGAAGGCAATATATATTTGATATATACAACACTATATATTTGAATTTTCTAGAAACAAACTAGTGTATATTTGATAAGTGCATGAACAATCCAAATTGTGTAATATATCGTCTCATGTGCTAAACAATATGTGCAAATATATTTACATTTTCCAGTATATTACTAGTATATTTGACATATACTCGAGTTCTCAAAAGAGAGTAATTGATTTTGAGTTAGGAATATGAAAAAAAAAAAACTCAAATTAAGGAAATATTAACTAAAAATATCATGCATTAAATGAACATCAACCAAAATTGATAAATAACAATAACAAGTGATCAAAATTTAGAAAATAGTAGTCAATAAATAACGAATTAAATATTTTTAAATTTTATTAATGAGAGATAATGTAATCAATTATATTTCAAAATAAAATATTTATATAATTAATGCTTAATCTAAATATGAGATATTTTATATTTTAAAATATTACGAAATTGAAAGATGAAAGAAAATTTATTAAAATGTTAAGAATGTCTCAAAATATTATTGGAATCTAGTTATGAAATATAACTAAATTTGAAGACATTTGTGAAATATTAGTTATGTAGTAAACACTAATTTGGTTAATGTTTTTAATTTGAATAATTTTTTTTTAAGAAGTTAATGACATACCTTTTTATACCTTATCTTTTAATTTACTTTAATTTTTATATATAAGTTATATTTATGAGTTTGTTATAAGAAAACAACATATTAACTAATTAATCACATTAGGTAACATTAATGGTGTTTGACTCAATGTAGAAGAAACTTATTACTATTTTAAAAAATGGAATGTAATTTTTTTTTCTTGAGAAGAAAATGAGAGGTAAAGTTATATCCTAAACTTTTATAAATAAATATACATATCAATAATGAAAACGTTGGAAAAAGTATTTAAAATAGTTGGAGTTTTCAATATGAGCACACAACTGACATAACTTATACTACCAATTTTATGGCAAAAGTTCAATCTCACACCTTTAATGCCATTTCTTCCATTATTAAGTTATTATAACAACATTTTAATTCATTAATAAGTGTATATTAAAATTTAAGTACGTTAACATGTATTTTAAAATACCTAATTAATAAAATATGAGTTCTATGCTGATAGTTTCAGTGTTTTGGAAACATGAACATTAGACATTCTTGGCAAACATTACAAATTAGATTAATATTTTCTTATACTTTTTACAATAAAATAAAACTTTGTAACATACCTTCAAATTATTGTATTTCACGAATAAATATTAAAATCATACTTTAAAAGCACCAAGTTTAATTTGATCGATGATTCAAAGGTTTAAAATTGTAATCAAAACTATATTCCTTATCTAAATGAAAAAGATAATTACACAATAACTTTGTTAAGATAACATAGTTTTTAATAATGTATCAAAAGTTTAATGGAATGAGTATTTACTATCGTGCTAAAAGGTCCAAACAGAAACCTTTTTTCACTTTCTTCAATCTATTAATTTACCTGTTTAAAAAAATATATATTGTTTTAATTTTAAGTAGCTTACAAATTTTTTTTTTTTACTTATTTCGTATCTAAAATAATTATTTTAAATGATAAAACGTCGAAAATATTTTTAAATATACCAAAATGTCACGATTGGTTTGACGTAAATTTTAAATTTAAGCCCAATAAATTTTACTTTTAGATTTATGAAAGTTAATTCAAATTTCATAATAACAATAACTAATTAATATTTATAATATCATTCTTTGTTTTTTTTTTTTATTCTCCGGACAACAAAATTAAAATAAATAAACAAATAAAAAATCTTCTTTTACTTTTAAATTAAATAAATACTGGTACAATTTTAAACTATATGTACTTTTTTTTTTTCTATTAAAAGAACCTATAAATTTACTGTTAAACATATTTTTAAAACATTAAAATAAAACTTTAATTTTTTTTTTTTTTTATCTATATTAGTTAAGTTATACTTATTTTGAACTTTGATACTCAAATTTGCAACAAGATATTTAAAGATTTAATATCTCGTGTTTAATACATTTGAGATATGATATAAACTTAGATACCAAATATTTGCGTGTATTATTATCAAAAACCAAAAAAATCTACCACTTATATATCATTATTTGCACATACATCACATGTTAAAGTGTCGATCTAAAATTTATATATATATATTTTTTTAATAGTCTAAAACCATCGTCATCAAATTTAGTTTGTAACCGGAGTCACCACTTTCTAATTTTTTTTAATTCATAATTAGTCGATTCATGTATTCACTGTGACAATACATACGTTGATTAATAAAACACTATTAATTTAATTGTCTCAACCCACATCCATTGTGTCATTTTATTTTATTGGAAGTTACATCCCTCATATCTTTTGGAACTTAGAAAGTATATTCTTCAATGCTAGAAATTAGAAACTTTCCTATAGTTTAACTTTTTCAACCCATCATTTTTCAGAAATGTGAATAGATTAAATTAATGAGATTTTTTTTTCCATCATTTTTTCGATCTACGACAAAGTTTTCATTTTTCTAGGAATTTGAAACTCCAACTTTAAGCGAAGTAGTAAATGTTAATTACCATTTAATTGTACTTACATTAATCATTCTTTCTTTGTTAACTATATTGATTCCAAGGCAAGACCCAAGTCCACAAACGGGTCCAAGTCTAAAGAGAGGTACTAAAGCTTGGATAGAGGTTCATATGTTCCAATAGGAAAATCAAACCCTCAGATTTCGAGTCGACCAACCAAGCTCACAGGGTTTCACCAAAGAGGAAATGACTGAACCGAGCTCATCACTAGCACTTTGTAACCTCAAAGGCCACACCTATTCTAACATTGTTGATATTGCGCATACCCCCAAACATAAAACCCACAATTTCTAACTTTCTTTGTGTTTAACCACGCTAAATACTTTGTATACTAACTTAAGCATTAAGGTGTACTCGGCTTGACACCACATTGGTGCAAGTACTTTTACAAGTCAACTCCATTGACGTTTTTAAATTAGAGGAGTGGGCCGAAGGAGCTTAAGGCTTGTGCTAGTTTATTGTGCCAACAAATCCTACTGCTGAGTTTAACCATATCCTTGGAATTAATGTGTGAATGTGATTTTTCCTTTCTTAGAAAATGTGAACGATTTGTTGAAAGCTCGATCAACTCATTAACATTAACCAAAGGTTAGATTGAGTCTTATCGAAACCCCCGAAGAAAAAAAATCAGGTTTATTATTAGAAATAAAATTACGCGAGGGGGAGCCAAGTATTTGCAAATTGCAACAATTCTGGGCTTCGGCCCATATAAAAAAGGGCTGACTTTGGACAGGCCCAATACACTAATGGGTTTGGGTCAACACTTAATTTTGGGCTATTTGATTTGATCCAGATTGACCCAAAAAAAAAAAAAAAAAAAAGAATATTTGCAAATCTACCCTCAAAAAATAAATTTGCAAGCATGGTCAATGTTATTATAGTTTTTGTATGCCATCTTTTCCCCTTACGTTTCATCTATATTATATACTATTTCAATTGTACAACATTGATAGAAGTTTAAATAATTTTATGCAATTATTTTTTATCCCGTATACCGTTGTACTACCATTTTATAATATAAGCAATAAATATCTATATTAATATACTATATCAATTATAAATTAAATGTGCAAAGTTTTGTCGACGATTTATTTCAATTTTTTTAATTTATTTATTTGGATATGCCCTAAATTTGGTTATATTGTCAAGTGTTTAATTTGTAATTATTTAAAATCAAATTGCTATATATGCCACCTAACATTTTCTTTTTATGATATTTAACCTTTAAATATAATATTTTGGAGATCAATGTCTAAACAATAACATGACTAAAGTATAGAAAATGTTGACATCTAAACCAACAATAAATTAATAACCTGAAGAACATAACAACTTTAATAATGAAACATAATTAAATCACACATTAAAAAAATATATATATATATATATATATTTAAACTTTATTTATATCTATTTAAACTTTAAATCTTGTATCTAATAGATTTGTAAACTTTCAAATTTATATCCAATAAATACTTGATAAATTAAAATAATCAAATTAATTGATATATTATGTATAAATTATGATTTTATGTCCAATTGAACCCTAAATATTTAATTCTGTGGCTAATATATCTAATTGTAGGTTAAGATGTCATTTTAGACCACGTACTTTCAACGGTTCAATTTTAGTCTCTATACTTTTGTTGAATCTCAAATTGGGTCACTAGTGTTAGTTTGTCATCTATTAACATTTCCACTCTGACTTTTAGAAACATATTCACACGTTGTATTTTCTCACATGAAAATTATTATTATTATTTATCCTATTTTGACATTAAAAAAAATTAACTTCAAAGAACTAAATTTGAGATGTATTGAAAATATAATGACTAAAATTAGACATTTAAAATTACACGGACCAAATTAAACGAACTCCAAAGTAAAAAATCTAAATGGTATTTTAAACTTAAATTTTCTAGACTAAATTCACAATTTTAGATATCTAGAGATCAAATAGATTTGTCAAAATGAACTTAACTCAATGATAATTGGCGTGGTCTTTCTCCCTAGAGGTCATCGGTGGTTCAACATCTAATTCCCTCACTTGCTATATTAAAAAAAAAAAAAAAAAAAAAAATCAAAATGGGAAATTACGTATGAATTGACTTGAACATTCATGAATGTATATTAAATAAAATGTTAAAAATATCATTTTGGTTTATATACTTTGAAATTTGTTTGATTTTAGTTTTTATATTTTCAAATATCCAATTATAGTTTCTACACTTTCAATAAATACTAAGTCTAGTCCATACTCGTGAATTTTTACATTACTTTTTATTTATTTTTTAATTAACATTTTCACACTAAATTTTGAAAACAGTGTTTATTATTATAATTATATAAACAATTTCAATATAAAAAGTAAAATTAAAGAAATTGAAAATGAAAAATAGAAAATAGAAAATAGAAAATGATATTTTAAGGAGTAGAGTGGGAAAAGAGGAATGTGAATTGTGAAAGGCAAAAGAGTTTGGTTGGGAAAACGTGCGGCGGTTTCGAACCTGACGACAAGTGGTAACTTAAAATTATGCTTTCCAGTTCTCAATAAAATCCATAAATCTAATAACCTTTGTCCCATTCGTGTAAGTGGCGAACCACAAACAATTCGAAATCTCCCATTTCACAAAAATCAAATCAAATAAAATCCCAATTTTCTTTTTCTTTTCTTATTTATTTAAAAAAAAAAAAAATTGGAGATTGTGTGTTCGTTTTGTCTGCCTCGTGCTCCGTCAAATTGTTTGACTATTAAATATAATTGAAACTATTTGGATCTACAAAATTTCTTGTTACAATTAGAAAGAAAGCCTCCCAAGTTGGCACCTTCTTGTTTTTAAGCCTAATTAATACATTGATTTATATTTATACTTTTGTTTTCATTTATTATTAGCTCAATTTTTAGTCACTTTCTCTTTTAATCAATAGACACAGTTTTACCGCAGACAAAAACCTTTTTTTTTTTTTTTTTTCCCTTTCCTTTAGTTTCTAAGTTTTGAAAATGTTACATATTTAATCTTTTAAGTCTTGAACTTAAATTTTATTTAGTTTCTAAGTTTTAAAATGTCACAATTTTGCTCTTGAAGTTTAAATTTTTTTTCAATTTGGTATCTAAACTTCAACATTTATCCTTCTAAATCAAAGAGAATTAAATGAGTTGTGATTAATTAAGTTTCAATTCATAATCATTCAGTGAAAATCAAGGTCAAAAGTGTAAATTTTTAAAGCTAAAGATCAAATTGAAACAAAACTATAATATTAAAAGTAGAATTGTAACATTTTGAAATGTAAAGACTAAATTGAAATTAATATCAAAACTTAAGAATTAAAAAGGTAACATTTTGAAACATAGGGACCAAGTAGAAACCAACCCCAAAACCTATAAAAATTATTATCCGCAATTAACTATTATGGATTGGTTCAATAGTTAATAAGAATTAATAGAAATAATAAAAAGCTTAGAGAAAACAAGTTTAACCCATGGTCTACATACCTATGATGTAATATACTACGGGTTTTATTAAAAATTATATATAGTTAAGTTAAACCGGTGTTCTATTATAAATAGTTGCGGTATGTACAAACTAACTTTACTCACTTATTGGTGTGTGTGTGTGTGTGTATATATATATATATATTATTTATTTATTTATTTATTTATTTGAGTAAAATTGAGGATAGGAGGATTTGAATCATACATTTGTTGAGTTTTTAGCAAAATATTAGAGGTGCAGTTTGTCCCACATTGGAAAATTTGAAGAAAATGATGGACTCCCACCACTATAAAAAGAGTCAATGACTCTAGTTTCAAGTTGTCCCAATTAGAAATACTTTGAGCTTAGTGTGTAAACTCTAATTAAATTATGAGATTGGGAAAAAGGTGTGAGTAGTCAAAAGTTTTGTATTGAGATTGGGAAAGATAATTATTTTATGTGATTTTAACAATTTTTTACAAAGTAGATTTATTTTTGGTGAGTCATGGTTTTTCTCCAAGTTTAGAGTTCTCTACAAAATTTCTTATGTTCTCGATTTTTATTTGCTTTATTTTAATTTTTCAATATTTTTATGTTTTCTTTTCTTGCAGTGGGGGCAGAGATTTGTTTCAACAATATCTTGAGGTTGGGAACAAATTTATATTTCAATTGAAATATACTTAATTTGACAAATTAAACACGAAGATGAATTAGCAAACGGGAAGTTTGTTAATGCATTAAATGGAAAATCAAAAGTTTATTAGAATGTAGTTGGAAAAATTTAATTTAGTTTAATGAAGTTTAAGGAGCGTGCGGTGCGCCGAATGAATGACCAAATCAAAACGCGAATGGGACTCGGCGCCACACTGTCAAACCGCGGCAGACTTGCGTGGATGTTGGTTTCTTTGGTTGCTTGCTTGCTTCTAAGGTCAACAATTTGGATTTTTCCACACCCACTTTTTTCCTCCCCAATTGATTAATATATATATATATATATATTTTTGTAGTACTCATTTTACTAAGTCCAATTTAATTCTAAAAATAAAATTGTACGAAATCAAATTCAGTGAAAAAAAAACGTGGAATTAATATCTACAAATAGTCCACTTCCCATTTATGTTAGGTTTCTATTTATATGTAACTTTCAACTCTTCTAATCTAATTTGGGTCGGATACTTTTTTAGTTTTTTCAGTATAATAAATTTAGCAGTAGAGATTTAAAACTTCAAAATCAATAAATACTTTGATTCTTAGTAGTGGTGGATTTAGGAATATATTTTATTCAGAGAGTTTCACTTGTAAAAAATATTTACAAGCAACCAATCTGGATTCACACACATCGATTGGAGGTTAATACTTCTTTTTTTAGTACACAACAAATATAAATATGGTAGATCAAAACTTAGGACGTTTAGGGAGGAAGATGCCGATATTGCCATCAATGCCGTGATAATAATTTTTAGGACAAATATCAAGTTATACTCTAAACTTTGAGAGTTGTATCAATTTAAACTTTAAATTAGTAATTATATCAATTTAAACCATGAACTTTGGATTGTATTGATTTAAACTCCAAACTAATAATTATATCAATTGAAATCTTGAATTTTCATAAGTATTTCAACTTAAACTTTGCACTAATAATTATACCAATTAAACCCCTACGTTTTACAATTGTATCGAGATTAAATTGATATACTTATAAAAGTTCAGGTTATAAATTAATACAACTTCCAGATATTGGTATAAATTGATATTTGTCCTAACATTTATTTAAGAAAATACAATATTTTAGAATTGAGGGACGCTTGAGTTCTTGGATCATTGTTGGATTTGGTTATTGTTGTCGAGTCTTTTTTCTTCTTTTTTTTTTTGGCTTAGTTGTTGTTTTCACAATTGGATTAGCCATTTCCAATTTCTTACCACTCACGAAAATTTGAAATTCAAACCTCTAATATTTAGGATAAATGTAATATTTATACATTAACTAGTAGAGTTGGTTAGTAATATTTGGGTTTTTTTTTTTTTTTTTTTAATAAAATAATACTTTCACAACTTATTAATCTCTAATGTTCAAATAAAATTAAAATTTACTATTGAAATTACATACAAGTGTAAAAATTATTTTCGTTTGTTTTATAACATTACAAGTTGCCAATTGTAGTTCCATTTATAATTAAGAATGCTCCCAAATTTTGTAAATACTTAACAATCAATGAAGCCATAAAATCCCACAGATTGAAAAGAGACCATTCAATTCTTCAAATACAGTGTAAGAATTTTAACATCGATCGCTTGTATTACATTACTACATTAATTCATTTTTCTTTAATATTGACTAGTAAACAAACTTCGTTGAAAAAGATTATAAGTCAACAAAATATACTAATAATTAATACACAAGATTATTATTCTGGTGTTCTAAAATAATTTTTTAAATACCATTTTTTTTGCTGAAAATTTTAAATACCAACTTATGGTCGGTAGATTTTGGGGATTTCTGTTTAAACAAGAACATAATTTGCAAGCAATATCATCCAAGATAGAAGAATATAACAAAAAGTAGGTCAAGGAAGATTCAAGAACTAAAGTTCTACACGACAAAGCTTAATTTCAAATTAATATAATATTACTTTTAAAAAAAGACTTTTCAAATATCATGAGTCCAATTTTAAAAACTAAACACATAGGAAGTCTCAATTTGAGTTTTAGAGTTTTTTTTTTTTCTTCTTCTTCTTCTATGTGCATGATACGCAAGTTCGTGAGCTACAATATTGCAATTACGCTTAGCAAAAATAGAAGCCTTAAATAGCTTCACAATGATGTAAAGCATGCAAATAATCTACAAAATACTAAATCTCATTAGAATATCAAGATGAGTTCATCAAAAAGCCCTACAAAATCAAAGAATCAGTTTCAGCCCTTAGAGGGTAAATACCAAATTTCAAAGTCTTCAACTTTTTAAAATTCATGAACCTTTGTCATGAAATTAGAAAGTCATAGCCTTATAAGACACCATTCAAATAAATTCGTAAATAACAAAAAAACTACATGACAAACATTTATTAAACATAAAATTAAAAATGAATGATATATTAAAATGCAATGTTGAAAGTTAAAATACTAAACTTATAATTTAGGTTAAAAAACACTTTTGATCCATACAAACAATAATTTTATCTTTAAAATTTTGTTTGAGATGTTCTATATCTATATTCTCAATATTGCTAGAATTTTGTTCTTGAATTTAATTAGGACGAACAATTTAGTCTCGTAATTTAAAAATTATAACAATTTAGTCTCTATTATAAAAAATTTAGGATTTTTTACACACGTAAATTAATAAACCAATTAAAGACCAAGTTGTTAGAGGATTAAAATTGATACTTAATTTTGAAAAAAAAATCATCATAAGTATTGAATTATGACAAATTTTAAAATATAGAGACTAAATTGATACATTTTACGATTTAGAAATTAATTTGTTATAAACTTAAAAAATATAAAGAGCAAAAGCTATCTCTTTTAACCACAATTTAAATCCAAATAAATTATAAAAAAAAAAAACATAGGAAATAAAATGAAAATTTAGAGTCCATAACCGACTTAGTTTATCAATTACCATAGTAATTGTTTTAAATGACGAAACTGTTGAAAATATTTTCAAATATAACAAAATGTTATCATCTATTAATAATAGACTGCTATTATTTATTATTAGACATTAATACATGTCTGTTATTGTTCGTCACCGATAAACAATGACAATTTACTACATTTATAAAAAAATTTGCTTATTTTACTATATTAAAAAAAAAACGTCATTTTAATTTGATACCTAAAAGAAAAGAGAGGAGTAGAATGGAAAAGAAAAATGGGAGAATTTTATTTTATTTTACTTATATTTTGGTGGATTAATTCCACGAAAGTACGCGATTATTATATGTGGTAAGATGGGTCAAAATCGGGCGGCGTGGAACACCAAGACCAAGAAAAAGTGTCAGACCCGACCCCACGGTCGGTTCACGAAAGCGACCGAACCGGACCGAATCGCAAACGTGCCAAACCAACCGGCCTCAAAATTCCAATCTTGAAAGTCATCAGTCCACGCCAATCAAGCTCAAATTGTAATTTTCAAATCAATAAATAGAAGTTTTGCGGATAATTCACCGAATTAATTAACAGAAAAGAAAAAAAGAAAAAAAAAATATATATATATATATATAAAATTTAAATATCTTTTTAACAGTTGTTATTGTAGTCGTCAGGCAAAGAAGCCGGCTACTGTCTAGAGAATTTAAGTCGAAGTGGGACCCACCGGACCTTCTCAATCACCACATCACAAACATTTCCTATTTGTTCCTTCCAACAAAAAAGTCAGAAACAAGAAAATTAAATTAAATAAAAATTCATTTCCAAATAAATAAAAGAAAAAGAAAGATATTGCCTTTCACATTTCCAATGAAATTTTGTTTAACAACTCTCATAAATTCTTGACCCTTCATCTTTCATTTCTCCTCCTTTTCTCTGAAACCAAACCCTTTTATTTTTTATTTGTTTTTTGTTTTTTTGGTTTCTTCTTCCTTATTTTGGGGGTTTGAATCTTGTTTGGGAGTGCTTGATTAACGGAAGGTGTAAAGAATGGCGACGACGACCACCAGTATTGGCGGCGGGGGCGGCGGTGGTGGTGGGGAGGATAGAGTTATGGCTACCGCTCAGCAGATAGTCAATAGCCTTAATACTCCTAAGGAGGTTCGAGACGACATGCTTTTGATCTTCTCTAGTTTTGACAATCGTCTTTCTAATATCACCAGTTTGGTCAACAGTGGGGATTCGAAGAAGGAGGAGGATCGATTTGAAGCTGCTGAGAAGGTGATTCTTCGTTGGGATTCTGGTCATGGAGCTTCTCGGAACTCGATTAATTGGGAGGACTCGCCAGATGAGGCGGCTGAGTACTTAACGGCGGTCGATGATATTATTCAGTGGATCGACGACTTGTCAATTCGTTCGGATTCTGCTGAGATCGTCGACCGTGCTGAGAACGCGATCCAGATCGCTATGTCCAGGCTTGAGGATGAGTTTCGTCATTTGTTGATTCGAAGCACCGTCCCTCTCGATGCTGAGCATCTCTACGGTTCAATTCGTAAGGTTTCCCTCTCTTTCGCTTCACACGACAGCGAAAATTCCGATGAATTTGAGTCGTTTGCCGGTGCTGACCGTGGTTCGGGAATCTACCATGAGCGTGGTGTTAGTTTAGGCGATGATTTGCGGGTCGATTTGATTCATCCTGACGCTGTTGTTGATTTGAAAGAGATCGCCGACCGGATGATTCGGTCTGGATACGAGAAAGAGTGTGTTAATGTGTATACTGGTGTCCGACGCGATGCTTTAGATGAGTGCTTGGTGGTTCTTGGACTTGAGAAGCTAAGTATTGAGGATGTTCAGAAAATTGACTGGAAAATCTTGGACGAGAAGATGAAGAAATGGATCCAAGCTGTTAAGGTCAGTGTTCGAGTACTTTTGACTGGCGAGAAGCGACTGTGTGACTATATCTTTAGTGGTTCTGATGACTCTGAGGAAGTTTGCTTCAATGAGACTGCAAAAGGGTGCATCAGACAATTACTAAATTTTGCAGAAGCCATTGCTATAGGGGAAAGGTCAGTGGAGAAGCTATTTCGTATTCTAGATATGTATGAAGCTCTGGAGTACGTTTTCCCTGATTTGCAGGCTATGGTCAGTGATGAATTTGTGATTGAGGAGGCGCAAGGAGTACTTTCTAGGCTGGGAGAGGCCGCCAAAGGTACATTTGCTGAATTTGAGAATGCTGTTCGGAGTGAGACTTCTAAGAAAACAATGTTAAATGCTGAGATTCACCCGCTCACTCGTTATGTCATGAATTACTTAACATTGGTTGTGGTTTATAGTAAGACTCTGGATTCACTTTTAGAAGGCGACGATGAGGATTTGCATCATCTAGGGGGTGATGGTGCTGATAATTTGGAGTTAGAAACTATGTCTCCATTAGCTCGCCGTCTGTTTTCATTGATATCAACACTGGAGACCAATCTAGAGAGAAAATCCAAACTCTATGGTGATGATGCAATACAATATATATTTCTCATGAACAATATACAATATATTGTGCAGAAAGTGAAGGATTCTGAGCTTGGAAAGCTCTTGGGTGACCGCTGGGTTCGTAAACGCCGAGGCCAAGTTCGCATTTATGCAACGAACTATCTTAGGGCATCTTGGGGCAAACTATTGTCTTTCTTGAAGGAAGAAGGTACTGGTGGGAGCTCCAATAGTGCCCTGAAACTAGCTACTTTAAAGGAAAAATTCAAAAATTTCAATGCTGGCTTTGAGGAAATCTATAGAGTTCAGACAGGTTGGAAGGTTCCAGATGCTCAACTACGAGAAGAGCTCCGAATTTCAGTGTCCGCAAAAGCGCTACCTGCATATCGTGCCTTCTTGGGAAGACATGGAGGTCAGTTAGAGAATACAAGACATGCTGGGAGGTATATAAAGTACACATCCGATGACTTGGAAGCCTATTTATTGGATTTGTTTGAAGGATCACCTTGTGTTATACATCACTTAAGAAGAAAAATTAGTTCATAGAGAGATACTGAACCGACTCAATTGACAGGTATGACCCATTGAAGAGGTTGACCTGTTGAATGTAGTTTCTTGATATTTACTGCTCTTCATGGTGTTAATACAATGGGGTCAGAAATACTCATGTACATGTTTTATATTATAGGCTATAAGTTATGTATTTCTTGATTGTCATGGTTCGTGCATTTAATACCTGGATTCTTTTATGATGTCAAATACATTTTTGGATTTTATACTTTATGTACATGAAACTGCTACTCAATAATCATCACTATCTCTTTAGTAAAGACATTCTTATAAGCATATTGTATGGATAGCTGGAGGACAACCAAAACTATACTATAATCACTAATCTTCAATCCTTTCCAACATTCTCTGTAGCCTTTGAAAGACATATTATGTTCTTTAAAATCAAAACCAGCCTATCACTTACACCAGTCGAAGAAGTTTAACATCCCTAGTAGGTTATTACTGCAGGAGATAATTATGATGCTCCTGGTTGAATGTAAGTGCTTCTATGGCTAACTCTGAGGTTTGTCCCTCAAAGCTTTTACTCCTTGCCGATCTGGCTAATGTGTTTTGTCGTGCCTTTATTAGTTTTCCCTTGTGTCGTCTTTCGGTTTTCCGATAAGAGTTTTGCTGAAGTAGAGTTGCTGGAATTCTTGTATGATCATCGGTGTTGTGGTATTTTAGACACATGGAAGTACCTCAAAAACTTGCACGTTGTTATCACTAAAGATCATTTGTCTTTGTTATTGATTCTGTTGAATACTTTTTCTCTAATTTTCCGTTAGTTAGTGGCAAGGATAACAGATTTTCATTTGGTTTACTTAATTTAGTGCTTTAATGTACTGATATTGTGAGGACTGAAACTCTTGGTTGATCATACTATTTCCTCTGTTGGTTGGCAGCTTTGGTTTTTGACAAGTTTGGATGGGGAAACAATCAATTTTGAAGGTCTTGGCTTTTGGTTAGTTTTCCATATATTATTCTCTAGTTGAGACTTGAGAGAAACATCTTATTCAGCAGCTTATCTAAATGGGGGAGGTTCATATCCTTCCTATATTCATGGATGTTTTAGCCAATGAACCTTCGACACGTATTGTCGAGAGAAATGATGTCTATTCTTATGGCCTAAGAATGTAAATTAGCTTGAATTCTGATGTCTTGTAATGGTATGAAGATCCTATATGTGATTTGGCTTTGCCTTGCAAGACTCTTTAATTTGCCTTTTAAGCCATCAAACCACTTGCATCAAGGCTTAATCGAAGGTTAAGCTCGATTTTTCCACTATTTGATGGCTTAAAATTGTGCCTAATGTGAATGATGCACTGGCTAATCTCCTTGATAGGGTACTGTGGTTATGATTAATGGCTTTATTTGAGACTCTTCTTTTGTACTGAAAAAACAAACATATATATGAAGCTATTTTTATTTTCTTGGCTTTTTGAAGCATTAAAAAAATGAGTAACAAGTTAATGTCTTACTATCAAATCTAAATTTATGTTTATAATTGCCTTTCACCAATAAAAACGTGGTTCTAAGTGGATTATGTACTTGTTACTCTTGCTAATTGTTTAATTAGTATTTGGTCATGAGTAATAAATTAATAATTCACCGAAAGCATATATTTGTATGTTTATATATACAAATATATTAGAGAATAAAAATTAACACTTTTGAAGTTTAAGGTTAAAATTGCGAGTCTTAACAAGTTTCAGATGCCATATAATTAAAAGAAAATTGCAATTTAATAAAATTGAAAGTTTGTAATAAAAGATAATATAATTTGACAAGTTTACTTGTATGAATTCTATTATTCATGTTATACTATATAAACAATATACAAAATATCTCTAAATTTTTTAGTTTATTTCATTGACACCTAATCTCAAGAGATTCATTTTATCATATTATCATTTAACTTTCAAATTGTTTTAGAAAATATATTTTCATTAAAATAAAGAATCGAAATTAATGTGACAGTATAAAAAAAAACCTATGTTATTGTTTGAATTAATCCCCATTGATGTCTAAAATTAATGATACATTTCATTTTTCACACATTAGTGGTCGTGTTAATTTAAACTTTAGAAAAAGTAAAAAATGCAAATTACAAAAATTACCCCTAAAGAAGGGTGGTAGTTGCAATTTTAACCTTAAATTTTCAAATTTAAAATTGAGCCATGAAACTTAAATGAGTGTTAAAATTAGGTCAAATTTGACCTTCAAAGCTTAAACTTAAATAATTGTATAAATTGTAACACTTTAATAAGTTTGAGGGTCTATTACGGTCTATCGCCCCAATGATAGAAGTCTAAGTCTATTAGGATTTGTGGATAAATAGTAAAAAATTTTTATATTTGTAAATATGTTGACACATTTTGCTATATTTGAAAACAAACATAATTTTTATCATTTGTGGGTCTAATTTGTACAATTATTATAAGCTAATTTAGGAGTCTAATTTTTATAATGGGAAGTTCGGAGGTGTAATTACAGCTAAATAAAAAAATTTAAAAAAACTAAAATTTAATGTTGGGAACGCCAAAAAAAAAAGAAAAAAAGTTAGAAACAAAATCTTGAGGTCATTTTGTATGATTTAATCGATAA
Source organism: Citrullus mucosospermus (assembly GCA_030954485.1). Classification (NCBI taxonomy): domain Eukaryota; kingdom Viridiplantae; phylum Streptophyta; class Magnoliopsida; order Cucurbitales; family Cucurbitaceae; genus Citrullus; species Citrullus mucosospermus. Next base: position 3,868,613 of record CM062057.1, on the reverse strand, counting down.
TTTGATGGCGAAGTCATAGAAATGGGGAAATGAAGGAGAAAGAAGAAAACGGATTTGGGAATTAACAAATCGACAAGCAGGTGTTCTTCTTCTACTTGTAAATTTGTAATGTTAACAAAAATTTTCGTTAATTGGATTGATGAAAAATGCGACACAGGAAATCGCAATTCAGAGCAGCTTCTTAATCTGCAACAAGTGCAAGTAAAATGTCGAATCCAGTGGAACAAATCCAAGAAGGAGAAGACCCTAAGCCATGTGATGTAAACCCTAGCGACCAAGGCGATCAATCCCAAGAATGGGAAATCATGGCGCGGGCTTGGCTTTGCTCCTTCCCCGAGGCCAAAGCTGGGTCCATGGAAGAGGTTGAAGCTTGGATTGACTCCAATCATGCCTCTTTACCTGGAAACCTCAAATCAATGCCCCGCTCCGACCTTTGCCAGAGGCTGATTTCTATCCAAAATCTAATGAGACTTTCCACTCAGGTTACGCTACTTCACACTACTTACTTTCTCTTGCATTTATTATTGAAATATGTTGACTCCTTTACATCAGATCTTAGCCTTTTCATCTTGTTTAGAATTGTGGATTTTAGAGGGAGAGTGAATGTGTTTATGATGTAAAGCTTGAATCGTTATGGCTTTTGTTTCAGAGGTAGTTTGTCAGGCAATGCTCTATGTGGTTTAAGAGTTTTACTATCCAAGGCCTTTTGTTGATGGATAAATAACTTCTAGATTCAGGTTATTGATTAGGTTTAGACTTGAGAAGTAGAATGTAGTTGGATGAAACTTATGCTTTCAGTGGCTAAACTATTAAGGCACTGCAGTGTTTTTTCCTTCCATTGTTCTTCCTTTAGCCATTCAAGCTGTGGGGTTGGTACATTTTCTTGTTTATGAACCTTAAATAAAACTTATGATTTGAAATATAATATGTTCCTGGACAGGGAAAGGAAGAGATTCAGGGTGATCAAGGCGATCAGGGGGATCAGGGAGATCTTCCACACGCTCGATTTCAACGTACCGACCAGTGGATACCAGTTTATTCTTGGTTAGAGTCTCTACATCATGATGAGGTTGTCAAGTCTAAGGAAATATCTGATTGGTTGACTGAAAATCCCACCATCAGAGATCAGCTGTGTTCAAGACATTCTCGTTATCATTTGATGCACTATATCAAAAAGTGCCATTTGAAGATATTGAAAAGAAAGGAAAAGAAAAAGGTATCTAAATGAGTTTCTTTTGTCATATGAACTGTTGAGGATTCACTTCACTGATTGGAGGTTGTTTCAATTGACTTTCTAACTGCTTAAAAACATATTTACCCTTAGAAAGTCAATCTAAACAGGTCTTGAGTCAGCTTAAGTACTGCCTGAATTAAAAGATTCTACTGATGATACTGTCCTGTGTTCTTAAGTTCCACAAAACCTCATTGGCATTTTGTTTGCCATCATCTTATTTCCTCATCCGACCCGGCATATGTGAAGAAATATCATATACAAACTGATCAATTTGACTCTTGTGGTTTTCTTCTGTAATGAAGTTTTTTTGTTTCTTGTTCAGGGTTCGCAGCTGCCCGAAAAGTCTCCTTTAAAAGTTCATAAGGATGGTTTAATGAAACCAGCACTGCCTCCACGTAAACTTTTTTCTGCATACTACATTTTTTGTCAAAGACTTCTTATCATCTCACCTTTCTTATAAGTATACTTAAAAGTTTATATTCAGACTCAGTTTCTAAATGCCAAAATTGAAGGTTTCTTATTAAGAATACAATTAGAAAATGGTTTTTGCCCTAAAAAATTAGGCCATGCTTATCCGTACTCGAATTTTACCATTGTTATTGCAGGTGATTCGTTTAGTGATCTACCAAAAGACAGTGATATATATTTGGCAAAACGAAAGGAAGCCTTTCGAAAATATGAAATGTAAGTTTACAATGTGACTTTTTTTTCCTTTTTTTTTTGGTTAAACTACACATTGCTTTCAAAGAAATAAGGTGAGTTGTTTATAAATTTTGTTGAATCTTTCAGTTTAGTGGAGTTAGAGAAGTTGCTTGCCCCCAACTTTTCCAAGTCTCAAGGAGTCAAATAATTGGAGAAACTTTGGGGACTGCCATCACTCTTGAGTATGGGATATGGGTCCAATTCCAAGTTTGTAGTCATTGCCAGGTTTTTACCTTGTTCATTGCTGAATATTGTGGCCCCATTGCCTCGCTTTCTCACTCTAGAATAGAGTACCAGATCTGACAAATATATTAGAAATTTAAATTACCTAATATATTATATACCTCCATACCTTATCAGATATCGATATCCCTTCGATCATGTATGGGCGTGCCTCTAGGCTGTAGTCGTCATGACGAAGTTTAGATGATAATGTGGAGAATACTTTTTTATGATATCTGATATTTCACATCAATATTCATTCAATTGATAAGGTTTACATTTTGTTTAACGCGATAAAATATACCATCATTTCACAAAAGAATTGACGTTTGTAGACTATGTTATTTCTGTACTTATCAATTCATTAATGGTAAATAATATTGTCTTCCAAGTATGAGCATTACATACTTAAATATTGTTGGTGTTCAACATGACTCGAGAGCTCTTCACCAACAAACCTACAATCTGAATAAGCCAAGTACTCGTAAATGAGTTCGTACAAGTGTTCAATTATTATAAGTAATCAAGATTCACCTATTATTCAATTAATAAGTACTTATGTAGTAACGGGCAGATTGACTTACAAAATTGGCCTGGCTTTTCAAAATAAGATTTCAGAGTAACCCTTTCCTTTTTTTTTTTTTTTTTAGTTTTTATATTTCATTTTCTTCCTCTCAACTTGTGCTATTTTTCTCTAAATCTCTCTCCTCATATCTTCTTCCTTTATATCTCTCCTATTGTGTTCCTTTAAATCTCCCTTGTATTTTTGTTTTCGACAAGGGCAAGTTTTATGCTTCCGACAAAACAACAAACAAAGCAGAAGAAGCAAAGTTGTATCTTCCATTGGCAATGCTTAATGACAGACAATAACATTGAGAGTTTCTTGACGCCAAATGAACCAAGAGAAAAGGGTAAGAATGAAAAAGTGAACAATAATGAGAAAATGAGCTAGATTGAGATCGAGAACAACAAATAATTCTGTTTTGAAAAAGTTTAAAAAATCTGTTTTGAAAAAGTCAATCAAATTTCATTGTTCTAAAACGTTCTCTAAATATATAATTGATTGTTGTTATACATCAATCTCTCCAGTTAATTGAAGTATATGCATAAATATTACCAATGCATTCTTTTTATTATACTCCGTTGTTTCTTTTATTATATAATAGACATCAATTCACTCAATCTAAAATCATGATTATGGGTGTCATAAGTTTGAGTCCCCCACCCTGTATTGTTGAACTAGAAATTATAAGAGAGAAAAAATCCAACTTCAGATTCGCCCATAACAAATACGTAATTTAAAAAATTAATACAAACTAAGATTGTTACCCGTTATCACTAAGCATAAAAGATGTCGCGAGAAAAGAAAAAATGCATCTCTTGAACAGTGTCAATCAAGGTTGGACAGCCTCGAGAAGCTTTTCATACACCTGTCTAGCAGACAAATCCTCAACCTGAAATAATTTACAGAATGTTAAACTTAAAATACAACAACGTGCACTGACAACAAACAAGTACATCACTTAGAAATAGTCAGTTCTGAATATACTTATAATGTTATGAAGCATTACGAGGTGTGATCAACTCACCACAAGAAGCTTCGATTTGTTATTCCATCCCCGTTGGAGAGTCATTTGGCTAAGCCTCAGTCCCAATACCTGCTTTGAAGAAAATAGCTTTTAAGTAGATGAAGGGGCTGAGAGAGGACGCAAAATCATGCAGGTATTGAAGATCTAGAACCTAAAAAACACACACACATATATATAGCTAACAAGAATTAGAATGTACTTTTCCCATGAACTCCAAAAGCTCATTGTTGGCTTCTCCACGCGCTGCAGGCGCCGCAACAGCGACACGTACATCATCAGCATTTACTCCTGCAAAAAGAAAACATATCATTCTTTTTGTGTGTGTGTGTGTTTGTATAAGATAGAGTCTATAATAATCAAGAAAATAATATTATATGAGAATAGATAGTCATCAGTTGCAGCCTAAAAATTAGATGGATATTTAATTAGAATGTACACAAGTTAATCTCGGAATAAACTGACTGCTCCTAGAGTTCCCCCACCAAATTCCCACCTAAAGATGTTTATCTTGTACTTTTTAAAATCCCCCAGATCTATTAGGACTTGTTCTTCATGAGATTGTAATACATAATGGACTATGCTACAGCCTAAAGGATGTCTGGATGTGTATCACAATGATTAAATTATTAATAAGGCTTCATATACAGAAATCTCCCCAATCAAATAACAATTCGTTTTATTTTCTTCAATCAGTGACTGTACGCTAATGAGCTAGCCTTCAAAATAAAAATTGATCTTTAAAGCAAAATTCTACGATATTGTTTTATTTTAATATAGTTTCACACTCTTGAAGTTATACTTTATCTTACATACCAGAATTCGTCCTCTCTTGTTCTTCTTTGTTACACAACACAACAACAAAGATTAATCATCAAAGATTACGTGCATAAAGATAAATATGATAGTAATTATATATTTTATACTTGTGATTGCTGAGCGCTGTGCTCGATCTTCAACTTCTATGGCCACTTGGACAAGTCCTCCTTCAAGTTGAGATATACAAGGTGGCACAGGAGCATCCTAATATAGTTGTTATCTTGAATGAGAATTGATGTTGTTTACAAATCACAATAAGATATTGAAACACCTTTGTAAAGAAAATACTATACTTCGTATTGTTATTGTATGTGCACCAAGAATTAACTAAAGCTCAAAATACCAACCAAAGGTAAGAGCTGGTAAAACTTTCATTATTTTCATCTCAATGATTTTTATAATAGTATAATAGAAGCTGTATTCTATCAAAATAACAATAAGTTATTAGAAACAATTTCTGAAGAAGTGTCCATACTATATGATATGTTCATCAGGAGTCAATGAAAGCTCAACATACCAACAAACTGTTATTAATGGACTCTTAAAATGGTAATAAAATATTCAACATCATATACATCTTGCGCTAGAGAAAAATTACATATACATTTGAAAAGTTTTGGTCAGTCAACTCACGATCATTGTTATTCTGTATTTTTTTTCCCATTGCAAAGCATTACAAGATTCGTTATTTCTTCATATTGGAGATCTATTTCAAGAAGGAAACTCAGAATTACGCTCTTATTGTAGAAAAAGAAAAAGAAAAAGAAAAAGAAAAACAGAAATTCCCATTGGTAAAACAACAACAAAGTAATGCATTGAAGCCTGTTAGTCCAGATACAATACTTCAAAAAGCTACCACTGCACCCACCCAAATGTTACTATAGATGCTAGAGAAATTCTTTAAATTGGAATTGTTGTGAAGATGCTTACAGTGGAAAACAAACAATATGAGCAATATATTGAATAGCGGTTGTCATTATTATAATAGACTGGCTTACCTGTGGATTCGTTTCAGCAGCCACTGTACTAAGTGCACCATCAACAACATATATGAAAGAAGCAAATTCCAAATCTTCCTCTGAGCGATAACACACAAAGAGTCCACAGCCTATACAGTTCATGCGGTATTGCCTTTCAAGTTTCCCTTCACCCCTGAAAAACAATTATAAGCAGCACATGAGTTAGTTCTACAATTTTCCATATTTTCCCAAGTTTGATACAAACCATAAATTTTTCCTTTTATTTTATTTAAACACACACACACACACACAAAAGAGAAAAACAAATAAACCCACATCTAAACTCTATTTTGACAATGAGATCATCAAGGAGATGCATACGTGAAACTTTCCTCTTTCCAAATTATCAGTCTCATGCTTATTCTTCCTGTTTATGGTACCATACTTAAGAAGGGATAGGCAACTTGGCCAGATTATCTTTCCACATGCAGATGGTACAGAATGCACCTAAATTACTTGACTCGGGCTTAGTTTGACAATAAAACAGAGAGCCTACTCTAGATTACAACTATGTTGCATCCTTCAGATAGAATACATATTTTTCATCAGGTCAAGTTCCATGTAACTATTTAGGGAACATTTATATTTTAGTGGGCAGCATCTGAGAACAGAGCTAACCTTATGTTGAACATCAATTTGTTAATATAGTCAGAAATTTCATTTGGTTTCATCGTCTCATAAATATCAGTCTTAGTCTTAGACCATCTAAAGGACAGACATACAACCAATTCAAAAGTGAAACCCTGTATGTAACTCAAATCTTGACCCTCAACCATCCGCAATGCAAATTTATTCATATCCTGACTTGAAATACCCAAATACATATACACACACACATAGAGAGAGAAATCAAAGTTACCTTTTCAATAGAATTTTCCCTGCCTCATTGATATTTAACCTTGCAAGATGTTTCTTCTTGTCCAACACAAAAGCCTTGTCTGTCTTCCTTTTTGGCATTTTCTGCAATTGAGTATCTTATAGTATATATATTCAGTACGGTTAAATACCACGCGAAATGCTCATTTCTTGAAATAATAGCAAAATAATCCTGGTCATTAGTTCACACGAACTCAAATTTACGAATACTGTGCTTCAAGAAGAAGCAACTTGGTATGAAAATAGTACAAAGTGCACCTAAATTTTCTCATTTCCAGCTCAACTTTTCAAATAAAGCAGAACGATAACCTACTCTAGGTTACATTCCTCCTTCAAACAGAACGAACATTTTCATCGAATTGCATGAAGTTCGTATGCATAATTACCTTCCATATCATCTCTAGCTCTTAACATACATAACTTAGCATAAAGGTAGTACAAAGTGCACCTAAATTTCCTCATTCTCACCTCGACTTTTCAAATAAAGCAGAACGATAAACTACTCTAGGTTACATTCGTCCTTCAAGTAGAACGAACATTCTCATCAAATTGCATGGCGTTCATATACATAAATACCTTCCCTATCATCTCTAGCTGTTAATTCCACATTGAAGTAATGAATTGATTCTAATATGATTCTCAACAATCTTGTTAAGTTAAAATAAAGAGAGTCTAGAGTCCAGGCGAAGGAGTACCAGTGATTAAGACATGCGATCCACAATGCTTGCAGTAGTAAACGAAGAGATCAGAATCTGGTCCATCTGGTGCGGCATCCTCGCTCGAGTATGTATGCGTCGTTCTCTTCGGCATGGCTTCTTAGTGCTTCTTCTTCCTCCTCGTTTCTCCTTGCCCGGTCCTTGAGCAACAACTGCGAACCAGAGAATAAGAGAAAAGTTATCGTCCTTCTCGGGTAAGAATGAATTTCGTTTGACATTGACCACCCTTGAGACGAAGCCCAAAACTATGCCATCGTCGAGTGCACGTCCGTCTGTTTTGGTTTAGGCCCATTTTCAGATAAGGCCCATTATTTGTCTCTTCTGAACCCTCCATTTCATTAGGAAAAAAATATAGATAAAAAAATAAAAACAAAAGCCAAAATAAATGAGAGAAAGAGAAGCTATATTTGAATTGCAAAGGGTGTTTTGGTCACCAATTTTCGTTAGACTCAAAATTTGACCCACCAACTTTAAATATTGATAGAGTTGTTGGTTATTTTAATCAACAATTCAACTTTCTCTCTTCTTCCAATGTTTCCCATTATTTCACTCGTTGGCCATCGGCGACCAACTCCGACAAACACCTCTAGGGACAACTCCGATGAACATATACTAAAAAAAAACCAAACACTTTAAGTATATATATATTAAAAGAATATCAAATGATATGTTAAAATATAATATTAGTATTCTAATAGGTCTCGACCTCAATTTTACAACGGAAGGGTTCGAAAGATTCCCAATCTCTCCGTAGTCCTCAAAAGAGAGACAAATTACGAGATGATTGCTAAAAGATACCACCTACCAGCATAACATTAATTAAAACAAAACATACCAGACTCAAGACTCTTAGGATTCTCATGGGCCCACAAATATAACATTTTCCCTACCTTTCTAATTGACCGAAAACGCTTGGATTAATCGAAAATCGTTTTGAAAGAAAAGTCTTCATTTCAGTGCAAGTTCACACGGCCAAGAAGTAGTAAAAATGTTGGACAAACCATCTCACAAGGAAATGGTTTTTCAACAAAAATTCTTATAAACAACAAAATTTTCCTCAAAATTGCAACTTAGTAACCAAGTAACCAAAAAATTATTTTGATTGGTTTTGAAACAAAAATTAAAGGATGAAAATAACTCAAATTCAACTACGAAAAAAAATCTAATGCCTAGTTTTGAGAAGTTACAATCTAATATGCAAAATAAATCAACTCAACGCCCCAAACATATATTTCCTTGCCCAACTCAACTAAACTTGGCACTCCAAACACGTCTTTTTTAGAATGTTTAATTTTTTTTTTTTTTTTTTAAAAGTACTTGTTCAAATAAGTATATAGATCATAGGGAAAAATTTTACTTTTTTAGTCCCTAAATTTTAAAAAATATGAGCGTTTGGTTCCTAAGTTTTCAAAACATACATTTTTCGTCCCTAATTTTTTTTAATAGGTGTATTTGGTCCCCAAATTTTTAAAATATACCTTTTTAGTACTTTAGTTTTTAATAATAGGTTTAAAAGGTCATAAACTAATTTTTGTAATATATAAGTGTAGGAAATTTTAAATTACAAAATAAGTTTAAAAAATAATATTAGATAGAATAAATTGTTTTTTTAAAAACTTATTTTTCTAATTTAAAATAATAAGAATTTAGTGCAAGGAGCTTTTAAATCTATTTTTAAAAACTCAATGAGTAAAAAGCCAATCTTCCCTATATTACAACAAGAAGAAAGAGAGTAATAAAACCACCAAAAGACCTTAGAACTAGGGTGTTAGCTGATTGGGTTGAGTAGGATTGAAATCCTTTTTAAACTCAACCCAATTGCTCAAGTTGTAAATTTATTTAACCCAAATAATACTTATTAAATGAAAATCCCAACCTAACCCAACCATGAAACATTTGCATTAGGTTCGTTTGGTTCGGGTTACTTGGGTCATTTATTTAAATTTTTATTATAAATTGGCTCGTTTTGCTATATTTGAAAACAATTCAAAATTTTGTATATTTAATTATTTTCATATATTGAATTAAAATTAACTACCCAATTTCAATTTATATTATGAAATTTACTCTCCAAAGTGCTAAAAAATATATGGATATATAATTATATCATAAATAAATAAAAAAACATACTTTTTAAAATCAATAATAAGTTTGGGTTAGTTTGAGTTATTTTAAGTAAACCTATGAACCAACCCATCCCATAAAATTTTCATATATTTGAACCCAATCCAACCAAAACCACACGGGTTGGGTCAATTGGGTTTTTTTAACATCTTTACTTAGAACTTTTTTGAAGTTTAGGGGTATTATTGAAGCTCTTATAAATTCAAATATATTTATGAAATAAAATTTCCACTCAAAATTAACCATAAGAATATATATAATATATTTATGAAATAAAATTTCCATTCAAAATTAACCATAAGAATATATATATATATATATATATATATATATATATATATATATATATATCTTGTTTAAATGTAAAAGTACTGCCGGAACTTTTAAAAGTTTTAGTCATGTTCATCCTAAGTACAAAATTAAGAGGTATTTTTATTTTATTTTGATAATTATGTCGGGATAGTAAAGATGGCTATGTCTTTGCCGCAAAGGCTTTGTGCGGATTCAAGTTCAAACAACTTTCTTCCGACGGCTGCAGTGTAAAGACAATCTTCTAAGAATCTATCAGCCACTTATTCTAATTGGCGATGTTTTATTGTTCCTCATAACAGTGTCTTAAAAAATGTAGCCTATTTGCTTCCAAAAGAACAAAAAAAAAAAAAAAATGTAGCCTATTTTAACAACTATTTAGTTTGTTTCCTTTCTTAGTAGTTTCCACTTTTCTAAAAAAAAAAAACATTTAAAATTTTAGTCATAAATTAAAAAAAAATATATATATATATATACTCAAAGAAACTTAACTTAAGTGTTTTAAAACATTTGAAACGGACACATTATAATTCATTAAACTTATATAGTCACATATTTTCATATTATATTAAGTAATAATCTAATGACATGGATCATTAAGCCATTCAGTAAGGGTACTAGTTATTTGGCCATCTTTCATTCTCACTTCCTCAAATAATCAATAAGTTCATAACCTAAGTGTATCACGAGAGCTCATTAAAATAAAATGACGAAATATCAAAAATAAATATGAATTCATAGCAAATGTAATTGGAAACAAAAGCATACCAACTAGTAGACAAATCAAGTATGAAAAGTAAAAACAAGAAACAACCATACAGTCTTGAACAAATAGCAAAATTTAGTCATGTGTAGACTTTGCCTTGTCTTTGGAATAACCTGTTCTTGGACTTGCAAAAAGTTTAATCTTTGCACCAAATAACAAACTATTGTAAAAAATTATGGTGGATTCAAAATTTGGTGAAAAAGTTTTCAAATAGCTCAAGGGTGTTGTTTGAATCACTCTATAACTGAAACAAAAGTGTTGTTTGTTTTTAAGCACATATAAAATCAATCCAAACAAACCCTTAATTGAAGCCTCATTCCATCACACATTGAAATGAAAATTCGTATCTACCAACTAGCTTATGTGTAACAAAATAAAATATGATACTTACTAGATTTTGTTGAAGGCGACACTATCACAACTTTGGACATGCTCATTTGTTCCTCAATTAGATTGTCTAACAGACGTAAGGTTGTCAACAATTGTGAGCATTATAAGGCAAAGTCTACTCTTAAATAACAAAAGGTCAAAACACATCCAGGTAAGATATAACAATCAATTATGTTGCACACTGCACAATACTTGAACGGTAGATGAGTAAGAACACTTGGACAAGAAAATGTTTTACATAACTACTTTTCATTTTAAAAATTAAATCCTCAAAATTATATAAATGTTAAAATTATGTCAAATTGAATCTTCAAATTTACATAATTGTACAATTTGTAATATTTGTATAAGTTTAAGAGTTCAATTTTTATCTTCAAATTTCTACTATTATTGTAAATTTGAGGGTTCAATTTTAACACTTGTAAAATTTTTGGGTGATTTTTATAATTTTTTTTTAAAAAAAAAAAACTTGAATAAAATTTTCGATTCCATTTTTCCACTTGACAGTTAATAACTGATGTGTTGGAGAAATAAGCATGTAAAATCATGAAAACTTGAACCAATTAATCGATTAGAAAAATTCGAATGACGGTAAATTCATTTAATTATAGTGATAAAAAAAAAAAAAAAAGGACCATGAATAAAGTCAATACTTGTTGGATAATTATTTTTGAAATTTGTCTTAAAAAATATGAAAATTAAACATGTTTGATAATTCTGGTTGATTTTATATTTTACAAAGAGTTAAAAGAAATATTACTTTAGAGTTCATAATAGATCTTTGAAATATACATACAAAAATTAGAGGGGTAATAGTTTTAATACATGATATATGTTGTATGGGATATTAGTAAGATAAAAAGAATAAAAAATGAAATAGATAATATTGTAGATATTAATGGCAAAATCCAGACAAGGAAACTCGCTTGACCTTCATGTGTCTTTTATAGTAAATTTGTTGATTTTGAGATGAAAGACAACTTGCAATACATAAAGAGAAAAACATTGGTGTGGTGCTTGCCACAAAACCTTCGATGCTTAAGTCAATATTTAGAAAAGGGTAAGAGCAAGCACGAAGTAGGGAGAAAAACTTACATTCATCCTGCCCAAGGGGGCTTGGATCATAGTATAGGAGAAGAAAACATTTGGGGATAGAAAATGACTCGGAGGGCAACTTCGGCCTTTTGGCCCAATGCCTTTCCTTGCACTCCTTTTGTTTGTCATTGTTTCAATTTCTTAATAGCTTGTCTCCCTTAACTTGTGATTCTTGATCCAAGAGTGACAAAAAATAGTAGATATTCACCTTATACAATTGGCAAGTGCGTTTTAATTTATCTATACGTTTATGTTTTATAAGATATTTGGATTATAATGAAATATTTTATTTGTTTCTATTAGGAATTTATAATCAAAATTATTTTAAATGAAAAAATCATTATGAGATTTATCTATTTAAATGATGGTTTATTGAAGACGATTAATGAAATGGGAGGTGAAGATGTAGGTGAGACCGCTTGATCCTTGCCTTACCATAATAACACTTCTAAAATGAAGGCTCCCATACGAGGTACGTGATTTTAAATGTAGCTTTACTTGACACAAATTTTAGTATGAAATCTTTTAATATGTTAAACACTGCACTAGCGTACTTAGCCCTCCATCATTATTAAGTTGGAACAATGATTAACCATGATCCATGCATTTAGAGTTTTGAGAATAACTAAAAAAAGAAAAATACTTATCAAATTTGTATAAATTACATGATATAAATAACTATGTTATAGTAGAAAATTATATTAAATTTAAAATATTCTATCATAGTTGCTAATCTAAGCATACATTTCCTTAAATAAAAAAAATATATAAACACACATTAATGTAAGGATATTTTTACATCTCATCAACGGTACAAGTTCAAAACGTCATATGTGATATTCTTTAATTAAAAAAAATATTTTGTATTTAAATTTTAATTTTTGTGGAAGGAAGGAAGTATAGTCTACTTTTATTGTTTTGTTTATTATTATTAATATTATTAATGAAAGAATATTGTTTTGTTTGTTGTTAATAATAATTATGGTATTGTTAAAAAAAAAAAGAGAAGAAATAATTATGGTTATTAGTTTACTATTCAAACGTGCGGGCAAAAAGGAAAAGAAAAGGGGTGATAATTGAAATAAAAAGCGGAGGGGTATATTTTAAAATGGAAGGTTGATGAAATTTGTATTTACATGAAACTCCTTGCCAAGTAAGAGGTGCGTAACGATGCGGCGTATTTGAGCAAAAACACATTTATTACTACTAAAATACGCTACCAACTCATTCTACCAGAACGGACGCTAAAATGGACGGATTCAAATTGTACGCCGTAATAAATTGTTTTGAAGGTCTAATAACGGGGCATTGAATCTCCATGCAACCATTTTAACACCGGAATTTCTTTAAATTATAAAATACAAAATTGACATTTCTATAAAATTTTCTGATGTCCTCTATTTGGCATTAAACAGATAGGAAATCGAAGGGGAAGAAAAAAAGAAAAACAAAGGGGGGAAAAAAAAGAGAAGAGAACCCAGGAGAGAGTCATGGTTTCAACGAGAAGAAGTGGATCTCTCTCTGGTAGCAATAGCAAAAGATCTTCGTCCTCTGAGGATAAGCCATCGTCACCCAAGCGTCAAAAGGTTGTTGTGGATGAGTAGAATCTGAGTATTGTTTTGCCAGTATTGAGTTTATTGAAGCTTGTTGGGAGGTTTTGGTTCCTGATTTGTTAAGAGATTTTCGGTTTCAGGTGGAAAATGGGTGTGGCTCAGAGAAATCGATGCCGGCGGCGGAGAATTCTAAGGAATTATGCACCGCGCCGACTGTGGATCCCGGAGAGCATGGACCTGGCGGTGGTCCGATCGCTGGAGTTGACGTGGGAGAAGGTGTGAGCTCTTTGAAGGAGGATGCTGCACCAGCGGCCGTCGCTCTTACCACTCCTATCGCCGAGGGTAGGTGGTTCGTAGTCCCAAGTTTAATGGTCATAATTTGTAGTTTTAATTGATTAAAAAAAAAAAAAGGGAAAAAAAGGAAAAAGAATGTGGAGTAAAGGGTGACTTTCGGCGTCTGGGTTTGATTTGGTTTGTTTCAAATGTTGAAGGAACTTCGCTGGTAGGGGATAAGCCTAGGAGTTCATTTTCATCATGGAGTCACTATGCTGCGAAGCAGAATCCAAATTTTGAAACGACAACTCCTTGGTGTAGGCTTCTCTCACAGTTCGGTCAGGTAATTCAACGCTTATCCGCGAAATTGAAACATATCTTTGTTTTTTACATATCGGTTCTTACGAATTATAGATCCAAGTCGAATTAAGTTCCAACCCGTTCTTCAAATATGCTTGATACAGCTTCATTTCTTACTAAATTTATCCTTTTTAGTATTCTGTGGACTCCATCTATGGGATTTTGAGCTATGTTTTGAACGCAGAACTCCAATGTTGATATTTTCTCGTCAAATTTTACCATTGGTTCTAGTAGAGGTTGCAACTTTCCCTTGAAGGATCACACAATTAGTGGGACACTTTGCAAGATCAAGCACACTCAGGTAACCTCGAAATGCACCCATTTAAACATCCATTTAGCTTATAAAATATATAAACAAGCAGTTGATGTTAAACATACTTAACTAACTGTATGACATTGTTTCAATTAACTAAAATAGAGCGTTCTCAAGTGCTTTGGCATTTTCTTTGCTGTAACTCTTTTAGTATGTATTTATGAACTGTGAAGAATTGATTGGACTTTTACTCTGGGGTGGACAGCGTGATGGTAGTGCTGTGGCTGTGCTTGAAAGTACGGGAGGCAAGGGATCGGTGATGGTTAATGGGTTGACTGTCAAGAAGAGCACCAACTGTGTGCTAAATTCGGGTGACGAGGTGGTCTTTGGTGCTTTGGGGAATCATGCTTATGTATCCTTCAGTTATCAAATCCGTCATTCTTTATTTCTTTTTTCTTTTTTGTTTTATACATTTTTTATCTATTGCCATCCTCCATCTAATCAATTCCTGCCTATTACCTTTCAATGAATGTGACATTTTTCTTGATTTATACCAACATAGATATTTCAACAACTTATGAATGAGGTTTCAGTTAAAGGTCTAGATGTTCAGAGTGGTGTTGGAAAATTCTTGCAGCTCGGAAAGAGGACTGGCGATCCGTCTGCTGTGGCCGGGGCCTCGATCTTGGCATCTCTTTCAAGTCTCAGGCAGGATATTTCACGTTGGAAGCCTCCTTCTCAGACCAGCAGTAAAACACACCAAGGTGCTGAACTTCCTTCTAAATCTGTTGTTCATGATGCAATGGAACTTGAAATTGATGCTCTTGAAGGCAACTCAAATCCAGAAGTACGAAATGATAAAGCTGTAGACTCAAGCACAACTAACAGGAATCTTCATCCCGGCTCCAATCCAGATGCTGTCATAGAGGCAGGCAATGTAAAACTCTCTGGGGTGAATGATTTGATAGGGCCTTTGTTCAGGATGTTAGCTCAGTCAACTAGTTGTAAACTGAAATTGAGCAAAAGTATCTGTAAACAGGTAATGGAAGAAAGAAACCAGTGGATTGGAGAGTTGCAGCCAGCATCAACTTCGGGAATGTCTTTGCGGTGTGCAGCCTTTAAAGAAGATGTTCTTGCAGGGATTGTTGATGGAAGGGACTTAGAAGTTTCATTTGACAACTTTCCATACTATTTGAGGTACACATCCCATCAATACATGTTTTGTCTTCATACGTGGTTTTAATTGTTGTGTGACTAAGTTACCATTTTACGTCAACTTTCAACATTTTTAATATTATAAAATGTGTCCAGAATGTCCACTACATCTACATGTTTGGACGCATCTTCCTCTCATTTATTTATTTATTTCCCCCCCTCCCTTTTGAGGCTCCATAGACACATGCATGAGTGTCACTATTGGTGGTGTGTATACCATTGTTTGGTCAAAATAGCGGGATGTGCTTCATTGCTGAGTACCCTACATCATAATGAAGTGTCTTGTAAATTCGGGGGACAAACTAGGTGATTTGCAAACTGTGTGAATTATGTTTTGTTGCTTGTCCTTGGGATAACTGAGAGGGACTGCCACCATACTCAGGAGTTAGGCCTAACATTTTTGGGTTGAAAACTACTCAAACCCCCTACTTTGCAATGTCATCTTACAACTCTCACAAATTTGCCTAACGTATTTAAGCTTGTGAATCAGACCATAATTCAAAATAATAAAAGTTGGATCATGGTTTTTCCGAGGTTCTGTTGATATGAAAAAGTAGTAATACAAGAGGCACCCTGTTGAGCTTGGGATAATGGTGCTCATCAACAGTAAAAATATGCGATGCATTATTGAACTTTCATCTGCAACTAAACCACCAACTGGTATAAATGTTTTACATATTGAACTAAACGAAGATTCTGATGGACATTTACTGAACTAAACTAATCCCGACTGACTTTCTAACATCTTCATATGCACTCTGTACGAAATTTTGATGACTTTGTTTGCTTCATGCAGTGAGAATACGAAGAATGTGCTTATTGCTGCTTCTTTCATACACTTGAAGCATAAAGAACATTCAAAGTATACCTCAGAATTAAATACGGTGAATCCACGAATTCTACTTTCTGGTCCCGCTGGTTAGTCTCGCTCTTTCTCTCCCTTTTGGTAGTAAAGGTTAGAAAATTCATTGTCGACATTCCTAACAATACTTAAATTCCATTTATTTGGGAAATGTTGCTGCAGGTTCAGAGATATATCAAGAGATGCTAGCAAAGGCACTTGCCAACTACTATGGTGCTAAGCTACTCATATTTGATAGCCATTCATTTTTGGGCGTAAGATTGATATCACTTTTTTGGTTTCAATAGCATAGTCAAGCTTTCTCTGAATGTTCATTTCACTATTTGATGGCTTTCTTGTGCTTCGTATTCAACATTATGACTGTAATCTTATTCTGTGAAGCAGATATCATCCTTCGACCTTCATTCATTCTTTATTTTTTTTCCTTTGGAACTTCACTTTGCTAGAGGTGTTGAGGACTTGCTCCAATGTGTTGCAGGGTTTATCATCAAAGGAAGCAGAGCTGTTGAAGGATGGAATAAATGCAGCAAAGTCTTGTAGCTGTTCTAAACAGAGTATGGCATCTACTGAGACCACCAAGAACACAGATCAAGTGACTGGTGAAGAAGATACTCCAAGCTCTTCAAATGCTACTTTATTCACCCCTGATTCCCAACCTAAGATGGAGATGGACTCAATACCATCATCCTCTGGGACAGCAAAGAATAACTTTTTAAAAATTGGTATAGGATTAATGCATCTACATTGAACTTCTTGTTCTTTTCTTTTTAGCATGTTGTAAAATTCCTTGATTTAGTCACCAGAAATTTAACCAAGTACGGAAATTTCAGGTGATAGAGTAAGATTTATAGGTTCAGCTTCTGGGGGGATATATCCTACAACATCTCCCTCAAGGTACAATACTTGTGTTCTCTGTTTTCGTTTGTTTGTATGTTTGTTTTTTGTGATTTGTGACTAATACTTGTCTACCTATAGTTTAACTTTTTCTTTGTTAGAAAATACTTTGTACTGCTGTTTCCTCGTTTTTGTTTCAATATTAACAAACATAGCTGTGTATATATGTGCATTTTGCAGAATGTTTTTAGTTGTTTGCTTTACTTAATATACCTACTGATGTGCTAATAGCCTCACTGTTTACTTTCCTAATTTATGGTTGAGAACTGAAAAGCGAGTTTTACATATGTGTTGACTACATTCTTACTTATATAGATGTGTCTAAACTTTCTTGTTACTTCACCTTTCATCCATAAACTTTCTTGTTACTTTAACTTTCATCCATCGAGGTTTTGTATGCACAATTATTTTAGAACAGTCTTACTGGATTGACATTAGTTCTCAACCTTGTCATGGAGATTGTGTCTACAACTTCTATTTTATGAGACTGTTGTTTGGGGAACTTCTGATGTGTCTTTTTTACCTCTCTTCTTCATGGATTTCATTTTTGCCCTGGGTTTAATGACACCTATATTTAGACCTTTGATTCTTCGAGTGTTCTCATGTAGATTGTTTTTGTCCTAGTTGAGTCCCAGCTTCGTCTTGTTTGTTTTTAGGTGATCTTGACAGTTAAAACTGCTAAGAAGATTAATCTTTTCCTTTGGCTGTTTTTAAAGAGATTTGTAAAAATAAAAGACAAATACAAAATATGTTTTATTTGTTCATCTTTATGAAAGTTTGGTTTCTTATTTAGAAAATTAAGAGGAAAGTTAAGATTGTTCAGTTCAGTTCTTCACCAAGTGGGCTTGGCTTAAATGGGATAGAAAGATCTTCCAAGGGATAGATAGGAATTCTACTGACTGTTGGGATTTGGGAAATTATTACTTATACTTCTCCTTGGTATATGAGTTGCATAACTTCTTATAGTTATGTGCTTCTATTTTAACCAACTGGCAATTTTCTAGAATCTTTTTGTTTGTTGGGGAAGATACCACTTTCACATTTAATGAACGTTGTTTAGTATGAAAAATGATATTTTCTTGGAGTCTGGGCATATTATGTGTTAAAGTATATATTTGGAATAGATGACACCCTGCCATTGTAGCGAGGGTATACAATGTTATAGTCTTTGATCCAGTTGCTATATCCTTTTCAATAGTCTAGGTAAATCTATCTGTGAACACTGTATAAGCATGGACATTGAATTTCCTATTAATCAAATATGACCTTAAACATACATAATTTTAGTTCGATATAATCTAACCTTGTTTATTTTTAATGCAAGTGTTACATAAGGCACTTTTTGACTTTTGCTTATATGCATGATGTACATCATACAAGACATAACAGCAATCATTTTTCTACTTGTTCCTTGAGTTGTACTTTTCTCTTCTTATCTTTGACCCGATGAGAATTTATTTGGTTGTTTTGGCATAAATGAATCTTTTTTCTTACTTTGCAGGGGCCCACCCAATGGAACTCGTGGAAAGGTTGTATTAACTTTTGACAACAACTCTTCGTCAAAAATTGGTGTTAAGTTTGATAAACTTATACCTGATGGAGTTGATCTTGGGGGATATTGTGAAGGAGGCTATGGATATTTCTGTAATGGTATTTTTTTCCTATCATGCAAATTCAATAAATTTGGTTGCATAAAAATCATGTCTTTTTCATATAATTTCCCAAATGTGCCTGTTGAAATGATTTAGTGAAATTTTACATTGTGTTTAATCAATGATACTAACCTTTGCCTTATTTTCGGGCTTGAATTATCTGTCAGGCTCTTTGTCCCTTTGTTAATGTTGTGTGAGGGTGAGGGAAAATGTTGTGTAATTGGTTTGGGGGACCCTGGCTTCAAAATAATATTCTGTAGTTTCAAATTTCAATAGTTCCTTCTATATTCCTTGTGCCTGACATATTACTTCAATCTCTTTTCTTTGAAATTTGTTTCCATAAGCTTTCTAATTGTTAATTTTATTTATTTATTTATTATTACTATTATAACAAAACTCAACGAATTAGCTTCTTCCTCTACCATCCATAGAGCCAATCATATTCCTTAGCTCGAGGATTATTGTGCTGTGTCTCCTGATCTTTCTAGTGTTTTTACTTGTAAGTCTCTGTCTAAACAACAGTTTTTTCTCAAGGGCACCTTTTCTTTTGTCCTTGGCCTTAATTGATCTATCATGTATAAGTGTGCCGTAAAAGAGTTATAGTATGTGCTACGTCTTTCTCTTTTACTTTCAAGGTGTTGTTTCAATTGAGGTAGATATTTACATTCCCATGGATTCTATTTGGAGTATTTGATTGTTAACCAAAGTATGAGTATTTGCATTATGATGGAGGAAGCTGCCTGGTCCCTTTGTCTGTTATCTTAATGAGAGCCGATTTGTTTATAAAACAACTATGCTAACCCTCAGTATTAGTCACGAGTAAGTTGTTTTGCGTGAATATCTATCCTACAAGTTCTATCTATAAGTTGTTTTGTTTAAACAATGTTTATGAAACCTATTTCAAAAAAGGTACTAAGTTACAGATGTTCCTCTTGGCTGAGAGTGACAAACATGTTTTTTTTCTCTCCTTAGCAACCGATCTTCGTTTGGAGAACTCTGGCGTGGAAGAATTGGATAAGATACTTATTGATATTTTATTTGAGGTAGAATTTCCGTGTTTAGACTTGTAGTTTTTATTATTTTATTTAGAATAATAAATTTCCTTTCTTGATAATTCTTGGTTTATTATCTCATTAGCCTTTCTAACTTGTCTAATCAGGCGGTATTTAGTGAAAGCCGAAATTCTCCTTTCATTTTGTTCATGAAAGATGCTGAGAAGTCACTTGTCGGAAATTTAGACTCCTATTCTACTTTTAAAATTAGACTGGAAAAGCTTCCTGACAATGTTATAGTAATTGGCTCTCATACTCATACTGACAACCGCAAAGAGAAGGTGATTCGTATCTAATGTTACTTTCATAGAGTTTGAGCTTAGTAATACGTTTAATTTTATTTGTTCAAATAGTTTGTTGAGACGTTATTAATTTTCCTGCGGTGATCTGTCCATTTCAAAATCTTTATCCAAAACTTATCCAACCCAAAAAAAAAAAAAAAAAAAAAATCCAAAAAGGAAAAAATGGCATCCATAATATAAAACTCTAATATCAGGCAATACATTTGAGAATGTGAATAATATGTGTGAAGATTTTCAGAACAGAACTTGACCTGCTTGGAATAACATTTTCTTTTGGACTCTGTACTCTGCTTAGAATCATTAAAATTGACAGAGGGAGAGATATTGGGCCGTTTTCCTATATTTGATAATGTTTGAAATTTGTAAATCTGAACTTGGTTTGATTATTCAGTTGTAGTTTTAATCCACAGTTCCATGAGTATTACCATGTCCTTGCTGCATCGTTTTTCTTCTTTTCATTGCAGTCGCATCCTGGTGGCCTGCTTTTCACGAAATTTGGCAGCAATCAAACTGCTCTTCTTGACTTGGCATTTCCGGTAATGATCAGTTATAGCCTAGTTGGTAACATATAACTGTTCTAGTCTTTGCTTTCTACTTTTCACGACTTTGATGCATTCTATTGAATGTTTCAAAGGTGTTTATTACTTGTTCATTGATGGAGAAGAGATGGTTTACAGAAATGTATCTGATAAGATCTCACATCATCCTTGATCTGTTGTTACTTCAGTCACTTTTATTCTAAAATGAGAGTTTTATATGTTATTTCTTGTATTGACTTTTGAATGCATGACTTTCGAGAGTGTCCTATGTTTGAGCATAGGAAGTATGATACAAAACTTGCTTGTCCCTGTCCGATATTGGTAAAATGAATTATCCATTTTGAGCAATAATAAGCTTTAGGGTTATTAACAGTAATCTTGTTAAAAATGTTCAGGATAATAAAATCTTGACTATGCTGCTTGTAACTGTCACTTTTAATTTTTTTTTTTTTTTTTTTGTGCACATATGCATGATGCTTTTGTATGTTCTTTTGGTTTTCACAGGATAGTTTTGGAAGACTACATGACAGAGGAAAGGAAGTTCCAAAAGCAACAAAACTTCTTACTAAACTGTTTCCCAATAAAGTTACAATCCATATGCCGCAGGTCTATGAGAAAGAACAACCTTGGTTTATCATATCTCTTTTTTGGAGATCAATTTTAAACTGTCCTTTTATAATGGCAGGATGAGGGCCTTCTTGTGTCATGGAAACACCAGTTAGAACGAGATGCTGAAACTCTCAAAATGAAGGGAAATCTGAATCAATTGCGCGTTGTAAGCATTTTCCTTTACTCATTAAATTTTGGACAAACAGATGTATTGGCCTTGTTGATGTAGTGCTTTAAGACTTTAATCTCATGGTCAACATTTTCAAAAGCAGGTTTTGAGTAGGAGTGGGATGGATTGTGAAGGTTTAGAGACATTATGCATCAAGGATCAAACACTTACGAACGAGAGTGAGTTGTGACCCAATTTTATGAAATCACACCAATTGCTGTTAACATCGTCTGATTTACTTTCTCATCTATTGCAGGTGCGGAGAAGGTAGTTGGATGGGCCTTAAGCCATCATTTAATGCAGAATCTAGAAGCCGATCCTGATTCTAGAGTTCTTTTGTCTAGTGAGAGGTTGTCTATGCTTTCTTCCTACTTCCCTTTTGGATGTACTTCTTTCTGCCACATCTGTTCATCTAATTGCAGATGTAATTCTGTTTTGCAATTTTTGCAGCATTCAATACGGGATAAGCATCTTACAGGCTATCCAGAATGAATCTAAGTGCTTGAAGAAGTCACTTAAGGTTTCTAAATTCTTGCTGTTGGCTCTCTTATTGATCAAAATTTATTTTTTTCCCATTTCATTTCATTTTTAAATCAAGTTTTTACAAAACTGTATTGGTTAACTATGTTAATACTTTCCATACACTTTTTGTAAACTTAGGATGTTGTCACGGAGAATGAATTTGAGAAAAGGCTTTTAGCAGACGTTATCCCACCCAGTGATATAGGAGTCACATTTGATGATATTGGAGCTCTTGAAAATGTGAAGGATACTCTAAAGGAGTTGGTGATGCTTCCTTTACAAAGGCCTGAACTTTTCTGCAAGGGGCAATTGACCAAGGTATAAATAATAATAAATATATCTTGCTTCATATAGTGTCTACTTCAGAAACCATCATGGGTTAGCCTAGGGGTAGAAAAGGAGACAGTCTCAATAAATGGCTAAGAGGTCATGGGTTCAATCCATGGTAGCCACCTACCTAAGATTTAATATCCTACGAGTTTCCTTGATACCCAAATGTTGTAGAGTCAGGCGGGTTGTCCCGTGAGATTAGTCGAAGTGCATGTGAGCTAGCCTGAACACTCACGGATATAAAAAATATGTCTACTTTGGAGAAATTAATAGATATCCAGCCATGAATCTTCTGCATCAAGTTCTTTTTTCCTTTACCATATGCATATATATATATATATTTTTTTTTTTAGCTGATAGCTCATTTCATTTCCTCTCCATTTTCAATGCAGTTTCTAAAACTTTTAACTGACTGTCAAGTTTGTAATTGTATTAGTATTAGTTAATTTTGAATGCTAATTTTTTTATTAACAGGGCAGGTAGCTAGAAATGAACTCTGAGGTGAGCTTTAGGGTTAGATGGGAGTTTGGCAACTTTCCTTTCTCTCTTGCTTGTAATACACCTCTAGTTAGTGTTTTGGTTCCTATAACGACCACCAAGAAAGAAATGGAGGGAGGCCCAGAGCCAGCTATTGTGGTGCTAACTTTTTTCATTACTGACTCCCACGTATTTTTTCTAATATATATTGTGAAAGTTCTTGGGATCTTTCCCATATACTTTTCATATTACCTAGCCGATATTCTTGAGAGAGAGTGAGTGGCATAATTAGGAACATCAGAAAAAGACAAGTCATGAACACTTTGGATCAAGAGTGTCTTGGTGACTGAAAATGTATGTTGTCCTGAATATCTAACCAAAGCAATCATCTTGAAACAAAATCTCTGTCCTACCAAGCATTTAACCAAAGATCCTTGACCCGCTCTTTGAAATCGAAACTGGGCCACTATTCTAGGTACTAATGCCACACAGGAAAGCTCCCCAAGGAAGAAATGAAGAAACAAATGTCCGTTAGAGGAAAATTTTCTTGAGTGCCAAGTTACTACAATGTTAATATTTATTTTGTTTTAGTTGGTTTAAATATCTGCTTGTTATTTTTGCACTTCAGAAATTGAATCTTTTTCTAACACCTGCCATATAGTTTGGTTGTGTAACGAAATCTTGTTGGGTGGAAGAATCTCACTAGCTGTTATTGTATGTGAAGCCATGCAAAGGTATTCTGTTATTTGGCCCACCTGGAACAGGTAAGACGATGCTTGCAAAAGCTGTTGCTACTGAAGCTGGTGCAAATTTTATCAACATTTCCATGTCAAGCATTACGTCAAAGGTTAACAGAAAAAACAATTACTATAGATTTCAACTTTCTCGCATACAGTTGTGGTTTACTACCCCATTGCTCTATGATTTACAAATTCTTTCTTTCTGCAGTGGTTCGGTGAGGGTGAGAAGTATGTAAAAGCTGTTTTCTCTCTAGCCAGTAAAATTGCCCCAAGTGTTGTATTTGTTGATGAAGTAAACCTCTCATCTCCCCTGTCTATCAGTCATTCCTAATGTTATGGGTTATTCACCATGAGTTTTCTTTTTCTAATTGATGGTACTCATAAGGTTGACAGCATGTTGGGTCGAAGAGAAAATCCAGGAGAACATGAGGCCATGCGGAAGATGAAAAATGAATTTATGGTGAACTGGGATGGTTTGCGAACAAAGGACACAGAAAGGGTGCTGGTTCTTGCAGCCACAAACAGACCTTTTGACCTTGATGAAGCTGTTATTCGAAGGCTTCCTCGTAGGTAAACAGTTACCTAAAAAGTGCTAATTCAGAGCATGCTGTCTGTTCATGTCCTGGGAGGAACACATGGTCTCCTTATAATCTTTTAATTTTATCGTGCTAGTACTGTTCATTAGTAGAAGACCCAAAGTTTGTTTCATCTGCAGGTTGATGGTGAATTTGCCAGATGCTCCAAACAGAGCAAAAATACTTAAAGTTATTTTGGCAAAAGAAGATTTGTCTCCAGAATTTGATTTTGATTCGGTTGCTAGTATGACAGATGGATACTCTGGGAGTGACCTTAAGGTGAATACTCTACTATTTCTGTCTTTTTTTGTTGATGTTTTGCCTCATGGAACTAACAAATTCCTTTTATAAATGATTTACAACAGAATCTTATTTATTTATTTATGTTCTATAACAGAATCTTTGTGTTGCTGCTGCTCACCGTCCAATTAAAGAGATATTGGAGAAGGAAAAAAAGGCAAGTTCTTTCATTATGAGTGAGCTAGTTGCCAAACGCTTGATTCCTTGTACATAGTTTAGTTTACTATTTGTCAAAGTCTTTCTTTGTCCTGCTGCACGAATTGTTTTCTGCGAGCTTGATTTCTAATACTCGATAACTTTGGATGAGGTGATCTATTTTAGTTTATATTGAATTAATGTTGAAGTGTTTCTCGGGCTGTTGCATGAATCTTTATTCTGAAGACGATCCCCTCTTGAACAAGCTCATCATATTTGGTTACTTGCTGTGGTTGTGTTGACAGGAGCGAGCTGCAGCTCTTGCAGATGGCAGGCCTGCTCCAGCCCTTAGTGGAAGTGAGGATATTCGGCCTCTAAATATGGATGACTTTAAATATGCTCATGAACGGGTAACAGGAGACCTCAAGGCTCAAATTTTATATATTCATCATCTCATCCCTTTTTTTTTTCTGGCTTGTCTCATATGTTGAAAAATTTACTAAACCAGGTATGTGCGAGTGTTTCGTCGGAGTCTGTAAACATGACAGAGCTGTTACAGTGGAACGAGCTCTACGGTGAAGGGGGTTCTAGGAGAAAGAAGGCTCTTAGTTACTTCATGTAAGCTGATAT
Source organism: Citrullus mucosospermus (assembly GCA_030954485.1). NCBI lineage: Eukaryota > Viridiplantae > Streptophyta > Magnoliopsida > Cucurbitales > Cucurbitaceae > Citrullus > Citrullus mucosospermus. Next base: position 3,843,313 of record CM062057.1, on the reverse strand, counting down.
TTGTACAAATCCTCGAGTCTCTCATTAATTTCCATGCTTCTCCAGACGCCAGTGCTCACTCAAATCTAATTTATCATGGGGTCTTTCTGGAAGCCAATTTCTCTAGTATTATGAAAGTATAGGTTTTTGTAACTTCTTTCCTTCTTTCTTTCTTTCTTTTTTTCTTTTTGTTTTTGTTTTTTCTTCTTCCTTTTTGAAAGTTAGTTCAGAATTATTGGTATAGGAATGGAGCGGACCATAGTTTTGGTCATCCGCGACTTGTGTTTTGTGCCATCAGTAAAAATGTATCCTAAATTTGGAACTTTATTTACTTGGAAGCAGAGGAAAAGAATCACCATGTTCTTACATTTTCCCTCTCATTCTTTGCTGGGTTGAACAATAACCTTTGGTAGAATATTGTACCCTGCAGATGGAGATAAAAGATCTTTTGAGCAAAACAAGTAACTTCTCATTCATCTATCTCATATTGTCACTGCTAATTTATGTTTCCTTGCCTAATAAATGAATATAACCAAGTTGGGCTTGCTCGCTTTCTTTTGGTCTTTGTGGGGTGAAGAGAAATGTGTGCCTATTTTTTCATGGATTTGGTTCTATCTACTTATTTTAATTGGTGTAAAACTAAGCACCTTTTTAAACATTATACTCTATTTTTTTTAGTTACCAATTAGCGATCTCTTTTATAATCACCTTTAGGTGGTTGGGATGTTTCTATGATTTCATTTATCGATAATTCATTTTAGTTTATTTAGAGTTCACTTTTAGATTTCAACTCAACTAAACTAGAACGATTACTTGTCCATACTCTTTCTGGATATCAATTTTCTTGTTTGAATGTCATATTTAATAGTAATCATACATCAAATACTAAGATTGCCAAAGTTACTCATTAAATTGAACTTAACAAAAATAACGCCACTCATCAATTAGAATAGTAATAAATTCTTGCTGATTTTCTTTTCCCCTTCTTTTGAAACCAATAAGATTCTATTGTATTGTTCTGAAAAATGAAATTGTGTTCGATTAAAAAAAAAAAAAAAAAGTGGATTAAGAATAACGTGATTCTCATCACTTGAGATTGGAAGTTCAAAATGAAATTGTGTGGGTTAACATAAGTGAAATCGTGTTGATACTCATTAATTAGGTTTAAAAATGTATGTATTGAGAATGATGTAGATTCTCTCAAAAGAAAGAAAGAAAGAAAGAAAGTACATAGGAGTATTTTTAAAAATAGAAAAACTGTTGAAAATAATTACAAATAGAATTTGTTATTTTGTGAAATGAGCATAACTCGGTGCCCATCATTTAAGGTTGGAGGGTTAAATCTTCACACAATTTATTTTGTCTTAAAAGTTTCGTTAAAATTATTTACATAGCCAATTTTTATACATTAACTATTACATCAATTTACATAAATAATGTTAGTGGGCCTTAATTTCTATATGCTAATCATTGGGTTAATTTCTATCTTATCTTAACAAAAAGATTAAATTATAGAAAACGCACTTAAACTTTGTCATTTGTTCAAAAAAATACTATTATACTTTGAAAAGTTGAAACATAACTACTAAATTTTCATAAATGTTTCAAATATATATTTGGAGTATGAATCTTTAAACTTTTGAACGAAGATTGAGATATTAAATGGTGTGACAACGACCTAGAATGAAATTTTGGATCACTACATCATTTAGATCTTCACTACTCGGTCCTGAGTACTGATTTTTGTTCAATATTCTAAAAGATCGTTACTCTAATGATAGTTTTGAAATGTTTATGAAAGTTGTGAATTGATATTATAACTTTTAGAACATAGTATAAAGTCAAAGGTATTTGTTATAGTTAAGCGAAAGACTAGGATTATTTTTTGAAATAAGTTACAAAATCTAAAGTAAAAATGAAAATTTCTGGAAATATATTTGAAACTTTCCCTACAAATTTGGAATATTTTATCAATTTAACCTTCTATGGTTGTATGTAGTTGGAAATGGAGGAGAATCAATTAAAAATTTAAAATAATTATGAAGTAAAAATTTTAAGATAATTTTAGTAGTGATGAATAAATAGTAAAACTTAAGGTAATTATTTTAAATGACAAAACTGCTAAAAATATTTTTAAATATGGCAAAATATCCATCATTGATAATAGTAGTTTATTTGTATTTATCACTGTCTATCATTTTATTTTGCTATATTTATAAACATTTTGGTTCATTTTGCTATATTTTAAACTAACCCTAAAATTTAATTAATTAACTAATAGACATTAATACTAAACAAGGTAAATTGAAAATTTGAAGTTAAAAGGGTAAGTTTTAAAACTTAGGGATCAAATTGAAACACAATTAAAACCTCGAAGGCAAAATTGCAACATTTCAAATTACAAGAACTTAATCGAAGACAAACTTAAAACCCAAAAATTAAAAATGCAACATTTTAAAAATTTCAAACTAGATTCAAAAAGAAAAAGAAAAAGAATATATTTTCTCCTTTATTTTATTATAACAACAAAAAGATATTACTTTTTTCTTTTTTAGTGAAAAGAGAGGCTAAACTTATATTCTACATTCTTTTAGAGATTTTTATTTTAATGACCTTTTTTAGGGGTCTAAATAAAAATTAGCCTAAGATTTAAAAAATCAATGAATTTTAGTTTTTTACATGAGTTAGCATCATATGAAATTGTTGCTTTGACCTAATAATGCAACGTCTGAATTTTCGTTCTCGCTTCTTGCTCTTTCTAGTCTCCTCTTATTAATTTACTTTTCGATGGTCAAAAATCTTTTTGTTTCCAACTTCTTGCTCCTTATGTCTTCCTTCTCAGTTTGCAAAAGCTTCAAAAGAAACTAAGGAATTGATTAACGGAGAAATTGTAAATTAAAGAAAGAACAAATGTTCTAAGTATTAAAGCGGTAATTTCACATGATGCTGATGTAAGGAAAAAAAAAAAAAAAATCAAAATTACTAATTTCTGTGCAATTCTCTCCTTCTTGGAGTTCCACATAATTGTCCAAATCCAAAGCTTGAAATCTCCACCGTTGATTGTCGAGGACCTCCATAAACGGTTCATGTGTGGTGCAGCAGATCAAGCCCAACCTGTTGCTTTAAATATTGAACAAATCTGAAACCCTAAAATCGATCTCCTAAGCCTCTGTAACTTTCTCCGTGAGTTCTAGCGTTGCTGCCGGCGGTAAGCCTCCGATCACCCAATTTGGAATTCGCTATTATAATTATCATATGAAAACAACGGATGTTAACTTGTTTAACTTTTTGAATAGAAGGAAATCACATCAGTTCGCAATGGCGGTCTCATTGAGCGATGTTAAGTCGGCAGCCGGTCTAAAAAAGCTCGACGAGTACCTGCTCAGTCGTAGTTACATTTCTGGGTTAGTTTCTCATCTGAAATCTTTTTTTTTTTTTTTTAACTTGTTATTTGCTTTGGCTTCTGTTCTTTGAAAGGCATTTATTCTGTGACAATGGCGGAGATGAGTGTTGTAAGCAATAGAAATGGCCCTAACATTTACTGTATTGAATCTGGTCTTTATATGTTCGACGAATGTTCATTATCAGGTATCAAGCTTCAAAAGATGATATCGCTGTTTACGAAGCTATCTCCAAACCCGTTTCCAGCGAATATGTTAACGTATCTAGGTGGTTCAATCACATCGAAGCACTCATGAGAGCCTCGTAAGTCACCAAATTGCTTATTTTGCAGTTTGGTTCTCGCTCCTAACTCGTCTAATCGTTGGCTTTTATTATCGTTTTTATAGTGCTGGGTTTGGAGAGGGTTCTGGCGTTAAGTTCGATGCAGAAGCAATCGCAACCCCACCAGCTGCCGATGCTAAGGTGAATATATTATGGAATATTTTTTCCTCTTTCTGTGTTATGTGATCTGGAGACGTCTTGTTATTGTGCTTTATCCTGCATTTAGAATTTAAGATTTACTCTGAAACACTTACAGGCTAGTGCTGATGACGACGATGATGACGATATGGATCTGTTTGGTGAAGAGACTGAAGAGGAAAAGAAGGCTGCCGAAGAGCGCGCAGCTGCCATCAAGGCTTCTGCAAAGAAGAAAGAGAGTGAGTTTTATTTACCATCGATCTTGGTCTGGTTTTATATTGTCCACTGATTTTAATAATGTGTGGTGCTTGTTCTCTTGGGTGCTTGTTTTTAGGTGGAAAATCATCAGTTTTGATGGATATCAAGCCTTGGGATGATGAAACTGACATGAAGAAACTTGAAGAGGCCGTAAGAAGTGTTCAGATGGAAGGATTGCTTTGGGGAGCATGTATGTTCTTATATCCATGCTATATATTAGTTTATAGGAATTTTATTGCTTCATAATCTTGGAAGGAACCTCCAATCTATTTTTGGTTATTGTGACTTATAATTAAATGGGAACCATCAGTTTCTCTTCACTGTCCTTGAATCTATTTGATCGGTTAATTGATTCAAGTTTTCATGATGTTATGCTTATTTCTCCAGCACGCCAGTTACTGCCTGTCGAGATGAAAATGGGATAGAAAGCTTGTTCAGGGTCTTTTTTTTAATCTTGTTTTATAGTTATGTAAAGCGTTTTCATGTCCCAGGGTTATTCTTCATCTTATTTTGTGTAATGTAAGTACATGGATCTGTTTTGACCCTTGTCGTTTAAATTGCAGCCAAACTCGTCCCTGTTGGATATGGTATTAAGAAACTGCAGATAATGCTCACAATTGTTGACGACCTTGTGTCTGTTGACAATCTCATTGAGGAACATTTGACAGTTGAACCAATAAACGAGCATGTCCAGAGTTGTGATATTGTTGCCTTCAACAAAATCTAGTAAGTACCATGTTTTATTTTGTTACACATAAGCTGGTTAGTAGTTGCAGAATTTCAATTTGATGTCTTTTGAAATGGGGCCTTAAATTAAGGTTATGCTTGAATTGACTCTATGTGCTTAAAAACCAACACCTTTTTATTGCACTTATAAAGTTAATTCGAACATGCTTTAAAGTAACTAGAGGACTTCTTCATCAGATCGAGTATGCCATAATTTTTCTTGACAATAGGCTATTCATTGGTGCAGAGATTGAGCTTTTTGCCAAGTCCAAGAGCTGGTCATTCCAAAGATGAGGCTGAGTCTACGCATAAATAAGTTTTGTTATTTGTTCACGACTGTATGCCTATTTCTTGTTTTTACTTTTCAAACTTGATTTGGTTCCATTTGCTATGAAGTCATTTATTTTTGGTATTGCGTCATTTGCTAGGTTGTGAACTTTTTGATTATTTGACGAAGTGAGAATGAAAGATGGTGAAATAGTTGGTGTCCTTATTGAATGGCTTAATTATCTATGTCATGTGAAAATATGTGATCAGATTAGTTTAACGAACCTGGTGCAGTTGGTGATGATTGTCTCGAACTCGAACTTAGAAGATTTTTAGCTTATCACTGTACTATTATACTTTTAATATAAGTATAGTATAACACAATATGAAATTATACAAACTATCAGATGGTACCGTGAGTTAAACTTGGAATATTCTTATTTTACCCTCGATAAGGATTCAAATTATTATTATTGGGGAATCAAATCTTTTAACATTGATGATGGTTCATTTTGGCAATTCAAATTATTTTCAACCAAATAGTTTGTGATTCTTAAAATTGTGAATAAATTTGATAATGCTACATGGTATTGAATTTGCATTGGACATTTTCATTGATATTTTCATATCTTCGTTATTTTGAGTGAGCATTTTTAATATTTTGTAAGAATATTTATGAAATATAGTAAATATGTAGAATGTGTGAATATAAGGTTAATTGTTTTAAAAGGTAAAATTGTAAGAGATATTTTTAAATAAAATGTGTAAATACAAGGTTAATTGTTTTAAATGGTAAAATTCTAAGAAATATTTTTAAATACATTTAAAACTCTAAGAAATATTTTTAAATATGACAAGATTTCTATTTATGAAGTATAGATCATATGATGTATGTCATTTTTAATATATATATGTTTTTATATATTTTTTCATATTTATAAATTTAACATAAACTGACTGGTGGAAAGAAGAGCTAAGGCGTCGACACGGCGAACTAAGGCGTTGTCGACAGCAAGTTGAGGCGTTGTGAGGAAGATGAAGACAAAAGAAGGGCAAATCGTGAGGAGCCTATAAGAATGATTTTAATTTTTAGGGTTTTTGTTTTTTAATTTATTATAACATTAATAAAATTAAGTGGGCTATTGGGTTTAAATTTTAGCTCAAGTGTAAGATACATTGAGAGTTGACTCATATATTTGAAATGAATATAATGTAATTGATAAATATTTTAAAATAAAATGTTTATTTATTAATTTGAATTTGAATTTTGAATTTTCTGTTTTAATAATTTCAAAGTAAAATTTTGACCTTTACACACTCGCTACCTAAAGATTTGACTGAGTTTACGCATAAATAAGTTTTGTTATTCAATTTTTACCTCTACATAATAAATCCGTATCTATCTAATCTGTTATTCAATTTTTACCAGTTATTTTTAGTAATACTTAAATTTCTTTTTCTTTTGAAATTTGACTAGAAATTCATATACATATTTGAAGAGAGTGGAAAATTATAAGAAAAGAAACTAACTAAATAGTTCTGAAATAGTCTACATTTTGAGACCTTATTACCAAGAACACAAATAAACATATGCAATCAAGATAATTGTGGCGCACTGTGCTCAAAAACCAATGTAATGTGTCATGTTTAAACCAATTAGAAAAAGGGGCTGATGGATGCTTAGTATCCAACATAATTTATCAAACAAAAGATAAAATAAAAATACATCTAAACTTTGTATTTATGAAAAGATTACTATTAAACTTTCAAAAGTTTTAATAGTAACTCTTACTTAACTCTAAAAAAAAGTTCAAAAAAAATATTTCTATCATTTATCTCTCTGGAGTTCACATTAAAGAATAAATTCAAGTTTTCTAATCTTAAAGAGGATAGCTTAGAAGAAGGATGCAATCAACATTAGAGATGCAAAAACATGAGAACAGAGGATGGATGGTGTAATATTAATTGCTTAGTGACCTGCATTGGATGATAATTTCTCTCTATATACACTAGAACATTAAAGTTTTTCAGATTTTTGGATGATTTAATATAGATTAGAATATTGGTCGTCCATGGAGAGTGTAGCTGGCTGCCATTTTTTAATAAGAAGATATACTTTTTAACAATAACAACTAGAGTTGTATAATTATATTACAATCCCATTTTTTTTTTCCATTTATTCATGAGGATGGTAGTAACATTTTCGTCGGTCATAAAATGTACCTATGAACACAAATTTTGGAGTATGTTATCTTCACCCATCAACTTAAGCTTTTGGATCAATTGGTGATTTAACATAGTATCGGACTAGTCTTGTGTTCAAACTTCTGCTATGTTATTTCTTCTCCATTTAATATTGATTTCCATTGATTGAGTCTTGTTGATATTTTAAGTCACAAGTGAGAGAAACTTAGCTTTTTGAGAAAATTGATGATTTAACGGAGTAAAAAATCGAATATGTATTTCTTGTCTGCACATGTTCGATAAACATTCACTAGTTTGATCATATTGATGAATTGGTTTTGATTATCTGGTATTATATTTGAGGTTGAAAATTCTGGGATCCTGGTAGTTTGAATTCGAGGAGACCAAATGAAAACGAGAAGGATCATTGATCAATAGTATCTAACACAATGAAGTCTAATTGTGTCCACAAATAGAGCTAAAACTACCATAATAACTATAGTACAACACAAGATCACATTAACATTAACAACAGCAATGCAATTTTCAAAGTTCAATTGGTTTGTCCAAGAAACCATGGTAGCCCTGGTTGATAGCATTGCTTTTTGGGAAGTGGTACAATAGGGCCAAGGAAGATGCGCCATAGATCAAGTAAAATTGTTACCAACATTGCTGCTCCTAGAGAATCAACTGCCACTCTTGGTAAGTCCCAAAGATCACCAGGCTTCTCGTCAATCCTGTTGCACATATTCAACATCATGGAAGGATCTTAGAAATAAGAACTCATTCTGTTTCTAAAATACTACAATTCAGTTTCAGAGTATGAGTTGGGCAAACGCAGTTAACTGGCTGATAGAAATGAAAGCTCGTAAGCCAATACTGCCATGGCCATGAACTATGGGATTGTTTGGGGGCCCGTAATGAAATGAGCTTGTAATGTAATGTAATCCAAAGTCCATGTTTGGATTGAGCGTTTTAAGCCTGATTTGTAATACCAAACTCATTTTGTTCCCATAATTTTTTACACAACCCTCCCTCCCACTGTTTTCACGCTTTATGATCCATTTCCGTTCCGCCCTCGATTCCTCACTCATTTCAATACCCTTTAGATTCCAAGTAATCTTGATTACATTCCAACAGTCCCTATGTGTTACCACCTAATAATCTAAAAGACATACTTTTCCTGTAATAGCATGCCTTTATAAGCCCCTATGGCTTCATGTGTATTGGATGTCATAATGAAATTGCGGTTAATGTAAAGGGTGGTAATATAGCCATGAACAAACGACTGGGATAAGATTTTTTTTAAAAAAAAAAGTCAATGTATTACATAAGTTCGTGCATATTATCGGCAATAGAAGAGGCGGCAGCAGCATAACAATTACAGAAGATGATTAAGATCAGTCATAGAAAATTAAAATGTCCCAAGAAATCATAAGTTTTGTAACTCTTTCGTTGTCTTTCTTCCCTTATCTAGTTTGTGTAATTCATGTCTGCAGTCTTGAAGTCACCAATTTCTTTTGAGGATATATTGATGGAGGGAAAATGGTAGACTTGTATGTGGTTTCTAGTTGTTATAAACAAACTGATTTATGCATATTAAGGCACTAGGATAGAGAATCTTACCTCAAGAACATTGGGAAGCTGACGAAGAAGTAGATGGCATAAAACAAAGAGCCAACTTTGTACATTGAAGCTCGATCAACAAATTGGTAGTAAGGGAACTGCACACACTCAAAGTAAGATGTGTATTAAAAAATCATTGGTAAGAGCAATTCTTCTATGCGAATAAAGAAAACTTCAGACGTTTCAAGTTATTAAAAATGAGAAGGAATATGAAGAAAAAATACAACAGAAAGTGTGAAAAGATATCTCAAAGCATATATCAGAAGGAGTTTCGTGGAAATGGTTTTATAAAAATATGCTGAAGTTCTCAATCCTTACAGTTCAAATAACTCAAATCCCGACAAGACAGATTGAGAAGATACTTATCGACAACCCAAAAGGAGAAATATGAGAAATTACATTAGAAATGGCCAGAGTCTCCAAGTATGCAATGAAGTATGAGAGTGCCAAAATCCACGCAACCAGGGTAACCCATTGAATATTCTCCGGCAAGTCGGCAACAGAATGGCGAAGTCTCCGAAGAGTCATGTTAGATGCGACGTGATAGAACAGAAAGCATACATGCGTAAGAAGAAAGGTCGTGTGTGGTACCTGTCATTAACAAATCATTTTTTAGAAATAGAAGCAGGCAATCAATGCTTTTTTTTCACTTTGCCTTTTGATTGCCCATGCTTACATTATTCATCCTCCATGATGGAAAGGTATAAGATGCCCCCAAAACAGTGAAAAAGTAGTGGGTCCAAAAGTAATTTCCAACATAGCTGAAGATTACTATCCAAAGACTAGCCTGCCACAAAGAAGAACCAAAATTATTATGTCCAAACTGACCTTATTGAAAAACTGATAGGTAGTGTCTAATTTGACAGTTAAGTGATACAACACTATAGGAATTGGATTATATGGAACTGAGCCAGAATATTTTATTACTTGGTGTCTCTACACACTCAGAATCAGGAGGCCTAATCTGTCTGGTTTAATATTTCTCTGGAAAATTGTATTGTTATTATTATTATTTTAAAAAGAGAAGAGAAGAGAAGAGAAAAGAAACAAGCGTTGTTATCATTTTGATTTCATCTACAATATAAAATGTTCATCAGCTCAAAGTCACCCAACAAATTCTCCTCTCTAGAAATCTGATAGAATAAGCTTAGAAACGTATTTTCAGTCAGATACACATTTCTTGAGGAAATGCTAAACTAGCATTAAAAACGCAATTGACTGATGATAGATAACTTGGCTCTGCAAAGCGAGCAAAAAAGAGTAGAGTTTGGAAACCATTTATCACACTTAATTAGCTTTGATGATATAGCTACTTCTTCTGAATTGCTAACTTGCAAAACCAAAGAGTAATCCACGTACAAAAGGTGGAAAACTAACCTTTACCCAATATCGATCTTTCCAAGGCAAACCACGGTCAGCCTGCAACAAATTCCAAGTAAATAAGATCACTTTATCTTCATCACTTTGTGCACCACAAGTTACAGGTCATGAATTGATAAGTCTTCCTTCTTCTTTGTCTTCTAATGATTAGATCTCGATTGATTTATTTATTTTTGTGCGACTAATATTCAGTTTCACATCGGTCTAAGAGAACCATCAGTCTTGGATAAAAATCATGTGGATCCATATTAGTTAACTTGCGATCCATAAGTCCCCAGAAAAAACATGTGAATGAATTTTGGTAATGGATCATATAGATTTAAACGAAGCGCTAGTAAATTGATACCTCTCCAGGCCACACCACCGGTATCAAGAAGGAAGGAAGTGCTGCTAACAATCCAAGAAGCAAATATTCCAATTCCGTAAACCTCTGTGTCAATAAGAACACCGATGATTAGACTTTTAAAAAGTTGAACTCATAGAAAGTAAAGGTCTAATAGAGAAGAAGAAATCGTCTTCATTGCGAAAAAGAGAACAGTTTAGATGTCACTTTTCTTTAATGACACTCATCAAATTAAATACAAATGTCCATTTCGAAAGTTGTCAAACCCCAGATGTATAAATCAACAATATGCCCCTTTCTTCTTTGCTGACTTCTTAAAAAACCAAGCCAAATGTGAACAGAGAAGAAGATAAAATCTAGAAAGAAAAAAAAAAAAAAAAAAAAAAAAAAAAAAACTTCTGCTTAGTTGAACAATCAAACCCCATCCAAAGGAACAAAGAAAGTAAACCCATCAAACTCTTTCAAAACCCATCGAAATGCAGCAATATCGATTTTGAAAGAAGGGTAAAATTGAAGAAGAGTTGATGAGGGCAGACCTCGTAGAGTTTGAAAGGAACCACAATTCCCAAGCAAAGAGTGAGCCAAAATGGAGTATAGGAAAGAAAAAAGAGTTCACCCCATCTCTTGCTAGGGTTTGAAGATAGCCATAAGCTTGAAGAATGATTGGAGATGGAGCCACGACCTGGACAGACATTGGTAAGAAGCTGAAGAAAACGAAAGGAAAGAAGAAGAAGACAGTGAGAAATGCAAAATTACCGGCCATTAGAACAGTGATTAAGATGTAAAACTGAGATGATAAGATAGATCTCGGCTTGAAATTCTCCAACTGAATAAGAGAAATCTGAGGAGTGTAGCGATTCCCTATGCTGTTCCGAAATTTCCAAAGCGGACACTTGAAGATGCCAGCTTTCTTTAAATACAACCAAATTTCCCTTACTTTAATTGCCTCTTCTCTTCACTAATACTTACCAAATTTTAATTACATCTTAATTTGCCACATGGATGCACACTTTTGAGTTTTCTTGCATTTCTTTTAACCTTAACATAACAATGGAGGATGGATACAACTGTCCCCCATTATGACTAAATTATACAAAATACCACAAAATATCTGAAAAAGAGATTAAAATAAAATAAAATACACTTTTTATTAATATATGAACAAACTGTTGAATATAACTTCTTATTTTTCTATTTTCCCTTTTTTTTTTCTCATTTCTTCTTTAATACACTACCTACTTCAGTTATGATAAATAGAATAGGACGAGAAGAAAGAATGTAATGGGAGCCTCAAAGGATATTACGACTTAAATATTATTCTAACAACGTTGTACATTAATAGTTGGGTGTGTGTTAATAGACAATTAGATTTTTTTTTTTTGTATTTGACTATTTATCGTTTTGGTATGTTTTAAGGGAATATTTTTTATTTTGTGAAATTTTATGTTTTGAATTAAAGTTTTGACTTTTATTTTGGTTGCTAAGAAAATTAGGTAAGAATTGCAAAAATAAAAGAACATTGAGATTATCTATATGAAACAAAATGAGAATATCTATATAATTTGTTTGAAAGTTATTTCTTTTCGAACTCAATAAAACTTCAATCAAATGAACACTATAGTAATGGTAAGAGTATTTTTAAAATTTTAGAATTATTTTTTGCAACAAGATATTGATGATTTTTGTTCACATACTTGTTGTAGGTATTTTTTAACTTTTTTTTAATTAAAATTTAATGGTATTTTTAAAAATTTTGAAAGTTTAAGGGTAATTTTGAAACGAAACCATAACAATTTCTAACCAAAACTAATCGTAAATGTATTTTTTTAACTTGGTAAAACAAGTTTAAGGGCATTTTTATATAACATATAAAGTTCAAGAGCATTTTTTTAAATATAATTTAGCATAAAATATTTATACTCTCCACGTTAGTTAAAAAAATTTGAGATATTGATTAGAAGACCCAATTCCAAGGCCCAAGATGATTTTTGCCCCACTTTCTAAAACATAGAATTTTTACCTCTTGCTTACATCATCATTAAGCAATTTTACGAGATTACTCTTATTTATTTTTCTCTCTTCCTACTTCTTTCTTCGGTTTCTTTCTTTTTCTTCTCTCCCTCCATTCGTTGCTTTTCTTTTCTAAGGCGATTGACTTCGGCTTCTCCGGTGCGACCGACTTTGGCAAGACCACATAACCAGTTTCGGCGAGTCCACATGAGCAACTTTGCCTGATTTATTCTTCTTCTCTCCCTCTTTTCAGTTTGTGTTGTAGAGTAAGACCGAACGTTTGAGAGCAAGACTGTGAGAGAAAGAGAGAGAGGAGCACGATCTGTGAGAGAGGAAAGGGAGTAAGAAAGCCCAATCCATGTACGCAAGTTTTCGTTTTGGTAATTTCACTTGAATTTGACGTGGGTTAACTCATTTTCAAAAAATAGGGCAAGCCTCAATTTTTCCACGATTTATAAGGTCTTACCTCAATTTTTCCACGATTTATAAGGTCTTCTCCTATACGTTTGTTGAAATTTAAGAAATGTGTTGAAATTGAAAAATTACCTGTAGAGCTATGTGTGTCTGGATATTGTCATAAGATGGAACTCAATATATATGATGATTGATGCTGCTTTGAAGTTTGAAAAGGCTTTTGACAGATTAGAGGATGAAAAACCTGTTTTTAAGAGTGATATGACACCTACTAAGGAGGATTGGGCAAATGCTAGGATGTTGCATAGGTTTTTGAAGGTTTTTTACAATGTCACATTGAAAATATCAGGCTCTTTATATACTACTTCTAATTTGGTTTTCCATGAGATTTCTTGTTCAAAATTGTATACACTTGAATTCTACTAGTGCTAACCCAATGTTAGTTCGAATGACTAATAGCATGAAGGCTAAATTTGATAAATATTGGGGGAATAATGAAAAAATAAGATGTTGTATATTTCTATTATGTTGGATCCCCGATCAAAGTTGAAGTTTTTAACTTATTGTTTTAAGAGTTTTTTTGGGCCCGGGATTGCTAAATATATGACAAATTAAGTTGAGCAAGCTTTGAGACGTCTCTTTCATGAGTACAAAAGTGTTGTTCGTAATACATGGTCAAGTACTAGTAGTATGAGCACATCAATGGTCTCAGAGATCAATAATGTTGATGTAGATATGGAATCAGTAGGATAGAACTTCAACTATAATATCAGACAAGCGTTCAGAAGGGTTCAGAAAACTAGTTGTGTTAAATAGTTAGAGATTGATGTATATTTGTTGGAAGAACTTCTTGAGGAAGAGGATATGGATGACAGACGTTTTGACATACTTCAGTGGTGGAAGAAGAATGGTCATTGATTTAAGGTTTTTAGCCGTATAAGTAAAGATATTTTAGCAATTCCAATATCTATTGTAGCATCTGAGTATGCTTTTATGTGTAGTTGATTCATCTCGTTGTTCATTGATGCCAAGAATCGTAGAGGCTCTTGTATGCACTCAAAATTGGCTAAGTTCTGACCCAATTAATCTAGATATTCATCATCACATAAAAGAAGTTTCAGCATTTGAAGAAGGTATGTTCTCTTTTATACCTATTTTTAATTCGTTTTATATAATATGAAGAATCTTTGGTAGTGTTATTTTTTTTTTCTTTTCTAATTTTATAGGTTTTAGAGTCACTTTCACTCTCCAACCCAACCTAAAAGGTACCTTAAAAGTGTCAAAGTGACACTTCCACTCTCAAAAAAAAAAAAAAATCAATCCTTAAGTGTTCAAAAGAAAATTTGATTACCAAAACCAACTACAAAGGACTTGACCTTTGGTCTGCTTCTCTCAGTCTCGTCTCCTTTTCTAGCTGACCTGCATGAAAGATCCTCGCACCAACGCGGTGCAAAACTTACCACACTCTAATACCCAATGGCAAATCCAGAACTTCAATTGAGGGGGGCACAAATGTATATAAGATTATAAGTTTAGTCAATGAACTTTTAGTTTTGTGTTTATATAGTTTTAAAAAATGTCTAATAGGTCTCTAAATTTTAGATTTTTGTTTTTAATAGATTCCTAAAATGTTAATTGTGCATCTAATACGACTCTTAGATATTTAAAAATATTAAGGGGCTAGAGTCAAAACTTAGAGTCTACACTTGTAATTTAATTGTAGCATAAATGTAATTTTAAATGCATTAATATACAATGTAGTTATTAAGTAATACTAATTACAAAATTATTATAAATTTTTATAGAATTATTTACCAAGATACATAAAGAAAAAAATCATTCAATTAACTTTTTATAAAATAATTATATATATATATATATATATATATATTATATGTCAAAAAAATTAAAATAGTATTAAATTTTACTTTTTTTTTTCAAGTGTACAAGAGGAATTAAATATTATATTTAATTTTCAAAATATAAAAAAAAAAAAAAAAACAAAAGCTTCAAAAACATTGTCAATGGAAGGGTTTCAAACTAAAAAAAAAGAAAAAAAAAAGGAAAAAAAAAAGAATAAAGCTTTAAAAACATTGTCCATGGAAGGATTTCAAAATTTAAAAAAACAACAAAAAAAAAAAAAAAAAAAAAAAAACAACAAAAGCTTTAATAACATTGTCTACAGAAGGACTTGAACCCTCATTTGGTAAAAGGTAGAATACTCTCTAGCCATTAAGATAACACACTTAAAATCATATTTATAAATGTAAAACATCATGATATGAGGGTGACCCCTTAATAGATCCACCCCTGTTAATGCTTAAGTTATTATAAAAAATATATAGTTCATCTAAACACACAAAAGTAAGGTCAAACCTTTCCTTCGGAGATTACTCACTCTTCTCTGTTGGGATTGTTAAATGAGGCTAATTATAAAGTCTTCTTCTAACAATCGCATGTGGTTACGTGTAATTAAGTCTCGATGTCAAGGTAGTTTACGACGTTCGAAGCTGCAGGCCCAAACTGAGTGGAACTTAGTTATTTTTTGTCATCTATTTATTGGCTTGGTTGGTCTGCCTAGAATCTGAGGCTCTAGCTTTTTCCTTTTAAGGGATGCACATTTTCTTATGTCGTTTCCTGATTTCCTTTGAGTTCAGGCCTGTCGGTAGATATTGGATCTTACCTAGGACAACCATCAACCCATATTTTATATTCATCCTTAACTATAACTAATTTTATTTGCTCAATTTTCAAATAAATGGGACTCAATTGTCTTCCAATTTTTAAGAGTTTGAATCTAGTCTAGTAGTTGTGGTATCGAATGTTATAATTATTTGTATTAATAATTGGTATGTTACACTTTGTTTAGATTTTTAGATCAATTATATTGCACACATTTTAAGATTTTAATATTTTTTTTCAAATTATTTTTAACAGGAATGTTCCTAAAAAAGGATGTGAGATGATAACAAGTCGTATGACTTCAAATTTTCTATGTTCGAACCGAGTTAACTAAAATTATATATATTGATATTTTTAATAGTATATGTGTCATTGTTAGCTATTGTAAGAAAGACGATGCAATTAATTTATCGAGTCTATGCATTAAATGATATTTGTGTCTTATCAATTTCATACCCATGAGTTCCAATTAATAATATTTATTAATTTAAAATTTTTATCTCATTGACATTCAATTCAATATTTTGATTACCAGTTTTTATTATGTAGTTGTTTATTCACTTTAAGTTCTTCCTAAATTAACACTTTTTATTAGTATAAATTTTGTATACTTACAATTCAAACAATTTTCTTTTTATCACTTATTCTCCTGATTCATTTTTTTTTTTATTTCGAAAAATTATCCCAATAATTTTGAATCTCAGATTTAAGTCAACTTTATATATTTGAAATATTTTAATATGTATTTTGCATATAAGTCGAATTTTATTTTTGAAAAATATTTACTTTTTCAAATTATGTGATTTAAATAGTGAAAATTCTGAAAATAATATTTTTATGTTTTTAATTGTATTCAAATTTTGAATATTAAATTTTACAATATAGAATTAACTTAAATAAAGATAAAAACATCTAGAAATACCAAATAGTACAAATCTGAAAACAATATTTTTATGTTTTCATTATATCCAAATTTTGAATTTTAAATTTTACAATGCGCTGAATTTCATTAAATAAAGATAAAAAGATTAAGAAATATAATATATCGAACCTCTGACTCGTAGGATGAAATATCATGTCAATTATTGCTCAGCTAAGTTTGCTTTGGGTCAATTCATTTTTTTTAAAAAAATAAGAAGATATGTATTATGTAAAATAAATTAATATAGTAGTTTATTGTAAGCTAAATATTAGTGAATAACTACAACTAATTTTATGAGTTATAAATATAGTGTCAATCACATTTTAAATAAAATTTTAAATTAAAATCTAATTTGTGAAGAATGTGGAAAATTATTATAAATAGAAAAAATATCAAACTATTTACAAATATAGCAAAATTTTATTTTCTATTTGTGATAGACCGCGATAGACCTAGATAAACATTTATCCGTGTCTATCTGGTAAAGTGATAGATGTCTATTTGAATCTATTGCGGTCTATCACAAACATAAAATAAAATTTTGCTACATTTCTAATTATTTTTTACCGTTTTTTTATTTTTGAAAACATCTCCACACATATTTGAAAACATGAAATATGACAATGTTTTTTTTTTTTTATTTCTTATTTTTAAATTCCTATCTTTAGATTCTCTACCAAATTAATTTAGTAAAATTGATTTAATGCTACGATATTAAGTTTTATCATTTTATTAATACATAATTTTTTAGGTTTGCAGTGGACATTAGTTAGAGGAGACTCTGTGTGTCTATATATATATTGTGAAAAATCCATAATATGCTTCTAAACACAAGGGCACGAGTTATGTAAAATTTTCTAACCTAATCTAAGAGGATGCTTGTAATATTTATGGTTGAAATAGTGATTTTAGGAAAAGAGATTTAGGTATAATTAATTTTGTTAAATTAATTTTTATACAATCGTTTCTTATAATTGATTCTAAAATTTTAAAAAATATCTCTCTTATATTTAAAAGTGATTTTAAATAACTAGATTTAGTTTTTAAAGTGAGGCTTACCCAATTATTAAAAATGAAATATTATTTTTCTTTTTTTTTTTTAAAAAAAAAATCTCAATACATGAGGGTGGCTTTTACTAAAAAAAAGTGGGACAAATTTTATAAGGTGATTTTTGGACAACCACCCCACTAAAAGTGCATTTCAACTCATAGTTGAAAAATCAATTCAAGTTTTTAGATTTTTCTAAAATCAATTTCAACATTTGCCGAAATCAAATTTGAAAGAAAAGTAATTTTGGCCAAGTGAAAAATCACTCTCGAATATTCCCAAAACTATATTTGTGAAAAGTATATAATACCCTTAAAACACATGTCCACTCATTTTCATATGAGTTATGAAACCTATATTTTGTGTTTTATTTCATAACAATGTAGGCTATGTTGGGAAACCATTAAGCTTTTAGTGTTTTTAGTTTTTTATTTTTTTAATTTTTAAACTTGTCTGTTTGTTAATCTATTGATTTTTTTGCTTTTAAAATCCAGAAAACATCTTTTTTTCAAATTCGGGAAGAAAATTGGAAAACTAATTTTTAAAAACGAGTTTTCGTTTTTAATTTAGAGGCTTGGTGTCAAAAAAATTTCTTAATCAAAAATGTTAAAAAAAATGACTTAACTAAAAATGTCACATACACAAATTTGTAAAATGATTGCTTAAATTAAAAAAAATTAAATGTACGATCCAGAATAAACCCTAAACTCCATTTCTCAAAACTCTCAACATTACACGTGTGCTTAAAAAACAACAAAATAAAGTGCAATCTATAGTTTATTAGAAAAATGTATGTAGAATTATTGAATATAAAAGTTTCCAAACAAAAATAATTATCATAAAAAAGATATTATTTATGTAAATATAAAAAAGCACCGAATACCTTCGACATATGAACTCAACACACCAAACACTCAAAATACAGACATATAGACTCTACCTAGTACCCAAAATAATGTGGTAATATTAAAAAGTAATGGAGATATTTTTTACACAAGAAACTTTATAAAAAGAATATAATTTAACATGGTAATTATCTTTAGAAAATTTGCAATGGACGACAAATTTAAAACTTATAATTGCAGGTATATCTTTGATATATTAAAATTGCACATGTAGCAAAAATTTCAAATTCTATTATTTATTTATTTATCATGTATCCTAATTTTGCCATTTGAACAAACTCATGCTTTTATCCCTATGTTCTTTCCTTTTTGGTTTTCTACTTTCCCCGGCCTGTTCTTCTCCGTCCCGCTGTTCACGACCCAATTTCTTAGTTTCTTCATAAATTTATTTACTTTAAACTGAAATTTGAATG
Source organism: Citrullus mucosospermus (assembly GCA_030954485.1). Classification (NCBI taxonomy): domain Eukaryota; kingdom Viridiplantae; phylum Streptophyta; class Magnoliopsida; order Cucurbitales; family Cucurbitaceae; genus Citrullus; species Citrullus mucosospermus. Next base: position 3,824,295 of record CM062057.1, on the reverse strand, counting down.
GTAACTTATTATTATTATTTTTTTAAATATTTCATGTCAACTTTTTTAAACAAACATTTCAAATTTATTTACGATTATTTAAAATATATTATTGAAAGTTATTTCGATTTGTCATTTCATATTTATTAACTAAAATTCACACTTCAAAAATAATTTAATGAAAATTAACTTGACATATTATTAGTAATAAACTCACTTGCACGCATTTGTAAAGTATTCATAAAACAACTTTAAAAAATATCAATAATAATATATAAGTGGTATATCAAATATTAATCAACTTTCAAATATATATAATATCAAAAACAACTTTTAAGAATATCAATAGCATATCATCATCGAATCACATAACAATCAATTAGCAAATACTTAAAGTAAGACATGAGTGTATCAATAATATATCTTACATCAATCAACATTCCAAATGTACCAATAATATATCTAAGAGTGATCAACATTCAACCAATAATTTATTTTGAACTTAAGCATACATGTTTGATCTTATAAGCATAATGTTCCAAGTGTATCAACTATAAGATACAAATGTATCAAACATCATTCAGTAAATATTTGAAGTACGACATGAGTGGATCAAGAACATATCTAACACCAATCAATATTCTAAGTTCATGAGCAATATATCTAATGACAATCAACATTCAATGAGTAATTTATTTTGAATTTAGATGCATCAATAATATATTAATACATATCAAACAATTTTTTATAAATATTAATAATATATAAAAAATATATCACAAATTAATCAACATATTATATTAGATATAAAAAGACTTTCAAATCTATTATTAGGGGCCTAATTTTTGTATTGTTTTTTTTTTGCTATTTGTGCGAGTGACTCTATCTTTACCCTGGCATTACACATGTCAACCTCATACCATAGATATGTAAAGAAAATTTAGAATTTTAAAATACTTTAAATGACAAAAGTGAATTAATATATTATATAAAAATTTTAACTACCTGACAAACAAAAAGAGAAAATCCAAGCACAAAGGCCATCAAGTGAAAAGGGTATCTAACTGGCAAATGTAAAGTTGATAGAGACATTTCTAACATTTGTTTTAGTGATTCTTATTAGTAATTAATTAACTCTTTTTGTGGTATTTATAAAATCTAGAAGAAAAAATTAAACATAGTGCCAACTTTAATTAAGAAAATAAGAGGGAAATTAGAAGAAAAAGAAATGTGGAAAATTATTTATTTATATATAATATTGTAGTACAGGAGAGAATCTCCAGTGTCGTTGGAGAGCCGATTAACCGTCCGATGAAAATGAAATTATGTGTGGAAAGAGACGCTTAGCCACAAGATTAATAGCCAATTTCATTGTTGATTAGGTCATCTCTATTACGCGACAATATAAGGATGGCCGACGGCCGTCGCTAGTTTTAAACCCTAGCGTCTTAACCATTTTCAGAAAGGTGATTGGCAAAACTTTGTTCATCTTTGAAAATTTGTGAAGGTCACGACAATCGCCGCCGACGCCATGGCTCAGATAATGGGAGGCTCTCTGTTCTCATCTGCTCCCGTTGGGTTTCACCAATCCAAAACAGGTATTTCGTTTGAATTCTTATTATTATTTTTCTGTTATTCAAAGAGTAAGATTGGAAATGGAAGTGAAAATGGGAATGGGAATGGGAACGGGAATGGACTGTTTATGGTAACTTAATTCGGGTTTCTGGCTACTCTGTGATTTTTCTTTCGGGAATACGAATGGATTAGTGTAATGTCGACGGTAGAGAATATGGTTCTATTGAGTTTTGTGGTTTTTAAAATGCATTATCTGAGGTTGCAGTTTTGTTTTTATTTTCAGAGGCGGTGGCGAGTTATTGCAGAATTTCTGGCCTGACGAAGTTGCATTCATTTCAAGAGGCATTTGCATCAATAATCCTCTCCTTCTTATCCTTAAATGATTTTTATCCATATCAACCTGTTTTTATCTCATTCTTGGACTTATTCCGTTGTATTCGTGGCTGCAGCTGGGTGCAAAAACGTGTGAAATCCATGGCAATGGCATAGCTAGTAACAGGGTTGGTGTTCTGCGGTCGAATAAGAAAAGCGGTGAGGTTCCCATTGTTGCTTGGTCTGCGCTTAATTATCTCCTCCTCCCTGGGTAGTTTTGGAGAAGCAGAGGGAGTTTTATCAGATTGAGCTTTTAATCATGGAGTCACTCTATTAGTAGTTTTGTATAGATAGTATAGTTGTGTTTATATTTACTCTACAAGAGCAGCCAAGTGGTATAAAGTGTATTATTAATACTAATTTTGTTCTACTGTTTTAGCTCTGTGATCGAGATGCTTTGTAAGATCTGTTTTTGAGGTTTTCCCTTTATATCGAGTTGATAAAAATTTTATCCTTCCTTTTTGAATGGATTCAGTTATTCGGGCAATATTGCAGAGTGAGAGAGAGATAGAAACTACCAATGGTATAGGAACTAGAGGTTTGCGTGGGCAGTTGAACAAGGTTGTTCTTGCTTACAGTGGTGGCTTAGACACATCAGTCATCGTCCCCTGGCTGAGGTAGGCCCCTTGGCTGATGTTTAATCTTGTTCATTGATCTAGCCCTGAACTTATAGATTATCAAATACTCATTTAGTAAGTAGTAGTAGTTGCATGATTTGTGGACATTGAAGAATTCAGAGATAGCTGATACTGGCTCTTCAGTACATCGACTTCTTATGAGTTATAACCCTTCCCTTTGCTTGTACTGCGTGGATTTTGCTTTGAGCTTTCAGTTGTTCTTTCTATGTCATCTCCTTCTGAATTATTTTCTTCCTATGGCCATTAACTATTGCATGTATTGCAGGGAGAATTATGGTTGCGAAGTTGTATGTTTCACGGCTGATGTTGGTCAAGTATGCAATTAGCATTGGTGAATTAGTTTTTTTTATTTTTTTTATTTTTAAATTCTTTTTTTTTATTATTATTATTTAAATATTGTTTTTAAATAAAAGTTCTATATATATATATATATATAGGATAGCCACTTGACTGAAAACCCTGTGAAATTGATCTTTTTGCATCTCTTTGTGGGTCTTAAACCTGTAGGGCGTAAAGGAATTGGAAGGTTTGGAAAAGAAGGCCAGAGCAAGTGGGGCTTGTCAATTGGTAGTGAAGGACTTGAAGGAAGAGTTTGTAAGCGACTTCATATTTCCTTGCTTACGTGCTGGTGCAATTTATGAAAGGAAATACCTGCTTGGGACATCAATGGCCCGTCCAGTTATTGCGAAGGTAATTTCTAACTGTAGTATCATAGTTACACTGATAGAGTATCATGGGCAAAAAAAAAGTTCTAACTGTAGTATTGCTACGGGTAGTAGTCCTTACTTATAAGTTATATTAGCAATGTGGATTTCCCAACGATAAATAAATTTAAGGTTCTAAGTGACTTGGAGGCTCCATTCACATTTATCATGTTCATGGTTTTTACTTGTTTGTTTGGTATTTGGTATTTGGTAATTCCTTTGCACTTCTTTTGATATTGAAAAAATAGGCCATGGTGGATGTTGCCAAAGAAGTTGGAGCTGATGCTGTTTCTCATGGATGCACTGGGAAAGGAAATGATCAGGTATGTATGCCCTTACACCGTTATCTGGCTATGAGCACTCTTTTCCCTGATGAATACAATTGGTATCTTATGATAAATCTAATCTAGGTACGCTTTGAGTTGGCCTTCTTTGCTCTAAATCCCAATTTAAATGTGGTGGCACCGTGGAGGGAATGGGATATTACTGGAAGAGAAGATGCTATTGAGTATGCCAAGAAGCATAATATACCTGTTCCAGTGACAAAGAAATCAATATACAGTCGAGACAGGAACTTATGGCATCTTAGTCATGAGGTAATGGTGATTAGTTTTGATTGATTCATCATTCGTCTAAGTTGTGGATTGTTTTTGTTTTAGTTTGTCTATCAAGTTTAAATCAACCTAAGTGACGATTATATGCTAGGATGTATCAAGAAACTGGGTGGATTTTGACCTCTTTATTAATTTTAGCTCTTTCTGATGTTCTCTTGTGCATTGTTACTGAAGGGAGACGTTTTGGAGGATCCAGCAAATGAACCTAAAAAGGACATGTACATGATGTCTACGGATCCAGAAGATGCACCAAACGAACCAGAGTAAAATTCCTTTCTTTAACTCCAAATCTTTGCAATAATGTTTCTATTATTGAATCTGTCTTCAACCATTCAAACTTCTATCAACGACAGTTGGTTGTGTAAAAGGACTAATCGGTCGATCTAGAATCAAGTCAATTCTATTTGCTACACACAGCTGGAAAATTAAGAGTTCTGACTCATTTTATTTGCTTAATTTGTGGGCCATACCTTAAGTCTCTTTGGTGGGTGTTTGCCATTTCTGTTCAACGAGCTCAACATGCCATCATCTTTTGCAGATATGTGGAAATAGGAATTGTGGGAGGTCTCCCTGTATCCGTCAATGGCGAGATACTTTCACCAGCTTCTCTTCTAGCCAAAGTAAACGACATTGGTGGAAAGCATGGAATTGGGAGAATTGACATGGTTGAAAACCGTCTGGTGGGTATGAAAAGTAGAGGTGTCTATGAAACCCCAGGAGGAACCATCCTTTTCACAGCCACCCGTGAGCTCGAGTCTCTAACACTTGACCGAGAGACGATTCAAGTGAAAGACTCATTGGCTCTCAAATATGCAGAACTGGTTTATGCAGGAAGATGGTTCGACCCTCTTCGTGAATCCATGGATGCTTTCATGGAGAAGATCACAGAGACCACCACTGGCTCAGTCACTCTCAAGCTCTACAAGGGTTCCGTCCATGTGGCCAGCCGCCGGAGTCTGTACAGTCTTTATAGGGAAGATATCTCCTCCTTTGAAAATGGGCAGATTTACAATCAGGCTGATGCTGCTGGTTTCATTCGCCTTTATGGCCTTCCCACTAGAGTCCGGGCAATGCTCCATAAGGACTTTTGATCCCTCACTCTGATAATGGATGAGCCTTTGGCACAAGAATCAATAAGGTAATTTAATTAGTCGATATGTCTGTCTTTATTTGGTGGGCTGTTACAATTTGTACATGTATTGTTTTTGTAATGTAACCAAGGTTAGTTTTTTTTTATTAATGGGATTAGGGTTTGCATTTAGATGGTTTTTCTGTTTATTATTAGCTTGAAGTTGATTTTTTTTATTTAGTTAATTTAGGTTAGTAAAGGTTCACAATTTAAACCACATACTTTAAGTACTTCTTGGATTTGGTTATTTATCCACTTATCTCAGGCTTTTCTATATAATATTATTATGTCTTGAAAGAATTATTTTCCCCTAATTGCAAATGATTTGATATGATGGTTTTCTATTGAAAAAACATGATCAGATATGGACAAACAGACAATAACAATCAGATATTTTTCATCTGCTACTCACCATTTTGCTGTTCCCTTCCCATTGGTCTATGTAGTATCATTTTATGGACGTCCATTATTTCATTTGTCAATGAAATTACTTTTTATCTAAAAAATGAAAAAAAAAAAAAAAACAGTCAGATATATCTTTTACAACTCCACTGAGGGATGTTTTGTTGAACAATATGGGATTTGTCTATAATCGATTTTCTTTGAAATTTACTTATCTATCTATTGCTGATGTATTATTCTTAGCCAAATTAAAATGGTATGTTTTTATTTTCTTTTCAGAATGTGGTATGCAGGCTTTGAGTAACCTAAAACTTGGAGCGTTTAGGTCATTAAATTCTTTCGGAACTTTGGGTGTGTATTTTCTTTTTGACGGTGGGGATCGGAAATTTGAATATGTGATTTTAAAACAGATTCATAATAATTTTTAACTTATTAATTAATTAACATACGGACCTATTGTAATTAAAAGTTGTATTTTTTTTTTATCTTAAAATTGTATAGGTTAGAATATTGTTTTGATCCACGTACTTTGGAGTTTGTCTAATTTCAGTAAAAATACTTTTAAATGTTCAATTTTAGTATTTAACAACGATGAGAAATAGAAGGACGAGAGAAATAGAAGGACGAAAGTAAAAAGGTCTTTTGCTTAAAGAAAAGAAAAGAAAAGAAAAGAAAGTTAAAAGGTCTTTTAATACAAAGAAAGAACAATTTCGTTGAATTTGTAGATGCAAGTCATTTTTTAATCCAAATCGAATTGTTATGTGTATACACTATGTTGAGCAATGAGTAAAGTACTGTAAGGAAAAGAATAGTTTTTTCGAATTGGGCGACCTCGTTCTGTAATTGAAGATTGATAAAATTGAATTTCCTGATCGAATCTTCTCCCAAATCCGGAGGTTCTAAACAGGGGGTAAAATTGAGAAGCCAAATTTGGAAGGTAACCGAAAGTTTAAAGTTATCTTCAACTGATTTTGTCTCTTTCAATTGACAATGGTCATTCAATTCAATGCACGCCATAAGCAATGGAGCCTTCGCATGCATACCTCCGTAGCCTCCATTAATGGGAGTGTTTTGAAATGGGAAATGGCGGCGAAAGAATGGCGTTGGCTGTTTGCAGCGACAGGAACATGGGATTGGGGATTACTATTTGGGATGTGAAAACAGGCCAAACTCTCCTTCACATTCCGACTTGCGCTTCGCCTCCATACGGTTTGATTTGCTTGAGAAACGAGTTCCTTGTTGCTTCTCAGACTCGTAAGGAAGAGTCCGTTGGTGGTGGATCCATCTTCATTTGGTCCCTCAACAAGGTATTGTACTATTGATTTAATTTTCTCGAGGCCAGATGAATCTTTGAACTGTCATTTTCGGATTCTAACGTTGCTTGAATAATCATCTTAACACATACGCGTTAATGATTCTTGAACTTCAGGGAGAATCGAGATCTCCTGTGATGTATTTAAATTTACCATAATCCATCGGCTTAACTCGATTTTAATATGTATCAAAATAAGGCCTCTGTGCTCGGATCTCTGTAGCGTTATTTCTTCTTCAATTCAAGTTGATTTCTATTAATTGGACTTTCTCTAGATTTTCAAGTTCACAAGTGAGATTTTATGTGATTTATTTGACCTTCATAATTGTGCCTTTCAGCCTCAGCCGCCTGTTATGAGCTATACATTAGAGCCCATTGGACCACTTGCCTCAACAAAGGACAGTGTATATCTTGCAGGCGGAACTCATTCGGGAAATATTCATCTTTGGGAGGTCTGTAATTAGCTGCCATTCTCATAATTTCTATTCAGCAGGCAATTTTGTATTTACTTGAGTTTCTGTGTACGTTTATATATTTGTATGTATGTATGTGAGTATGCGCTTATGTACATACACTTGCTGAAGAACTTAAAGTTTCCTTTTCCCCTATTTTCACCCCAGATTCTCATTTGGTTCAGGCAATTTGTAGGTTGGTAGTGGTAAATTGCTCAAGCTTTGGAGTGGTCATCATAAACCTATAAAACGTGTCCTATTTTCTTGGGATGATTCATTTCTCATTACTGGTTCAGCCGACGGAATGATTTGTGTCTGGTCCATGATTGGGTAAGTGTATTCTCTTCACAATGCCTTTATACAACCTCTGCTGAAATCATTTTAGATAGCTTTTCATTGTCATGATTTTCATATCAATCTTGATGTTAGTTTGCTGGATGTGGAACTTGTGGGAAGCTCACAGCCAATAGTGTATTGTCTCATGGAACATAAGTCATCTTTAACTGGTCTACTCACCATGTCTGGCTGCTCGATGTCGATAATCATTTCAAGCTCCCTCGATGGCAGTTTAAAGGTTGCTAAACAGTAACATTGAATCTATTATTCTGTTAAGCTCTAACAAATTTATAACTTGATTAGCCCTTTCGGGTTTGCAGTTTTGGGATCTGATGTCAGGAATGATTAGGGGAACTCAAGCTCATATAGAGGGGATCACTGCAATTGTTCTTCATCCAACTGAGCAAGTTCTGTTCTCTGGGATCGTGGACGGGCAAATTTTTGCTAGCAGGCTTGAATTTGGATTTGACAATTGCATTAACATTAAAGAAAACCAACTACTTGCACCAAAAGGACACAAGTAATGTATGGTACTTGAAAGTTCTCTGTAGTGGTTGCAGTATTACTACCTCTTTCTTTTATCTTGTATTGTTCTATATACTTCTATGACTTTCCAAGCAAGGAAATATGTTTTCCATTGAAATCATCTTCCTCTTAGCTTCATCAGCAGATCAACATTACTAGTTATGACCATTTTGCAACTTGTTGTTTCTTTCCCCTGACCATGAATTAATGTACATGTTGCAAGCCTATTCTTTGTGGCTCGTGCCTAAGTTCATTTTCATGTTTCCACCATTAATGCAGAGGAGCTATTACTGCTCTGGCTTTCAGTCAGATGGATCTAATTTCTGCATCTGAGGATTGCACCGTCTGCATATGGGACATCAGCAGTCAGAGGATAATACAAAAGCTTGACCATAAGAAAGGTAATAACTCGATCAATGAACTTCTCGCCTTTTTTCAGTTCGCTATCTGATTACCATCCTTGTGGCTTTTGAAGATTTGAAAACGTTTTAGGGTTGTACATGTAGTTCTGGAAACTTGATCTAAGATAGAAATGATTGTTTCAAGAGAGGTCAATTTAGTTTTTTCATCATTGCCATACGACGGTGATGCACAAACAAACAATTTTCCTCTTCAGGAGTTCTATTTGGGATCTCTGAACATGCATCAGATTGTTGTTTTTTGTCCATTAACAGGGAGAATAACCAATTTGGTAGCAGTTCCACAGTCGTCCTTGATCTCTACATCAATTCGTAAGAGAGTCTTGAATCAATTCTCCGTGTCCCCCCTCGACAAGTATCCTCAGCCTGACAATTTGTTGAAGAGCACGATACCTCTCTTTCCCTCCCTCCAACCTCTCCGAGAGAATCTGAATTCCATCGGATTCACGAGTACTGGCTCATTGAATCAGCAAATACTTGATACGAAGGTCAGTCTCTCCTTCAATCTTTCTACAATAGCCTTAATATAGCTGCTAATAGTAATGCTAGTCAAGTCAATTGGAAAAATTGCCGCCATATTATCAATATATTCTTACTCCTTTTCCATTATATTTAGACTGAAGGGACATCAGCAGCAATACAGATGAAAGTAGAAACAAACTTAGAGAGGCGAATGTGGGCTTCCAGAATGACAAAGCAAGTGATGGACATGAACAACCAACTTCAATCACGGTTAGTAGACATGATGCGGATTCGATTGTTTGGACCTGCAAAAATTAGCTCATCCTCCAAGAAACAAAAAGATGTAAGAGATCGAGTTGCAAGGACGAGGAAGAAGCGTCCATTGTCATTCCATTAATCTTTAGAAGATCTTGGTGGACCAACTGTAAGTAGTATATCATCCATAGATCTTTAAAATGTTTTGAACATGATTCAACGGATTAAGACATGTATCTCAACTAAGAAGACTACATCATTAGTACTGGACATATCAAGTAAAATTAGGACAATTTTTATTTACCTTCTTTCTAGATTAACTTTTTACCGGGCTATTTATTTTATAGTTAAATACTAACGATGAAACTTGTTAAGCCAAATTTATTTCTAAGTATATATTTTCAATTAAAACAAAAGATGAGAAGTTTGCATCTCCATACTTGTGGGGAGAAAAAATTGCAAAATGAAAGTAATGCTAAAGATAGATAATTACACTTTGAAATAATCAATGTGCTGAATAATTCATTTTGGATAAAATTTTAAAAAGAACGTCAATTAAGGATTTTTTTTTTTTTCCTCATTCAATAATAGGGTACCGAACAAAAAAGAGCTGTTTTGCTGATGCTTGTAGGAAGGGAAAGTTAAATATTTCATGCTTTATGGTGAATAAAAATATAAAATTAGTTATATTTTTCTACAAATTTTGGTTTGAAATGATTTAGCTTCAATATTTCAAATTTTATTATATAATAATTTAGAAAATTCATCAAAATTAAATGTCAATTTTTATTATTTGATGATGTAGAGTTTATAATTTATAAACATATTGGCTCTCTAATTAGTTTAACAATCTCCTATATTGATAAATCTCATTAATCTTAAAACAACTTTCAATATTAGAGTTAAATCACTACAAATTTTTAAGTTCAAAAATTAAGTTGGGCAAAATTGTTACAAAATTGAAAGTAGACTTAATTATTATAAATCAAAATTTAGAGATTAAATTGATAATTCCATGAAAATTTAGCGACACCCAGATCTATTTTTAAGTTTTGACAGAACCAATAAAAGTAGCTTAAAAGAAGGGTATTCAAAGATATTTGGCATTCCAAGATACTTGGGGAATTGTCAAATTACCATAATTCAACCATGGGAACTCGATGCCTTTGAGCTGGGCCAACTACGCATTTTAGATTCGCACCAACCAAACAATCCTTAAAATAGTTTAAATATTTGAATAAGAAATAAAAATTTTAAAATAATTAAATGAGTAATTGTACTGAAAATATTTTAAAATATAGCAAAATATCATTATCTATCAATAATAAATACGGGTAGATGTCTATCATTGACTACTATCATTGTCATCTATCGTTGATAGACGGTGACATTTTTCTAGTTTTATAAATAAGTTGGCTCATTTTATTATATTTGAAAATAATTATAATTAAATTGATTTTTTAAAATCATCTTTCAACTTTCAATTTAAAATCAATATTCTTCCCAAAAAAAAAAAAAAATTCAAATTGATTGATCGAGAATCACTTTAAAATTACTTTACGGTTGTGTTGCATTTGTAGAAGACTAAAATTTAAAAACATTTAAAATATAACCAAAACCTATATTTTTTTAAATGATAATAAACAAGAAAAACAAATTTGACCAGTTTATTAAGCAATATAAATAACAATGTGAGACAGAAGGGGTTTCTTGTTCTCATGGACATCTCTTTTGGAGAAGCCTCAATGGAGTCTTTGTGTAAGTAAAAAATTCAAATAAATAGTGATAATTTTGTTATAATTAATTTTATTATTTTTTAAAGAATATTTTAATCATTTAATTTTGAATTACTAGCATTGCAAAGTGAGAGAGAGATGGAAAAAAGCAATGGTAAAGGTCTGCTTGGGCAGCTGAAGAAGGTTGTTTTGGCTTACAGTGGTGGCTTGGACACATCAGTCATTGTCCCATGGCTAAGGTATATCTCTTTATTATTATTATTTTTGTAATTATTATAATTTTTTCCTATGGGAATTTAATCAATTGAAATGTGTATTTGCAGGGAGAATTATGGCTGTGAAGTTGTATGTTTTACTGCAGATGTTGGTCAAGTATGTAATTGAATTACCATAGGTGAATTTTGTTTTGTGGTTTTTTTTTAATCTTTTTTATCGGAAATTTAGGTCTTGTTTGGTAATCAATCGTTTGGGCTCGGTTGATGGTTATTTGCGTTTTGAAATCCGTCTTTATTTATGGCCAAATTCTAAAAATGAGGACAACTTTTACTTGTTTTAGTTTTAAAAAAGTAGATGACAAAATAAAGAAATTAGTAAGTAGGAGTTAGCATTTATGAACTTAATTTTCAAAAATCAAATTTTCATTATTGATTCTTGAAAATTAAGATTTATGAATGCCTTTTTTTTATTTCTTTGTTTTATTGTTTACCTTAAGATAGTTTTCAAAATTTTAGTTAAAGTTTTGATAACTATTTGATTATTTGTTTTTAGTTTTTGAAAATTAATTTTATAGACACTATTTTCACCTTGTAAGTTTCTTTATTTTGTTCTTCACTTTCTATTAATGTTTTAAAAAATCAATCCAAATTTTGAAAATTGAAAAAAATCTTTTTCAAAATTTGACTAAAAATTCAAATGTTTCTCTAAAAAAAATAATAATAACAATATTATAAAATTTTAGAGAAAACGAACATAAATTTAAAAAAATAGAAAATTAAAAACAAAATCTTTACTAAAAGGGTCTAAAAAGTTTGCTTTTGTTTTTGCAACTTTGGTAAGAATCAAAATGTTTTTTTTTTTTTTTTTTTTTTTTTCATCTCTACTTTGCAGGGTATGAAGGAATTGAAAGGTTTGGAAAAGAAGGCTATAGCAAGTGGGGCTTCTAAATTGGTGGTAAAGGATTTGAGGGAAGAATTTGTAAAAGACTTCATATTTCCTTGTTTACGTGCTGGTGCAATTTATGAAAGAAAATACCTTCTTGGAACGTCAATGGCTCGTCCTGTTATAGCAAAGGTAAGCCTTCTTACGTTCTAAGTACTTAAAAATACTTATTAAAAAAGTCATTCCAAACCTGACCTATTCACAAACGCCTTTCAAACCGAGCCTTATATTGATGTTGCTCTGGTAATTTGAATACATTGTAAATAGGCGATGGTGGATGTTGCGAATGAAGTTGGGGCTGATGCAGTTTCTCATGGATGCACTGGAAAAGGAAATGATCAAGTACGGTTTGAATTGGCATTTTTTGCTCTAAATCCCAATCTAAAAGTGGTGGCACCATGGAGAGAATGGGATATTACTGGGAGACAAGATGCTATTCAGTATGCTAAGGATCATAATATACCTATTCCAGTCACCAAGGAATCAATTTACAGTCGAGACGCCAACTTGTGGCATATTAGTCACGAGGTATCCTTTATCAACACCTTTTTTTTAAATGACTTTTTGAAACCCTACGTTTAATAATCATTTAGGCTATGTTTCATAATTATTTACACCCCAGTATTTAATACTATTTTTAGGAGTATTTTTAAAATTTAAACTAAAAATATTTATAAATAAATCAAAATAAATTACTTCTTTAAAGATCCAAATGTTTGCCTATAAAAAGATAGAAAGTCATGGTAAGAAAATTGTTTAGAAAAGATGAAAAATAAACACAATTTTCATAAATTAAAAACCAAAATTTAAATGATTATTATACGGGATTTAATTTTTTTTTTTTTTCAATTAGGCATATAAACACTGTTTTCACTTGTAATTTTCTATATTTTAAAAAATTAATTCAAGTTTTGAAAACTAAATAAGTAGACCATATTTGGTAACCATTTTGTTTTTTTAGAATTAAGTCTATTTCCTCTCTTTTTCTTACCATGATTTTCATATTTCTTGAGTAAAAGAGTTGAATTATTTGCCAAATTCTAAAAACAAAAACAAGTTTTTAAAAACTATTTTTTTTATGTTTTTAAAACTTGACTTAGTTTTTTGAACATTGGTAGAAAGTAGATAACAAAAGCAAAGAATTTAAAGGTGGAATGTGTTGTTGGTATGCTTAATTTTTAAAAACAAAAATTAAGGCCCAATTGATAACCATTTCGTTTTTTGGTTTTTTGTTTTTGTAAATTAAGTCTATAGAGATTATTTTCACCTCCAAATTTCTTATTCGTTGTCTAGTTTTTACTAATGGTTTAAAAAATCAAGTCAAATTTTGAAAACTAAAAAAAACAGGTTTCAAAATTTTGTTTTTGTTTTTAGACTTTGGCTAAGAATTCAACTATTATATTTGAGAAAGATGAAAATCATTGAAAAAATGTGGAAAAAATAGATTTAATTTTTAAAAACTAAAACTAAAAAACGAAATGATTATAAGACGAAAATTAAAATGATTAACAAATGGGACTATAGTTTTCAAAACTTATTTTTGTTTTTAGAATTTGAGTAAGAATTCAAATGTTTTGTGAAAGGTGAAAACTGTAATTAAGAAATTATTAGGAGGAAAGAAAATCTTAGGTTATTGAATAAGCACTTAAAAAGGATGTCTCGTGTCGGTCGATTTTGAGTTGCTGATGAAATGTATTAATGTTGGTGATAGTTGTGTTGTGGATAATGAAATTGTAGGGAGATGTTTTGGAGGATCCAGCAAATGAACCTAAAAAGGAGATGTATATGATATCAACGGATCCAGAAGATGCACCAGATCAACCTGAGTAACCTTAATTAAAAGCTTCCTTCTTCTTCTTTTAACTCAAAATCTTAAATAGGATTTCATCCTCCACCCAAAAAGAAATCAAAAAAGAAAAAAGGCATACCTCAATCTGAATAAATGGCATAATGTTTTTGCAGATATGTGGAAATAGGGATTGTGGGAGGTGTCCCTGTATCCGTCAATGCCCAGGTTCTTTCACCACCTTCTCTTCTAGCCAAAGTAAACGAAATTGGTGGAAAGCATGGAATTGGAAGGATCGACATGGTCGAAAACCGTCTGGTGGGCATGAAAAGCAGAGGCGTCTACGAAACCCCAGGAGGAACCATCCTTTTCGCAGCCACCCGTGAGCTCGAGTCTCTAACACTTGACCGTGAGACGATTCAAGTGAAAGACTCATTGGCTCTCAAATATGCAGAGCTGGTTTATGCAGGAAGATGGTTCGACCCTCTTCGTGAATCCATGGATGCTTTCATGGAGAAGATCACAGAGACCACCACTGGCTCAGTCACTCTCAAGCTCTACAAGGGTTCCGTCCATGTGGCCGGCCGCCGGAGTTTGTACAGTCTTTATAGGGAAGATATCTCCTCCTTTGAAAATGGGCAGATTTACAATCAGGCTGATGCTGCTGGTTTCATTCGCCTTTACGGCCTTCCCACCAGAGTTAGGGCAATGCTTCACTAGGATCCATGAATTCCCTCTTTACACATATTTTTGAGTGAAGCTACGAGTAAAACCAAATTAAATCCATCTATTCGTTTGCTTTGGTTTGGTTTCTACCATAATATTTGATATCTTCGTTTGCATTTTGAGAAAATTAAATAATAATAATAAGGTTAAAATAATATTTTGGTCTGTGTACTTTTAACATTTGTTCAATTTTAATTCGTATAATTTTAAATGTTTAATTTTAGTCCTTATACTTTCAATAAATCTTAAATTTAATCCCTCGAAATTAGTTTTTATCAAAATTGATTAAATAATCATTGCAATTTTCATGTAAAGAAACAAAATTTGTAAATTTTTCAAAAACTACAGTGAAAATGCTCGTAAACAATGAATAGTAATGAGAAAATCTTTAACAAACTTGTAGTAGGGACTAAATTTAAGATTTATTGAAAGTACAAGGACTAAAATTGGACATTTAAAAATATAGGGACTAAAATTGTATAAACTCCAAAGTATAAAGACCAAAATGATATTTTAACATAATAATAGTAATGTTGAACCGATGGTCTCCAAAATAAATTCTAACCCTAAGTCTCTTCTAGTATTTTAATTTAAATTATCATTATATTTGTTCTTTAGAAACGTGATTAATTATTATGGTGCATATAAATTTGTTATTCAGAAAAATGGCAAGAAAAGAATTTTTTTAAAAAAATTGTTTTCAAATATAGCAAAGTGAACCAACTTATTTACAAATATAGCAATATACCAAATTATTAGTGATAGACATGATAGATGTCTATGAAGGACAATAATAGTTTGCTGTATTTAAAAATATTTCATTTTCATTTAAAACAATTACTTTAACAAAAATATCATCTATCACTAGTTTTGTTTGGACTTGGGACACCATTTCATGAACAAGGCAACACAGAATCACAAACTGGAGTGGAATTCCTTTCATACACTCTTAGGACAAAAGAGATTTTGGTAAGAAGTAAGAAGCTTAAAAAAAGGGGCTCTTATGCTTGGAAGGATTTACAATTTAACATCAATGTCAAGAGATGACATGTCCCAAAACATCAATTTGAATCTATTCTTATTGAACTTCTAAAAAACAAGAAACTGAAAAAAGGCTTTAGACAAAGTTCTTCAACAATGTGCATTCTGAGAATCTCTTGCTTTTCAGAAGAAAGGCTGATTTCATGAAGCAACTTCAGGAAGACAAGAAAAAAAAAAGGGGGGGGTGGGAAGAAATCATTGTTGTGATGCTGAACTGTATCTTTGATCACCATCCCTGGCATCTTGGACTTGATTTGCATATTGTAAGTTCCAAAGAACATCCTCCATAGACGGGCGACTCATTTCCGGGGAAATACACTTGTTCATTAGGGAAATAATGGTCGATAGAGACTCTTGTGTGCAAGTAGCTAGAATCGTTGGATCGATGAGTCGCCTCCGCTCGTCCTGGCTGTTCAAACTCATCTGTATGTAGGGAAAACCATTTAGGACATATTGGATTGAACAGTTGAAAGAAATGGATGAGATGGAGAACTTTGTTTGCTTTTGAGTAGAAATCCATTAAAATTTTGAACAATAACTGGGACATAGAAATTATAAGGCATCCGGAAACCTAGAATAGAGCGGATTGTCACCCGTTCTAGTTCCAACTCCTTATATCTGAATTTTTAAAGGACTCCTACTTCAAAAGTAATTTCGAAACGTTTATGAAAAGTCAAGGGTAATATTGCAACTAATGAAAGAATAGAGGTACTTTTGAAACAAAGGGCAACGTTTTCCTTATGGGGGTAATTTCTATAATTTAGCCACCTACCATGCTATGCATAATGCAAATAAAGCAATAATCAGAAACTTTGTGGCCTACCATTTCCTTTAGTATAGAGGGGCCTTTTATGGTAGAAACAGAAGGTGCCACAAGTGCCTCTAGTAGTATAAACCCAAAGCTATATACATCATCCTTCAAGTTCATCATTTGCCTGCGAAAGGATAACCCAAGTGAGAAACACTTGATTTTCATGCAAAAGAGGACCTAAATGTGATTAAAAAGCATTCTTACCAAGCTTGAGGGCCTTCTGCTTTTGCCTACACAAACAGAAGAGAGGAGTAATCAGCATTTACCAATGATTCAACAGCAGTAATAAACAAGTCCTACCTACCACAGATTTGGCTGGTTCTTCTGAGATAATGGACAATCCATAATCACTCAACTTTGCCACGTTATGTTCATCAATCAAGATATTGTTGATCTTTAATCGGTTGTCGAAGAAACCGGGAATAACTCCAGTATGCAGGAAATGAACAGCCTTGGCAACACTGATTAGAATTGCTAATCTTTCAGACCAGTTCAAAACCTTCTCTACAAGTACAATAATTTGTAAGACGAGAAATATTTCTCTCAAGTATGGAAAGGTTAAGAATCTCAGTCTGAAAAGGTTTCTAAATTACCAGAGAGATGTGTACGGAAACTCCCATTTGGAACGTATTCGGATACGAGGAAGACCTTGATGTCGTTATAATCTTGTCCATCTCCTTCGATGCAGTGTCCCAAAAGGCAGACCAAATTTGGGTGCCTGAGCTTTCCAAGCATATCCAACCTAAGCTTAAGATTTCTAATAGAAAATTTCTTTGATATAAGCAAGGACCTTATGGCAACTTGAATCCCATTCTCCAGCCTCCCTCTGTAAAGCTACAAAACATATTAAGAAGGCTGAAATACATGGTGGAAGAAGATTCAAAATAACGAAGGATCGTTTAAAAGTAATATAATTATGGTTTTTAATCATCATTGATTAAGTGCATTTCCTGTTGGGTGAAATTCACCTTATTAGATTCTATGTTTTCTTTTGGACTTTTGTGACCAAACCCCTTTTGTAATTACATTCTTAGTCTTTTTCTACTTGACTGGAGCCCTTTTGTGACCTGGCTCCCTTTTGTAGGCTTCTTTTTGGTAGGCAAGTGTATATTTTTCTTTCTCATTGAAAGTGTGGTTTTTTATTTTTAAAAAACCCCTTTTAACTTCAAATAGAGGAAATCTTCTATTTTGAACATTGACAATCTGATATTGTTATGTAGATTCTTGCATACACAGCTAGTTTCAACTCCCAATGTATGGTTTTGCTTCTGAATATTATATTCAAGGACCCATCTCATTTTCAATTCCTCAGATTGTTTTGCAGATGAGCCATTGGCATAAACTGTTTTTTCTCCAACGAAAAAACCAAAACTTTTATTTGAGAAAAAGTGAAATAACACACGGGCATACAAAAAGATGAACCTGATCAAATATTCATCAAAGTTGAACCATCATGCAACAAAACTAAACATAAAGGTTAGAATGTTACCTTCCCATATGAACCATCACCAATGATGGTTGACTCATGAAAATTGCTTGTAGCTTCTTTTATCTCCTCCAATGAAAAAGTCCTACACAATGGAAGACCTTGAATTCCTAACTTTGCAGCTTGAGAAACAAACCCTGCAAGAAGGAAACTTTGAAACGGTAAAGCTCAACATCTTTTGGTCATGGAAGTCTACTAATTTTCCGAACCTCCATAATCCTCAGCAGACTAACCAAATAACTGGAAATGAAATTCTTGCTGAACTTACTTGCACTTGTTAGAAGTTCTGATGAGAATCCTGCTGCTGAACTATCTTGAACTGATTTCTGCAATAAATGTTGTTCTGATATTCCTCTAGGCCAACATCTTCTACATAAAACAACCCCAATTGAAAGTAGAAGCACTGACAACAAGATACCAAGAAGTAATCCCATTACAACTCCTGCATTTTTGGCTCTAGACTGCTCCTGGTGCTGATGCTCGTGCATATGGTCTGTATCACAATATGATTTTGAATGCTGTTTCCCTACATTAACAGATAAGCAATTCCCATCTACCTTAAGAGTTCCTTTATCAGATTCAATGCCCAAGCAGGAAGGCAATCCTCCTGTAAGCATATTGTTAGATAAGTCAACAAACTGAAGCATGTTGCCACACCTCAGATGGATCGGTAGTGACCCGGATAACTTATTCGAAGAAAGATTTAAGTGGCTGATGCTGGGCAAGGAGAAGATGCTAGCAGGAGGGATGCCAGTCAATGCATTGAATGATATGTCAAGTTGTTGGAGCTGACTAAGTTGGCCATATTGTTGTGGAATCTCGCCTGAAAACGAGTTTTTCCCAAGTGAAACTGTGATCAATGCCTTTGGTAGCGGAGGCAGCGGTGAATCGATTTTGTTCCAGCTTAAGTCCAGCACAGTTAGACCATGTAATGGGCTTAGATCTGGTAATTCACCAGAAATTTCATTGCCAGACATGACAAGCTCAGTAAGGGTACTTATGCTGAGGATTGAAGATGGAAATGAATCCTTGATCTTGTTGTTTTTCAAACTCAGCACTGTCAAACTAGACAATGAATCAAACCAGTCAGGCACAGTATCATTGAAGAAGTTGTCATCTAGTTTGAGAGTTTGAAGCTTCACCATGGTAGAAATCTTCGGTGGGATTGAACCGAAAAGATAATTTGAGCTCAAATCCAGATACTCAAGTGAAGATAATCTATGGATTTTGTCTGGAAGTGGACCCCAGATGCCCAAAGACACAAGACTAAGAACTCTCAAGCTATTAAGTCTAGTCAAAGTGGTGATGAAAGAATCAAGAGAGAAACCCTCTGATAAAGTTTGATTTGGTATTGCAAAACCAATGAACTCATCAACTTTGTCTTTGGTGTCACCAGCAATTCTAAGCTCAGTGACCACACTGTCTTGGCAAGTGACATTAACAAGAGGAAGAAAAGACAGTGTGCAAAAATCTACTCTATGATCAGTCCATGACTCCAATTGTTTTGGATACTCCAAGTGCTTCCTTAGCTGGAGAAGCACTTGAGCTTGAGAGGCTTGCAATTGGTAAGCTTCAGCAAATAAGAAAGTCCAAGCAAAGCTGAGAAGTAACAACAGATCATACTTCCCCATAAAAGCTTCTTCAAATAGCTATCTTACCTGCTTCTTCCGCTTCTTCGAGCAGCCTCTGTTTCAGAAGCATACAAATGGTAAACCCCAATGTTTTTTATTAAACAGAAGAAGAAGAAAGTTAAAGCGCTTTTTCAAAGTTTCACACTGAAAACCAAAGCTGTTCCAAGCTACTACAACCCAATAAATGAAACAGAAACACAGAGTACAAACAAATCATCAAAGAAGATTGAAAATGGGAAAAGGGTTTCTTCAATGAAGGAAAAGAAGTAAAACCCACCAAGTAAAATGTTAGAAAAACAGGAGAGGCCGATCAAATTGAGTCATTATTGAAGCAAAACCAAGCCAAGAATGAGAGTCTAAGCTCACTGTTCCTCTTCTCAGGACTGTCATTCGAAAAGAAAATCACGAAGGCAGTGAGGGATGAAGCGAAAGTGGGGTACCCTGAAATGGACACATTTAGTTTGAGCACATGCTTCTTTCTCTCTCTTGAAAACTAATGGAAAATGGGGTATGGCAATTTGCAGAAATGGGTGTTGTGTGTTGGGTTGGAAAGTCTCAGTCTTTCTGAGCTGGGAGGCTTTGTTTATGCAAAAGGAGAGGCTTCGGCTGTAAATGGAATCCAACAAGCAACCATTATTATACTTTACAATTTGGGATCTAATCTTGCTTTCTTCTTCATATTTTAGTCAGAAATTTTTTAAGCTCATGTATGATTGTTGGTGTTTCTAATCCATAAAGTCAAAATGGGTTAACTTAAAAGTGCTTTTAAGTTTTATATTCGGATTCCTTTTCTTCTTTGTTGGTTTTTTATTTAAAAAAAAAAAAAAAAGAAAGAAAAGAAAATGCAATTATTGAGAAGAGGCTGAAGGATGAAAAATTACTATTGGACATTTACATTTGTTTCGGTTGGAATGAGACCAAAGTTTTACCTTGGCTTGAAGAATGAAATTGTTGTTTCTAAGCCATATAAAGTCAAATGAGTTAACTTAAAAGTGATTTTAAGTTTTATATTTGGATTCCTTTCCTTCTTTTGTTGTCTTTTGTTTTTTTACAAAAAAAAAAACAAAAGAATTCTTGAGAAGTGGATGAGGGATGAAATTCTATCGGTTGGGAACGAGACCAAAGTTCTATATTGGTTAAGAAATGAGAAGATTATGGGTGTACATAAAGTAAAGAACAATATCTATATTAGTATAAGATATTTTGGGTGAAACTAAAAACAAAGCTTAAACTCTATTTGATCATCAATTGATTTTTAAAAATTAAGTTTAAAATAATATGTTTCACTAAAGAGCTTCTTTGTTTTGTTATTTACATTTTACTACATTCAAAATTCAAATAGATAATTGTACAACTAACCCAAATTTTGGGTCCATAATAGAATATGCCTCACTTTTCAAAACTTACATTTTCTTTTTACATTTTGCTAGTGTTGTTATTAGCAAAAATTACCAAAATGATGTTATTGTGCATGCGTGCTAAGCTCCCGACTCTCACTCTCAATAATATAGAGTAAAGAGCAAGAGAAGATAGAAGGAGTGAGAAGCGAACAAATTAAACCCAAAGAAGTGGTAGTAATGAGGAAAATTTCTACTACTCCCGTAGTATCATACTCCTTGGGTTTACACTATAAATTTTTCTTCTTTAATATTTCTAGACCCCACAATGATGATAGTAGGTCCCACCATATTTATAAAAACGTTTTGATGTGACATACAATAAATGGAGGTAGTATGGAAAATTTTCTTGCAGAAATGAGAGCAAGAGAAAATATAGGTAAGCAAAATATTTTAGTAATTTCACATTGGTATGAGAGAGATAAATTATTTTAAGAAAATTACTAACTTTTTAAAAGGAAATTAGCTAATAAACATGCAATATCTATGAAGAAATTATAAACTTATTATTCGAATCAATTTTGTTATACAGTTGCAATTTTCGTAAAGGAAATTATTATAAATAGAAAAAAAATCTAAATATTTACAAATATAAAAATTTTTTATTGTATTGCTGATAGATAATAAATTTTTTAAAAATTTTTATAAATAGTTAATTCATTTTACTATATTTTAAAACAATTTTTTTTTAATACATAAAATGACATAAAAATTAATGATAATATCCCTCTTTCTATGAATTTACGTCACTTTAATATTTTTCTAAAATAAATATAATTTACCCATTTTCTTCAACAGTTTATAGTTTTCATCTTCTCTATCATTTATTAACCCACAAACGTTTACATGTCTAAATATTTATTATTATTATTATTATTATTATTATTATTATTATTTGAAATTAGGCAAGATGAGAATAGGATAGGATGAGATTCCCTATTTCCAATCCTATTTTAATGAAAAGATTTTTCCAACCCAACCTCATATGAATTATTGTCCTCCCTAAAACTACCATAAATAATATTTTTCCTTTCTTTAGAGGAGAGGACCAGCCAATTGTTTTGTTGTGACTTCCATCAAGGCTATAATGTATTCATTTACTTATATTTAATTGCTTCTACCAAATCTCATACTACTACACATATGGAATAACAAATTTTATTAATTAATAACAATATATTATATTCATGCAACAAAATATATTTTTCAAATTTATAAACAAGATGCTGATAATGCTTTAATATGCAACAATCTAATAGTAGAGTTTAAATTTGAGATTTATTGAAAAGTTTATAGATTAACTTTTGTACAATTGTATGTATATGTACATGACTAAAATAAAATGGAATTTGAAATACAGACCGTAAAAATGATATTTTAACTTAATTGTAAAAAAAAAAAAAAAATTAAATTACAAATTTAGTAAATGTACTTCAATATTTGTGATTTGGTAAAACATATTTAAATTAAATCAGTTAAATTCACTTAGGCATTATCCTATTAAGTTTTAAATTTTCTTAAAATTTGGTAGACTTTTTAATTAATATTTAGTTTTCTATTTTATACTTTAAAAATAAGTTTTATTTATATATTTATCTATTTCTCACCTAATCAGATCTATTTTCTATTTTTCATGAGTTAAATGCATCATTTTTAAAAAAAAAAAAGCATACCATATTGATTTTTTTAAAAAATAAAGCTATTTTCTTTAATATTTAAAAATTAATCTATAACAAATAAAATTAATCATACTAAATAATTATTTAAAAATTTAAATTATAAAAAAATAAAATATATTGATTATTATAAGTCTATTTTAGTTATTATATCTAAAATAAGATTTTTTTTTTTTTATTTACCAAACCCTCTAACCTACTTTTTCAAGTTTAAGTTGAAATTTATCCAACACTATTTTATTTCTTTTTACAATTGATTTTTTTAAAAGCAAAGCTACTAGCAATTATTTTAAAAGCTAAGATAATCCCAAACGGAGTCTTAGTCTCTAAACTTTGATTTTTTAACAAATAAAAATCACGAATTTACTTGACACAAAATTGAAATTTCAAGTTCCATAAATTTATATATAATAAAGTAATTTTTAATTTTTAAAAATAAAATTTATAAAAAAAAAAATCTATTAAACATGTTAAACATACAATTAGAAGAAAGAAAGAATGTCAAAAAGAAAATTTTCAGTGCTACACGAGTATGAGAAATTTTATTTATTGTTTTTGGGTATTGTGTATTGTATCGTCAACATCTTTTTAAAAATAGAATGATATTCATTGACATTAAATCTACAAATATCTATAAAGATAATTCATAGTATAAATAAAAAGAAGAAAGGTGAGAGTTAAGAGGGAAAGGACATTCTTTTTCATATTACATTATACATAGCATCTAAAAAAATCACAACTAATAAAATTAAGCAACTTGTTTGGATACTTCCAAATTCCAACCCAACATTAAACTATATTAAAATCTAAATCTAATAAATATAAGTTGAAATGTTAGGATTGCCCTTCTTGGAACCAACAATTGATCCTTTCAAAATTGACAGCCTGTCTTCCATATGTATTTAACAAAATCCCATACTCTTCTTTGGCTGCCTGCCTAGTTTGGACAACAAGGTCATATCATAGTTTGTTTTTTTTATTTTTTTTATATTTTATTTTATTTAAGAAAAATCCAAATATTTAAATAGGTTATTGGCAAAAATAAATAAATAAAAGCTAAACTAAAAAATTTAAAAAAAAAAAAAACCCTATCTCTTTGCTTCAAACTACTTTTTAACTACAAATTTATTAGAATGCATATAAAATAATATGAAAAAATGACTTAAAACAAAAATTTAGGCTCGAAACAAAAATTTAGACTCGAACACTGTCATTATACTACAAATGACACAATTGGAAATTTTTATAAATTATCTGTAAATAAATAGATTTAGTTTTAAAAATTCTACACTTTCTTTTGTTAAATTAAAAAAAAAAAAAAAAAATTGTCTTAAGTCACACTCTTAGTTTGGTTTCTTTGGGTTAAGTGTTATGTTACCAGTCAAGATTTGTCTCCTCAACAGACTACTTTATTACATTGTGAATAAGACAACTCTTGAAAATAATTTATTTAAAATTTTTAGTTGTAAATTTATATCTTATTTATCTAAAATACTTACCCCATCTTTGGGCATTTTATTAAGTGTTCAATTACAAATGGTAGGATATTTTTAGGAAAATTATTTTTAGAAAAATTATAATAAATAAATAAAAAATATCAAACTATTTATATTATAAAAGAAATATTACACAATAGATAGTGAATTTTTTTTTATATTTATACATTTTATTTATTTAGTTATATTTTCATGTAAAAAAAGACCTCATAAATATTATACTAGATTCACCCTCGTTTGACCTTTAAAAGTATTTATTAATGCTATTAAATCTATAAAATAAAAAATTGAAAATATATTAATACTACCTACAATAAATAGAATGGAGAACCATACTTGTGGTACTTGAAATTTTCTTCCAAAAATGTACCAAAAAACCTGAGGTAAAAATCCAACCTTGTTTTCAAACTTCCCCATAGACATGAAACTAATGACACTGCCCTATGTTTTGGGACATGCAAATTTGTGGGGCTATTTTAGGTCTACTAGAGGAAGGATATTTAATGTGCCAATAAATACATATCAAAAGGTGGTTGTGCTATCAAAAGTACTTATTAAATTCATGTTACATAACATTTTTTGAGAACTCTACCATTTTTAGGATCTAGGATTTTGCTATTAAATTTCAAAATATTATAATTTTAGTATTGAGTTTAGTTTTTGTTTGGCTTTTAGATTTCGAAATATGTTACATTTTTATTTTTAAGTTTTGCTTTTGGTCAACTTTTCACTAATCCTTCACTTTTGATATTTGGCATTAAATTTAGTTATGTAATGTAAAATGGTTATAAATGTAGTTTCTTAAAACTAATTTCACTCACGATCAAAAACTAATTTAGTTCTTTTGGATTAACTAATAAACATTAATGATTGAAAGTGAATATTTAAACCTAAAAACTAAAATTTGAAAAAAAAAAATCAAAACTCAAAGTTATATTCTAAAAGTTTAAATTTGTTTTTTTTTTTTTTATATATAAAAGGTTTATATTCAAATATATCAAAATGAGCCAAAATATTTATAAACATAGAAAAAAATTTCTGTCTTTTAACGATAGACCGCGATAGACTTCTATCACAGCGATAGACGTCTATCGTTCTGTGGTAGAATTCTATCGCTGTGTATCGCTAATATATAGTAAACGTTTTATATATTTGTAAATAGTTTGATATTTTTCCATTTATAACAATTTCTCTATAAAAGAAAATTAGAGCTTAAAATATAAAATGCTTTTAGTTTAGGGTTAGGTTTCACCTTCCAACTTTGAAAATTTTTGTTTTAGCTCTCGGAAGTTCAAAGTTTGTTTCAAAATAACTTTGAGTCAAATTCATAGACGGAACAAGTTTTTATTGCTTTTGCTTTGTTTATACCAACAATACCAACTAGAAACGAAAAGTAAATTTCAATAAATTTAGGGGTTAGGATAAAAAAAAAGAATAAATAAGTAGAGATGTGAGATTGAAAGGAGTAAGAAGACTATATATGTAGTTCACATATGCGTTCTCATAATTTAACACAATTTTTTCGATCTATGAATTTAAACGTAAAAGTCTACGATGATGGTTTGAAACAAATAAATCAAAATCAAAATGAAAATTTTGGAAGTTGAGAGTGATATTAAACTAATCTTACAATTTAGGGGCATTTGTGATCATTGAACCAAAATTATATAATATGAGCAAAGCATGATTTTGCATGACATTGTATTTGTTAAAGAATTAGGACATTCATAAGGTGGTTACGATTACGAGTTGAAATAATAAAAAAAAAATGTAACCATTAGACATAAATCCAAAATTTGGACCTCGAAGTTTGAGATAAAGTTTTAAAATCCATATACCAAAATAAAATATTCTTGTGAGAGAACGAGAAGTTTCTTGTTTGGGAATTGGAATAGCAAACGTCGTGTCAACATAATTATGGCTTCCGTATTCCTTAGGATCGCCGCCGTGGCACGACGGAAGCTGCAAGTTTCCCTTTGACCCGGCAACCGTGAGTCCCACAGCCCCCACCAATTATTGTTATTATTATCTTAAAGAACCATTCTACCGGTAATAGAAATATTAAGAGGGTGTTTAAAGATGGGAATGTAATAAAATTATTTAAATTCAGAGAAATATTAGAATTACTCAAAATGAGATCATGTAGTGTAAAAATAATAGAAAATAGGATTGAGTTAAAAATTGTCGGAACAAAATAACTTTTGCAATACAAATCGTGTCCAAAACGCTTTATCCAAGTATTGGTTTTGGATTATAATTATCCTATTACAGTCCCTAAACACCTGTTTAGAGTCATTTTATTAGAAAATTTGAAAACAATATTTTTATATTATTGTAATATCCTAATTTTGAATATTAAATTTTAAAGAGGACTGTTTTCAAATATAGAAAAATGAACCAAAATATTTACAAATATAACAAAATTTTACTATCTATTTGCAATGGACTGCGATATTCTGCTATTATTTCTAAATATTTTCAATAATTTTATCATTTAAAATTATTTATCTGATAATTAGATTAAATACATATAAAACTATTAGCCCGATAACAAAACTCAATTTTATTTTTTTAAATTAAAATATGTATTTGAATAACTGTTCAAATTCATATTTAAACAATATGGTGAACCTATTTCAGCTTTTAGATAATTCATGGGCTAACTATACTAAATTATGCATTAATATAGCAATAAAATCATGATATTGAAGATACAATAATTTTTTCAAAATAGTTACCACTTATTTAGACCTCTCTACATCATTTTCATTTTATACCCGAGTATTTAATTAAGTAAATTTAAATTAATTATCTTTTAAAATTATCTCAATTTTGAATTAAAAATTTAAATTAAAGGAAAATGAAATTCAATAATGTGAGATAATTAATTTAAGTTTACATGAATGCTCCAAGTGGCTACAAACTAATAGATGTATGTTATTGCCAGTAAAAGTCTATCACTGATAGATTAAAAGAGTAAATAAATGATTGACGTCTACCGCTAATAGACACATGAAATTTAGACATTATGGTTTGGAAAAGATAAATTATTACCCAATTTCAAAGACATTGTAATCTTTTTTGGGACCTAAGTTAAAAAATTTAGAAAGTTGCTGAGTTTATTTTATCATGTCAGGAAGCATCCATCATGTAAATTCGTTGTTAACATTTATTAACAAAAGTTTATGTGTCCTGTAATTTTGTTTTAAGAATGAATTTGGACACATGAGCATGTTCTTTAGGTGCCTTGCTTAGAATAAATAGATTTTGTTGACCAATAAGTCATATTTTGTTAGTAAGTGGGATGATTTTCAACGGCTAAACTAACATCTGATCAGTGACATACATGATGTGTGTCCATGTGGTATGAATTTATTAAAAAAAAAAAAAATCTAATAATAATAATCAATCTTTTATTAATAAATTTTAACTTAATTGAGAGTTATTAACATGAATAATAACTTTGATAATTTTGTAGATTAAAGATCATTTGGTCTATTCTACACACAAAATGTTCAATCTTTACGTTTATAATATAAGGTAAGAAATCTAATTTCTCTAACCCACATATTGTAGAAAAAAGTTTAAAAAAAAATATATATATAAAATTGTTATAAAATAGACATTTTGAAAGCCTAATTTTGGACCTGTGAATTAGGTTTGTAGACTTGAATTTGATAAAATCTATAATTAGTTGAAAAGGTAGGTTTAGGAATTTAAGTCATGTTTACTTTTCAATAAACGTAATCAATCGTAACATGAAAAGTAGAATTCATTTAATATGTTTTTAAAAAAATTAGTTAATAATATTATATAAATTATGAATAATAAAAGAAAATTTTATTATAATTGTAGCAATTTTAATTATGAGCGATAAAATGTTCGTATTGTAAACATGTTATTTCAATCAATAGCATTAAACATTTTTGAATAGATTTGTTTGTTCAAATGTCAAATTCTGAAAAGAAGGCCCTTCAAGTTGTGTGGTTGCAATAAATTGCATTAAAAAGTTTATCTAATGAGAATACACAACATTATCTCATTGTCAACAATGTTTTTGTGTGACAATAGTTTGCATTTTAACTTTATTGCTTTTATTCCATTGTCATATAATGATCATAATGTAGTGAGTTGGAGCTATTATATTTCTAAAGAAAACTTTTCTTTTTTCCCTTTCCTTAAAGAAAAGATAGTAATAAAGGTATGATTTTCTTTTTCTTTTTCTTTTTTCATTTTCACACCTATTATCTAATTTACATCCTTAGAGGCATTTTCAAGAAATCATACTTATTTTCATGGATTTTAGTTGATGGCTAATTTGAATTAACTTAAAAAATAAATATTTTTAAAAAATTTATTTTTTTAACACTTTCGATAATAATGATTTAAAATAAAAATACTAATGACTTTCAAAATTCATTTTGTGTTGTTGCCAAACACTTATATTTCTGGTAAGATGACTTATTTTTTAAATTAAACACTTGCAAATGTATTCCAAACACTTATTTATCCCTATATTTTTCACTTTTTAAGACTTAATTGTTAGGTGTGGAACTTAAAAATCCACCCAATATAATTTCTCAACATCTTTTATATATAAGTGGGATTTTTATGGAGAGATAAATAATAAAAATATATCATAATTAATATAGTATTAATTAATCATTACTAAATATTTTTAATTTCTAAATACTTTTTAGTGATAATTTTGGAGGTTATGTCCAGTATTCAAACTAATATAATAATATTAATTCAAACTTTAAACTTTTACGTGTGAATCAATTTATACTTTCCATCAAATTTTTATTTTAAAATTTTTAATGGATAGATTTCACATGTATATAAAACCTCTTTAAATGAAAAGATTCATGTAAATGAGAGATGTCTTTTTATTTTGATCATGTCTCCTCTCTCTTTTGATATCATTTAGTTTTAGCTAAATGATTTGTCATTTTCATACGTTTTTTTGTGTTATTTTCAACGATGCTTATAAAATGAGCAAAAAGTTAAAGGATCTTGACTTTCGATACATCTAAAAGTCGAAATGATTGATATTAAAATTTTGAGATGTCGTAATTTTGAGTTACATTGACCAAATTGGAGTTTTTGTAACTCAAGAGTAAAAAGATAATTTCTAAATATGAACAAAAGATTTCTGGAGAGGGTGGATAAGTTTTGATAAAGTTTTAAGTTTTCGATTAGTTTGTGTAATATCTTGATACAAAGAGCTTAACACGAACATTGTTAACTGTATTTGGTCAAAGATTTGAAATATCCCAAATTATTGTAGTAGAATAAATTTACTACGATTAGATGCACCGTAGATTGCATCTAATTGTATGTATTCCTAAAGATAGGAAGAAAAATAGGTTAACTTTTTTTACAAATATATACTACTACTCAATTTTAGAAGGCATGCAATAATTTAAGCAAAATAAGAAAATATGAGGGTCTAAATTGTCATTTACTACTTTTCAAATCAATAGAATTTAAGCAAGACAACTCCAGACCTAAGTTCCGTCAAAATGTTGGCGCGAACAATGAACCGTATAAACTGCAACCCAACGAAGCCGCCGGCGAAATAAGAACCGTTTTCGATTCCGACTTCGCCTTCATGGATGCATTGTATCTTCTTTCTGAATTCGCTTTGGGTTGCCTCTGGTTCAAGACAATGGCGTCGATGAATTTCAGCAGAACATTGAGGTTCTACGACAATCCATTTCCGATTTGAACCGTTTCGGGAAGATTTCAAAGCTTATTGCTAGGTTTCTGCCTTCCATTCTTTTGAGTCGGTTCACGATGCCCTCAGCCGACGTTATTCGGTCTCTGAAGGCAAGGCGCTTCTTTCATCCATGTATAAACACGTATCCGCTGAGGATTTGAGTTCGATAATGTATTTGTGTGTTTCTAAACTTGTTCTTGAGCTCGTTTTTGTTTTTTTGTTTTTTTTTTTTTTCAAAGTCACGAAATCATTCGACATTTAATTTAGAATTTCGAATTCTATATGTACTTTTGACTGGTAATGATGAGACAGTGCTTCGTTTTGATCATCATGTTACTATGGATCCTGTTGGGGCTCGGATTGGGATATAGTTGACAAGAGCCTAAAAAGTATCGAAATTCCGTTTAGTATTTTCGATATTTATCTTCTACTATTGTTTATATTTACAAGAAAACTTTAATTGCAATTTGGAATTATCACTTATGCCATGAGATTCTCGAATTCATTTTAAAAACATTTCTTCCCTGCTTGTTTCCACTGATCTTTGATATGGCTAAGGTCATGCTCTGTCTGATGTGAGACTGCTTACCCCACAACTAGCTTGACATCACACTTTTAACACTCTCCTCCGTTTGTAGACTTGAAGATTTGTAAAAGACATAACAAGTGTAAATCAATATTAATCAGGGAGGAAATGACATTACATGAGTTTGAACACATGGCCTTCTACTTTGATTCCATGTTAAATCACTGATTGACCCCAAAACTTAGGTTGATGTGTTATGTTAAATATAATTATGTCAACACTTTAATTGTTTGTAATGGATCATGCTTATTGATCATGGTTGCATATTGGTGCTTATGACTGATGGGTTGAGGAACTTCTTGAAACTTAGAATTTCCAGTTGAAGAAGGCAAAAAACACAGGTTCAATTTAGGACTTGCTGAACTTACGGTCACATATTTTTGATGAAACAAAAATCCGTGGCCGAAGTAATGACATTGTTCTCGAGTAACTGTCTGGAGTGTGCTTAAATTTTGATAGGTTTAATGAGGACTTGAAGTGAAGATTAGCATTTCTGGTGCTTGTACATGAGTTACCACAATATTCATATTCATCTTTGAGCACTTATCTTCGTCTATGAGGACCTTGAAAAGGCACTTGGACTGGGGCACAGCTAAAGCAGGGCTGAATTCAGGTTCAATGTTAACCGATTTGACTTGAGAATATAGACGCCCAAAGGTTTTACACCAATCGAGTATTTTTCTTCTAGATGCTCTTGATAAGCATACGAGTTATGATTATTTCTTTGTCTACATTGTGCAATTGATTAACTGATAATTCAAAGTTTAAACTGTCTAATTGAGCGTACTGCATGAGTGACATTGTTCTGGGTGACCTTCATTTCGTTATGATGTAACAAGCTGACTGATCAGTGCCACGACTTGCATGAAAATCTTCTTCGGGAGGATTTTTTTAAAAGAATAATTTTATTATTATTATTATTTTTTCTATTTTCTGTTAGTTGCCTTTGGTTTCTTGGAGAATGCAGGTGTTAATTCATTTCTCTAGTTTATAAATACACCCTGACGTTATATAAGTTTTTGTAATGGTCCAACAAAATTGTTGTAATTTTTGTAATTATAATTTTAGTTTTAAATTTAAAGCTATCTAAATAACAATGGCTGTAGAAAGTGTTCCCTCTCGATAAAATAGTAATTAAATCAAACGTGTGGAAATAGATAACAAAGCTAACGGACCATACCTTAATGAGTCATTGGTTGCCATCCTTTTTATCTTTCTCCAACTTTTGCTTCAATAAATGCGCTATTTCTCTTGTGGAATCAATTTCTCATGTTCAAAATTTAATGCAGAGGTTGAAAAATTTTTAAAACTATAGCTGTGGAAGATATTGAATAGCCAAGGAAAGCGAATGGCTCCTTTGAATGGCAACTCTTCTGAGGATCTGAAATCTGAAAGGAAGAGAAGGAAGTTAAAAGTTGATCAGGATCTTGGAGGAGCAGGATCAAGTTCATAAAAGCCTGGATGATATAGAAGTTGAGGAAGAAAATATTGAAGAAAATGATGGAAAAACAAAGGTGAAGGAGAGGGACTGGAGAGGAGAATGCCACTGATGGCAAGAAAGTTGATCAAGGACTCAAGAACATGGATGAGTTAATGCTGTGGACAGTAGTTAATTGGGGTCAAAGCAAAAGTCAATGGCTATTAGCTGGTACCTGTTCCTGGCCTGCATTTACTAAAATTTTTGCCATCAGCTTGATGGGTACATTACCTGAAGATGCCTTCTGCGATATGAAGTCTTCACATTGTAATTTGCCAATCAGGTAACTTTTAGGCTAGATATATGTTTTAGTTTCTAATGTTTGGATCATTTTGCAATTAAGTATCTATTGTTTAAAAGGTTTCAATTTAGTCCATTATGTTATAACATTTTTCATTTTAGTCCTTCATCATTGGTGAACGTTAACATTGGTTGATGATAAACTGACGTGGCATAATGCTTTGTGGATTGGAAGAAATTTAGAAGGAAAAACTTCGTTGAACAGAGAATTGTATCAAATTTCTAACACATCGGTAGAAATTTCGCTTCTCCCAGTAGACAACCTTATTTTTCCTCTAAATTTTCACATGTTATCCAGTATTATGCCATCTAAATTTTTCGTGGACCAATTTTAATTTTTAAGATTCACCAAAGAGACTTAATTGAAAAATGATAATACATAAGAGACTAGATTAAAATACCAAATTCTGTTTTATGTTTTCGAATTCACTAAGTTTGGCAGATAAATTGAATTCTCTTTATGAAAACATTTTTCGGATTCTGTGGTCCAAAAAGTGTAAATTTAGAAAAACAACATTTTTATTTTCTAATTGTATCCAGATTTTGAATTTTAAATTTTAAAATGCAAAGTTATATCAAATAAAGATAAAAATATTTAGAAATCCAATATTTCATATTATAAATTCAATTAATTTTTTAAAAAATATAATATATATTATGTAAAGTATTATAAATTATATTATAATACTACAAAATAATAACGTTAATCGTTTTAAATGGTATTCTTTTTAATTTTGTTAATTTGTAAATAAGTTAGCACATTTTGCTATTATTTGAAAACAACCCAAATAATAATATATAAATTTTTTAACCTAAATCATATTCATAAATAAATTAATAATAATAATCTATTGCAACTAAATATTAGTGAGTAAGTACAACTAGCTTTATGATTTATAAATATAAAATAATAAACACATTTTAAAGAACGGTTTAAATTAGAATCCAAGTTTTGACTCGACTATCAATTAGAAATACAACTTTGTTTTCGTTAAATTCTTTGTTTTAAAATTTTTATTTTGAAATTCTCTATTATCTGCCAAACAAGTCCTGAATTTACCCCATCTTCTAATTAGAGATTACAACATATATTGAACCAAAATTTAAAAAGAAGTGTCTGCCTAGGAACCTCTACAAGATCTACTTTTCGTCCTTTTCTTTTTCGGTCCTTTCATTATGTAATCTTGTTTGGTAGGTATCTGGAGTTGTGTGCTTTCTATTCTCACCAACCCCATTGGCAGTAGACAGAAAAAGATAAACCACCACTTAACCCAACGGGCTACCCACCCACCCACCCACCCGACTAGGACGAATAAAATAGATTAAATCACAAGTTTAGGGGTTATTTTAAACAATAATGTTATTTTAAAAAAAATTCGAAAAATAGGGTGCTTTAGAAACTAATGACAAAAGTAGGGTGGTTTAGAAAATAATTTGTAAATTGGGGTGGTGAAATCGTGTACCGGGTACACGATTTCAGTCAATTTTTTTCGTGGTCATTGTCATGTAAGTAAGTCGTGGACCGGGTCCACGAGTGTTGACCAAACTCGTGGACCGGGTCCACGATTTCGGCCGAAATCGTGGACCGGGTCCACGATTTCGGCCGAAATCGTGGACCGGGTCCACGAGTTCGCCCATACTCGTGGACCGGGTCCACGATTTATGCCAAAATTATCATGCTACAATCGCGGGGAAGGAGGAACGAGCAGTTTACGCTTTAGTAGCTACCGTTTCAGCTCTAGTATTCACAGGCTTTCAAGGAATGGAATATTATCAAGCACCCTTCACTATTTCAGATAGTATTTATGGTTCGAGTTTTGATCAAAAAGACTTCTTACCCCCGTTCTTTTCTCATGATACGTCCAAAAACGTCCGGTTTTTTTCCCATGATAAATAAGTTAATTAATTAATTACCCACTTAAATGAAATTTTGCTTATTACTTGTGTTCATCAATTATTGTTTAGTTTCATTGATTCTTAATTTTTAAAAATGTAATGGAAAATCATTAATTCATTTAGTTAAAGATAAAAAGTTAATACAAATCAGAAAATTTAAAATACAAATCAAGTGCCACATGGTGGTCTTCTTCGCGCACGTTGTCCACGACGAGGCACAGGCACTTCAATTTGTTGTTGCTGGTGGATTACATCGTCGATATCCTGTTGGGTGACGACAGATGGAAATTCATGGTGTCCATAATATTCCTGTTGATGGCCAGAACCGGATGCAATGTCTGGTTGTAATATGGGAGGTTCCTGGTCATCGGGTTGCTCTGGAACACCTTCGTCACGTTGTCTCTGTCGTCTACGACGAATACGTTTTCGATC
Source organism: Citrullus mucosospermus (assembly GCA_030954485.1). Lineage (NCBI taxonomy): Eukaryota > Viridiplantae > Streptophyta > Magnoliopsida > Cucurbitales > Cucurbitaceae > Citrullus > Citrullus mucosospermus. The sequence goes on along the minus strand of CM062057.1, from coordinate 3,789,764 downwards.
AGTATCAGCAACATTGAGCCTCCTTGTATGTTGAATGATTTCTTCAACATTTACCATGTTTTGCTCACACATTGAACTCAACTCTGGTAAATTGTGTTCTAAGGAGTAATTGTGCACATCGTGGACAAAATTATTCTGCACGATAAAAAAAAAATATAAGTATAAAAGAATATTCTTAGCATGTAATTGAAAAACACTACATAATAAGATGCTTACCATGCAGTAATAGTAGGCATCGTCAGGTGTAATAAATCTTCTTGTGATAGAGTCGTACCAGGACAAATAATCATTAGACACATCCGACTCGTTTATTATTTCTCCTTGTGCACAGCGGCCATGACGTGCACGCCAAAATGATATATACTCTGCATGAATTTGACGCCAGTTTTGGTCGTGTTTACCTCTTAAATCAATTTGGTGTAGTTGAGGGAGTGTATTACACAATGTCGGTACTGTTTGCCGCATACCGAATTGTCTCAACACTCGATCTGGTTGATGCCACTCTACGATGTGAAAGCATATAAGTGGGCTGACCGTCAACCAAATGTCTTGTCCATCATGACAGTAATCAGGCAACAACGACATAACGTGTGGTGTATATGGCGTCCAATTAATCTGAAACCATGTACAAGAATAATTAGAACCTAAAAACATATGTAATATTCAGTTATATGCAACATATTTATTATTACCTGATTTTTCATCAAACGGTCAAAAATTGAGCGATATACCAGCAACATGTTTGCTGATTGTTTGCTGATTGTTCAGGAGAGAAATGAAGAATGAAAAGAGAGAAATGAAGATGGTGGAGGTGGAAATGAGAGGAAGGAGGTGGAAATGGGAGGCTGCCGGTCGGATTTTAAAGTGAGGAACTCGTGGACCCGGTCCACGATTACCGAAATCGTGGACCCCGTCCACGAGTTCGGTCAATGCATGCCTCTGCATGCAGAGGCATGCAGACTGCCGGTGTCAGCGATACCCTGGAAATCGTGGACCCGGTCCACGATTTTGTGAAATCGTGGACCGGGTCCACGATTTCACAACCCTATTCTTCAAAATTCTTTCTCCCCCACCCTATTTTTCCAAATTCTTTCTCCCCCACCCTATTTTTCGAATTCTTTTTTAAAAAACCATTATTTTAAAAAAAAATTCCAAGTTTAGTTTTTGAACTTCAAAGTTTTAGTCAATATAGTTTTTCAATTTTCGAAAGTATTTAATAGTCTCTGAATTTTAATTTTGTGTTTACTAATTTTTTTGAACTTTTAATTTTGTGTTTAATAGGTCCTTGATGATTTAAAAACTTTTAAAAATTAATTGTTTTCATAGACATAAATTTGGATATTATATCAAATGACATTTTAGAATTTTCAGTTTTGTATATGATATATTTACAAATTTTAAAAAACTCGAGAGTTTGAGGACTAAATTTGTAGGTTTAAAACTTTAGGACCAAATAGATTCAAACAACATTTCCCAGTTGGCTTTAGGGATCAAACTAGAGCCAAAATTGACCCTTTCTCTCTCTCTCTCTGTATAATGTTTATTATTGTATGGTTGTGACCAGAAAAATAAATGGGAACCTTTAGACTTTTGTATTATTATTATTTATTAGAGGGTAGATTTTGGCTCATTTTTCCTCTTCTTCTGTTTTTCTTTTCTTTATTTTTTCAGGAGATTCGATGAATGAATGGATGGTTGAAACAAAATTTTCAACTACTTGTTTCATAGTTTCTTTGGGAAGATGACGACATGTTTGAAATGTATGATAACTTTATTCATAATAATAATAATAATAATAATAATAATAATAATAACAACAATAATGTTAACGTCTTTTTCTTTTCTTTTTTTTTTTTTTTAAGAATAATGTATGGACTTCATTTGTTAGGATGGTCAAGTAATTTTTAATTAAATTATATTATTTTCTCTACGTCAATGTTTATATATATTTTATTGTGTAGCCTCTATAATTCATTAGATATATAACTTTGGTGACGATAATATATAATTCATTAATTTTTAATTCGTTTGGTAGGAATTAGGGGCTTTTCAAATATCATCATTGAATCAAATTGCTTGGAGGCAATTAAATTGATAAACGACAAATCGTATCTCAATGTAAAGTTGAATGCTTAACAGAAGAAAGCTTCGATTCTATATCACCTGTCCATATAAAAAGGAACCTGAATTTAGTTGCCCATGGCTGCCAAGAGAGCTAGGAGGTTTGGATTATTAGGGGGGTGGTGTAATAATTTTTCTAATTGGGCCAATTCCCTTATTGCTAAAGATGTAAATTCAGTTAATTGCCCTTTGAGTCTTAATAAAGTATTTCATTCTTGATAATATAAACTCATTATTGTAAGTTACTTAGAGACTGTTTTGGAAGTTGGAATGTAATAAGATTATTGAGAATTATATGAGTATTAAAATGCGTGAAAACTTAAGGAATAAAGAACGCGAACCATGGAAACAGTGGAAAATAGAATTTGGTTGAAAACTGTGGAATGACTTTTGTATTACAAATCGGGCCTAAAACGCTCAATCCAAACATTTATTTTGGATTACATTACATTACAAGTCTATCCTATTACGGTTCCCCAAACACCCCTTAGTGAATGCAACAAATAAGTTCCGTTATATAATAATATTAAAAAAAAAAAAAAACATAAGTTTGACATACCAATATTAGTTTAAAAATATGTTAAAAAATGTTTAAAAACATGAATTTGAGTACAATTTCAAACCATGGTTTTAATAGTTAAAAAAATGAGGTTGCCTTAAAACTTTTTTTTATATATAGAATACATAGAATATCAAACTAAACTCAAAAAGACAATAGTAAGTGATTAAAAAAGAGTCCACCCAAGAGGGTGATCTTCAAGCTAAATCGATGACGTTCAAGATCTTCGTGCATAAGATGCAAGCTCGTGAACCACAATATTGCAGTTATGCTTAGCGAAATAGAAGCCTTCAATAGCTCCACAATGATGTAAAGTATGCAAAGAATCCACAAAATACTGAATCTCATTAGAATATCTAGATAAGTTCGTCAAAAGACTCCACAGAATCACAGCCCTTAGAGAGTAAATACCAACTTCCAAAGCCTAAACCGATGAAAGGTTGGATCTTTTCCATGATCAATAGGGTTTCACTATTGGAATTATGAACAACAGCTCCAAAGCCCACCTCCCAATTCACCTAAAAATTCTCTTGGAGGAGAAGTTTACCTTAAACTTACACCTTTAAAAATTCAACTACAAATAACTCATCACCGGAGTTTCTCTTATTTACAAAATTTTAATTAAAGAAAGAATAAGATAATAATGAAACTTAAAGGACCCAATAAAAATGCAATTTAATTAGCCTAATTTTTCTATCAAATTAAGAGCTTGTATGGATTAACTTAAGAAAAAAATGTTTATAAAAAACTCATTTTTATTTAAACTCTTTGATAAAAACTGTTTAGAATATACTTCAGAATTAATTTTTAGTGGTTGCCAAATAATTTAATTTTTTCCAAAATGACTCATTTTTTAAATTAAACAATTGAAAATATATTTAAAACACATCCTTAGAGTAGGTTGCAAAAAGATAAGGATGTATTTAGATTTTTTTTTGGTTGAAATGACAACTATGTACTTACCTAGATATTTGTAATTTTTTTTAGGCATAAGACCATTTTTTCCGATTTATGCTTTTCATACCCCTAAACTATTATCAAAATAGTTTAAATAAAAATAAATTTTTTCTAAAAACATTCTCTAGTCAATTAAACGGGCCTTAAAACACAAACAAAATAAACTCAGAGTATTATTCAAATAAAAGGAAAATTGGTCCATAGTCTATGCAAAAATAAACAAGAATTATAAGTTAAAACTTATACCTAGTGAAAAAAAAAAAAAAATTACTTCTTTTGTATAATTCCCCTTTTTTATTTTTCTTAGGGAAAGAAATGAAATTATCTTCAAATACGTCATGTTAAAAGGAGTTTTTCAACAAAGTATGGAGTCAAAGTCAAGGGGCATAACTGTCATTTGGACAATTATTGGTAACCGACCGATGCTTGAGTTCAAAGCATCGTACTGCTCCTTTACTTTGGCCCTTCAAAATCTCTGCTTTTAGCCTTAGGGTTCTCTCCCCTAAGCCAACTTCTTTTGGAAAATCCGTTAAGAAGACACAAAAACAATAAGAAAAGCAAAAAAAAATCCAAAAAAAAAAACCCAAAAAAAAAAAAAAAAAAAAGCTTCGGACCAGAGCAACAATGGCGGGCAATTCGGCAGCAGTGGCCTTGGAAGACGTGCCCTCCGTCGATCTCATGACGGAGCTTCTCCGCCGCATGAAGTGCTCCTCAAAGCCCGACAAGCGTCTCATTCTCATTGGTAATCTTACTAGGACTTTCGGTTTTTATGCTCTTATACTTAGATTTCTGGCTTTATGTTCGCTTATTCTGAGTCAATTTCTGGTAATCTTGAGGTTTTGAGGCGTTAGATGGATGCAAAGGGGCCAGGGTTTGCATCTATGCCTCTTGTATCCTGTTTTTCTCTCTTTCAAATTGTTAGGGTTGGACTCGACATCTGGATTTTAACTCTTTATTTAAGTTATTTTCTATCATGGCTGATGGGTTTAGGTTCTTTTGGAGTAGTTCCATTTCAAGTAAAAGGGTAACGTTTTAACTTGGATCCACTAAGGGAGTAGTTTTGGGAAGATTTAGGTGAATTGGGAACTTATTTTCATTTTTGTTCTCTTCGCTGATGTTCAGTTACGAACAGATTGTTTCTGTCCAAGGGAAAATTATTGCTGATGTTATTTTTTTCTATTATCTTGTCGTTTTCACTATGCAATCACAAAAAGGTAAATCAACTAAAAGAGTTTATGGGCTGCTGCTGCCATATTTGTTTGCACATTGCAAACACACAAGTATGATGGATTATGTGATAATTTCTTGAATCTTGGACGTTACTGAGCAACTGCTGCTGATTTCTACTTATATTTACTACTTCCTTGGAAATCTTGGACTCAAAGTGTTTGAACTGATTAAGTATGAATATTTTCCTTTGTCCATTGTTGTTGAGAGGAAAAATTGGATGATGGAATCTAGGTGAAAGGCTGATGGAGAAAGTGGTTATAGTCTTGTGCTTCCAAAGACATCTATCAGTGCAAGGGAATTTAGAGGGGAAGCTAATGAGGTTAGGATTATGGATGCAGTCCCCCCCTCTCTCTCTCTCTTCTTCTTCTTCTTCTTCTTCTTCTTCTTGGGATAAGAAACTGGTATGTATATTGAAAAGAAGGAAAGGAACAACATAAGGGAAAGGGTTGAGACTTGAGAGGACCCTCCCCAAAGAGCTAATGAAGGAGAGCCTTGGAAGTATAAAACATCTAGTATGATAGAATCCTCATTTCTTTGGATTTGTAATATTATTCTGTTGGAGTGCCTGTGACACTGGTCAATCGATTTTCATTGCACTATTGATTATTTGATATGTTGTGGCTTTATCAGTTTATACTTGATTGATTTTATTCATAATCATGAATATCTGGTGTGTTGCAGGTCCACCTGGATCAGGTAAGGGGACCCAATCACCAATCATCAAGGATGACTACTGCTTGTGCCACTTGGCTACTGGTGATATGTTAAGAGCTGCTGTTGCTGCTAAAACTCCTCTTGGTGTAAAGGCTAAAGAGGCTATGGACAAGGTAGATTTTTCTTCATGCTTTCTGCTATGGGTTTATTCTAATTTTATCTTTGCTATCTCGTTAAAGTTCTTAATTGTTCTATGTTCTAGGGTGAACTTGTGTCTGATGACTTGGTTGTTGGCATCATTGATGAAGCAATGAAGAAACCTTCATGTCAGAAAGGCTTCATTCTTGATGGATTTCCAAGAACTGTAGTTCAAGCGCAGAAGGTGAGAGATTCGTTGGATCAATATATGTTCAATTTTCTTTGCTTGTATAATTTTAAACTCATACGCAATTATTATGTTTTTGAATTACTCCATTGCAGCTTGATGAGGTGCTCGAAAAGCAAGGAGTGAAAGTTGATAAGGTTCTCAACTTTGCTATTGATGATGCAATTTTGGAGGAGAGAATCACTGGACGATGGATACACCCATCCAGTGGCAGAAGTTACCACACAAAATTTGCTCCTCCAAAGACTCCTGGCGTGGACGATGTAAGAGAATCCATACATAACTTATCTTTATCTAGAAATGAAATAGAAGTGGATATTAATTTCACCCCATATCAACAACCATATATGTGTTTTGATGAGCTGCAGCAAAAACTAATTACCCTCTTATTTTGTGTTCAAGGTAACTGGTGAACCGTTGATTCAACGCAAAGATGATACTGCCGCTGTATTGAAGTCACGCCTGGAGGCATTTCACAAACAAACCGAGCCGGTATGGTTGCTTATGTTTTCCTTTTGATCTAATCGATTAGGAATGAACCATCATGGGTTGTCCTAGTGGTAAATAAAAGACTTGGGTTTGATAAAGGCTAAGAGAGAATGGGTTCGATCCATGGTGGTCACTTACCTAGAATTTAATATCCTATTTGACACCCAAATGTTGTAGGGTCAGATAGGTTGTTCCGTGAAATTCGTCGTGTGCATGAGTTTCGAGTTTCCTTGGACACTCACACATATAAAAAAATAAATAAAAAAAATTGATTGGGAATGGGAAAATAAATTGTGCGTTCTTTTGTCCTACATAAATAAATGCTGTCCTGGGGGGTTGGGCAAGGAAGGGTAACTTCTAAAGTTTGTGATAGGAAAGCATATGGGTTTTTTCCCCTCCTTTTCCTTCTATTGTGGAAAAAGGATTTTAAGCAGGGGTTAGAAGAGGATGAGTTTGCCTTCATGTTTCTAAAATTCTCTGGCATTGCAGGTGATCGAGTACTATGCCAAAAAGGGTATTGTTGCTAATCTGCAAGCTGAGAAGCCTCCAAAAGAAGTCACAGCTGAGGTTCAGAAAGTTCTCTCCTCATAGAATGATAGAAAGAGTTCATTTGCAAGGGGGAAAACGAAGCTTCTGAGCCCCTAGTCAGTTTTACTACTTTCTAGTTCTTTTACTGTTGAATTGTCTGATAATCTTAATCATTTGTTTTCCATTTTTCGAACTTCCATTTTCCGGCTGCTATTATCGAACTTTTTGAGGGCTTTGAATGAGTCGAAAATCATTAGAAATAAAATATTTTCTTGGACAAAAGTTGACCATGCACTAATTGAACTTTTTTTCCTTCCTTTTATTCTTAGTATTATGTTTGTTGAAGAAATTTGCCTTCTGTAATGTGGCAGATGAAATGATTGAGTTTGATGATTTGTTTCTTTCTTGATTGAATCCTAACATTGTTATAGTTGGGCAGGTGATGAAATCAAATGAAAATATTGATGTATGTTATAATCTAATTGTTGTACTACAGACATGCTCAGTGCAGGGGAAATTTAAAAATGAAAAGAACAAAACAGCTTTTGAATGGAACAAATAGATCATTTTTCGGTAATGGCACTATCATACTATTGGAAAACAATAGTTCCCTCCGTTCATGGCTCATCATCATACACGTTTATTGTTAGAATTCTCTTCGATCAAGAAGTCAAAAGTTAGATTTTCATTATATATTCCATAGACAAGTCGAGGTGTACCACTGCATCCACGTGATTATGTCAAGCTATTGAATTTGATTTCACACTCAATACTACCGTTGATGGAAACCATCACGGCTATGGAAATTATCAATTATAAACTTAGTTTAATTAATCCTATGCAATCTTCCTCAACATTTCTCATTAATGTATTGTCTTCACCTTAAGTCACCATATAATGACTTTCTCGGGTGACTTAAAGTTTACTATTAATTTACCCTCACAAATATCAATATATATTACTTTAACCATAGGAATTATGTTATGTTAGTGCTAACTTTGAGTTAACGTGACAATAAAATGTTCAAACTTTCATCTTTAATATTATTAAACTAAAGTTATCAGGTTCGAGAATGGACTTTCATTTAACGTGATTTACATACAAACAAATTCAAGGGTGAGATAAGTTCAATGGCTGAAGATTAAAATGGTGAAAGATTGATTCTCAGAGATGGGTTTGTATATCATCTTCCATTGGAGCATATTTTTGCCGCCAAATTCAAAAGGTCTTCCCTCAACTGAAAAAACGGTCAAATTTTAATCTCAAATTCAAAACCCCGTTTCCCATGATCTACATCATCCTTCTTCTTCTTCTTTCTTCTTGGAAGACTCACAGACTTACAGAGACAATGAAACATTCCGCCATGGCCAGACCAAGAAACGGCAGAAACTCCTTCTCAACTCTAAACCCACCACCATTCTTTGATTTGCTCTCACTCACCATTCTTGCTTCCTTCTTCTCCCCAAAGAAATTCCCCAGAACTCTAAACCCTTATCTTTCTCTCTTCTTTCTCTCCCTCCTTACTTCTCTTGCTTTCTTGGGAATCTCCACCATCAATTTCCTACACTCATCCCCATTCTATTCAGACCCTTGTTCTCCCAAATCCTCAATATCCTTCCCTTCAATCTCTTCCTCTTCTCAATCTCGCCTTCTCCTCTCTCTTCTCTCTCCAGTTGCTTCTTCAACTCACCAGAATTTGCCCAAGTTCTCAACCAGTGTAATGGTTCCATTGCCAGCCCATGGAGTTTCTTTCAATCTCTCTGATGAAGAAACAGAATTTTGGAAACAACCAGATGGAGAAGGCTATAGTCCTTGTCTCGATTTCACCTTTGAATATAGGAAGTCATCTGCCAAGATCTCTAAACAGAAGAGGAGATTCTTGATGGTGATGGTTTCAGGCGGATTGAATCAGCAGAGAAATCAAATTGCTGATGCTGTCGTAATTGCAAGAATTCTTGAAGCTGCTTTGATTGTCCCTGTTTTGAAGGTCAATCTCATATGGAAAGATGAAAGGTGAGTGTTTTTTTTTTTTTTTTTTCCCAAGTTTTTCTCTGTTTTCTTCATTTCTTTTTCTTTTTTGGGGTGTTTTTAGAAATGGGTTTTGCTAATTCTGTAGTAAATTCTCGGACATTTTTGACGTCGAACATTTCAAGAAGACGTTACGAGCTGATGTTCGAGTCGTGTCGTCTCTTCCATTCAAGCATTTCAAGTCGAAAGAGACCAAGATTCCTCATGATGTTTCTCCTCATTGGATTCGTTCAAGATTTAGAACACAAGTGAGAAGGAAAATCTTCCAACATGTTTGCTGAATTTGGAAATTAGAAGTTTCATAAATCATAACATTTTTTTCAGTTATAATGGCCTTAAATTGTTAAGATTTTCTCTTCTTTCTTGTAGCTCAATAAAGAAGGACTTCTTGTACTGAATGGATTGGACTCTAAGCTCTCCAAAAATCTTCCCATTGACCTGCAGAAGCTCAAATGTAAGGTAAACTTGAAAACTTAAATTGGCTCAATCAAGAAGGCATTGAATTTGTGAGTTGACCATTTGAATGAATTACTTCGGTCCATTTGGTAACTATTTCATTTTTTTTTTCTCTTTTATTTGAAATAAAGCCTATTTCCTATCAATTTCTCACCATGATTTGCATGTTCCTTAAGTGCAAAAGTTGAATTTTTTATTTATCAAAATTTAGCTTGGTTTTTTGAAAACATCGGTAAAATATAGATAAGTAAGCAAGGAATTTAGAGATGGAAGGAATGATTATAGGCTTAATTTTCAAAGATGAAAAAACGAGAAACCAAATGATTACCAAATGGAGACTTCATCTTTACTTACAACTTTTTCCCATCACCTCTATGATCAGGTTGCATTCCATGCACTAAAATTTGCAGCTCCAATTCAAGAACTTGGAAACCAGCTAACAAGGAGAATGTGGATTGAAGGACCCTATATAGCCATCCATCTCCGTTTAGAGAAGGATGTTTGGGTTAGATCTGGTTGCCGTACCGGTTTAGGTTTGGATTACGATACCGTCATTGCCGAAACTCGGAATTCGCAACCCGAGTATCTTACGGGAAGGATAAACATGAGTCACATTCAGCGCAGACGTGCCGGATTATGCCCTCTAAATGCTTTGGAAATTGCAAGGTAAAACAATGAAACTATGACTTGAGAAGTTTTGAATAAGAAGAAATGAGAAGAAAACAAAGCTTATTTGTTTGGTGATAAAAAAAAATAGGGTCTTAAAGGCTCTTGGAGCACCAAAACAAGCAAGGATTTACAGTGCAGGGGGAGAGCCATTTGGAGGAAAAAAGGCTTTGCAACCACTTATTGCAGAATTCCCAAATATTGTAACAAAGTACACATTGGCAAGAGAAGGAGAGCTTTTACCCTTCATCAACAAGTCATCTGCCATGGCTGCCATTGATTACATTGTGTCCTTGAGCAGTGATGTGTTCATGCCATCCCATGGCGGAAACATGGGTCGAGCTATGCAGGTAATCTATTATCTGGTGCTTCCAATGACCTAACTTGTATTTATATTTATGCTACTTATCGATTTACAATTTTGGCTCTAAACCAGGGTTTAGAGGAGTGTGTTATATAAACTCTCTAACCCTACTGATGCATCTAACTCTGTAATATGAAATTTTCTCTCTAGTAAAAATGTTTTTCCCCCCTGCCTGTTGATATAACTAACACACTGTTAATGAACCACGTAAATCTGTTTATTTTTTTATTGTTGATTTCTTAACGTGTTCGTTTTTGGCAATAGGGGCATCGTGCATATGTGGGACATAGAAAATACATAAAGCCGAACAAAAGAGCGATGCTTGAATACTTTGACAATGCATCCATTAGTGAAACCGAGCTAGGAAGCATTGTGAGGAGGATACACAAACGATCTCAGGGGCAGCCTGAGCCAAGAACAAAGAGGAGAGACCGTGATGTTGTTGCATATCCTGTGCCGGAATGTATGTGCAAAGCTAACACTGCTTCCGTTATGATCTAAAATCTTGAATTCAATTCAATACAAGAAAAAACTTCCTTTTAATTGCAAATCCATCTTCGAATACTAATCAAGGCAACTATTTTATTTTCTATTTTTTTTAGTGAATTTGAACCATAGACTTTTTTATCGTTAATACGCACTTATATCACTTGAGCTAGGCAAATAAGGTTCAGTTTAGAATTACGGTAACTTTTAAAATAATTGTTGGTAGTTATGCTTTTAGAAAAATCAACTTCTACTAATATGATATATGGATAATAGACTTCAAAAACAGAATCTAAATTTTGGTATATCTCCAAATTATTTTACATTATGATGTATCTATAAATACTTTGGATCTAATTCCTATATTTGCAACTGATCTTATATATATATACACACACACAAGATTAATTGTAATTGATATCAACTTTTTAAAATAATTGAAAATAAGTAAATACCAACAACAACTTTCTTTAAAAAATTGAAAATTAAAATATTGTAGTTGTAAATAAGACTGTTTTCAAAATAAAGGAAAATGAACCAACTTATTTACAAATATAACAAAATGTCATTATCTATTAAGGATAGAAATCTATCGCAGTTTATCACTAATAGATAGTGACATTTTGCTATGTTTAAAAATATGTTTAGCAATTTTATCATTTAAAACAATTACCCTTGTAAATAGGTTTTAATTAGTTTCCAAGAGTCTTTAAAAATATATATATATTAAATAATTTTGTGGTGGAGAGTTAGAAAATAATAGACCAAAAAAAAATAAAATAAAAAATAAATAATGCCAATCTTGAAATAGGTGCATGTAATTTTACATTTCATTTTTTACCAATAGGTTCATCTCCAAATTTGTGTAAACATTTTTTTTTTCTAAAAATTATCAGTAATTGCAATTTCATGTGTATATTTTTTTATTACATATATTTATCCTGTAAGGAATGAATACTTGATTTTTTCCTTCAAAATAAAATCATATACTATATAGTATTAAAGCTGATTCTTTCCTTACTTGGAAATATATGAAATTGATGATTGATTAAATCCTTGCTGCATATTATAAGAAATAAGAAATTATAAGATTACCCAATTGACCCCAAACATTCATATAGGCAAATTACAAAAATTTGAATTTAATTTAAAGGATGTCTCATAGAAATTTTTTGAGAAAATTAAATATTCTAATATGGATAATAGCTATTAACATAAATTAAAAGCGATTACAAAATCATATATGTTTTTATAAGCGATTAATAATTAATGCCTTCACGGGAAAGATATAATAAAAATAACATTTTTGACAATATGTATAGTGGGAGAATCAAACTTTCTATGTAGAGATTAATAATATAAATTTTATGTCAATTGAGTTATGTTCATGTTAGCATAATATCATTATGATGCTTATGTTTAACACCTCAATTTATTATTATTAATTTTTCACTTAATTTTAATATAGAAATATACCTTTGTTTTAATTTAGTTTCATTTCTACTATCCAACTTTAAAATAAAAAATTCGAAATTTGAATAAATATACAAAGGATCATATTTCATTAATGTTTTAATTTTGAAAAAAAAGAAAAAGAGAGAGAAGAAAAAGAATAAAAAAACGTATATTACTCCAAATTCCGTTTTAAAATATTAATTATGTTTTCTCTGATGGAAACATAATTAGTAGTTTTAGAGGAAGAATACGAATAGTTTATAAATATCATCTCAAGGATTATAGACTTCACCTCAAGAAAAGAAATTACCAAAGAGATCTAAATGACAATGGAAAAACTCTATGGTTTGGTTTTTTTATTACTTTCAATTATGAGTTTGTTGTGTCCCATTGCTCAAACCAATCAATTAGAGGTCTCAAATACTTTCATCAACAACACTTGCAACAAATTTGATGATGATGAATTGATGCCAGTTTGCTTTGATGAGGGTTGTTTGCTATTTTCATAAACTATTCTATCGCCAATGGGACCGATAACTATTTGTACCTTTTGCAGCAACTCAAAAGGTCAGACTTAGACAACAAAACACGAGTCATCTTTAATGAATACGTAGAGGGATATGAGGTCGGCATAGCTATTTTGAAATCATCGTTAGAGCAATTGTTTAAGAATCACAATGAAGATAAAGAGATGATTGGTAGTATGACTACATCATTTGATGCCATTTCAACTTGTGAATTTGATTTTGAAGGCTATGTAACTGAACCACCTGTTTGGGAGGCTCGTTCTCTTACCTTAAGTTAACTTTTAGGAGTCTCAATGGGGTTTGCAAATCTCATTGAATGTAATCAAGTATCGCCATGTTATTAGTGGTGATATGGAAAACCTATAATATCATTGTCTCTGTATTTTGTCTTTATCATTATCAATATAATATTTTGGACCGCGGAGTGATGAGGGCGCTAAAGATGTGTCAACTTAGTTAGATATCCGAGTACACTCACTAATCTCTCGACTTCTAGTACTCTTTCAAAAAAAAAAAAAAAAGAATATTTCATTATTTGAATAATTCTCATACAAAACAACACATACTATTATAATCATTGAGTAATGTTCCAATTAAAATTGTTGTTCCATACATATACAAATATTTTTGTTTGTCTATATGAATGTTTGGGCAATTGGGTAACCTTATAATTTCTTATTTCTTGTAATATGCTACAAGGACTCAATCAATCATCAATTTCTTATTTTTCCAAGTAGGGAAGAATCAGTTTTGATATGATTTTATATTGAAGGAAAAAAAAAAAATCAAGAACTCAATTTTTATAGGATAAAAACACACATAATATTACAAAGTAAAAAGACAATTAGAAAATAGAATGGAAAAAAAAAAAAAATCTACACAGTGTTATCATTACTGATTAGTTTTAGGGAAAAGAAATTGTTACCCAAATTTGAAATTTTCATTTTTTTTTTTTTTCACTTACCATATCACAAAAGTTTAAGCTATTAGTGGGTTGGAGTTGAATCTAAGCCTTGCTTTGATTTGATGGTTCTTTCAAGCCTTCTTCACTAATGTGAGGTAATTGGTTCTGCCAATTTAAGTTATGAATTATTGTTATTTTCAAAAACTAATGCAAATCTATTTTAAAAATTTATTTTAAAGGCCCAAAATGGCAAATGACCTATTTTTTTTAAAAAAATGTCAAATAACATGTCATGATCACGTGAAATTACGAGGTTGTTTTTCTTATTTATTTATTTTTTCTCTTCTTCAGCATTCTTTTCTTTTGTTTTTCTTGTTTTTTCCTTTTTCTCTTCTTCTCCAATGACTCCCTCTGTCTCCCATTTTTTTTTTTCCTCTTTTCTCTTCTTCTTTGATTTCTTCTCTTCTTCTCCGACTTCTTCTCCAGCTTCTTCTCCGATACGAAGAGTCCAAATTCTGACTCGACGAGATGAAAGTTATTGTGAGTGAGAAAATAGAGCGAGAGAGATCGTTTTTTCTGTGTGCGCGAGTTCATTTCAGTAATTTTATATGAACTTAATGTCAGCAAAAGTTCATTTGACATTTTTTTTTAAAATCTAGATCATTTGACATTCTCGGTCCAATGTTTGGGTTATCCATACATATTTCCCTTCTCTTTCATGACAATTTCTGTTAAAGTGTCCCTCTTTGTGAGCTGGTTGAAGTCATCAATTGTAAAGAGGTCTCTCTGTTAGAAAGATCTTTCCTCACGTAGAGACCATTCAGTTCAACCAAATATAAGCTTTCATCGATTTCCTATCTCAAAACATTGTCAGTTACATTCAAAATTAAAGTGGTAAATGCAAACCTTTCCATTGTTTTGTTTTCTTCTTCTGTCACCATGTCTGCAATTTCTTTTGGATCTTCAATTGCTTGTATTGTATATTTTGTGAATTCAAGATTGCTTTAACCTTCTTGGACCCCAAAACAAACCCTTTATAGCTTTTTATTCAAAGAAAATCAATCAAAAAATACATTCTAATTTCATTCAAGAATGCAAAGAGGTATTTATACTAAATCCTAATTAGTTATAATCTTCTAACTAATTATTCTTCAAAGAGAGCTTTTCATATTTTGCCATGAACATCTTCAAATACCATAATGCATTCACAACTATTATCGTTGACAATGGAAGACCAATGACTTTGCACCCCTCCGTAAGTGTCTTTTTTCCCCCTATTATTGTATCTCTCATCCATCAATAATCACACACTTCATCTTTATTTGGAACTTCTGATTTTGATTTTGTTTCTGGTAGCTTCACTTTTTCATTTTGGTTGTTTTCAGCTTTCAAAAGTTGTGTATTAATTAAAAATGGACTTAGACCACGTTTATCGACCTATAATGAAAATTGGTGGAATAGTAATGTGATTCCATTGATTGGTCAATCGTAATGGGTCTCAATCGCAAACGTAATTGAAGTGCAACTTTTGATCACATTTACTTAGAGTTTGAATCTGTCATATTTACCGTTAGCGTTATCGTTTTACTTCAATAGTAAAGATAATGGTAGATGTGACAGATTCATAATTCTCATACTATTACAACAACAATAACAATAAAGGTAATGATAACAGTATCATTTTCAAACACAATTCGATTGTGAATTTTGATTACATATTCATAATTTCCATATTGTTAGAGTAACAGTTACCATAAAGGTAACGATAACAGTAACATTTTCAATAACACTATTCAATTACGTGTTTTGATTATAGATTTGGAGTTGGCTTATCAATACTTCTTTTTTCCAATAAATTTCTTTGTCATGTTCTCAACTTCTACTGGTTACCAAAAAGCCAATAACGTGGCCGTCTATAAATGTACAATAATTAAATTTGTCTCCAATATAAGGAATCATATCATATCAAAATAAATTCTTACCTTCTTGAAAAGGAAACAAAATTTAAGGAATAATTAATTAGATTTTAACTATACAAAATTGAAAGTATCAGTTGGCTTTTTTTGCTATAAATTTATAGTATCCATATGGTTATTTGCTAAAATAGTGAAGCAAGAAAAAGGAGGTAGAGATGAAAAACATGGCTTCCCAACCATTCCTTGTCTCTTTTATCTATTTTGAATCTGCGTGTGTAAGTGAAGGCAGACCAAAATATAAGCATCGACAACTTTGTTCATTATACTTGTAACACAACTCATGAACTAAAATAGTAGCAGCTTTCCCTAAATAAGTTCAAAACCATTTGATTAGTCTTCTAATGATATTTGGGAATAACAGCATCAACGATTTCAACCATAACATTTTGTTCTATCAAAAATAGATAGATTCAGACAAGATTAATCATGCCACAAAAGATATGTTGGAAGCTTAGTTGCAAACT
This sequence comes from Citrullus mucosospermus, assembly GCA_030954485.1. Classification (NCBI taxonomy): domain Eukaryota; kingdom Viridiplantae; phylum Streptophyta; class Magnoliopsida; order Cucurbitales; family Cucurbitaceae; genus Citrullus; species Citrullus mucosospermus. The sequence goes on along the minus strand of CM062057.1, from coordinate 3,773,515 downwards.
TTCAAATAAGATCTAATAAGCTACAAAAAAACGTTAGAGATATTGCAAACAAAAACGGACGTAGATGCACAACAATTAGTCACCAACATTGTCAGATGATTTTGAAGGGATCATTACAAAGTCTCTTATGCATAATTGGGTCCTTTTTACCAAGAATTTGAATTTAAAAAACAATGAAAACTATTGTAACAGAAAAGAAAATGAGAACAAATATGTAAAGATTAAAAAATCAAATAGTTATCATATGAACACTCAGTCAAACTATTAACATCAAAGTCAAATTGATATTGGTTGCTTTGGGATCATATATCTTGAAATTATATAAAAAGAAGTTCAAAATGTCCATACATTGAATGAAACTCACAAATACAAATCGGTGTTATATTTTGCTATATAAAAAATAATAATAATTCAAGGACTTGCTGAATTGTTCTCGAAAATTGATGAGCTCATAAGTTAAGCTACCCTAACTTTCCAATAACTAGGTCCAAAAATGAATGGGCTAATCTAAAACATTATACGTATTCTACTCAAATACTTCTAGCCACAAGTAATATGTTAAAAATAAAACAACATTTTACATTGGGAGCCCTCAAGTAGTATAGTAGTACGTGCTTGAACAGTTTCCAATGGAATCATTCCTACTTTGCTATCCAGCACTCATGTACGTGCTTGAACAGTTACATGGGAGCCCTCAAAATCCAAAAATTATGGACCTTCCAATTTCCAACACTATCTGCTAATTGAATAGATTCAGAAGAAGAATACCTTTCTGCTTTCTCAAGAACCAAGAATATCAGATTCTAAACTATCTTCCTTCATTTGAACGTGACTACTACCTCTGCTTTCTTTCAGTTTCGCTATGTGACTTCCTTCTGCTTTTTTTATTTTCTTTGCCCGCAGTCTTGCTACCTTTCCTTTTTCTGCCTTCACCGTCTTCTTTAGATGCCTTTTTTCTCTTCCGAGGCGCGAGTTCCTCCTCGCTGACAATTTGAGCTACCTCTGTTTCCTGTTGGATTGACTCTACTTCATTGTGTGTTACAACATCTGTTCAGACAAATATGAATGAGAAAATGAATAAATAGATAGAGCATAACATAAAAGATGGTCTTGATAGCAAACATTTATTTGATGGTACACTTGGGGCAAAAAGTTTGGATCACCAAATCTAACCTTCTTCAACAAAATGAGAATCAAAGACAACACCAGTAAGATGCTGTTTTAGAAATACCTGCACACAAATGAACAAATATGAATATGGTACTTTGTCCCACCTAACATTAATGCATCAAATGCTATCTTTTTATTTCCCTTTTTGTACTTGTAAATACACAAGTCGCATTATTAAATAAAATCTTAAGAACTTTTAAGGAAGCAACGTTGAGAGATTTATAAGTCTCGATTGGTTTTACAAGATGCAATATATTTACGCAACTCCCAGCTGAATGACGTGAATATAGTGCTATATACTTGGTTTCAGTTTAGTAAGAGTACTATCGAGTCGGCTGCATCATAAAACCACTTTAATGCATTGGATTTGACTACATTTTTTCAGAAACTAAGACATGGATATGCAATCATGCTTAGAACTTTCAACTCATACAAGTATTCCATTCATTACTCTTCTGAAGAAAACAACTGAACAAATGGAACCACAAACGTGTTTGATGATCAACTAGCAGGATGCAAATCAAAACAAACTACTAACCAGCAGGCAAGATACAAATCTAAAGTTTTTAACATCAACCCTTATATTTGTATCTTAACGGTCATATTTATAACAGATCTGAGTCACTAAATACAATCACATTAATGGTGCAAATCAGTCCATAAGGTTGACTGCCATTATCTTTTTATGAAATGTTCTGTGTGGTACTGTCTGAAAAACTTCTTGAACATCGATCTTTTCTGAATGATGCATCTAAACAACGTATTTTTACAAGAATTGTGAAAACTTACCGCAGACAAAAGTTGCCTTGTCTTTATATCCCAGAAGCGCACGTAACTATCTAGTCCTGGAAAAAGATTTCAATATCACACATAAGTAGATTCCACATTGAAGTAAAGGACATATTCTTATTCTGTTCTCTCAGTTTTTGTATAGCGCAGTTTAAATCAGTCTAACTATAGCAGAAAAACACACACACACAACTTAGACTGAGTGCAGTAAAGATACTGGATACATGGAAGGAAATGACAGGAATTATTATGACTGTATCATACCCCTACTGCTTTAGGACCCATTTGGATTGACTTGAGAAAAAATTGTTTTTCAAAAAACTTTATTTAGACTCTTTCGATAAAAATTGTTTAAAATACACCTCAAAATAGAGATTTGGAGTGGTTGCCAAATACTCCAATTTTTTTTAAATGACTTATTTTTTAAATTAAACACTTGAAAATGAATTTCAAACACACTCTTAATCCAGCTGCACATTATCCACTAGATTGAAGACAACTTAATAAATTGAAATTTTAAAGCAAATATATATTTATAAGTTTGAAGTCAATATATTTTCTTCTGTTTCTTCCTAACCCCCCCACTTAAATTAAGTAATAAAGATGTCGATTTTTTAGCATAAAAGGTGAGTGTTTTAAATCATGTAAAAAAAGAAACAAAGTCCCCGTAAAAGAACAAAATTTTCACTTGTAGCAGCAGTAACAGATAGAGCAATGATAAATAATTGTAATATTGGAAATTATATCCCACCACAGGATGCTATGACCGGGAATTCCGGATGCCTAGCGATGGATCTTATGCTGCCAGAACATTTCCCCAAGAAGCAACCCAATAACTTTCCTGTGAGAAACAAGTCAAGAAAAGAAAATATTGCACGTAAATTTACTCTGTTAATAAAAACTTCAGTCAACTGCTATAAAACACTATCATAGAGGTAACAGTGCAACATAATATACAACAACTCATGGGTATCAGGGAACAATCAAATAGATCCCAGTTCCCAACAGATATTGAGAAGAAAATGGATTTTAGACTAAAGGAAAAAGTTCGAATACTACTGGGAATTGCAGGTCTATAGAAAAGCTATTTATTTTTTCCTTTCTAAAGATGATAGGTGTAAGTCAACACTGCAGCTCTCTGTTTAGTAGAAGCAAGATCTGAACAAAAATGCTGGAGAAAATTGCCCCCTATCCACCTCTTTTTATAACCTCATCTTTATAAAGGAACAGGGTAAAAAAGTGACGTTTCAAAAGTAAAACAAGGTATTGAAGTGACCATGCAACAGTCATCTGGTAAAAAATCATAGAGTCAATCGCAGCATAGAGGAGCTCAAATCAGAACAAGGACCAAACAATGTGTGAAATTAGAAGGCAGCATGCCCACACTTTCTATGTCATAATTTCTAAACTCTACAACGTCACGTCTTCTGCATTTGCAGCAAAAATATTCAAGACACCATGACAGTATCACCTACATGTCAAATATGCATATAATATACAGTGAAATGTGAACCAATAAACCATTGTGGTAGCAATAGCATTCATCAAATGTGAACCAACCACTAAAACAACCAATCTTCCCTAAATAAAAGATAAAAGGAACCCACATATGTCAATAATTAAATTTCTTAAACCAGAATACTGAGTGAAATATATAGAACACCCAGATTCTTAAATCAGAAATATCCCTATCTCTAGCACATAACAAATTTTACCATTGCGAATATCGAAAGATGCAAGATCACCAGACGCATTCCCCACAAATATTGTGTTACCATCTACATCTTCTGCCAAGGATTTAATAGGAGTCTCTCGAAAATCAAATGAGATGACAGGCCTCTTCTGAGCAGAAATGTCGTACAGTCGAACCTGAATTGGTTAATCACAAATTCCAGTTATAGAGCGAAAAAGAAGACCACCCCCCCCCCCCCCCACTCAAAAAAAAAAAAATCAGCGGCATGGTACTTGTAGCAGAGTTGCAATGCTTTCACCTATAAATCTTTTTCTTTTTTTTTTTATAAGAAACAATGCTTTCACCTATAATCATCAATAATTCTCTTAAAGGCTCTAAATAAAGCGTTAATTATATTTGAAATAGAAATCAAGACCATATCAGACACTAATCATTCTATTAATTTGTAACTTCTTCCCCTGAAATTGTCTCTATAACTCCCTGTAATACTGCATTCCCCTTCATATATATTTCTGATTCTGTAACTTGTATTACCATGAGAAACTGATATGAATTACAATTACCTGATGGCTGTTGGTACCAGCTGCAAACTTACGGTGATCATTTTTACTAAGAAATGTTGCTGATGTGAACCAAGTTGGTGTGAAAATACCAAGGCTGTTCTTCTTCGGCTGAATCAAATGAAAATGTTTCAAAAGGATATCAAAAAGATACATTCTCTAGAACTGACTGCTTTATACAGAAGTGCAAAGGAGAACTAAGAAGCATACCGCTTTTGCTGTCCAAATCTTAGTACACTGTTCTAGATTCCACATATTAACTTCAACACCCTTCCTGTGCATACAAAAAGGTAAAGTCATTAATGCCGATATAAAGATAACACTAAAATTTCAAACATGATCTCTACTCACCCTCCAAACAATGCATGGGTTTCACTTCCATCAACTTTAGAACACATAACATCACCGGAACCACATACTTTCCACGTTTTTACAAGATTGGTAGAGGTATCGTTCGAAGATGAACTAGAAAATTCAATCGACCTCATGCTTGCATTTCCTTTTGTTGTACATGAAAGCAAGGTGCAACGCCTAAAAATAAATAATCAAACAATGAGGAATTTCAGCATAGATGGTTTAAGAGAAAATTCGATATTCCATTGTTAACAAAAGGATTATAACTTTTGCACTTCTATCAAATTATAATATAACAAGCTCATAAATTATAAACTGATATATAACCTAGATGCCGCCACCTCCAATTCATCTTTTGAAAATAAATGCATTCCAACAATAGCTTCATCTTTTGGTGGAGGAGAAGTATGGGTATTGTCCGAAATTGCAACGTGAAGATTGCCATTCAAAGGATTAAGAACTTCAATCTGCAGCAAACAGCAGAAACATGATTAACTAAGAGGAGTGCACTAGTATATTTTAAAATAAAGAAATACGAGCATGATTCACATTACTAGAAATCTGAACAACTTACCAGACCATTTTTTCGAGCAACAGCTAATAACTGCAATTATAAAAAGAAAAGGAAGTGATTTGATGCACTAAGAATAATGTAGCGTATGAATTGAACTTAAATGAGAAGTGAAATATACAATCTCCCAATAGGCAGACATCAACCCAGTGGAGGTCGGTATAAGTATAACCCCCACTAATCAATAGAAGAAATTGTAAGGCCAAAAAACCAAAGCACACCCACAGCCTAGATAGAAAACACAAAATATATTGAACGTAGAACTTCCAATGACTATGAATCCACAACAATGACACATAAAAAAATTTTTATAAGAGGGTACGATAACAATGAACCATTCGAAAAGAAGCAAGAAAGAAACCTACAGGGTCGAATTTACGATCAACAAGAGAAGCTGCAAGCACCGATTTGGAGAAATCAGGTTCGCCCCATCTATCAACAACTTTCGGAATCTCTCCTTCCTTGCCCCGAGCTTCAATGACTGTTCAGTGGCGGAACAATGAAATTGAGAAGAAAATTCAAAGGAAACCGTGGCAGAGTAAAGTGGAAACTTTAGATTGCCATTATTACCTTTGACAAGACCAAGAACATCGAACGTTAGGGCACGAAGCGGAGGACAGCCGCGGCAATCAACCTTCGTCGTACGAGGCATACTTTGCAGATCAGTTGAGAGATTCCACACACAGTTTTTCGCTGGACTGATAAACCCTACCGAATAAATTTCAGGGTTTCAATCGAAACCAAACGATTTTCACGGTTTTTTATTAAATCGGACCGGAACGATATTATTGAACCAGCTGGTTCGGTTGGTCAGTCCAATTTTGATCGAACCGGCTTTTTTCTTTTTCTTTTTTCTTTTTTTTTAATGGTTATGGAGAGATGATAAAGCTTTTTAGTAACATTGGGGTTTTAAATTTTGAATTTTCTATCTCATAAAGAATGAACATAGTCGATTACTGCATAAATGTTGGGATTTTTTAAGTAAAAAAAAATTAAAATTAATGGATATTTTATTTATCTATATCTAATCTATCTAAAATTGGCTCGATTTTCATATTATGTAATTTTGCATTTAAACTATTAAAATTTAATAAATTTAATAGTTTAAATGTAAAATTACATAATATATCTCTATGACCATCCAATAAAAGGGGCAAACGGCCCTCTCTAATTAATAGTAATATATTGTTTGATGGTTGCCTATTTTAATGTTTCTATTTAAATATATATATATATATATATATATATATATATATATATATATAAACTAAAAAGATAAAAGGTAACATCAAAACTTTTATTAATTTGAATACATTAAATAGAGATTTGAAAAGAAAACAAGAATCCAGACTCATTTACAAAACAAATAGGAAAACTTATTTAGTGATTTAAATATGAAATTACATAATATATTCCTACCAACAAAAGGGAAAATAAAAAATTTATCCTATAGATACTATCTAGATATATAGATATAAATAAATAGATTAAATTGAAGTGTTTTGTTAACGTTCTTTTTTTTTATTTCCTATTTTTCTCTACCAAAAATTTATTTGGTTTTTTATTTAACTGAATTTAAATGAGTAAGAAGAAATTCAAAAAGATTTATTTATAAAAGTTTAAGATACAAAATTTAGGGCTATTAATGAATTTTTAATTTGAAAAAGCACCACCAAACACTACTTTTAAAACACATGCCTATAGAAAAAGTCCAATCAAGAGATTAAAAAGTGTGTTTGTTTGGAAAAGGAAAAGTTTGTGGCATGAACCATGAAGCCGTAAAAAACGGTCGGGGAAAAAAATCTTTTTTTTTTTTTAATTTATTTATAATAATAATGAATTAGAAAAATTTGTATTTGTATGACAAAAGATTAGAACATTTATCATGTTGCTATATTCATAAATCTACTTCCACATTAGTTTAAAAGAAATTAATTATTAATTTAGATAATGTATGTTTTATAAATTTATTTGGATAGTATGGTATATCTAGAATCCCTGTGTTGGACGGATTTGCTTGTTCTCCGTAGTGGTTATAAATACGTGTTCGCTTGGATCGTGTTTAGCCACGCATTAAATCACTTTCTTCACGATCCACTCCAATGGCTGCCCATTCCGTTGATTCCCGCAGCGGTTTCTGTCCTCAAACCAAGATTTACAAGAGCCTCCGACCACCCTTCTCGCTTCCGCCGTTATCTCAGCCACTCACCGTTGCCGGACATGCTCTTTCGGTTCTCCGATCATCTCTTCCTCCGCCGAACACTGCTGCTCTCGTCGACTCCGACTCCGGCGTCACTGTCTCTTACGCCCTTTTCCTCCGTCAAATCCGAAACCTCACCTCTAACCTTAGAGCTCGTTACTCCTTCTCCAATGGTCAAGTGGCTTTTATTCTTTCACCGACTTCTCTGCAAATTCCTGTGTTGTATTTCGCTCTCTTATCTCTCGGCGTTATTGTCTCTCCGGCTAATCCAATCAGTTCCGAATCGGAGATTGCTCACCAGGTTAGTCTCTGTAAACCGGTCATTGCCTTCGCTACTTCCTCAACGGCGTCCAAGCTCCCGAGGCTTCCACTTGGTACTGTACTGATAGATTCGCCGGAGTTTCTATCTATGATAACTGAAATTAGTCGATTGGAAGGAGTAAACGATGGCATTGTGGACGGAGAAATCAATCAAAACAACTCCGCGGCGATTCTTTACTCTTCAGGGACTACCGGACGAGTGAAAGGCGTCTTACTCTCTCACCGGAACCTCATATCGGCGATCTCTGGGGTTCAAGTATTGGAGAAAACGCCCGTCGAAGGAGAGATTGAGCCACATCCCGTTGCTCTGTGTCTATTACCTCTGTTCCATGTTTTCGGGTTCTTTATGTTGTTTCGATCGATTTCAGAGGGCAATACATTGGTTCTGATGCGTAAATTCGATTTCCAGAGGATGTTAGGAGCAGTGGAGAAGTATAGGGTTACATACATTCCGGTTTCTCCGCCGCTGGTGGTGGCGATGGCCAAATCGGAGTTGGTGGCTAAGTATGATCTCAGCTCTCTTCAAATTTTGGGATGCGGCGGCGCTCCTCTTGGTAAAGAAGTCATTGATAAATTCCATCTCAGGTTTCCCAACGTAGAAATTATACAGGTTAGCAACAAACACTTTCCCTTTCCCTCCTCGGTGATTATGAATGCCACGAACATAATAGCACCTAAGGTGTGCCACAGTTGGTCAGAGTCGGTTTTCGACCAAACCACCAGAAAACCGACTATGGTTGGTTTAGTAAATGTTCAAACTGATCTTCACATCAGCCTTCAATCAGTCAGTTTTATCGGGAAAAAATGTTGGTTTGGACTTTTCAAAATGGTTGGTTTTGGTCGGTCTATCATGCTCACCCCTTAGCATCCGGTTACTTTCCTAGTTTCGAATCTGTTATTTAATTTTATTTGTCTTTACTAAATTATTTGCTAGTTTAATCTGAACTTTCCCAGTTACATGTTCTGAACTAATACCATAGTTTATGAAATAGTTGCTATAAACTCTAAACTATATGGATGGTTTCAATTGCACCCTAAATCCCATAGGTAAAGTTTAATAACTTCATAGTTTTTTGAAGGGAAAGTTCTAAGTGTGCCACTGCAATCAATCCCATAACTTAAGGGATAGTTATATGGGATAGTTAAGGAAGGATTTAAAGCTTTAAACATGTAAAATGATAACAAGAAAGAACAAAGAGTGATGAAGTTTTGTTCTATTGAATAGGGATATGGCTTGACAGAGAGTTCAGGAGCGGCATCAAGAACTGTGGGGCCTGAAGAATGCAGTAATGCAGGTTCAGTAGGTCGCCTATCTGAAAATATGGAAGCCAAAATAGTTGATCCTTCGTCTGGAGAAGCCTTACCTCCTGGTCACAAAGGAGAACTTTGGCTGCGAGGTCCAGGAATCATGAAAGGTTTACAATATTCTTCTCTTTGTGTGTTCTTATATGAGGATGATATCTTACTAGTGAAGTCTATTAAGGAAAATTTAACAGTGTATACATAAAAATTTGTGCATCATACTGTTTGTCCATGTTGGATTTTCACCATAGTCAACTTAATATAGGCCTGATTTGATAACAATTTTGTTTTTTAGTTTTTCGGTCTTAGACATTTATGCTAGTTTCCTTCTAGTTTTCTTATGGATGAGAGTAGTATTTATAAACTTGTTTTTCGAAAATAATTCTCGTGAGCACAATCCACCTTTGAAGAAGCTTTGAGTTTGGATGAAATTGAGTCACAAATGTTGTGGTGAAGGAGTCATATTATCTGTATAATACTAGATTTGTACCCATTCCTCTCTTCATTAGAGGGCACTATTTGAGAATAGGTTGTTTAACTAAAAGGCATTATATTGTTTATTGTCTAATGAACATATCAAATGGTGATTGTTGCAGGTTATGTTGGAGATGAAAGGGCAACCGCTGAAACCTTGCATCCTGAGGGATGGCTAAAGACTGGTGACCTTTGTTACTTTGATTCCGATGGATTTCTCTACATCGTTGATCGATTAAAAGAATTGATCAAGTACAAGGCTTATCAGGTGACTTCTTTACCCTGAGTTTTTGACAAAAGAAGACTATAAATGTCGTAAGTCATTATTGCTTCCCTAGTGCTTTTATGTAACTGGAAATCATTCTTTGGAACAAATTCCAGGTCCCACCTGCTGAATTGGAACATTTGCTTCAATCCCATCCCGAGATCCTTGACGCTGCTGTGATATCGTATGCATTCGTTGCTCTCTTCTATGTTTACAAGTGTAAAATCAAACATTGAATTATTTTATGAGTGATTTTAAACATGACAAAGTGATTTTAACTACTTTAAAACACTTGCAAACGTATTTTTGTTAACAGTTGAAATTTTGTCAATAATCAGTTTGTTTACAATCATTGCAAGCTAATTTTCCTGATGATATTTTCAATTCTGTTGAGCAGCTATCCTGATGAAGAAGCCGGAGAGATTCCATTAGCTTATGTGGTTAGAAAGCCCGAAAGTAATATCAGTGCGACTCAAGTCATGGATTTCATTGCAAAACAGGCATGTTTCTCTCTCCTTTGAACAACTTGAAATTAACATACTTTTTTAAGCACTTGAAAAGTCATTTCAAACTAGTCTTTAAATTGAACCATTTTAATATGATTGCAGGTTGCACCATACAAGAAAATCCGACGAGTTTCTTTTGTCAACACAATCCCAAAATCGCCTGCAGGGAAGATTCTTAGGAGGGAGCTTGTCCAACATGCTCTCTCTCATGGTTCTAGCAAGCTATAATAAAGAGAAATGGTATGGAAATGTACATAATTTGGCATCTCATAAAGTAGGCAATTTAGCATTTTTTTAAATTTCAACCCCTCATTCTTTGTCGACTACGTCAGAAACATTTTACTATTATTATTGTTTTTTCGATTTTCATTTGTAGTATAAACAAAATAAGGCAAAAGTTTATGTCTTACGTAACTGCAGGTTAAATATTTATTGTTTTAATTTAAAGAATTAGATACATCTAATTCTAAATAAACATCCTTTTTATAGTTTTCTGATATTCATTTTATATAATATATTATCAATTGGGGCAGAAATGACTACGGCGTTTAAGAGGTGTTTGGAGTAACATGTGTAACAATGAAGTTGCAAAGTCCACAATGAGTTAATAAAGAGTATCAAATTGATGTTTTTTTTAGTTGTGGGACTCACAAATTCTTTGAATTATATTGAACTCAACTCTCCGAACTCTTTGGACTAAAAACCCCAAAACTGCTTTATAATGTTTGGTTTCTTTTTTATTTTGAGCCTCCCATATTGTGATGCACGTTGTTAAATAATTTTTCCAATTAGTAAACTGATTTGTATAGAAGGATGCAATTTGAAAGAAAGAAATGAATTGAATCTTTGTAGATTGTCACTTAAAAATCAACTGTCAAAAAAGGTTGTAGTTAGGAATTTAATGTAGAGTCAAAGACTCAAGAACACCTCCTCAATTAATGTCAGTAGACTATGGTTTTTTCAGAAATTAATATGGTTTCTTTTTTTCTTTTAGAAAATTGTTGAATGGCTCATTGAAGTTCGAAATTTTACTTGCAAACTTACTAAAATCTTAACCCAGTTTTGGTAAAAAAAAAAATAATAAAACAAAAATTAGTTTAGTTGGATAATTATTTTGTTTTTTTTTTTTAAAATTAAGACTATTTTCTCTTGATTTCTTACAATGATTTGCATATTTATAAGTATAAGTGTCGAAATCTTAGCTAAATTTCAAAAATAAAAACAAGTTTCTAAAAACTAAAAATCTAAAAATAAATCGTTAACAAACAAGCCTTATATTCAAATCACTACTTACTTGTCCACATTGATCGTTTCTAATATAGCTTCCCCAAAATATGTTACCTTCCCTAATTGTTTACAAAGCTTGAACCATTTTTTTATAATAATTAATTTTCTTAAACTTTTACTAAATAGATTTTTATTAAATTAAATTAGCTGTAATTCAAATCATATAAAATCTTTAAACAATTTATTATAATTAATATTAACTTAAATAGTCAAAGTGAGTTCATAATCTTTCTCTTTAACAGTTGAAGGTTCAATCTCTCATTGCTTCAACTTGGACCAAGACCAACTCCATCAACCAATTGTGTTGCTCATCTCTAATGACAAATTCGTGTGACCAACTCGATTGATCATATGTTATAAAACAAAAACAAAAAAAAAAAAGTCATTAGCAAAATTGTTTTTAAATTGGAATTTGAAATTATTTGTTCATAGTGTGTAATAGTCATCCTTGTAATGATAGGATATTTTTTACATATAGCCATCAGACCATATGGATGATGGTAAGCAAGCAAACAACGAGCAGACATGGTATAAAAATCCATGCGTCCACCCTTGACGCAAAAGCGCTTAGCAAACTCAAATGCACCAGTAAGAGCGTATGACTGGCCTTACACTTACAGAGAGCTTACCTTTAGTCTGCAACAGGAGAGGTTTGAAATATCTAAGAAGGCACTGAGACTGCAATAACATCAGAGTAATTTGGCATTAATAGAAACATTTTAAATATATAGCAAAAATATTTATTGAAATTATGAGAAATAAAAATAAACATTTAAAATTTTATATACTAAAATTAAACAAATTAAAAGCATGAATCAAATGGTATTGTAAACAACTTGCATCAATAGCGGATTCAAACTAGAATTGACAAGTAAAATATTATTAAAGGCAAAAATACGCTTTTAAACTTTAAAGTTTGGGATTGGTGTATTAAAATTTCTTGATTGTACATGCTTATTTTCAGAAAAAAAAACAAGTAATTTAGGCATTGTTTGGTAACTGTTTCATTTTTTGTTTTTGTTTTTGAAAATTAAATATATAGACACTATTTTTAATTTCAAATTTCTTCATTTGTTGTCTAGTTTTTACCAATGGTTTAAAAAACCAAGCCAAAATTTGAAAAATAAAAAAATAGCTTTTAAAAAATTATTTTTGTTTTTGAATTTGGCTAAAAATTCAACAATTATACTTAAGAAATATCTAAATCATTGTAAGAAATGTAGAGAAAATAGGCTTAATTTTAAGAAACCAAAACCATAAAACAAAATGGTTTACAAACATGTCCTTAATATGTGTTTTACTTGATTTGGAAAAAATAATTAATTAAATATTTTTTGAATAACTTATAGTAAAATGCACTCAACTTTATACTTTATTTTCAAAACTACTCCTAATAATACAACCATAACAAAATTTCAAAAATACGTTACTATTAGTTTGGAGGGAAACCATTAAGTTTCAATAATAATTTTAAACTTTAAAATATATACTTATATATAGAAAAAAATGCATTTTTTCCCTTTTTATTTAGGTTTTAGGTTTTAAAATGTTACATTTTTAGTCATTAAATTTAGAATTTAATTTCAATTTGGTCTCTAGGTTTCAAAATATCACAATTTTACCTTTGACATTTGAGTTTCGTTTCAATTTGATCTTTAGGTTTTAAGATTTACACCTTTTAACCTCGATTTTTTATATTAAATATTCGCTTCAATTTTCTGTGTTATGTCTATTAATTAATTTAAAATAATTATCAAGTAAAATTTTACCATGAATTCTAATACTAATGAAAACCATACTTAAACATAATTAATCACAATTCTTTTAAAATTTTCAATTAATTAATAAACAGCATCATCTAGAGAATTAAAATGAATATTTAGTGAAAAATAAAGTTTGAAGTGCAAATTTTGAAATCTAGGGACTAAATTGAAATCAAACTCAAAACTTAAAAATGAAAAGGGTAACATTTTGAAACTTAGTGAGTACCAAATTTTAGGTTGTTCAATTTTAGCCCCTAATTGTCCAAATTTGATCTCCGTGTTTTTAATAAATCTTAAATTTAGTCCTCAATACTAGTTTATTATTGATTTTTTTTTAAAACCTATTTGTTATCTATAACATTTTTATTATAAATTTTGAAAATATATTCACATTTATATCTTGCATGAAAATTATTAATATTATTTAATAAATTTCGGTAACAATTAACTTTGAGGAATAAATTTAAGATTTATTAAAAATAGGAAAACTAAAATTGGATAATTGAAAATACAGAGACTAAAATTGTACTAATTCTAAAATATGAGGACCAAAATATTATTTTAACTTTTTTTTTCCAAATAAAACCGTTATTTAAATATTTTAAATATATCTATAAAGGGAGTATTTGGGGTGAGGAGTTGAGATATGAAGCCAACTTTATATGTCACTGACATTTTATACGATGTCTATCAATAGCACACTCAGCCCTCATCACCACTGATGCCTCATTGCTCAACTTCGGCAACCACCTCCGATAACTAACTTCGGTGACCACCTTTGATGGCCAACTTAAGCGACCACCTCCAACAACCAACTACAGTAACTACCTCATACGGCCAAATCCAACAGCCACTTCCGACAATTGACTCCAACGACCATCTTCGACGGCCAACTTTTAGTGACTACCTCCAACACCCAAATCTGACAACCAACTTCGATGACCAACTTAGGCAACCACCTTCTGCGACCAATTCCAACAACATTCAACCACCAATATTGACGGCCAACTCCGATTAGGGCCACTCCACCAACTCTGACAACCATTATTTTAAATTATGGCTACTATAAATTTAGATTATGTTGACACATAGCCTTTTGTTTTGTTGATGCTCGTGACATAAAATCGTCAATAAAACCTTAATTTTAAACTTAAAAATAACTATTAAATTAAACATACATATAAAACATTAATAAATGTTTATAAGTTGACGTACAAAATTGTCAATAAAAACACATTTGTCGACACAAAAGTAAATATGTTCCGTCAAAACGTTGAATTTTCGGTTTTTTAATTAACTAATAGTATTTTATAGTGGTTCTTTCATAGTAATTTAACGTTAATAAAATCACTTTTATCATATAAGAAATAAAAAAATAAAAAATAAAAAAACTTGTATGTAAAAACACTTTTGAAAAAAATTGTCAGATGCATGAGTTTTTTTATTTTAAAATTTTTTTATCAAAAGTGTTAAAATAAAAATAATTTAACTAGAAACGTCAAATGCACAAATTTGTAAAATGATTGTTTAAATAAAAAGAAATAAATAAATTGAAGTACATGAACAAAAAACACAAACTCTAAACTTAATTTTCTAAAACTCCTAACAATACACACGCATGCTTAAAAAATAATAAAATAAAGTACAATCTATTATTTAATATATATATTATTATTATTATTGAATCAAAAAATTTTCAAACAAAAATTCATAAAAATAAATTATTTATATATAAAAAAAAGTCAACCACATCATTGATGAACTCAGCACCTCAACACAAAAAAAAAAAAAAAAAAAAAAAAAAAACTATATTAAAAGTACATAGGGTCTCTCCACAGATATGCTCAGTGTCACGGTCATACTTGTCCAGGGCGTATTGCCCGTGGCCGCATGCCCGCCTCAACCCCTTTTTATCATGCTTTTTGCTAATTAGTTTACTTTCCTAGTACTTTTCTTTGTACTTTTCTTTGTAAGTGACCGCTCGCCTTTGCATGTGCAAGAGTGACAATCCTAAAATTGTTCAGAATCTACTATTTGGGGGTGAGACTAACCATCAAATCCTCATATCCGGAGTTGTGAGCTACAAAGCCGTTGTTGTCCCTTTTTGCTTTCTAGCCTTGCAGATTTCTCAAACATGCTTTCAAACGTTTGCAAAATCATTTTCCTCTAAATCTCGTTTTCTAAAACTATTTTCCTTGGAATGGTGCCGGAGGTTACGAGAGTCACTCGCTGTGTCGTAGGCGATCAGAATTTGATCAGACTGACTTGTTCTAGCTCTCCACACAATCGTTTAGCCCGACGCAGAACTACGATTGTGACACTCAGCTTGCAAAACAGGTTGCATTAGTACCATATCAGTCCTAACTAATTTGAATAAAATATGCTGTCTCCGATGTGTGGTCGATCACATCACTTTCTTCGAGTTCACTTCCATGGCAGATCGGAATCACTTTAACGCCGCCCATTTAGTTGATCTTCGAAGCGGTTTCTGTCCTCAGACGCAGATTTTCCACAGCCTCCGACCACCGCTCTCACTTCCACCATTATCTCAGCCTCTCTCCGTCACCGAACACGCTCTTTCTCTCCTTCAATCATCCCCTCCCCCTGCAAACGCCACCGTTCTCATCGACTCCAATTCCGGCTTCCATCTCTCCTACGCCATTTTCATCCGTCAAATTCGAACCCTCGCCTCAAATCTCAAAGCTTTAACCTCCCTCTCCAATGGACAAGTGGCATTTATTCTCGCTCCTACTTCTCTGCAAGTCCCTGTGTTGTATTTCGCTCTGTTATCTCTCGGTGTCATTCTCTCTCCGGCAAATCCAACCGGTTCCGAATCAGAGATTTCTCATCAGATTCGACTCAGTAAACCGGTCATTGCCTTCGCTACATCCTCAACGGCGTCCAAGCTCCCTAGGTTTCGATTCGGAACCGTCCTGATCGATTCACCTCATTTCCTCTCCATGATGACTGAAATCAACAGATCCGATCGTCTCACCGACATCAAAATCGACCAGTCCGACTCGGCGGCGATTCTGTACTCGTCAGGTACCACAGGGCGAGTGAAAGGCGTGTTACTGAGTCATCGGAATCTTATTGCGGTGAACTCAGGGCGTACTGCTCTTCAATCGGAGATCAAAGAAGGAGAAATGGAGCCACATCCGGTTTCTCTGTGTCTGTTGCCTTTGTTCCATGTTTTCGGATTCGTGATATTGCTTCGAGCGATTTCGCGAGGAGAAACGTTGGTTCTGATACAGAGATTCGATTTCGAAGCGATGCTAAGAGCAGTGGAGAAGTTTAGGGTTATGTACATCCCTGTTTCTCCGCCGCTTGTGGTGGCGATGCGAAGTCGGAACTGGTGGCGAAATACGATCTCAGTTCTCTTAAAGTTTTGGGGTGCGGCGGCGCTCCCCTTGGGAAAGAAGTGATCGATAAATTCCATCAGAAATTGCCCAACGTTGAAATTGTCCAGGTTAGTAGGAAATATTCTCTCCTATTTTGCTCAATGATTCATTTGCATACTATAAACCTTGTTTCTTCCTCCAATCATGTGAATCTGATGAACAGCCCCTCCTATTTCTGGCCAAATTTGATTCTAATTCTCTCTTTGTTTAGTAAGTTTAAACCTAAAACTTCCTCACTTACATGTTCGTATCAATGACTTTTCTTATAGTGTGTTTGACAAATATGTTTTATAATGTCATTTTTATTTTACTATTTTCAAATATAGCAAAAAAAAATTAAAATATTTTCAAATATCGCAAATGTCTATTTTGCTATTAGTTATAAATATTTTTTTTGCAGATAATTTCTACTTTTATTTTAAATTATATAGTTTTGGTAAGATCCTATAATACATTCTCAAAAAAACGAAGAACTTGGGGCATTTGGCTCATTTACTGGAGTTATTAGCTCCAGTCTCGGGTTAATATGTTGGAACTAATAAGTTTGTTTTTGGAGCTTAGAATTGTAAGATTGAGTTATTTGATAATTGTGAAAAGTGGATTAAGAAAGTAAGATAAAGTTATTTGGTAAATGTGAAAAGCAAAGATAAAAAGGAAGATGTAAATGGAAAAGTATAAAAAAATTGGGAAGTTGAAATTATTCGATAAATGTGCAAGTTCAATTGTGTTTACTATTAAAGCTTAGTTGTTTATACCAACTTAAAAAGTTGGTGGGCGATACAACTTTTAAATTTTCAATTTCATCACATTGGACGATAAACTTAAACATGTGTTAATTTTCACTCAAATGATGTTAATTTGCACATTGATTTTAACCGAAAATCATGTAAAGATCCCCATAAACTCAGTAACCAACTATATTGCAAATTTTTCTAAGATTTTATTTCTTTTATATTGTTTAGTTTTATAATTAATTGAAGCAAGAATTTATCAGAAGGTTAAAATTGCATCAATTGTTAAAGTTTAGAATTAAGATTACAACATTGAGGTGCAATTTGATGAAGTTTTAACTTTAAAATTGACATAAATTTCATGTTCAGGGGCAATTGATTTTTTCTGTCGTTTTATAGAAAGTTTGGTATAGTTTTTTTTTTTTTTTTTTTTTTTTTTTTTTTTTTTTTTTTTTTTATGAGAGAGTTTGGTATGACTTGTAATATTTACAAAGGATTGACTTTTTTTTTTAGAAAACAAAAGTTTGAAGATTCATCGTAACCTAGTTTAATAATATATCTCAAGGGTTAAAATTTTTATTCCTTGTACTTGAAAAGGTAAATTATATTTTTATCCTTGTCATTTTGAATTTTATTTGATTTTAGTCCATAGGTTCAAACTTAGTCTTAAATCTTAAAATTTATCCTTTTTAGTTTGTGGTTAATTTTTATTTAATACACCATGTAGATGTGTTTTTCAAATTCCAAAAAAACGAAATAGATAGGAATTAAAGTTTTTAGCAAAATTGAACTATAAATTAATGGTTAATGGTTGAGGAATAATAATTTTAAGATTTATTAAGAATATAGAAACTAAATTTAAAAGTATAATAAAAACAAAATAGAACAACTCTTGAAAGCGTTTTATTCCATCGGTATGATCTTTTCATCACCAATCACAACTTTTTTCTTAACTACTCCTACATAAATACACAGTTTGGACTCCCTTTCCATTTTTCTTACTTACCCAAAGAGAAACCTGCTACCAATGTTGATTATATATATATAATCGAAAATAATAATAGTTCAAAACACTAGTTCGGTCTCTATGTTTTGAAACTTATTCTATTTTACTTCTAATTTTCAAATATCAAAATTTAGTTTTCTTAATTTTAATAAAACTTAAAATTATATTATGATTAATTCTCCAAAGAAAAAAAAAATCTCTTTCTTATCGATCTTTCTTCTAGAAAGTTTAGAAAGATGTTTGCATTGTTTACTTTAAACTTAAATTAACCAACTAGGATATTTGATTGAGACAAAGCAAACATAGTTAAATCGACATCTAATATATGTTAGCAACCGAGAGGTCCGTAATTCAAATTTTAAATTTTCGACCCCTGTTATACTAAAAAAAGAAGGATATTTGAAAGATAATTAGAATAAATAACAATGTATGGCTTAAATCTCTTATATTTATTTTTTTTATGTAGTAAGCAGAGTTCTTGTATTTATGCTGTCATATTCGTTTGTATATAAGAGAGAAATTTTGAAGTTTCTTCTGTGGGTACATAGTTTAAGATTCCCACGTACAACCTAGTACAAATTTCTCCATCCTCAAAGTATAACAAGAATAACTAGGAATGATGCATTGTTGTTTTCTTGACAAGGGATATGGCTTGACAGAGAGTACAGCGGGGGCAGCAAGAACTCTGGGGCCTGAGGAAACCAACAACACCAATTCAGTAGGTCGCTTATCTGAAAATATGGAAGCCAAGATAGTGGATCCTGCATCTGGAGAGGCCTTACCTCCTGGCCACAAAGGAGAGCTTTGGCTGCGAGGTCCTGTAATCATGAAAGGTGAGCAATGTTCTGTTCATGTTTTGGTCTACTCCATCATATTCGATACTTAGAAATACACAATATTTGGACACGGTTTTAATCTTGTTGAGAATTCTACATTGAAAAGATAGATAAATCTTACAATCTTTATAAGATACATATACTCCTCTCATTGTCAACCTTTTTTTAGATGAAACTCTTGTTTATCTAATATAATTCACGAAAAGTGAGTATTAGTGTGAACTATTTGAGAAAATGAAATTGTGTTCATTTAAACTTGTGAGTATACTAGCTTCTTAATTCCTTAGTTCTAACGAAATGGTGAAGGAAGTGTGCTACTATATGTTAGTTATATATGTATACTAGATTTGTAATTACCATCTTGGACTTATTTTCCGTCTTATCTGTCAACTTGAGTGTGATTCAATTAATTAATGTACTATATTATCGACCAAACAGGTCAGAGGTTTGATAGACAAATTACCAAATGTTGCTTGATTCAGGTTATGTTGGAGATGACAAGGCAACTAATGAAACCTTACATCCAAATGGATGGCTAAAGACTGGTGATCTTTGCTATTTTGATTCTGATGGATTCCTGTACATTGTTGATAGATTAAAAGAATTGATCAAGTACAAGGCTTATCAGGTGACTTCTTTACTCTGAGCAATTGTAGAAGTTTCAAGTTTTCGAAAAAATACGATTACGAATGTCAGATATCATTATTATCTTCAAGGCCTATTTGAACTTTTGTAAAGCATATAAAGAGTCATTTCAAACAGTCTCCAATCTCTCTTTAGTAATTGAAAATCCTTTTTTGTTTGAACAAATTTCAGGTCCCACCTGCAGAATTGGAACATTTGCTTCAATCCAACCCTGAAATAATTGACGCTGCCGTGATACCGTATGAATTTTTCTATTGTATGGTAAAATGTTGAAACTTGTGAAGAATGAGCTTTTTAGGACCAAAGTTTCCTGATAATATTTTTACTTGAGCAGCTATCCTGATGAAGAAGCTGGAGAGATTCCTATGGCTTATGTTGTTAGAAAGCCTGGAAGCAATATCACCGAGGCCCAAGTTATTGATTTCATTGCAAAACAGGCAATGTTTCATCTCTCAAGAAACTTCAAAATAGTCATGATTTGTTTGTTATTTCTCTCAAGTCTTACTTACACTCGAACTGTACCATTTTCATCTGCAGGTTGCGCCATACAAGAAAATTCGACGAGTTTCTTTTATCGACGCAATCCCGAAATCGCCCGCAGGGAAGATTCTAAGGAGGGAGCTTGCGAAACATGCTCTCTCACATGGTTCTAATAAGTTGTAAGAAACATAATGTTTTCATGGAAATGTACATAGTTTGCCCATGTAGAAACTAAATAGCTTAGGTCTTGTTTGATTTATAACTAACAAACGAGACACATGCATAAACTAATAGAATTCTGATTCAATATAAACCCTCCATTATGAAAATGAATAAAAAGTAGTTGATCTAAAGAATTTCTTAGGTATAATATACTATAAATATTGATTTTGAAAGACATTCTTTTTATTTTCTCTGCAAGTACTTGTGTTTCGATATTTCGGTGAACTGCATAAAAGATGAGTGTACCTAACCCGCTAAGTTTTCTTAAAATTTATGGATAGTTTGTAAGTTATCTGCATTTCTTTCATCCAAATGCCTCAGGTCTCTTTCCACATTTTAGGTTTGTCAATTTTTCCTTTTCTTTTATTTTATCCATTTAATTTTTTTTTTTTTTCTCAATTCCCCCATTCTCACCACTCCATCATTTTCTTCTTCCTCACATTTGCTTTCTCTCCACGTGAACATCCCCTTCAAAGCATCTTGTTTTATTAAATACTTTTGTACTTCATATAATTTTCTTTGGTTATCCTTTTTCTTTACATTTTTAATTTTTCTTCTTCTCACTTCATCACTCTTTAATTTTATTTATTTTATTTTACTTCCTTAAAGAATTTAACCACTTCTCTTGCATATAGTATTGCTAGCTATTATGGTGACCAATTTTTCATTTTCTTCCAATTGAGTCATGGAAATCTCAAAAACCCAAATTATAGTGCCACACTGCCACCATTTCTTCTAGCAAATTCACACTTAAAACCAATTAATCTCCCTCCTCAATTAATTAGTGGAACTACTTCTAGCTCTATTAAATGAAGAACGACCCATAAAATCATTCTTTTCTTTTTCTTTTTTTTTTTGTTAAAAAAACCCCTATTTCTTCATTCCTAATTTTCATAGTTTATTCTTGACTAAACTTACCAGAAATTCTTCAAATTTATTCAAGAAACGCCTCCTATATGCCCGTAAGCCAACTTTAAAAAAAATCTCTTTTTTAATGTTGTCTCTCGAACTTTCTCTCTAAATTGACCGACGTCGGTTTAGAGCGTGGTCAGGAGGTCGGTTTTGTATACTGCAAAACTGACCAGTCGGTCGATTTGAGTCCCAGAAATGAAGAAAATCAAGATAACTGATTATTCATAAATTAAAAGTATCGAAAACTGATTCAACTGTCCAAATTAACGTTGATCGGTCGGAGATTACAACCGTCAGTTTTTCCATCCAAAATCAACACCCCTGACCGAGGTACACTTCAGTTTTCTTCTTCTTCTTTTTTTTTTTTTTCCCTCCTCTTCCTCTTCTTCGAGTTCTTTATCCACAAGTCTCTTCTTCTACATTAGTGTTTATTGTGCACAAGTCTCCTTCTGGTTCTGTATCAACAAGTCTATGAAGAAGAAAGATCTACAAAAATTCCTTCAATTGTCTAAAGATATGAACATAAAAAAGGTACTAAACCGACCGATCGCGGTCGAATTCCAGCCCATTTTCTGATTAGTTTTCGGTGTCGATTTTCTCTTAAAAACGACACCGACACACCGACGTACACCATAATGGTAAAAAAAAAAAATAGTCAAATGTGTAGTATTTTAATGCTCAAAATAGGTACAAATGATTTTTTCAAGAAACCACTTTAAATTTATAAAATAATTATTATTTTTATTCTCTCACTCCTCTCCCCTTCCAGTTTCCAATTCCAAGTATCATCGTTCATCTTTTTCCTTTCTCTCATGAAATCCACTTCCACTCTTCTTCTTAGTTTCTTCCAAAAGAGGAGAAAAAAAAAAAAAATCTCAACCTTCCCTGTCCTTGGTTATAAATTTTCTCTTCGACCGACCGTTCTCGGCCGACTAGCATTTTCAATCATTACAAAAATCGATGCCGACCGATGCACACCCTTCCATGGTGGGTTGCAGGCTTGCAGCCACTCCGCTCTTGAACTTTATCTATTTAACCTCTGATATTATTAATTCAAATTCACCGCCAAAAATTGGAGACTCACCACGTGTAGATAGCCACAAAATCCACCATATCATATCATATCATCTTCTTCAATTACGCTATTGCAGTTCCCAATGTTGGCACGGAACTCAATGAAATGGTGGATTGGGTTGTTATCTTTCTTGCATCATTCACAATTATCTTGCATTGGAATACGCCATGAACCTCCATAACGATAATCCTCAACGTTCCTATCCTACTTGGAACGACCCCACAAAATTCTGCTGCATATATATTTATACTCACACCTCAGCTCTACAAAGCCACCGATTAAATTTCACTTGAGGAAGAAGAAAGAAGATGGGATCGCTCGGAATTTATTCAGAATCAGGAGTAACGAAGAAGGGAAGCAGAGGCTATGACGTTCCAGAGGGAGTGGACATTCGAGGACGCTATGATGAAGAATTTGCCAAGATTCTCAACAAGGAAGCCTTGCTGTTTGTGGCTGATTTGCAGAGGACTTTCAGAAACCACATTAAGTATTCGATGGAATGCCGCAGAGAAGCTAAGAGGAGGTATAATGAAGGAGCGTTGCCGGGGTTCGATCCAGCCACCAAGTATATAAGGGATTCTGAGTGGACATGTGCCCCTGTCCCACCGGCGGTTGCTGATCGGAGAGTGGAGATCACCGGACCTGTGGAGCGGAAGATGATCATCAACGCACTTAATTCTGGAGCTAAAGTTTTCATGGTCCGTTTCCTCCCCCTTTTCTCTGCTAAATACTTTGTGTTGGAATGAATGACTTGAATGATACATCGAATCTCGCTACCCGATCGATAAGCCGGAGTCAAAAAAATGACCCTCTTAGATTAGGTTTCGGGGACAACACTTCGAGACCAAACTTTGTATTTGTATTTGTCATGTTTACATTAACCTTGTTAGTAATTAATGTGTTAGACAGGTCTAGAACGTAGGGACAATAATAATAAATTTTGAGAATACGAATACTTCTAGTTAAGTTTTAAGCGTAAATTTTAAAAAATATCTATTTTAATAATCGTGTCCGTGTGATGTCGTGTCTTAGGTTTAGAAAAAAATGTTATGTTATCGATGTCATGTCGTATTTGTGTCTTGTATTCGTCTCTGCTGTCTATGATCTATGATCTATAATGTGAATTATTTTCTCTGTGAACTGGGTTTTTCTTTTGTTCATGGGCGTAGCTAACACACCATCGATGAGCTAGGTAAATCAAGTAAAGTTTTTGTGTGGTTTCCCTGTTATTTAGACTGCTTTACTGTTTATCTTTATTTGTCAACTGTTTGTTTTTATTTCTTAAGAGAATGTAACCAAATCAAAATTGAAAACAGGCGGATTTTGAAGATGCACTGTCACCAAATTGGGAGAATTTGATGAGAGGGCAAATTAATCTTAAGGATGCAGTAGATGGGACTATAAGCTTCCATGACAGAGCTAGAAACAGAGTTTATAAGCTTAATGATCAGATAGCCAAGCTCTTCGTCCGCCCTCGAGGTTGGCACTTGCCTGAGGCTCATATATTCATCGATGGCGAGCCTGCCACCGGCTGTCTTGTGGACTTTGGGCTCTACTTTTTCCACAACCATTCCAATTTTCGGCGCTCTCAAGGTCAAGGTTATGGCCCTTTCTTTTACCTTCCCAAAATGGAGCACTCCAGGTAAACTTCAATTTCACCATTCAAATTTTATTTTCTAATCAATTGGATTATGAAAAAGATAAGATATGTTTGCAATGAGAATCTCTTGTAAGCACTTTTGATAAAACTCCTATGTATATGTGTTTAACAATTCTTTCTAAAAAGTGTTTTTGTATACAAGTTTGTTTGGTTTCTTATATATTAAGACTCAAAATTCAAATTTTCTAAAGATTGGTTTTAAGTGTTTATCCTAAACCACCTTATTTTCTAAATTCATCATTTCAAAACCTATTTTATGTAGTTTCTAAAAACTTCATTTTCTTTCCAAATGACTAATGTTTTTAACTTAAATCACATGAAAAGGTATTCCAAACACGCTTTGAGATTCAGATCACACATTCAATCTTACAAACTTTGTAATATGTCATCTGCAGAGAAGCTAAAATATGGAACAGTGTATTTGAGAGGGCAGAGAAGATGGCAGGGATAGAGAAGGGCAGCATCAGGGCCACTGTCCTAATTGAAACACTTCCAGCAGTGTTTCAAATGAATGAAATACTCTATGAGCTAAGAGATCACTCTGTAGGATTGAACTGTGGTAGATGGGATTACATATTCAGCTATGTCAAAACCTTCCAGGCTCACCCTGATCGTCTATTACCCGATCGGGTCCAAGTTGGTATGACCCAACATTTCATGAGGAGCTATTCTGATCTCCTTATCAGAACTTGTCATAGGCGTGGTGTCCACGCCATGGGAGGCATGGTACGTATAAGAGCAAACTGCATCTAATGCCATGCTCTCAAATTTCGATTATGAAGTTTTGACCGTAATTAACATTTATTTAACAGGCTGCTCAAATTCCAATTAGAGACGATCCGAAGGCAAATGAGGTAGCACTTGAGTTAGTGAGGAAGGACAAATTGAGGGAAGTAAAAGCAGGACATGATGGAACATGGGCAGCACATCCAGGTTTAATCCCAGCTTGTATGGAAGTCTTCACCAACAACATGGGGAATGCCCCCAACCAAATTCGATCCGTGAGACGAGATGATGCTGAAAACCTAACCGAAGAAGACCTTTTACAGCGACCGAGGGGTGTTCGTACAATGGAAGGGCTTCGTTTGAACACCCGAGTCGGAATTCAGTACCTAGCTGCATGGTTAACGGGAGTTGGCTCGGTGCCTCTATACAACCTTATGGAAGATGCAGCCACAGCAGAAATCAGCAGGGTTCAAAACTGGCAATGGTTGAAGTATGGAGTGGAATTGGATGGGGATGGGCTTGGTGTTAGAGTTAACAAGGAATTGTTTGGGAGAGTGGTGGAAGAAGAAATGGAAAGGATTGAAAAGGAAGTTGGGAAAGAGAAATTCAAGAAGGGAATGTACAAAGAAGCTTGCAAGATGTTCACAAGGCAATGCACAGCTCCAAGTTTGGATGATTTTTTGACCTTAGATGCTTATAATTACATTGTGATACATCATCCAAGGGAAATTTCCAGGCTCTAAAGAGTCAAAACCAACACCAAAAATTCAGAAAAAAAAAAAAAAAAAAAAAAGGCTTCCTTTTGCTTCCCATCTCTTAATAATGTATTTGTAATGTAAGACTTCGTTTGTTTGTTTGTTTTGTCGATTTCTTTTTCTTAAAGTTGTGTGGTTATTTCAAGAAATCCAACAATTGCAAGCAAATTGGAATTTGGTATTCTCTATCTAATCCTATATTTTTGGATGTTGCTTATTTGGCTCTCTCTTAGTTAAACCTTTTTGATTTATTTTAAATTTAGAGATTAATTGTTTTTTCAATTTGAAAGTATGCAATAAGTATATATTCTAGTTGGGATTAGTGTGATATTTTAATCTTAGTATTTTGAAGGGTCTTTTTGTGTTCGGGTTTTCGAGTTGGATATCACCATATACTAGTGGTAGTGCGGGTGAAAGCCTCGATGGAGAGGAAGAATCTACATCGATCACGATGCGAGCAACAAGGTAATGGTGTCCTCTCCCTATCGGTCGAACTGCTTTGCTCCTTTCCTTAGCATTTAATTCTTAGTGGATATATACCCATGAGATGTCCTTAGTCTAGCTGATCTCTAATTTCTCTCCCTTACAACAAGTGTTTTAGCCTTGCATGTAGGATTGAAAATTGATCATGATCTATTGGTTTCGTTTGTTTTTTTATTGTAAAATTGGACATATTGGTTTGTATTTAAAGGAAAAAAAAAATTATTAGATTGAGTTGGTATTTTAAAAAAAAAATGAAAAAAATTTATTAATATTTCATTTTGTTGAATGAATGATGAATTGTATTATTAATTTTAAATTTAGTATTTTACTTAAGGTTGATGAATTGTATTATTAATTTTAAATTTAGTATATTACTTAAAGTTCTTTTTAAATATAACAAAGTCTATCCGTGATAGACTTCTATCCAAACATATACGTTTATTACTCAAGTAATAGAAGTCTATCGTAGTCTGTTATTGATAGATATGAAATTTTTCTATATTTATAAGTAGTTTGATATTTTTTTCTATTTATAATAATTTTCTTTTTATTTATTAGGTGCAAGAATATTTATTATTTAGAAAAAAAAATCGAATTATTATCTAAAAAGGAAAAAACATATTTAAGAAGTTTGACATTTGTCCTATTTATAATAATTTTTCTAATTTTAATTTAAAAGAAAAGGAAGGAAAATGTCAAATTTAATAAAAATAAAGAAAATGACCAATTAGGCCCAAAATTGAGAATCAAACTATTTAAATTATTGATTTTATCTTTTATTGAACATCGATTTAGTTCTCTATTTTGTACAACCAATTGATTCTATTTGAATTTTGGGAAGTCCCAAATTGGAAAAACTGAATGGGCACCCTACTTGCAATTATGCAAGATTCACAAAAGAGAAGTGGCATGACTCAGAAGGATGAAAGGCCCATATCCCTTAGTTTAGAAAATGTATGACTTAATACTTTATTTTATATTAATTACTACTCCAAATTAATGATTGTGTGTTAATTTAAATTTGTATGATATAATTAGTTTCAACTCTTTGTTAGCTATTTTTACTCTTTTTCTCAAAATAAATAAGTAGTAGAATTTCTATGTACAGTGGCTTGTGTATCGTAGGCTTTAGATGGTTTTGAGCCCAATGACCAACATTTAATGTTCAAACGATATATTGTAATTCAACAAGTTAAACTTATTTGATTAAATGATCATGATGAAAACATGCCATGATCCGAAAGATTTACATTTTTTGTCTTCAATTTTAATTTTGATTTGGTTGTGTAATTGGTCTTAAATCTAGTAATTTGTAATAATAATCATCACCATTAGTTTGAAGATAATGATGTGAGTAATTGGTAAAATAAAATATAATGTATATTTCACTGTATTAATTCTTACTATCTATTTATGTGTATGGGGGTCTAATTCATCATATTTAAGAACAATACTTAAATACATCTTAAGATTACCATCTTTATGTATATTACTCTCATCACACACACATAAAATAAAAAAAAAAGTAAAAAAAAAAAAAAGATAGATAGTTTAAGATACACCTAAGTATTTTTTATATTTAATGTGATATTTTATATATTTTTCATGACATCCAATCAATTAATCCTCCAAACCGGGAAAGCTTAAGCAGAAATGAAAGGCTAGGCCCCCTAAATTGAAGGCTTCGCTCGCTCGCTCTAACGCTCATATACGACAGCGAGTAGAGTGTTTAAGCCCTTTTAGAGATAGGGGCGAGTACTACACGAGTTCGATATCCAATTTTAAAATATTTTTCATCAATGTGTTTGGTGAGATATTATTAGAAAAGGAAAACTTAGGTGTTTTCTAGATTGCACTTATTTTTGTACAACTTAGTCAACTGGCCAATAAAATATTGCCCGCGTGGTCTTTTAAATGACAGAAATTTTGAAAATATTTACAAATAATAGCACAATATCGCAGTCTATATGCAATAGATCACGATAGACTACTGTATCTATCATGACACAAATAGTTATAGATAGTAGTTATCGCGATCTATTTCAGATAGATGGTAAAATTTTGATATATTTGTAAGTATTTTTATTCATTTTTCTATATTTGAAAACAACCCTTAATAATTCAAAAATTAAACTCAAAATATTATTTACAAAAATATTATATTTAACACAAAAATGTGATATGCCTAAACCTAGCAATATAAAAAAAAATTGATATATATATATTTCATCACACTGTTGTTTTATTTTATTTTATTTTTCGTTTTACAAATTATTTTAAATACATAAATTTTGGAAAAATTATTTTAAATAACAAAATTGTTGAAAATATTTATAAATAAGCAAAATAGGAGAAATTATTTTAAATAACAAAATTGTTGAAAATATTTACAAATAAGCAAAATATTACAATCTATAAGCGATAGACAACTTTTTATATCTATCATGACACAGATAGACACAAATAGTAGTTTGTCGCAGTTTATCGCAAATAGACAGTGAAATTTTGTTATATTTATAAATATTTTAATTTATTTTCCTATATTGAAAACAACTCTAAATTTTGTGTGTGTAAAAGTAAAAAAAATGAGAGATTTGAACTTTAAACTTCAAAGAAAAATCAAACATATTAATTACGGTTGAATTATGCTTACTTCCAACCAACTGTAATTTACTTTAAGTCTTTATTATAGAACAAGTAATTTACATCAACATAATAAATAAAACGTAGTGTGAGAGGTTCCATAAAATGATAAATAGGTAGGATAAGTTAAACACCAACAAAGTTAAATTAGAAAAATCATTAATGATACACAATTGTGAAGTATATATGGATTAAAGAAAAAAATCATGTGACACAATCTTTGATAAATTGATGGTAGAAAAAATATATATATATGGTCAAATTTAAAAGTGGTTAGTAGAAAAAGAAAATATTATGGTCGCTTATTTTTCATTGTTTTACATTAATTGTTTTTGAATATGATAAGACTCGTTGATATCTTTTTAACTGTTCATTTTATATTTCATATTTTCATTTTAAATTTTATGTAAAAAGACTAAAGAAATTATATAGTTGTTTTCAAACCATTTAAATGGTTAAGGGCTAAAATGTAAATTTCAAAATATATCTCCTACTCAGTTCAATGATATAAATTATAATTAGGGCAAATATCAATTTATACCCTAAACTTTGGGGTTGTATCAATTTAAATCCTAAAACTAATTTATATCAATTTAAACCTTGAATTTTAGGGTTGTATCGATTTAAACCCCAAACTAATCTTAAGTTTAAACTTTTATAAGTATATTAATTTAAACCCTAAACTTTGATAGGTGTTTCCAAATAAAACATAATAGAGGGTTTAAATTAATACACTTATAAAAGTTGAGAATTTTAATTGATACAATTAGTAGTTTGGGGTTTAAATTGATACACAATTAAGAAAATTAAGGGTTTAAATTGATACAACTATTAGTTTAGGATTTAAATTAATACAATCTTCAAAGTCTAGAGATATAAATTGATATTTGGTCTTATAATTAAAATCTACCTCTATTTATTTCATGGGTATCGTCACATCACTTTGATATGTATATATATTTTAAGTAACGTAGTCATAAATTAAGGGAAAAATAAGTTTGGTAATAAAGGTTTATTTAACTAATGAGAAAGATCTTATTGATAAGGTTTGGATAAATTAATTTAAGGTGTAAGATTAGGCAGTAGACAGTAACTATTTTTAGACTAGGGTTGGCTTCAATGTCAGTAAACACACATTGGATTGCTTTTCCAAATGAAAACCTAATAAGATAATTTAAAAAGGAAAACAGTAAGTTTATAAAGAGGATAATTTTATTTATTTTTTTATAATTTAATAATTTTTAGTTTTTATAAATTTTTAATTTTGAGTTCAATGCCAATAATTTCAAATTTCTGACTTCCAATATCTTAAGCAGCTGAATTTATATCTAGGTTGACATAGATATGTTCATTTTCAAGTAACTTTTTCTCCAACCATTTATGAAATTCAATAACTCCTAACACACATATCAAATTAATGTTTTTTCTTCACATTATTTCTTCTTATATTTTATAGTTGCATTTTTAATAATAATAATAAAAAACTATATCAATTATTATTCTCGAGTTACCTTTCAATTTATAGTTAAAATCTATGAAGTTCATATGTCACGTGACATTGTTAATGAATTTACATAAATATAAAAGATGAAATCTTAAGGTATATTTGGTTTAATGTTCAATAATAAAAAATTTAGAGTATTTTGCAATTGCTCAAAATGACATTTAGAAAAATGAATTTATGGAATAAATCTATTTGGGAGATACACTTGAAATCAACTTTTTGAAGAAGTTATTTTTTAGTGTTTAATGGTTAATATCTCCCTAATTTGTATATTACATAAAATTACCTAAATACACTCACTAATCATCTACCTCACTTGCACCATGGTTACCACCAACTACCGCTACCCTTTGGTGACCAATTCTGACAAAACTACAAACAATCATCTCCGGTGTGTTTGGTGACAATTCTGATGACCACCACCAACAAATAACTCTGATGACCAACTCCAGTGATCAACTTCGACGAACTCTTTTTGACAATTAAATCCGACGATACCAAAAATCAAAAAATTAAACTAATTATAATAATATTTACGAATGATGAGAGGATGAAATTGAAAAATGCTAACACATGACCTAACAAATTAAACTAAAACTTTTTAATTAAAATTAAATAGAAAAAAGACCTCAATATTAGGAATTAAAACATGCATGAAGCCAAAATTTTGAATTATAGCATCCTCTTTATTGATTCTTTTGACAGCACATGCTTACTAGGACACCCTACTTGGAAAAGAAAGTAGCTTTCATGATTAGTATATGCCCATTTTAAGACTTTCAAATTGAGTTTATCCATCATGATCTTGAATCAATTTTATAAAATCATCTCCCCCTTCCCTGCCTTATCCCAATTAAATTGCAAAATTAAACAAAAATCTTCATATATATATATATATATATATATATATATATATATATATATATATATATATATAATAGAAGTTTCTAAGAATTAGAAAAAATCTTCACTTAACTATATTTTCGATTTTGATTCATTTTTATCTATCCATTTTCAAAATATTTATTTTAATTTCTAGATTTTCAAAATGTCTATTTTAGTCGCTATATATATATAAAATCATTAAAAAAAAAAAAAAAAACTAAAGTAGTAAATATGTGAATAAAGTTTCTACTTTATTTTTTTCCTTAAATCTCCATTAAATAAAAAAATAAAGGACAATTAGATTCTCTCCATTCCTAGACAGGCTTGCACCTTCCAAAGAGAGCCTTTCTCTCTCATCTCTTCTTATTCCATTGGTCTCTCTTTTCTGACTTAGCCTCAGACAGGAACCTAACTCAGACCAAAACCCATTAATTTGGGAAATTTTCTAGTACTATACAACTACATGGTCCCTTTATTTACTATTTATCTTTTAAATTTTGTCTTCATAAATGTTTTATTAATAATAAATTTTAGTTCCTAAGTTTTAGATTTTACTTTTATTTGGTTTTATATTTGAAAATTTTACACATCTAATTCTTTAAAGATGTTTGGAAAACCAACCAAATTGTTATACCCACTCTAATGTAATAGTGGTGTTTACAACTATTTATAACCTACAATTAAATTAAGTACAGTAAATATTATTTGAAAATCCTATTTGTTATTGTTACTATTTTTCATTCATTCTCTCTTTTATTTTTTGCTACAATTTATTTCCTACCAAAACAAAAATAGTTTGTACCCCTAGTTTTCAAAATTTATAGTGTTGACTCGATTTTTCATTAAATAATGCCCATTTTCGATCATTAGAGTTAATATGTATAAATTAATTTAAAATAATTATGAAGTGAATTTTTAAATTTAATTTTAATAGTGATGTGACATAGTGAAACTTAATTCATTATCCTTCTTTTAAATTAGTTAACAAACATTGACATTAAAGATGAAAGAGAGTATTTAGTGAAAAGTTCGAGGCTAAAAGTATGAATCTCGAGACCTAGGGATGAAATTGAAATAAAACTTAGATCTCAAACTCAAATGTAAAATTGTAATATTTTGAAATTTAATAACTAAATTGAAACAAAACTCAAGGCCTAAAACCCAAGGTCCTGTTTGGTAACAATTTTATTTTTTGTTTTTGGTTTTTGAAAATTAGGTTTATTAACTCAACATTTCTTATAATGATTTGCATATTTCTTAAGTACAATTATTGGATTCTTAGTCAAATTTAAAAAGCATAAACTAACTTTTAAAAGCTATTTTTTTTTTTAAGTTTTCAAATTTTTGCTTGATTTTTCAAACTTTTGGTAAAAATTAAATAATAAATAAAGAAATTTGAAGATGAAATTAATTTCTATAGACTTAATTTTTTAAAAAAATCAATTAGTTGGCAAACAAAATCTAGATGAATATCAATTATTTCGAAAACTAGATCAAAAAGTAATTTTTTCCCCCCTTAGATTCTATTCCGTTTTTTAAAAGTATATGTATGATATTGAAAAATTCTCTAATTAATTAATTTGGACTTAGAATCCCTTCAATCGTGGGACCTGTACCCCTAATGGACACGTGGCAAATACCCATTTTATCTTCCGGAGATAAAATTATTCAGAGACATACTTCTTTTGCAATCTTAGTAAAACGAATGGCTATTTCTCTCTTTTCTGATTTTTTTTTCTTCCTACCACGTGGCGAATTTTTATTGGTCCATGTTGCGACTATCACGTGGGTTCTTCCGACAGCCGTACTCCAACATCATGCATGGTGAATCGAGTTCGATGGGGCATTTTTTTTTTCTTCACATTTATTAAATAAAATAACCAAAAAAGAAAAAAGAAAAAAGAAATAGGGTATTTTAGGGATTAATTATATGGTTTAGTGGCCACTTTTCTTATAATGGTATGCCACTTTTGGCCTAATGTGGCATTATTCTTAGCATATGTTTTAAGGTTCTTTATTTTATATTACAAAGTTAAAGGCTTCATGCTTGTTTCATAATATATAGTTTAACATTTTGGTTGTTTGACAATCATATTATTATTTAAAATATAAAGTAGCTTGTGTGAGTAGTAATTTCTTAATATTTAATAATAACAAATAATAATAATAATAATAAGTTGAGTATTAAAAAAATGGTTTGAATACAACAATTTCATGGTTGGTCCTTTCATAACCTACAAATAGGTAAAATGCTTAAAAGATTCTATTAACATGTGGTTGGCGCTCATCAAAGTGACTTTAGTTTTCTAGTTGGGTATGATTAATAGCAAATGAGGAAATAAAGCGATTAATATTTATTATTATTATTATTATTATTAAAGATGCTAAATTTTTTTATTTTATCGATAAGAATATTATATTGAATAACTCACTGAGATGGACACAACTTTTACGACTAAGTTCAAGTGAAGAACATGTATCCTAGATGCTATGGACAGAGGCTATGTGCAATGAAATAATATATAATGAAAATTTTATATAGTACAAGTTAAGGTAGTTGTCATGAAACACAAATACATACAATTATTTTGAAATTGAGATAACATAGTTTATGTAGGAACATACTTTTATGAAGTCTCGTTATACGAACAAACACGTGACATATTACTCATGCGACGTCTTTTAACAATATATAGTTTTGGCCATTTAAACTGAGTGTCATAAATACACGATCGATAAGAGTTCATCTAATTTAATAATTGCTCCTAAAATAAAAAAACAAAATAATTCTCCTTTTTAATTGTGTTTAATAATGAGTTAAAAACCTCTAGTCTAAATTTAAAATAAAGATAAGTCTTTGAAAACTTCATTTTAACTTTTAAAGATTCTAACTAAAAAAATCTTAATATATCATTTAAAATATATATATATATATATATTTGGATGCATCTTTGTGAACACACTCAATAATCTAACTATAATTTGCCACACGAAATTTTTTTTTCTTTTTAAAAATATTTTTCTATGTAATTGAGGAACTATATACTTAAATTATTACTCTTTTCTATAGATCGCATTATTATTGTTCTAATTATATATTACAAATTAAATTAACTTTTAATAAGTTTATTTAATATGCAAAATAAAACCATTCCCTTTAGTGCTTTTTACGTACAACAATTTCAGCTTCAAAAAGAGCATTTTTTGTAGTAATAAAATATTTATTAAATTTGTAGTCCTATGAAAAGATGGTGCGACATTGATTTAAGGGTAAAGTTAGGGAAGCCTTTATCACTTTCTAATTAAGTTGGGTATCTTATCACCTTTTTATAATTATGTCACCCTTCCACAAAAAGAAAGCACTAAAATTTTATTTCAAATTTCACAAATGTGCCCATATTTTATTGTGGCTTAGTGCTAGCTTGATAATTATTAATTAAACAGCTAAGTCTCTATTGATTATTGATTATTATTAATTTATTGTTAATTTAGTATTGTCAAATTGGTCTAAGTATACATCTCGGATCAAGAGATAAGGCTCCATTTGGTAACCATTCAATAACTATTTAGATTTTAGTTTTTGAAAATAAAGTCTAGAAACACTCTTCCCACCTCTAAATTACTTCCTTTTTCTTATTTACTTTTTACCCATAGTGTTTAAAAACTCAAGCTAAATTTTTTAAAACGAAAAAAAATAAGGAGTTTTTAAAAAATTTGCTTTTGTTTTTGGAATTTGACTAAGTATTCAACTTTTTACTCATTAAATATGCAAATTAAGAAAATGTTAGAAAATAAATTTAATTTTGAAAAACCTAAAATAGCAAACAAAATAATTACCAAATAGGATATAACATCTTCATTAAACTAAAAAAATATTTTATTTATTAGAGATGAAAAATAAATAAATAAATTATTCAAAGAACCCAATTTGCGGCTTGGAATACCTACCTTGTTTAAGCCCCTAGTTTTGTTGAACCATGTTCCACTTATTTTGAAATTTAACTTTTTAATGTCATTATTTAGATAATCTATATCTATGAGGTGTTTTTTCTTAAAATAAAATTTAAATAAATCTAGTTTTTTAAGATGTTTTTTTTTATTAAAAAAAAAGTTTTTTTTTTCTATATTTCTTTTGTTATCATCTAAAACCGTTCAAAGAAATTATATTAAATACACCTTAAATTATTAATGTTTATTAATGTTTTCAAGAGTGCTTATAGAAAATTAATTTTATTTTCATATCATTTTTTCCAAAATTTATTCTAAACTCACTTTATACAACTCAAGTTGTTTGGCAATATATAAATTTTGAATTTTTTTGGTTTAATAATTATAGGGATGAGTCATCAAACTATCACCTTTGACATCACCTTTGACATGATAATTAATGTTTTATCGGTTGAATTAACTATATTAATTTTGAGTTAAAATAGGTTAGAATTTGACTAAATTTTATGGGGGCCACTTATAATTTTTATATATTTATTCAAAATGTAATATATTACATTTGAAGTTAGAATACATTTTGAAATTTCCTCAATTTTAATTCATGTATTCTTAAATGTGAAATTTTAGTCTATATATTTTCAAGAAATTTTAAATTTAGTTCCTATTACTTGGTTATTGTTGATTTTTCAAAAAAAAAATTATTATTTGTTAGTATTTTCATTATAAATCTTGAAAACATATTCACATATTATATTTCATTGCATGAAAAATTATTATTATTATTATTTAGTCAATTTCGATAAAAATTAACTTTTGAAAGAATAAATTTAAGATTTATTAAAAATGCATGAACTAAAATTAAACATTTGAAAGTAGAGAGACTAAAATTAAACAAACTAAGTAAAGAACTTAGATATAAATTTTTCTTTTTAGTACAATAGGGAGTGACGGATTTGAATCACTTACCCCTTGGTCACTTACACATGTAAGGTGCCAATTGTTGTTGTTGTTATTATTATTATTATTATTATTATTATTATTATTAATTTAGAGAGCAAAAATGGTCACTTTTAAGTTAATTACAAATAAAGGAAGAAATATTGTATTTTGCACTAAAATCACATTTTTTTTATAATATTTTTACTTCAACAATATATAGAAGTAAAAATTCAAAATTTGACTTCTTTTTTTAAATAGTTATATTTTTTAACTTTTTTTTTTAAGAGGAAATTATACCTCATGTTATACTCAAAATAAAGTAACATATTTAAAATTAATTGGCATAGTGTATATAAGTCTATTTTTCTTCATTATTATAAAAAAATAATTTTGAAGGTTGGTGATTCGATCTCTCATACTTTCAACAATATTTAACATGTACTTATTTTATGAGTTCGATTCTTCTCTTCTAATACTCTATAAAAAAATAAAAAAATAATAGTTCCATTAGTCAATTAATTAACCCTCAATTATGGAAGCTGAAAAAGAAGGAAAATTTCTGTCAAGACAATTTCATCACTTAATTATTGATGTATTAGACATGGCAAAATCCCATTGGTCGTCTGATGTGTTTGAGTGATCAATAATTGCTGCCCATTATCAAAAAAAAAAAAAAAAAAAAAAAAAAAAAAAAAAAAAAAAAAAAAACTCTCAAGGGCTTTAATAAGATAGTTTTGGGTTTTGTTTCTAGTTTTTTAAAATAAGTTTTACATTATTATTAAAAATAATATTTTCACTTTCTTTATCTATTTATTAAAGTTATTTTTGAAAATACAAAACTTAAAAAGAAAAAAAATGTCAATCTTGGAGTTAAATACTTCTTTAAAAAGTGAAATCTATAGTAAAAATATACGTTGGCAAATAAGTACATTTTAAAAAAATAATGGGAAGATCATTACTTTGGTGTAAAGTCAAGTTAGTTATATTATAGAAATTCACGATTAGGTAGGAAACACATTGATCCCATAGAGAAAAATGTCTGAATAGGCCCTTTCTAGCTAGCTCATGTGTCATGACACTTTGGTCCTGTACAAATATAGTTAAAAGAAATGTGAAGAAATCGCTAAGATAAACATATTTATAGAATGAGTCTCGTCCATAATATCATTGATTCCATTAATCATACTTATATTGATTAAATAGTTAGAATGGATGACAACATTCTTATATCTCATTTGATGGACCATTTTCAATCCTTCCATAATTTTTCAAGCACACATCGACCAAAAAGGTTGATTTAATTTGAATTAATAATAGAATGTTATCTATTAGGCTATCAAATAAGCTTCTAGAACATCATCACTTAAACGAAACTGGTTCCTACCTTTTTTTTCCTGAATTTTTAATTCATTTATATATATATAGATAGATAATTCATTGTGAAATTCTAGACTAAAATGGTAGGTCAATCTTAGCTGGATTCCTTCTTTAAAAAGTATTATTATGATTATGTAGTTCTATATTATTTGTTCCCTTCGCAGCCTGGATGAGCATGGAAAATTTTAGCAACTTTATCCTATAAGATTTTGAAATTTTAATTCAAAATAATTTCATATTTTAAACTTAAATGAGATTTTTGCATCATAATTAAGGCATTTATATATCATAAATTTCACCCTTATAGATAGCACAAAATATTTGTGCTTTAGTTAACTATTTGGTTTTCAAATAAACGTTCGTTAGTCAATTTGAACATAATTCAATTAATAAGACACATATTATTACTGTATTGGGTTGATGGTTTTAAACCTCATATTTGCAATCTTAAAATTAAAATAAAAAAGAAGTTAAATATTGATATATGCATATAAACTACTTTATTTTAAGAATATCATACTATATGATTGTGCCAATGGTTTGCTTAGTAATTCTATTTATAGGATTTTTTCCAATATGAGAATAATAAATCATTAGATAATACCTCTATAATTATCCTAAATGTTTATCCTATTTTATTAAAAAAAAAAAAAAAAATCAATTTTGTAATTTCCCTAAAATTGCTTTACTGTGTAATTTACTTTTAATATCATTCAAGAAAATCTTACTGATATATTCTTTTATAGTATGCGAGGGTGAGATGTAGTATAAGATCATCTCAAACTCATATTGATATCTTTTTCGCATAATAACACTAAACAAAGTAGTCTTTAAAGATTTGTATACTATTACCAACTTTTGACAAAATTGTAAAAAAAAATATATATATATATGAAAAAAAAAAGAAATTTAATAATAAATTAAAGAAAGTTAGTTGACTAATTTTTAAAATCAACCGTTAATAAAAATAATTAGCAAACCGTGTCGATTAAATGTATTTGTCAAAGATAAGTGAGATAGAAAATTTAAACTTTCTATCTCAAGAGACATTATACATGTTAATTACCGTTAAGCTTATACTTATAATAGTAGTTTTAGATCCTATCTTAATAGAACTTCAAAATTTTAATTAAAACGTTAGCAATATATACCAATTAAGTACTTTTATTACCATAACATGCCAAATAATATAATATATGTTTTCGTATTCTAGAAGTTATGTCATTTAAAATCAGAATTTTGTTTTGGACATGACCAAATGGAATAAAATCACAAAAGAGAATAATTAAATTAAATTTTAGGAAAGTTTGCCAGTTTCAGTCCAAATTGGTCGTTGAGCTATAACAAATATATATACATAGTGGAAATAGAGGGGTATTTTGGGTAATTTGTATTTTCCATTTGATCCAATCAGAGGGGACAGAGAAACATAAACCAAGACTAGGAGTGATTTTTTTAATTTTTATTATTTTATTCTATGGGGAACCAATCAATCTGATCTAAAGCCATCACATCAAAACATATGAAAGGAAGATGGGAAAGTGCCATCTGACCGTCCATTTGGCAAAATCTGATTTGCTGTTATTTATAGAAATCTCAAATCTCTTGGGCCTCGTTTCTATCCGCTTCCTATTGGCCCACGCGTTAAACCACCTTACCTCCCTTCCCCAAAATGTACACCTCATCCCCTCGATTTTTGAGATCACCATTTATATTAAAACTAAATTTATAATTCATTTTTTCTAAATTATTAATGTCTTTGCTTCATACTTCATAGACATTAGATCTCAGACTTTTTTGCTTCACTAGATTTTGAAATTCAATACCAACCCCCTTTCAATATAAAATATTTCAAAATTTTGAAGACTGATATTATAAAGCTATGTTTAGTAAATGCGTGTGCATGGTTTATGTCATACTTTTTATAAAGTAGTAAGTTGTCAAACTTCCAAGCTTCTATTAAAGTTAAGAAACTATATTCTTAATCTTCAAATATATTTGTATGACTTAGATAATGGTTGATGAAAACGCGTATGGAAACAAATGGAGGCTTTGATATGTTAGGTTTTAAAGGAAATGTGAAATGATGGTAAAAAAGACTTTTTATTGCTTAAGTGGGACAGTTTCAGATTTTGAAGGTCGAATAAGATAGAATTAAATTGGATATGAGTGGTACCATAATTATTCTAGATGGAGATTTTGAAGTTCTTGGTATGGACTAGCACAAAGGATTCATTATTATTGGTTGATTGCTTGAAATAATTCATATAGACAACAAATATTTCACTTAGATTTCAAATTTTATTCTTACTTTAAAAAACAAATGAAACTTTACATAGTCAAGATTTTAAAATGTTAAAATTTGACTACTTAGTTAATTAATAAAAATGAAATCAATAAAACTATTATATTTTTTTTTTAACGACTCCACAAAGATTTTCAGTTACAACTATCTCAAATGTTTCATTCCAAATAAGTTATATTAAACCATTATCTTATAACTTTTTCCAAATATATGGTTAACTTTTCATTTATTTATTTCCTCAAAGTTCGATCTCACTCTAACCTTATGATTTTCCATATATATAATTTAATAAATAAAATTTTTATTTTCATTAGAAAAAAATAGATGATTAATCCCAAAACTCAACCAATTAAAAGGGAGAGATAAATTTGAACTAAAAGAAAAAATCTCCAAATAAAATATAGACATAAAAAGGAAGGTAAATGACGATAAATTTAACATCATTAGCAACCTCATTAATTTACAAGCCAATTAATAGTGCAAAATTATTTGATTTAAATGTTATGTTTTGATATAAAATAAAAAGAAAAACAATATTAAATATTAAAATCACAATTTAAAAAGGAAAATTTTCATACAATTATAAGTAATATCAAATGAATTATTGAAGTTTTCAAAACAATATAAAAATCTAAACTCAAGTAGCTAACTTTTCAAATGTAAAAACATAATAGATTTTAATTAAAGAAAAAAGAAAGAATAAATGTAAAAAAAAAAAAGGAAATTAAAAATGGAAACAAAAACGAAGAAAGATTAGAGCATAGGTGAGAGAGGGGGATACGTGGGTGGCTTTCGGCTTCTATACCCAACACTTCTCCATCTCTGATTGGTCCACAGGTGGGGCCCAATCATAATCCAACTTCCGATGGGCCCACTCGTTCAAAAAAAAGAAAAGAAAAAGGAAAAAATAAAAAATGTAAAAAAACGCCACGTTTCTTGCTTTCTCGCCCAATCGCAAGCTGCGCTGTTCGAAGCTGTGCTTTCAACGTGTCTGTACAATTACGTGTCCCAATCGCCGCTTGTTATAAATCTCCGCTCTCTCTTCGCCATTTTCCCTCACTTCAATCACAACATTTCTGCTGCCAATTACGAACTTTCAATCTACACCGTTTGTTCCTTTCCACAATGGACTGTAACGGAAGAGGTGGTTGCTGCATCGCTCGATATGTCGGCCCTTCACACGACATGTCGAAAGTCGACCGTATAATGCTCAGGTTTCGCCCCATTGCACCTAAGCCAGCGGTTTCTTCCGGATCTGCCTCTGCTGATTCCACGCCGGACAAACCCGAGGTGACTGGAAGAATCGGTAGAGGGAAAAAGAGGTGCGGTAGGGATACCGGAAGTAAGCGGTGCAATAATCGGAGGAAGAAGAGTGTGTCAAACGACGGCGCTTTGGGTTCTTCGGTGGTGACGACGTTGCCGCTTTTGCCGGAGATGCCGGATTGTGTGAAGAGAGAAGGAAAAAACGCGCCGGTTTGGCTGAGTTTCGAGGGGGTGAAAGAGGATCGGACGGCGTTGTCGGCGGTGACGGTAGCGGTGGCGGTGCCGCAGGCGGTGAGGATGGTGGCTTCGTCGGTGACAGTGGAGCGCGTGGCGGAGATCACGTGGGGGGAAGGGGAGGAGTTGGGGTGTACGGATGAGGAGAGGAGGAGGAATCTGGAGAGGGACACGTGTCCTGGGTTTATATCAGACGGTGGAGGGAAGGTGACGTGGACGAACGAGGCGTATAGGGAGATGGTGGGAGGTACCGCTGGGGATGCGGTGAGGGTTTGGTTGGAGATGAAAGAGACGGCGGAAGAGTGGTGGCCGGCCTTCACTTCTAGAGTTAAGGTTCAGTACCGAAGCCGGTGGGGGAAGGATAGAAGCTCGTTGACGGCGCCGTGTGATGCCTGGAGGATGGACAGCGGTGGGTTCGCTTGGAGGCTTGATGTCAAGGCGGCGCTCAGTCTCGGTTTTTGCCAACAATGAGCCCGTTTCCATATGGTTCGGTTCGATTCCGTTCTGGGAGGTTTATAAGAGAATTGTGTATAGAGAGGGCTTTGTTAGGGTTCAGGTTTTAATCAAATTATTACCGTGTTCTTTTTTTCATCACATTTCGTAGAATCGTCTTCCTTTTTTTTTTCATTTTCTCTCTGTAAATATTGGAGTTTTTTTTTAAACCTTATTTCATACCAAAATGTTGATTTGAAATCATGTTCGGGTTTAAATGATGGGCATACATACGTATTTGGTTTCATTTATATAAATTATTTGGTATAAAATTTGACAGGTTATTCATTTAGTTCAGAATTTATTTTGGTGGCTCATTCTATATAACTTTGTGTCATTTTTATGGTAGTTCTTAATTAATAAGAGACTACACCTGTATACACAAATAAAACAACATGAATCATATAATCTAAATTCTAAACATAATATATTATAACTAGATACATTTTTTGGGTGGATTCTAATGTTACAATCTCACAAATTGCCATATGGTTTGAATTATACTATTAAAAAGGGTAAATTTGAATAATATCAATCTTTTTTTTATAAAAAAAAGCTTAGTAAAAATGAGGACATTTAAAACTATTTGAGAAAGTGAGTTTTTTTTTTTTTTTTTTTTTTTTGGGGGGGGGGGGGGGGGGTTCTATCAGTAAAAATGAGATATTTTGTACTCAGAATTGGTAAATGTG
This sequence comes from Citrullus mucosospermus, assembly GCA_030954485.1. Classification (NCBI taxonomy): domain Eukaryota; kingdom Viridiplantae; phylum Streptophyta; class Magnoliopsida; order Cucurbitales; family Cucurbitaceae; genus Citrullus; species Citrullus mucosospermus. Next base: position 3,731,049 of record CM062057.1, on the reverse strand, counting down.
TATATTTATTAGTTGGAGTTATCTCTTCAAAGGTATCTAATTAGAGTATTTAGATTAAAGAAAATAGAATTTCTTTTATTTTTTTTAAAAAAAAGGAATTATTTAATCGTTATATTATTCTTTTTACACTGTAAGTTTTATGTAACTTGACTAAATGATGGGTATATGATGGAACTAAAGATGGGTTTATGCGTACGGTGTAAATTATAATATTACTTTTTTATTACCCAATCCTTTTTCTTAAAAAAAAATTTATAATTATTATTGTTATTTTATTTTATTTTAGATATAAAGTAGTATGGCATGCATCGTCCGATTTGGCAAAACAGTAAAATCAAAGTAATCATATAGATATTTCTTGATTAGTTGAGTATTAATACTACTTAATTATATGAAACTAAAGTAGGTTTATTAATTTAATTGTTCTTACATTGATAATTTATTTATAATTTATTATAATATATATTTTAATATTTTATATGATTTGAATTTTATTCAATTATTTAATAATTTCTTTTAAAAAATAATAGTTATAAAAAATTAAATCAATTAAAATTTTAAAAATATATATTAATATAGAAGAATATTGTTATAATATGTTTATTTAAATAGTTAAGAAAGTAGGTCAAATGTAATTTTACATGTTAGTTATAATTTAAAAAGTGACTCTTAAACAATAAAGGTTCCAAACAATAAGTTAAGATTTTACTAAAATCATTTTCTCCCATTCCAAACTGAACTTTAGTAAAAAGAAATAATAATAAGAATAATAATGCTTTTACCACTATTAATTTTGTTTCTATTTTATTGGCACTTAAGTAGAAAATGATGAAATATTTTTAATTATGTTTTAAGGATAATTATTTTAAATATTAAAATTATTAAAAATATTTATAAATATAATAAAATGTTGTGATAGATAACAATAAGTTTTAATAGATATCTGTCTGCATCTATCACTTATAGATCTTGATAAATTGTCTATCAATAATAAATACAATATTTTACTATATTTTTAGATATTTTACTATATTTTTAAATATTTTAGCTTATGTTTTTATATTTAAAAACATCTCATATAAAAATTCCATTTCTATTTCACTCGAAAAAAAAATAATCTTTTCTTTCAGCATGGTTCAGTCTCTCTATCAAATCAGTTTTTTTTTTTTTAAAAAAATAAATAAATAAATAACTATTTTATTTTATTATCATTCTTTTAATATCTTGAGGCGTGGGTCTCTCTAAATTAGTTTATTTATTTATATTTTCTAAGCCCATTTCTACATTTTGCATAAGTCTCTACCCAACTTATAATCTGTTTGGATTCACTTAAAAAAAAAGTATTTTTTAAAAGATTTGTCTTATCAAAATGACTTATTTTGATAAGATTTGTTTAAAATACATTCTAAAATCTATTTTGAGTGACCGTCAAACACTTTAATTTTTTTCAAAATGACTTATTTTCTAAATTAAACGCTTGAAAATGTATTCCAAACGTACAATTATTCTCTTCTGTTGTTATTATTCGACACAACAAAACTAACCTATTCTCTTTTTTCTTTAAGTCAAAATTTTGTCTTTACGAACTTTTATTATCGATTAGCATTTTTATTACTGTTGAAGAACTTGTGTATGGTTTGGTTTTCGATGAAAAACACCAAAAATAGACACGTGTAGCCTTCAAACAACAAAACTTTTCTCTTATGATTTTCATTTATAGACTAAGGCATACATTTATTTGTTAATGAAACTACCAAATTGATTTTCAATTTCATATATTTTCTACAACTATAAATGTTGAAAGTATATTCACAAAATAATTTCTATCAACTTTGACTGATTAAAATGATGTTTTATTAAAACTGACAAGAGTAAAGATTAAATTAAACAAACTCAAGAGCACAAGAAAACATGAAAACATTTCCTATTTAGTTGAGTTCTAAAGTATGAAATTAATTGTTTGGAGTACAAAGTTGTAAGACAACATTGTTCGATAAATATATAAATTTTAACAATAAACACTAATGAATTTAAGTTGGATCAAACATGTCGTTAAAATGACAAAATTAAACAAGTCAAAAATTCAAAATGATATTATAAGCTTTTTGTTATCATTTTCCTACCTAACATGCAAGACTTTAGAGCCTTATCCATTAAGTGGGCATAAGTTGTATTTTTCGACAAACATAGTAAGGACGTCTAACATAATATAAGCTTCAAAACTTTATCTTCATTAAATTTTGTTTATTATTCCAACAAATTGGAGAGGGGCTAAGGTCCAAGATTCGATCTTTTCAAGTGGAGAACTTAACAAATAATAATACCCTTTTTTATGATTGGTGAATTTGAGGCCATTCAAAATGATCTCCACAATATTTCTCTATTATAATTAACCGAGCCTTGAGACCATAGGATATAAAATATAACATATGCTTTCTAACACCATTTAATAATCCATTAAAACTTTAATATTAAAGATTGTCGAATCAAAAAGTATATTGTTTTCGTCTTTTTTTTTTTTTCCTAATATTAATTCATGGCCCCATTCCTGTTTTGGGTCTTAAACATACTAAATTATAGTGAGTTTGGGTCTAATCATTGATTTGGTATTTGTTTTAATTAAAACTTTTAATATAAACTCCAATTTCATTCATTAAAAAGATTCGCCTTTTATTAATTGAAAAAAGAAAAGAAAAAAAATCAGAAGACAGATGTTTCAGAAGAATAATGTATTAAGTTTAATAAGAAAAATTCACAATTAATTAATAAAAATTTCAAATAATATATGAAACTAACAACCCAAATTAGGGTAGAGAGAAAAAAATCCCTTATGGAGAATCAGCCTTAAAAACAAATATTGATTCCGTAGGAAGTTTAGTTCTGTTTCATTTGTTGTCTTTTCAATTTTTTTTTTTTTATATATAAAAAGAATAAATGATGGAGAGAAACTAAGGAGCTTTATCATTGTCAATTCAGAGAAATTGTTTTAAACGACAAAATTGCTGAAAATATTTATAATTAATAGCAAAATATCGTCGTTTATCTACGATAGACTACGATAAACTACTATCTGTATATATCTATGTCATGATAGACCACGATAAACTATATAAAATTTTGTTATATTTGTAAATATTTTGGTTCATTTTCTTATATTAAACAATCGTTTAAATTTAAATTCTAAGTATGTAATTTTTATATTATTATTATACATCATCAACTATTGTTAATCAAAAGCTTGAACATCTTAATTAAACTAATTTTTTTAATCCATCTTTCATGTGTTTGAATTTAACCGTCCTTGTATTAGGAGAACTAACCATGACAACAACAATGATGAGCAACATCTTAATTAAACCAAATTTGATAGACTCAAAAGGTTTAAAACAAAGTATATATATCTAACTTTTTATTTGCATTTATTCTTAAATTTACTTCAATAATAATTAACATTTGGTCAATTTATGTACAAGAAAAATAATCCTTTTGAATCACACAAGCACGTCCACTTTTATTCATCTTCTAAAAATGGAACAACCAAAACTAGTAAACTTTAAAGATATTATTCGTTAATTAGTTGTCATTACTTTTAAATTTTATGTCAGATATTTTTAAAATATTTACGAATATACTTCCATAAAAAGTATATTCATTCACAATTTATTTGTCACCATCAAATTTTTATATTCTAGGTGTTCCAAAATCCAAAAACCCCCCACCATGTCCAACTCATTATATATTTGTGATGAATTATCCTAAAATAATATATATATATATATATATATATATATATATATATATATATATATATATATATATATATCTTTTTTTGTTGGTTTTGCAAGTAAAATAAAAGAGTTTAAATTTGTGTTCTATGTATTGGCTTATTGGCTTGTAGCTGTTTGGCTAAGTTTTGCTTGTAGCTGTATTCTAAGAGGGATTAAAGGAATGCCTTTCAAATTTTCAAACAAAACTATTTTAAATTATGGATATGGTGGGTCCCAAAACATATTATGTTGTACAATGGTTCCTATTCATGGCTTTGATGCTTTTTTCTTTTTTTCTCTTTGCATTTTTATACCCAACATGTTGTACTTCTGAAGAAGCAAGTTGAAAAAAATATTGAGTTTATCTTTAATTTTAATTTTATTTTATTAGAATATTATAGCTTAATTAAGATTTGGTGCCTTATAAGGTTTTGATATGAGATCTTAGGTTCAAATTCTATATCTTTTGATCTCATAAAATATATATAACCAAACTTACAATTGAGTGGTGTTTGTGGTACTTTTGTTTTTTAATTATTAAATATCTATCTAAAAAATTATAAAATAAAATTATATTATAATTTAGAAATCTTCTTAATCATTGGTATTATAATATTTTTTAAGGGAAAGTTATATAAATAGATTCTTTAAAGAAAAAGCTAGATGTATACCCTAAATTTTATGAATGATATGAATTAAAATTTCAAATTAATAATTGAATCAAGTTGGGCTTCGTTTGACAACTAATTAGTTTTTTCGTTTTTTTTATTTAAATTAAACTTATAAATATGCCTTCTACCTCTAAATTTCTTGTTTTTATCCACTTTTTACCATTGTTTTCAAAAACCAAGTCAAGTTTTGAAAACTAAACGGAAGTACTTTTTTAAAACTTGTTTTTGTTTTTTGAAATTTGGCTATAACTCTTTAGCTTAAAAAAATGCAAATCATTATAAGAAATTGAAAGAAAATGGACTTAATTTTGAAAAATCTAAAAATAAATTATTATCAAACGGATCTTAATCTTTTAACTTTCATATCTTAATCAACTTAGACCTTTTGTTAGTGATATAGCTATTTTCACTTGATTCCAATTAAAAGTAGCTAAAAGTCATGTCAATAAAAATATTCTTCTCCAAAAAATTTCAACAAAGTAATAAGGGTGAAATTGTTGTCATTTGTGTAAGGAATTGATGCATTATCATATGAGTTGATGGATGATTGCAATGGGGAGAGAGCATGAGTAGCGAATGAGAAACTCTAACTTATTTTAGGAGCTAAATCGAGAATCGAACTGAACCATATTGATTCGGTTCAAATAATATTGAATTTTGATTCAATTTCTTACACCCTTACAAAGTAGCAAAAAATATTATCACACAATTCTCTCTTTATATTTGATAATTAAAGGTAGTTCAAATTTTCGATAAAAAAAAATTAAAAAACACCTAACAGTACTTATTTTCTCACAGTGGTGCAATCCAAGATTAATGTTCAAATTGTTTCCAGACATCTAAAACTTACTCTTAGGTCCAGTTTAATGACTATTTAATTTTTAGTTCATTGTTTTTGAAAATGAAACCTCTAAACACTTCTTCCACCTACAAACTTTTTTGATTTGTTAACTACTTTTTATCAATGTTTTCAAAAAACCAAGCCAAAAAATTAAAATCTAAAAAAGAAAATAATAATTTTCTTTTTTAGAATTTGAATAATAATTCAACTCTCGTACTTAAAAAATATGCCAACTATCATGAGAAATCAAGAGGAATAAATCTAATTTTTAAAAAGCAAAAAAAAAAAAAAAAAACAAAATAGTTATCAAATAATCACCCTGACGAAATGGTTAGTTGATTTTAATTGTATCTATATAAAATTATAAATAATACACAAATAATTGGAGAAAACAGTTATTCTTGAAAGAATATTAAAAATAGGCAGCCTCCAGAAGTCACAGCTTCTTTTATTTTATTTATTTATTTTTTGTTTCTTTTCTTTTTAAATCTAAACTAACCCTACTTCACTCTAAAAGAGTCAATTACATCAATAATAAAATTCTTATAGGACTATTTTTATAATTTACCCAGAATATTTGATTTACAACTCAATAAGAGAGAGAGCAAAAATGAACATGCTCAACTAGCATAAAGCTTGTACTATATTGATTTCGAGGTTAGAGATTCGATCCCTCACCTCACGTATTGTCAAAAAAAAGAAAAAACTTATGTGAGAAAGAGAAGGAAGAAAAACCTATAAAAATACACGATTACAAAGCAAGAGACCACTGCAGTTGATTTTGAGCTGCTGCTTCCATCTTTCTAGGAGAAAATCTTCATTGCTCGGACGCTTTAAATATTCATCAATATCGAACCGAGATTCTCTTGATTCCCTACAAGACTGATTCTGATAATGACCAAGTTTTTTGAATCTACTTCCTATATCTTCAACAACTTTCCCAGAAACGCCAATGGTAACTCCAGGGCTCCAACTCCCTTGGCTGCTACCAGAATGGTTAAATAGATCTTGTGTATTGCTTGTATCCTAAGACAAAAATCCCAACTTCCAAAGGTTAGAGGTCAAGAATCTTAATAATCAGTATCCCAACACACAGACACTTTAGTTTGGCTAGTGTGTCCATGTCTGACACATGTTAGACACTTGGACACTTCAACACTTGTTGGACACGTATCGAACACTTGTTAGTATAGCAAATGTGTTAGACATGCACGGAGCACTTTAGACTAAAGAGACACATATATGACAATTATTAAAATGAAATAAATAAATAAGAGAAATTGAGTGCAAAATACATCAAACGTGCGTGTCCTAGATTCTTAAAAAATGATGTCACCATATCCGTACTTTTTAGGTTCTTATGAATAAGAAATGGCTTAGACAGAAACTATCAATGTTTTTGAGTTTGACAATGCGTGTAAATGCAGATTTGAACTTTCGATCTTTTGGTCAAGGGTATATGTCTTAACCAGTTAAGCTACACTTAGGTTGGCTCACATAAAATATCAATACAAAGCGTATTAGCTTTTAGAAGGCTTGTGAATTTGATTTTACCTGATTTACCTCCCATGGAAAAGTTTGTGGAGTTGTAGGAGGTTCGAACATATTCTTTCGAGGATAAGGAGTAGCATCATTACTGGTTTCCCACTGCAACCACGGAAGTAGGACACCATCCATTCCAGGAGGAACAACATGTCTGCTGGCTGCTGGAATTTTGAAATTTGGTTTTGCTTTTCCCCCTAAAGATGAACTGGTGTCGCTCCTGTCACCATCAAGAGATGAAATATCTGTATCTTCAACATTGGAAATGAAATCCTCGATGTATTTTTCTGCCTCCTCGCTCAATCGTTTAGACATCCTACTTCTATCGCTGCTCCTCTGAGAAACAAAACAGAAGTAAACATCAACATTACACACTAGGGAGAGAATAAACTCATTTCAGGAGGTTAAATGTTATTTGCCGGTGGGACAAGGTTCCAGTTTAAGGAGGAAGTAGATGATGTAGGAGATTGAAAGTTCTTTATTAGAGGGACTGCCATTCTAGTTTCAGGTGGAAGTAGGTGAATAGCCCAATTAATCTAAATTACAATTAAAATTGTAAAACGATGCTGTAAGTGTCCTAAGTTTGTGTCCCTGGCATTTTCCACCATTGATTGAGATAAAAAGAGATGGCCATTTATTTAGATGTTTTGGTTATTCATCACGGAAGTGCATCAAAACTGATTGCAGAGCATCCGTGTTCCTCGATGAGAACAGTCGTTTAAAGATATCTTGCCTCAGTATTTTGTCAAAGTGTAAACAAGAATCAAGCACCTTTCTGGTTCGTGAGGAGTTCTCTGCAACAACATTCTTCAGATCAGGAGGCAAATTTTTTACCGTCTTTGGAAGTTCTTGACCACGTTGCTCCTCCATCACCATCTTACCCAATGAATCTCTACGTTTCTCTGACTGTCATTGCAGACAGAATTTTAGTCACCACCAGAACATATAATGATTTAGTTAAGGGATATAAGATCTTATAATAGAACGCCAGAGAAGAAAAGATACTGATAAGTGGAAGATAAGCCAAAGTAGATGAACATCCATAAGACCACAACTCACAATAGAAACTTCCAGCTGACGTGAGGACAGATCTGACACTGGTTTAATTATAGAAAACATCAAAGATGAATCACAAGAAAAACAAATGTATCATTACCTGTTCTTGTTTTGTTGAATAATTTCTTGTAAATGGAGATGTACGCTGACGAACACCAGAATCACTTGAATGCAAGTCATCACTGAAAGTTTCAACAGACGAATTTCTGTTCACCAATTCCTGTATTATTCGAAAAGTGTTGTGATGACATTTAGATAAACAATTAGGACGAGTCGGTTCAAAATAAAATTTATTTACTACTGGAGAGTAGAACTTGAACCAATGAGAAGGATGGGATCTCACACACCTGCTCAAGCTCCACCCTTATCTCTTCCACAGCATGTCTAAGTTCTTTCCGCATTGCTTCATACAAGCCATTGTCAACAACACCCCCATTGGCCTGCTTTGCCTGAAAAATATGATGTAAACCCAGATATGTAATGGATGAAAAAGCCTCAAATTTGATGTTTGCAACTTTCATAAATCACAGAGTGATGGACCTTTCTTGCATAAATTGATCGAATAGTCTTCTCCATTACACTATTACCGAAGTAAGCATCCTTTCCTTCATCATCAGTTAGAACTGAAGAATGGCTCTGTAATAGGAATTGGTCATAAAAGGGTGGAAACCACATACTGCAAACCCTCCTCCCCATCCCCAGCCACGAGTGACTACAATAGACGGTAATTAAAAAGGGGAAGAACTTACTGAATAGCCATCATGGCACTTAAAATCATTCTGGCTAAGAGATCTTCGCAACGTTGGTCTACAATTTGAATCATCAGCCTTATGGGATATTGGCTTCTGCTTATTTCCAACACCAAAGCTCTTTTCTTTGAGACGAGTTCCAGAACTCTGAGATGGATCAAGATCACTCTGTGTTGGAATGGAAGGAACATTTTCATGGGGTTAGTACAAGAATTTCCCACCATGTCCCCCAAAACACAAGGTAATCAACATCTAATTGCAATAGCACCAACTCGAATCCACATGGAAATAGGGAAATTTATAACATGACGAAAAAGCAAAAGCAGCAAACACTGGATCTCAGTCTCATTTTTTCTATGAATACAATATTTCTCCTCAAAAGAAAATTAGAACTGCTTTAGTCATTTATTCTTAGATAACAAATATGCCCTTCTATCAAGTTATTGTTAAACCACTAATTCTACAAAAGGGAAACTCAAACATATATACATTGAATAATATTACCATTTCTACATAATTTTTAGAACTTAAGCATTCACAGTATACATTGGACACTTTCTCTTTTTTCCGTTAAAAATCACTTAGAATTAATTAAGAATTGTCCAATCTGAACCTTCTTTAGGAATAGAAATTCAATTCTTCTTCTGATCTTCAAAATTGAATTCATATTCGTAGAATAGCTAAATAGGAAAGTATTCAAACTAATACCAAACCAGAGAAAATGAAATGGATTATTCACCTCCGAATCGCTAATTTGGTAGCGAACCACCGAGAGAGAGCGTCTTCTTCTCGAATTACTTTCAGGAACCACTTTCCCCCCAGAAACGTTAGAACCAGCTCTTCCTTTGCCCTCGCTACCTCCGCCACTAGTTTTACCGCTACCGTGTCTCGAAACCGACCTCCCTCGTCTATTCGAAGCCACGGCAGCATTCGTAGCACCACTCGACTCGGAGCTTCTCGCAGCGGACCGCCCTCGATCACCAGAACCAAAGAATTCGACCGCTAAGTCATCGAGACTGATTTCAGGGAATCCCGAGCCTCTAGAAGTGTTGACAAACCTACCGCGGGGAGCTGAAGCCTCACCGAAGCCCTTATCGATGGGAGACGACGGTAGAGGGTGGGAAAACCGGCTGAGACTTCGAGAGCGGCGGTGAATCGAACTCCGATTGGTGGAAGCGGAGTCATCACTTGAAGGCACCGATGCTCCGATCGGCGTCCGTTTCGTCGTGGATTTGAAAGCAGAGGACGCCATTTCTAATTGAAAATCAAACAAACACAGTTGAAGATTTTGAAATTTGAAACTCTGCCATTTTAAGGAGTCAAAGAGAATTCCATTGGAAGTCTTTGATTTTTGGGAGACAGATGAGGAAAGTAACGTGATTTGGCGGAGAAATCGAAATTATATGAAATTTGAATTATTATTGTTGTTATTGTTATTTATTTATTTATTTATTTATAGAATTAAATGTGGTAGCTGTACTATGTCGTATGGTCCACGGTGGCGCGTGAATGTAATAAAAAGGAAACAAATGGATTTTTACCCTAAACTTCCTCACAACAATTTTCACCCTAATTCGTTTTAACCAAACTTTAAAATTCAGACTTATTTTCGGCCTACCGTCCAAATTCAATCTTTGGTCTCGAGGTCGATAATACGAGTTTGATAGTAACAAAGTTATGCTCATTTTGTCAAAGTTATTATAAAATTTTTGAAAAATTATTATAAATAGAAAAATATCAAATTATTTATAAATATAGCAAAATTTCGTTTTTTATTTGGGATAGACCCAGATCGACATCTATCTAAAGTGATAGATGTATATCTAGGTTGTAAAATTTTGATATATTTATAAATATTTTCATCAATCTTTTTATTTTTGAAAACATCCCTAAATTTTTACTAATTTTCACTAATTTAATCATTATATTTAATTGAAATCAAGGAAAAACTTTAGAAATTTACTAATTTCAATTTTATTTAAAATAAATTAAGTCTTTGCCAAATTGACTAACAACTTTGTCAAAATTCTTAAAAAGAATATTAATAACGATGAACAGTTTTTAGTTGGTTCGAGACATTTTATAATTTATTAAAGGTCGTTGAAAGTACGTTATTAACCAATCTTAACATTTATTCAAGTTTTAATAGTAAACACTCATTGTCAAAGTCTATGTGCAAAATTTTTTTATGGCTTTATGTGCAATTAGATGAATTGAAAGTTACACTAAAAATTAATACAACTCTCAAGTTTAGGAGCAAAATTTTGTATGTTTTAGTTTAAAATGGTAAATTATACTTTTTTTTTTCTTAAAGTATGAGTTTAGACTTTATAATTTAAAGTTTGTTTCAATCCCAGTTTAATAAATGTGAGAATATTAAGATTTGAGCTTAAAGATATGTTACATAACAATTATAGTTAAACTATGTTCATACTTGTTTGTTTTAATTGATTCTTATCATATAGAGAGTTTCATTTTAGTACTTAGACAAATTAAACCACAAAATCTGCACCTATTACTGTCTTAGCTTATTTGGACTTTGTTTTATAGTGTTAAATGGAACACATACTAAATCAAAGGTATGTTTGGATTAACTTGAGAAAAAAATGTTTCTAAAAAAAATTATTTTTATTTTACTCTTTTGATAAAAAAAAACAGTTTAAAATACACTTCAAAATCTATTTTGTGTGATTGTCAAAGACTCCAATTTTTTCTATGTCCTAACTATAGGATTAAAGTAATAATCCTAAAGGTATCAATGTGTTTTTTTTTTTTTTTTTTCCTTAAAAAATAATCATACTATAACTTATACAAGAAACGATATTATTATAGGTTTTCCTTTTGCAAAGGTAGATATTATTGTAATATGAACAACTCATAAATGGTAAATTGGTGATATAATATTTAGAGAAAAATATATTTCTAATTTATGCGATCATGAAATGATTGCTTGAGATAGTAAATCAGTATCTCAATGAAATGGACAATTATGCAATACATCCAGCCTTGATTTGTCTATTAATTACCATTTAATTTCTTATCCTAAACCGTAAAAAATTTTGGGAACGTTTTTAATCCATACGCTTGACCCATCTGAAATATTAAATAATAATAACAATGAAAATAATAATAACTTGTGTAAAAGTTCCTTCTTTATGTTAGAAAAAAAAAAAAAAGCTTGTGTAAGAGTACCTTCTTTAAGAAATATAAATATCACATCAAATAATATAAAATATAAAAAGCTAGTGAGAAATTGATGATATAATTATGGTTAAATTATAAAAAAATTATTATAAATAGGAAAAATATCAAAATATTTACAAATATGACAAAATTTCATATTCTATATATGATAGACTTAGATAACCATTTATCTTATATGTGTCTATTTGGCAAATGATAGATCTATCTGGGTCTATCACGGTTTAAAGTAAAATTTTACTATATTTATAATTATTTTCAACAGGATTTCTATTTTTAAAAACATCCCAAAATTATATTAAATAATTATTTAAAAAATAGTTGTTTTCAATATAACAAAATGAATCAAAATTTCAACTATTTATGTCTATCTGTATCAACGGTATTATGTGTCTATCTGCATTATGATAAACATAGTCTATTGCAATTTATCGATATTTGTAAATATTTCAGCAGTTTTGTTATTTAAAATAATTTTTTTAAAAAAAATATCCAAATACTTACAAAAATACAATATTACCTCTAAATTTTCATAAACATTCTAAAAATATTACGAGGAGATAATTATGTGGAAGAAACCCAAATCAATATCTTACGATTCACCCTATAACAACACTACATAAGACTAAATTTATGTCTAAAATTCAAAATGATTTATATTCCAAAGTAGTTTTAGAACGTTCATGGGACTTTTAAAAGTATACATGCATTTCATTTCAAGAAGCAAAGTTCAAGAGTATTGGTCACAATTTAACCTAATTGTTAAAGAAAAACAATTGAGTTGATAGCAAAAATCCAACCTAACAACCAATTTCCATGGATAATAAAAGAAACATTGTAGAAAATATGGATCATCAATAATAAACTAATACCCAAAAGAGAAAAAATCCATAACTCGAATTTACGAATGTCTCACTGAGTAGAAATATCACAGAAAACATAGATATCTTCACTGAGGAAGAACAGAACAAGCTTGAAAAGCAACAGAGCTTTTTATAACAAAATGGGGAGAAGTTCAAAAGAGTAAAGAGAAAGCTTTGAAAACCCTTTTTTTATTTCTCAACTCACTCATCGATGAAGCCTCAGGCAACTGCGGGAAAAGAAAGCTAAAGGAGGAATTGGATGGAAGGCCATGGCATCTTCATCTTAATGGACAGAAGCAATGTGAACAATCAAGTCGATAACACGAGTACTGCCAAAAGAGAACAATCAAAAGAAAATGGGATCAGAAATGGAGCCTCCCTCTACCAGGATGTATATAGAAATGCAAAGGCTTTAAATTCGTACCTGTAGCCTAACTCGTTGTCGTACCACGAGACAAGCTTCACAAAGTGTTCGGTCAGTGCAATCCCGGCCTTGGCGTCGAAAATACTTGACCTGGTGGATGTTTGCAGAGGAACATGTCTTAGAAATAATAGAGACCTCTATGTTTTAAATAATATAATGATCAAATCCTTGACAAATCTTGTTCATGTAAGTTTGTGATTAGACCTAACATGGCTCAGAAATAATAGACTTTTTTTTTCACGTATGAGTGATTTTGAATCTCGCAAAATTATTTTCAACCGTTTTAAAATCAACCCCACACATGTGTTTTAATCTTTAAAATCCTAGAAGTAAAGGTACACCGTATACGGTAGATCAATTCAAACATTAGAGAATGAAGTAAAGCACTAAAGATAATAATGGCATGTTTGGATTGACTTTTGAGCATTTAAAAGTCAATCCAAACAAGCTCGCATAAGTGTGACAAAACACGAGAAACCATACCTGTTGTCACCCAAAAAATCGGTGGACACCACCTCATCTTCGGTGTAACCCAAAATTCCTTTCAGCTTTCCCTCAGACTCCTCCCTAGTAACCAAAAAAGAACATGAATTGAAAAGAAGATAATACTTCTCTTGAAACCAAAAAGATAATCAGTTGCTCAATCATAAACTAATTAGTTTATGCCCTGTTTGATAGTCATTTGAATTTTTAAAAATTAAGCTTATAAACACTACTTCCACCCAAAAAATTTCTGCATTATGTTTTCAAACCAAGTTAAGCTTTGAAAACCGAGAAAAAAAAAAAGAAAAAAAAATTGTTTTTTTTTAGAATTTGACTAGAAATTCAAATATTTACACATATAAATTGAAAAGAAACAAACATAAATCAGGGAGCCTAGTTTTCGATGAAATAAACAATTGTATCCTTACTTAATGGCAGCTTTAATATCATCATACGATGCTGGCTTCTCCAACCTCACTGTAAGGTCAACTACTGAGACATCAACGGTAGGAACACGGAAAGCCATACCGGTGAGTTTTCCATTCAATGCAGGCAGCACTTTGCCAACAGCCTAAACAAAAACAAAAGATCGGAATTAGATATGCTAAGAAAGACAACACTCAAAATATCAGTCATCAATCATCAATACCTTAGCAGCTCCAGTACTGCTAGGGATGATGTTGAATGAAGCAGCTCTTCCACCTCTCCAGTCTTTGCTAGATGGTCCATCAACAGTCTTTTGGGTGGCTATAACCAAGAAAGAAGTTAGCACAAAAACCTCTCAGGTCAAGTAGCTCATATCTATATTTTGCCTAAATATGGAAGACCCACCAGTCATTGAGTGAACAGTAGTCATCAGACCCTCAACAATGCCAAATCTATCATGAATGACCTGAAAATATTTTAGGTTTAAATATTAAGGGAGTTCAACAATTTATCAAGAAGTTTTATCTTCCAAAAGAATGAATTACAAGTCATGGAAATGGAAATTAACCTTTGCAAGAGGAGCAAGACAGTTGGTAGTGCAGCTAGCATTAGATATAACATCGAGATCTGGTTTGTATTCCTTCTCATTGACTCCCACAACAAACATGGGAGCATCCTTGCTGGGAGCTGAGATGATAACCTTCTTTGCACCACCCTGCCTCAAATTATTGAAGATTAGCTAAAACGAATGTGATATACGTAAACGTAATTGCATATGTTGGAATAAGATGGTTTGACTACTGATAGATTCTAAAATGTAAAAACAGTAGAAATTAACAAATGAACGTAAAATAATAAGAAAAAGAAAATCATGAAGAAGACCAAGTGCAATACTGGTGTAGCAGGAATCTGCCTTTGTATTTTATGTCTAAACTGAATATGAATTGTACAAATGAAGCTATGTTTTTAGGCTAATTACCAAACCAGTAAATGGACTAATACCACACAGGCTCAAAACCCATAAGGGCCCAAAACTCCAAAACCCAAGACGAAATTAAATCATTACTTTTGCTAATTTTTCAATCTACTTGAATTCAAGAAGATAAAGTTTTAAGACATCAAAAGGACAGTTCCATCAATAAAGTAACTTTTAATTAAAACAAACGTTTAAAGCACATCTAAGCTTTAAAATATTCGATTCTAGTTGTTCTACGTGAACAATAGAAATATACCTAACTAAATATTTGGAGCCAAAAATAGTAGGTTTCACACAGATTTAAATTCTTGTATGTTTAGGGACAAAAACAAAATAAATAATAAGCCATTTGTCAAACTAACTCAATAAAATAATAATTTATGAAATTGATTAAAATCACACATGCAGAAAGAGAAACCAACCTTCAAATGGGCAGCAGCCTTGTCTTTGTCTGTGAAAACACCAGTTGACTCTACAATATACTCAGCTCCAGTCTCACCCCATGGGATCTCCTCTGGATTCCTAAAGTTATATATTTTATTCAACATTCAATTATCAGATCAAATACAAAAGGGAAACTCTCAAATCTTCAAACAGATCAGGACAATATTTTATTATTACCTGACACCAAAAACTGTAACAGGCTGCTCACCAAAGAGAAGGGTCTTAGAATCCTTAACCTTCACGTCTTGATGCTTCCATTGGCCATGAACACTGTCGTACTTGAACATGTAGGTCTACTCCACCAAACAAACAAACAGACAAAAGACCATTTAGAATTCAACAATCGCCTGTAAGATGAAAGAAAAAATTGAAACAGTACCATGTAATCAGTGGTGATAAAAGGGTCGTTAACAGCGACGAGTTCAACATCGTTTCTCTGGAGAGCAACCCTTGCTACCAACCTCCCGATCCTTCCAAATCCTGAAATATCGTTTCCATAAGATTTGTCAGATCTAGGACATTATAATCAGGTTAAACCAAAAGGGAAAGTAGAATGCAATACCGTTGATTCCAATCTTGATCTTGGCTGCAAATCAACGCAGAGAGAGAATCCAAGCAAATGAAAGAACAATCAGAAAAGTTCTCCAAAAAGTAGAAATTACTAAGGAAAGTAAACAAAAAAGCAGAATCGAAATCCTACCCATTGGAGAGAGATTCACAAGGAATTTGAGAGATAAGGCAAGGAGTCAACAGTTTGCAAAATGAATACTGGGTGAGAATGGAAGAAGGAAGGGTTTTAAAGTCCAGAGACAAAGAAAGCGACAAGAAAGTGGGAACGGCGGTCGGTGGCAAATGAAGGGGATAACTGGTGTGAGACGGAACGGGAATGTATGGTCCGTAGGAGGTAGCTGAAAGAAATGGGGAGCCTTGAAAAGTGAGCAAAATAATTAAGGTGAAAGTGGTGGGTCGATGTCCACTGCCAAGTGCATGGTTGTAGTTTAGCGTAACGTTTGAATTCCAAAAGGGCTTTGATTCCTCCACTCAAAGCAAAACTGCAGGGCTGAGTTTTGGTAGGGACGGGGGGGTTGGTGATGTAGTGGTTCTATATTTTCCACAATTTTATGATATTTTCTTTATATATAAATCTGTAAGTACTAATAGGAAGGATATGGAAAAATGACATTGATATTTTGGTTTTAAATTGGTCTTTGAGCACTATGTCTTGAATTAGCATATACCCGGGATCTCTTCATAAAATTGACACCTAATACTGAAGAATAAATTGAAATCTGCATGGAATTCAACAGAAGAAGAAGCTTTTGGAGCTATTTATTAGCGATGAAAAATAGCTGTTGAAAAAGCCAAATCTATTTCCGAGTTGGGAGTTTTTGCTACACATCAAAAACATTACAAATACACAACACACTAGAGGGGTGGGAAATCCCACAACATCGTCTCAACAAAAAAAAAAAAGAAGACCAGACATTACAACTTAAGAACTTTAAATAACCGGCGGCTTGAAAACTCTGTTTTATTCATTCTCGCTCATCGCTGAGTCTCTCTAGTACTGGAAACAAGAACAAACCATGGAACCTTAAACCCTTCTCATCATCAAGCCATCTTACTGGACAGATGCGATGTGGACAATCAAGTCGACCACACGAGTACTGCCAAAAAGGAAACCAAACAAACAATAAGTTGGAGTTGTTCGTCAACAGGTGAATGACAGAAATGGGGAAGATCGGGTTCAAAAATGTACCTGTATCCTACTTCATTGTCGTACCACGAGACAAGTTTCACAAAGTTATCATTCAATGCAATGCCGGCCTTGGCATCGAAGATGCTTGACCTGTGATAGTTGCATAAGTAATATAAGATAATCAATGAACAAGAATTCGAGCAACGCCATGCCATCATCCGATCATTGTTTCTTTTAATAAATAGGATGACGGATATAGAGAAGAAATAAGTACAGTTGAGGGCGTGAAGCCAAACCTGCTGTCACCAACGAAGTCAGAGGACACAACATCGTCTTCAGTGTACCCCAAAATTCCCTTCAATTTTCCCTCAGACTCTTCCCTAAGAAGAACAAAGAAGGAATTTTTAATCACTAAGCCATAATATCCCACCAAGGGTTTGAATAAACAGGGCGGGTTTTAGCAGGTAGAACCCAATTTAAGTAACTGTGGAAATCGCACTCTATCCTTACTTTATGGCTGCCTTAATGTCCTCATAAGAGGCCTTCTTTTCCAACCTCACTGTAAGATCAACGACAGAGACATCGACGGTGGGAACACGGAAAGACATTCCAGTCAATTTCCCATTCAAGGCAGGGAGGACTTTGCCGACGGCCTAAATAGAGACAGAATGAACGACCTTAGTTGTGCCTAAAACAATCAGAGGCAAGCCAATGCTCATCAGACGTGCATCAGAGTATATGATCCAATACCTTGGCAGCTCCAGTGCTGCTAGGAATGATGTTAAATGAAGCAGCTCTTCCACCCCTCCAGTCTTTGCTGGATGGCCCGTCAACAGTCTTTTGTGTGGCTGCAAACAAGAGTACGAGATTAAAACATCGAAAAATGAGTATTATTAGAGAGATCCTCTCAATACAGATAGTCTAAACAATCCATAGACCCACCAGTGATTGCGTGAACAGTGGTCATCAGTCCCTCAACAATGCCAAATCTGTCATTGATAACCTGCAAATGTTCGTAAGAAATTAAGATAGAACATTAAGAAAGGAAATCAATAACAAGGAATTACAATGGAATCAACAGTCGTGCAAGTAGAGAATAACCTTTGCAAGAGGAGCAAGGCAGTTGGTGGTGCAGCTAGCATTAGAAATAACGTTAAGTTCTGGCTTGTATTCCTTCTCGTTGACTCCTACAACAAACATGGGGGCATCCTTGCTGGGGGCAGAGATGATAACCTTCTTGGCACCACCCTGCATCAGTTATTAAAGATAAAGATCAGCTAAGATGACACTTGATATATGCTAAAATTGAAGCTTTATTATAATCATCGCATTGCTAAACCCAAAATCGTACAAGTCACTATCGAAACAGCAATAAAATATTTTTAAAAAATGATAAAACGTAAACTAGAAGAGATCACGAAACTTAGTTTCTAAAATTAACAAGAGCAACAGAAGAAACCAATCTTTGAACGACAAGGTTGACTGCTATAGGAAAAACATTAGAATTGAAAAAACAATTCTACCAAACTAATAACAGTGAAATCAACAAACCTTCAAATGAGCAGCAGCTTTGTCTTTGTCTGTGAAAACACCAGTGGACTCTACAATGTATTCCGCACCGGTCTCACCCCATGGGATCTCCTCCGGATTTCTAAAATCATGATATAGTCAACATTCAATCCATTGCAAAGAAACTCTCATATTCGAATTAATTATCCCTCGGAAGATGAACAAATTATGATACCTGACGCCAAAAACAGTGACGGCCTTCTCACCAAAAAGAAGGGTCTTAGAGTCCTTCACCTTCACCTCACTGTGCTTCCAGTGACCGTGAACACTGTCGTACTTGAACATGTAGGTCTATCTCCACCAAACAAACAGGAAACCATTCAATATCCAAACAAGACAACAGCTCATACAACTAATTCACTTAGTCCATGATCGATCCATGAAACAAAAAAGAAAAAGAACCAAACAATACCATGTAATCAGTGGTGATGAAAGGATCGTTAACAGCAACGAGTTCAACATCGTCTCTCTGTAAAGCAACTCTAGCGACCAACCTGCCGATTCTTCCAAATCCTGATTTTCCATTTCCACAACAAACAAACAGAAGAACATGAAAGAATATTAATCAGATCCACACTAGCAAATCATCTCAAACAAATCCTAAAGAAATGAATAGAGGGAAATGGTAATAATACCATTGATTCCGATCTTGATCTTGGCTGCAAATCAACGCAGAACCCAACCAAAAAAAAAAACAAAATCCAAAAAAACACAATCAGTAACGATATCAAACACGATCGATGGTCCAAACCAAATATAGAACATAATTTTTCGTTAAATCCAATAGTGAAAAGAAATTTGGAAGAACAGGGGAGTTTTACCCATTGGCTTGATGAAAAAGTTAAGAGATCGGTCCGAAGGTTCGAGAGAAAGAGAGTAGTGAATATGGTGTGAGAGTGGGGGGGCGTGGGGTTTAAATTCGAAGGAGAAGGAGACAGGAAACCGGAAGTGCCGGTGGTATTAAGGCGATAAATCTATGGTCCGTGCTGCTGAATCGGTGATTGTTGAAAAGTGCGCTAGAATTTTAGGTAAGGGAGGCAATATTTCCGTGATTGTGAAAAGCCTAATCATCACTCACTTTCAAATTTTCTTGTGGGCCGGAGGCCCATAGTTCTAAAAGGAAAGCCCCTTTTCTTAGGCCCAATTTCAACGCCGCCGTCTGGCTTTTGACTCATTTGTGAGAGTGAATATTTTTTAACTTTTTCTTCTTTTTCTTTTTCTTTTTCTTTAAAGTATGCTACGATTAATTAGTCTTTTTTTTTTTTTTTAATATATTGAAATTTCCAATTTGGTTCTCCAAAAGGATTTTTGTTACCAAAACATAAAAAACTACTGCCTCACTAAAATCCAAAAAAAAAAAAATTGTTACTAAAACTATATGGGATTTGCCAAAAGATATAGATTGCGATTTGAGTCTCGTCGTTTATTTGTAGACATTTTGTATTTAATATACAAATATTTTAAAATCATAAGCAATTTTGATGACAGTAAATCGATTTAAAATTTAAATCTCATTTTAGCATCTCTTTTTCTTTCTTTTTGTTTTTTTTTTTTTTTTAACTTTCATATTTCATTTTCAACCTTCCAAAATATATATTTGAATTCGGACAATTTGAAAGAATAGCTATTCGGTTTAATTTAAGACTTTGCAAAGTTCTTTTTTTTTTTTTTAAATTCAACTTGTATTGCATCAGTAGGGTAGAATTTGAGAATTTGAACCTTCACTTTATTAATCTAAGATAAAATATTTTAACAATTTGTGTTGTGCTCACAAGACATGCCAACTCTTAAGTGTAAGCTCTTACAAATATGGTTGGTGATTAATTGTTAGTTGACTCTTCTCTATATATAATTAGTTTTAAAATAACCTAAATTTCTTCTACTTATATTTAAAATGTAAAGTTTCGTTGAGTAACAACTTGATTTTTGAATTTTTGTTTTTGGTTTTAGAAAATTAAGCATATTTTTCTCAATTTTTTTATAATGATTTGCATATTTTAGGTAAAAAAGAAAATTAAATTTTTAAGCAAATTTAAAAAAAAAAAGTTTTTAAAAGAAAAATTATCATAAATAGAAAAAATATCAAACTATTTATCCATATTGAAAAACTTCACTGTCTATTACCAATAAACTGCAATAGACTTTATGACTAAACAATAGAAGTTTATCACGGTCTATCGTCCAATGATAGAAGTCTATCGCAATCTATCGTGGTTTATCACTGACAAACAGTGAAAATTTTTTATATTTGTAAATATTTTGACTCGTTTTGCTATATTTAAAAACAACTATTTTTTTAGTTTTCAAAACTTTGCTTGTGTTTTTAAAAGATTGGTAAAAGAAGTATATAACAAACCAAGAAATTGAAGGATGAAATTGGTGTTTATATGCTTAATAATTTTAAAAAACTGAAAATAAAAAAAATTAAATTATTATCAAACGAGTATAAACTATCTGATTTAATATTTTCTTTTATTTCAACAATATTTGAGTTGAGAAGATTGAAATATCTATTTGTATATAATTTTGATTATATATTTAACGGAGTTAATAATGAAATTAACAACTAAAATCTTATTTAGTGACGATTGCGAGTGACTTCATCATATAATATATTAAATAAAATATATTTGAAATGAAAAGAAAAAAAAAATCGTAATATTTCTGTTGTGGACATCACATAGCATTCCTCAGTCCTCAATACTAAATATATTCAACATAATTTTCTTTTAAAAAAAAAAAAAAAAAAAAAAGCAACATTTAACGTAAATAAAAAAAAATAAAAAATGACATAAATTACAAGAAGTTTCAAAAAACAAGAAATTTATTGATATTGTCACCGATGACGTGGTACAACTTTAAAATGATTCAAATTGTAATAAAAAAAATGAATAATGAGTAGCCAGATGTCTTTTCCAAATAGTTGAAATGTTACAAAAATGCACTGGACATGCAGCCCTCTATTTCTAATTTAGGTTGACTTTTTATTTTTTTTATTTTTATTACATGGCTTGGGTTATAATAAAATATAGTTTTCTTAAAAAAAAATACATAAATAAATAAGCTTTCGGTCCATAAATCTACTTTCTATTTGGTTTACATTTTGAAATACTACACTTTTATTTATAAATTTTAAATTTAATATCGAGTTTGGTCTTTAAATTTTATAATGTTACATTTCTATCCTTGAATTTTAAGTTTCTCTTTCATTTAGTCATTCAGTTTAACTTTTTAACTAAATACACACTTTTCATCTTTATTCTTAATATTTTTTAATTAATTTAAAAGAATTAAAAGAATAATAATTAGTTAGATTTTACTTAGTCTCCATTTCTATCAAAATTAATTATAAGTTTTTAATTCATAATTATTTTTAATTAATTAAAGTCAATATCAAAGGCCAAAATGAGTCTTGGCGAAAACTTTAGGATAAAATTATATAATATTGTAATATAATAATCAATTCCCCATTTGGTAACCATTTAGTTTTTTTTTGTAAATTAAACCTCTAGACATGACTTCCACCTCCAAGTTTCTTAATTTGTCGTCTAGTTTTTATCGTTGGGTTAAAAACTAAGTCAAATTTTAAAAACTATAAAAAGTAGCTTTTAAAATATTGTTTTTATTTTTAAAATTTAACTAAGAATTCAAATCATTGTAAAACATGTGGAGTAAATAAGCTTAATTTTAAAAAATGAAATGATTACCAAATGGAATCTAACCGAAGACTAAACTAACTAACAATTAAATCAAATATTTTCTTTTTCTAACAGATATTAAATTCAAATCATTAAGTATAAGAATGCAACATTCAAAAGGTATTTAAAAAGAAATGAACATTATTTAAATTTTGGAAGGTATTTTGACTATATGCCTGTGTATATCGCCACGCTAGTTGATTTGTAAGCAATTTGTAAAAGGTTGTCCAATGATTATATCTTTTTAAATAAGCATTAAATAAATAAATAATACTTTAGCCTTTTATTATTATTAATATTATTATTATTGAAAAAAGGAATATCTTTACTAAAATGTATACATTATAATTATTTAGAGCATATAGTTTGTGCGGTTTAGATTAGAAGTATAATCATGGGTCTAAATTGAGTTGTATCTAAGCTATTTAAAATAATTAAATCAAGAGTTGTTTTTAAATATATCAAAATGAGTCAAATTATCAAATTCTACTATTTTGGTAAATTTTACTAAAATATAATTAAAATTTTTTAAAACAGAAAGAAAGTATTATTCTATGGCATATGACTTATCATTTTATTTGTAATTTCCCATCCACAAAATAGTCATGGATTAACAAATAAGGGGTCCTTTTAATGGCAATGCGAAACCAAACTTTGAAAATGTCCCCTATGTGATATGAGGTGAGGTGAGGATGAGGCTGAAATTTTTTTATACTAACACACTATGGAGGAAAATTCACAACTCTCCATTGACTAACCCATAGACTTCCACTAGGTTATTATGAATAATAATAACTAAAGCCAACGAATTTATAAGTTGACGAATTAAGCAACTCGTTTATTCTAGGTGAAACATAATGAATGAATGGTAATTTAAAAAATTGACCCACTTGATTACATTTGTTTTTGTTTACCTATTTTCCCTATTTGTACTAACATGTAAGGTCCACTTCGAAATCTCTAATAAAAAATGCAAATTGATTGATGAGCGAAAGTTGATTAATTCAATTGTATTTAAAAATTATGTTGTTATCGTTGCTATTATAGATATGGTTACTGTTACAATATAAGAATTATGAATTTATCAAATTTACTGTTATTGAACCTTAAACGATAACGGCAATGGAATCAATAACAATAAATTTAGTTGATTCACAATGCTAAGTAAACGCAATAAAAAACAATTCAATTATGTTTGCATTTGAGGTCCATTATGATTGATCCATCAATAGTAATGTTTGAAATTCGACGAAAAAGAATTTTTTTTTTTTGAACCATGTTGACATTACATTTGAAATTTAAAGAAAAAGAAAAATTATTTTTCATTCAATCGGGAAATCACAGGTTATTTTTATTAATAAATTTGGGTTAATTACTTCGGAAATTAATATATTCCTTTGACTTTTATTTTCAACGTTAACATGAAAATGAAAGGAAGAAAAAAAAAACATTAATCACAGAAGTGGCATAGAAAAGCAAGGAGGAGGCAAATGGGCTTTTAAGGCCCATAATAACCATTTGGGCCTGGTGATGAAATTGGGCTGAAGCCTTTGGGAAAGTTTTAAGAAGGCCCAGAGTTGTAAGGCCCCAATCATTTTACTTTTCTATTATTTTTATTTTATATTTATTAAAAATTATGCTTATTTAACTACAATTTTTCGTTGTAAAACATTTTCAAATTCTTAGCCAATTTTCAAAACCAATAATTTTTTAAGAAAGAAAAGAAGGAAATATCAAAAAATGTTTTTTTGGGTTAAAAAAATTTACAAATATTTTGAACAAATGTTAGTAAAAAATAATATAGGAAGGAGAGCATGGCATAAAACTAGAACACCATTAACACCAAATTTGCCTATATGAATGGAAACAATAAGCAATCATGAGCTAATTCTGAATTATTATGCATGAAAATATGCTAGCTGTATTTAGAATAAATTCAAAGAATCTTTTTGAAAAGTTTTAATTGGCCTCATAATTAATTAAGTCAATAATGGAACTCAACCAATGATTCTAGCTAGATTCCAAGACAAAGATCCAGACTGTATAATAAAAACAAAGTTCAATTTTAACCTATTAATATTCTAAACAAAAAAAAAAAAAAAGGAAAAATATGTTTTGGTTCAAAGATTTTGAGCAAAGTTTTTCATTTAGTCTGAAGTTTTATATTTGAATTTTGAGTGTAATTATTACTGGGTCAAGTATCAATAATTTACATTTTTACTTTAAATTTTTACCCATGCTCGCTTCAATATTTTATGTTAACTTTCCATTAACTAATTTAAAATAATTATGATGTAAAATTTTTAATTAATTTTAATAGTGACACTAATTTAATTATTTTAAAGTAATTATAAGACATTTGCATCGAAAACTAAAAATAAGTATTTAATGAAAAAAATCAATATTGAAAGTGTAAATTTGAAGTCATGTATACCATATTAAAACAAAACTCAAAACTCAAAGGAAAAAAATATAAGGGTAGTTGCAAATATAGCAATCAGACCCAAAATATTTGCAGATATAACACAAAATTTTGCCTTCAAAGTCTATCAATGGTACACCATATCTTTAGTAAGAGTCTATCAGTGGACATCAATAAACCATAGCGCTAGTAGAGTCTATTAGTAGGGTTGGCAAAAAAACCCACGGAGTCGGAAAATTCTCGGTTTGACTGAGGATGGGTCAAACTGGGGATCTTTTTAGGATCCCCATCTGGGGATGGGGAGGGTATCCCTGCCCCGACCCCGACCTGATTAAATATAAAAGTTAATTATATATATAATATATACATATTTTCGCTCTCTCTCGCCCACCGGAGTTGGTCGCTGGGTCCCCGTAGGGACCTATTTCCCCCCACAGGGAATCCATGCCCTATCCAGCTTACAAATGGCGGGAGCGGGGTAACTCTATCTATCAATGATAGACCATATTGTTGGTAGGAGCAAAATCAATGATAAAGTCTATCACCGATAAATTTTGCTCCTACCAACAATATGGTCTATCACTGATAGATTTTGCTATCTTTGCAATTTTTTTTTTAAATATTGTCAAATATAATTATTATCCCTCAAAATGTTATCCAACACAATTACTTAAGAATATAACATTTTGAAATATAAGTACCTAACATAATTAAACTAAAAATGCAAAGTAAAAATATAACATTTTGAAAATTAGAGAGCAAATAAAGATTAAACCTAAAATTTAGAAACTAAAAATATATTTTTTAATTTTATAAACCAAACAAAAAAAAAAGGGCAAAATTCAATTAAACCCAAGAAAGAAATGATGAAGTAATTGAAATATAGATTGAGAAAATCTGAAAAAGACATTGAAAACTAACCAAAAAAATAAATGTAGTCAAAATAGCAAACATCCCATTTTCTAAAACAATGGCCCCTTGATGTTCAGAATTATGGGTTCATGTACTCACCTTAAAGTTTATTGTCAAATACAATTATTACAACCACCCACTCCCCTTATTGCCCTTCATTATCATTAGTCTTGTTATTTTCTCTAATACATGGACACTAATTAATTTGCATATGTTCTAAATCTTTAAGCTTATTTTATAGAGTAATTCTATCGCCATGTTTGCTGTTATTTTTTTGTAAATTGAAAAGCTTAGAGACATTAATAAGACCAATGAGAGATATCTTTTTCGATACACTATTCAAATGTTGATGAAATATTTTAAATGTTACAAATTATTGTAGATATTGATCATACAATAATAATTTATAAAGAAAATTTATTCATTGTGAAATTATGGTGCACGATAAAAGTCGTTATGCCAAGGTGAACCTCGTTTAAAGGTAATTAACATTACCTCCTCATGAAGTCAGATGTTGGATCCATATGAAGGCGTTGTACTGTAAATAATTTTTTAAAAAAATTATAAGAGTTGTTAAAATCATTAAATTTTAGATTTGAACCCTAAATTTATCAAATTGTTACAATAAAACCCATAAAGATTGCAAGCTTCGCACATCACCCCTTGGTCATAAGTGCTGTAATTCCAATCAAACGATTAATCTAATTAAATTCAAAATTTTTATATCAATTTTTTGTTTTCTTAAATCGAAATGGTAGTGCAACATTGGTATGGAAAACAAGGTTATTTGTTTGGTTAATATTATATTTTTCAAAATTTATATAGAGTTTAAAATATTGGGTTTAAATTGTAATAATTTTTTAAATGGGGCATTTAATTATTTTAGTCTATTAAAGTAATAATTTAGTCCATAAATTTAATAATATTAAAAAATATTATTTTAATAAAAAATTTTACGCATATAGATTCATAAGCTAGTTTGAATCAATTTCTTTTTATAAATCATTTATCAAAAAATAAAAATAAAAACTAAGTTATTACATAATTAAGAGAAATCATAATAAGGATTAAATTGTTTTTTTTTTATTATTTTTAAAGTAACTAAATTGTTACAAAAATTAAATTATAAAAATTAAATTGTTATTTACTTTAACTTCAAGAACAAATTATTATAAATTTAAAAGTATAGAGAATAAATTGTTACCAACTAAAGTTTAATGATTAAATTATTACTTCTATGACAGTTTAAGGTAGTTTTTTTTTTTTTTTTCTTTACCTTTCTTTATAGTTAAGTTAGTTTTGCTAAATAGTATAATCTTTTGTAAATTTAGAAAAGCGGTTGAATCAATTTGAAAGTTTGATACTTTGATTGGCAACAATTTTTTAGAATTGCTTGTTGAAGGAAGATAGTTTTGAAATAATTGGAAAACTTGATTTGGTTTTGAAAACATTAATAAAAAGTAGATAACAAAATAATGAATCTAGAGATAGAAATGGTGTCACAAGCATGGTATTAAATTTCCGTCAACATGTCGATATTTTCATCAATATTTTCACGTTTTCACGAGCTCGATATTGACATGATGGGTGAAATGATATTTCCGTTATATCATAGGAAAATTTACAAAACATAAAAAATAAGCAATAAAATGTCACTAGTGTAGATATAATATAAATAAGAGACATGTTAACTTGTTTAAAAATCATAAAATTTTTATTTACAAATTTAAATTTTAATTTTAAAATTTTTTGTTTTTATAATTTTTCTAGAAATATCCATCAAAATCAACATTTTATCGATATTTCTATCAATAATTCCGTAAAATTAAAACCTCAATATTTCCATCGACGTCGACATTTTTGTAGGAAAACCTCTCACTACTACGGTAGGAATAATCAGAAAAATAACAGATAAATTAAAATAAAAGCAATAAAGCTGGAAACACAAAAATTAATGTGGAAAAACTCCAAACTAGAGAAAAAAAATCATGGATTAGAAAAAAATTATACTATGTGAAAAATTATTAAAATCACATTGAATAATTCTCTCTCCCGATCCCAACTAACAAGAGCACTCTCTCAAAACTTTTACACTAACTCACTCTTTTTCCCACTCTCAAACTAGATAATACAAAAGGAATTTAATTAGAGTTAGCACTTAGCTTAAAATGTTTCTAACTGGGATGACTTGAAATTAGGAGCATAGATTCCTTTTATAGTGGTAGGAGTTCATCACTTTCTTTCATTTTTTCGATGTGGGACAAATTGCATTTTCAATATTTTGCCAAAATCCAACAATTTTAAACCTTGGTGTTATGGGTTTAATTTTCATAAACTAAAAACTAAAAATAAATGGTTATCATTGTGACCTTAGGGATTAAGAACTTAGGGTTTATTTCGTGAATAATCTGAAAATAGAAATTTGAAACCAAGGGATTCAATGAAAAAAAAAAATATATTTCATGTTTTTAGATATGTGTTGGGTAGCAGATTAAAAAATTAGATTTGCATTTAAACAATTATTTAAAATGTGTTTGATACTATATAAATCACAAAACTAGTTGTAGCTACTCATTAATATCTAGTTGACAATAAACTATTACTAATTCATTTATGAATATGATTTATGTTAAAAAAATTATATAATTATTATTTTGAAATATTATATAATTTATATATAATACATCAAATATACATATTATATTTTTTAAAAAATGAATTGAGTTTATAATAAGACATATTGTATTTCTAAATGTTTTAATATTTAATTAATATAATTCGACATCTTAAAATTTAAAGTTCAAAATCTGAATACAATGAAAATGTAAAAAAGTTGTTTTTAAGATTTGAACGGTTTGAATCACAGAATCAAAACTCAAATTATTTGTTATTTTGACTAAATGAGTTTCATGAGTTAATTTGATTTGAAAGGAAATGACTAACGGAAGAAGAAATTAAAGAAATCAAAATGGTCTTATCCTTCGAATTAGCATAAAAGCATATGATTAGTTCATTTTTAGTTAAATAAAAATCATGGAAATTATTGGCTAATGTCTCTATTTACTTTAATTGCGTCCTTACTTTTTTTTCTTTAAAAAAAAAACTCAAATTTGGACTTTTTGTACGAATAAACCACAAGATTTAAACTCACCCTTAAAACTAATGTTATATAATCTTTATCAATGGAGTTAATTATCGGATTGATCTGTTAGTGTTTTGAACTATAGCACTTACTTCTTGTTGTTATTCTTAGTTTTTCTCTCTCTACTGCTCTCGTTTTCTTTGTCATTTTTCTTTTTTTCTCTTTGTCAGTTCTCACTCTTAGTTTCTTGTTATTAATCTGATGTCTTGAGAGGAAAGAGGGTTGAAATTTAATCATGATGAAGAAACATAAAAAAAAAAAAAAGGAAGAGAAGTGAGAATGAGTAGAGTGAGAGTGAGATTCTAACTAGTGTGCACAATGATCCATTCTGGTAATTTCATGTTTGTATGAGCTAAGCTAAAGGTAAAAGAAAAAATCTTGAATTTTTAAGAGTAGATCATATTATATTTTATTTTGGGCCCCAAATTACTCGTACAATTCTCTCCTCAAATTTACTTTAAATATACTAAAAATTCTCTTACATTGTTATTTTCTAAAAACTTATTGAACATGTACACATGGGAAAAAAAAAAAAAAATAGCCTTTTGGTTTCTTTTAATGATTAGATTCAATTCCTTTACTTATCAAGAGGGAGATCTTTTGCATCAATCAACATTTCAACACAACATATACACGTGTTTTTATATGCTAACAAAGCAATAGTTTAATAATACGAGCCAAAAGTGAGCTTAGAAAATTATTAACAATATTGATTAATTAGAAAATTATTTCAATTGAAAATGTTTAATACATTAAGAGTACCATCGAAGAGTTTAAAGATTAAGAAAATTGAGATTAGATCAAAGTTTAAATAGTTTTAAGTTAGTTCGATAATTATTTGATTTTTAGTTTTATATTTTTGAAAATTGTGTTTGTTTTCTCATCTTCTTTATAATGGTTTTCATCCTTATGAAGCAAACATTTGAATATTTGGTTTAAATTAAAGAAGAAGAAAAACATTTTTTTTTTTAATTTGATTAAGAAATCACATATTTTTTTAAAAATAAAAGTGAAGACCATAGCAAAGAAATAACTAGAAAAAATTTCAAAAACTATAAATTAAAAAGAAATCAATACCAAATGAAACCTTAGATTCTTATTAGTTTTTATTTGCTGTTTTTTCTGGACTAACTATTTTAATTGAAAATGCTTGCTACATTAAGAATATTATTACTTTAAGAAAAACAATGTTGATATTAAAGAAAAAGAATTATTATACCTATTATAGATTATGATGGACTTTTATTGCTTAGTAATAAAAAGAGTGATAAAAGTATATCGCGGTCTATCGCTAAAATTTTTCTATATTTGTAAATAGTTTGATATTTTTTCTGTTTATAACAATTTCCTATAAATAATTCGTTTGAATCTTGATTTTTTTTTTTCTAATGTAACATATTTATTTAAATTAGTATTAGGGCGTATTATTTATTAAACACAACTCTAGTTGAGTGTGGAAACTACTTTAATAATAATATTAAAAAAAAAAAAAAAAACCATCGTATCATTTTAAAGTTTATGGTTGAATGTGAATAAAAATGCACACAATATATTCCTAACATTTCTATTTTCTGTTCATATTTTTCGTTTCCTTTTTGTTTTTTATTTCTTCTTTTTTTTAACAATAAACAGGTCTATGTTTGAACACCATCCCTATTTCCTGTTTCTGGTTTTTTTCCTTTCTTTTTTTTTTTTTTAATAATATAATATAAAAAAGAAAATATATCATACATTAAAGATCGAAAAATATATTATCAAAAAAATTTTATATCATTTAATAGAAATAAGTCTCAATGACAACTAAATATAATAACAAAATTGTATCATATCTTTTATATGTTGCCCAAATTTGATCAACACTATCATCTCTAACTTGAGACACTTTTCTTAAATGGTGTCGAGTCAAATCCAACTTAGATATATAATTATGTAATAATGTTGTGCTTGTAAAATATTAAATTTAAGCTAAACATATGTCTTAGTCAGAAAAATTTATATATTGTAAAATTCTACTTGGTTTCAAATATATTAGAATTAAAATAATATATAAACACACATAAAATTTAAATCTAAATATTGAAGAATTTTAAAATTATAAATATAAATATAGCAAAATTATTTTTGTAAATAACAAAATTAATAAAGAAAATAAATAAAGTATAAAAGAAGGAAACAAATATAAAAGAAAAAAAATAATAGTGCCGGTCTTGGGATTTGAAATTTGAAATATAAAAGATTAATATACATATTGAAAATTAAAATAAAATATAAATCTAATTATTTGAGAATTTTAAAATTCAAAAATAAAATAAAATATAAATATGGGAGAATTATTTTAGAAAATTATTATAATTAGAAAAAATATCAAACTATTTACAAATATAAAAAAAAATTTTACTGTCTATCATTGAAAGACTTCTATCGCTCTAGAGATAGAAGTCTCTCTTAGTGTATCACTCAAGCGAAAGAAGTTTATTGCCAATAGACAATAAAAATTTTCTATATTCGTAAACAGTTTGGTTTATTTTGCTATATTTGAAAACAAACCAATTGTTTTTGTAAAATGACAAAAGTTAATAAAATGTCACGAAAAAACAAATTCTTCAAAAAAAAAAATCGAAAATGTTCAAAAAAAATCAATTCAAAGGCAAAATAGAAATAGGAACAAGAAAAATTATTTTTTGTTGTTTCTCAATTTTAGCACATTTTGTAGAAATGTTTTTTAATTTTTAGAAACAAGAAACAGGAACAATCATCAAACAAGTCCATTTTTTAAAAAATAAGAAACAAGAAACAAGAAACGAGAAACGAGAATATTATCAAACGGGTCCTCAATCTCCTGTTCTTATATTTATTTTAATAATCAAGAAAAAAACAATTCTATATAACCTTCACATTTTTTTACTTAAATAAATATATATTATAATTCTATACAGAACTCTGTAAATAATTCAATAAATATAAGACTAGATCCACCTTGTTAAAGAATAACTTTAAATACTTTCACTATGTACCCAAATTAACTAAACCGCAATTATTCAAATTGATAAAGTCTAATAAATCTGAAGTATTCATCTAAAATTTCAATCTTTCGATCTCTACTCGTATTATATATTAATTAGCCAATAATTTATATATAAAAATCATACATAAAATATTCTTAATGTTCCCAAAATTCTTGATTCTTAAGTTAATTTCACTTCAATGCATACATGCATCTTGACTTAAAATTAAAAAGAGAGTGAGAGAGACCAATGAGACAAACATGCTACAAAAGGAAGAGGACAAGAGGAACAAGAACACATGATCACATGGGTGTTGCACATGAAGACCTCTCTCTTCAATATAACATGACAAATTCTCCCATCATAATCTCCTTCAAACCCTAATAACATTCAATTCTTTATTTTTCCCTATTATATAACATTACACTCTAATCCGTTCTCTTTATGGTGAAGTTGAATCTGGCAAAATATATATGCCAATAGCTAAGAAAACAAATTAGACTTAGGCTCAAATAAGTCTACGACCAATTAATTATTGATCAAATCCTAACTTGGGTAAGATTTTTTTTTTTTTAAAAAAAAATCATCTCGTCCTAATCCTAAGAAGACAAGCTAAACTTCAAGTCATTCTCCCTAAAAACACATTATTATAACTCCATATATGAAGAAAGTTGAACTTGAACTTCATCTGGAACTTACACTTCTGACTTATTCTTCACTCTATAGTTCTTAATCTTTGACATTGGCATTAGAGCTCTTTTTCTTTGTTTTGCAAATCATCTATTCCCTAAATTACAAAATTTATACCGTGAGTGTTATGTGCATATTCCACTATCCAGATTTTGACATCAACGCTATCATCTTTTAAGCCTCTATTTCATAAAACGTACTATAAAATGTTTAAAAGACACATAATTATAATTAAATACATGGATGTAAATATACCTCACACAATTAGCTAAGTTAATATTATATAATTAATCAAGAGATTAATCATACATATTCCAATTTATATGTTGTTTGTTCTTTTAGAAACACAATTAATTAATATAACTATTTTATAAATAAGTAAGAAAACCCAGCTCATGACATGGAATATATATGGCTAATTTGCTACCCAATCCACTCAAAAAGAGAATCCAATGCTTCTATTTATGATATTTATATCTACACAATCATTTCATGGAAGACATATCAATGGAATGGGGAGTGGTGGTTTTAGTATATAATTATATAGTTCACAAATATTATATAGTTTCAATAATAAAAAGTATATTATATAGTTTCTAAAAGAAGCTCAGTCTATGGTTCAAAGATACGGCCGTTGGAAATTTGGAACTATATATATCTAAATATATTCTACAAATTTAATATAGTCAAGAGACGAATTATACATTTGTTTGGGTTTTACTGTGACATCAATCTGTGAGATTTCTAGTTTCTTTATTAATTCAAGATATTTACAAACAAACATTTAAAAAAAGAAAATAAATTAATATCGATATTTTAGTATTAGTTTGATGGTAATTTTCCTTTCGCCTAATAGAATTGTGACAACCTAACTCTTGTTTTCTCATAAATTTAGTAACGTTTATAGCTTTCAAAAGCCCATTTGTTGGTTTTCAAAATTAAGCTAAGATTTTTCTAGAAAACGAGAAAAAAGAAAAAAAAAATTGGCAATTATTTAGCATGCTATTTTAGATCTACATATGATATTATAGTACTAATTTTAAGTGCGATTAAAAAGGAAAAAAAAAACTTTAAGTATAGTCGAACTGGTTTTGGCACATATAAGATTACACGTTAGAATCCTTCAATCCTCCACTCACATATATTACATTATTTTTTTAAATACTTGTGTGCATCTTGAGCTGCACCTATCTCGGATGACCAAAGTGTCCAATCACAAATTGCTATGTGACAAACTTTTTTTTCCTCCTTTTTTTTAAAATATACTTTTAAATATTAATTTTTCCTTCTGGATAGAAAGGGATTCATGAAGATCTACTACACCCAATTATTATTCTTTTTTTTTTAAATAATCATCTAGAACTAAGCTCAAAGCAAAATATATACCTCTCTATATATATATATATATATATATATATATATATATATTCTCATACCCTTTGCTCAATACCAATGCCTAAATTTGGTGGCAAAGTATGAATTAAGTTAAAATTGATTACGAACTTTTTTTAAAATCTGTTAAATAACCATTTAGTTTTTTCTTTTAAAATTATTCTTATAAACACTACCTCTACATTTCATAAGTTTTGATGTCTTGTTATCGATTATTTTTTATTCAATATTTTCAAACACCAAGCCAGTTTTTTTTTAATAAAAAATGGTAGAATTTGACAAGAGAATTCAAATATTCATATAGATACATGGAAAAAAAAACATAATTTTAAAAAAATACTAAACAAAAAATGAAATTGTTATGAAACTGGGAAATTTGTTTGTTTTTGAATATGCAACAATTTAAGAACTGTTCATTGAGATGAAGAATTAGAAGCTAGGAAGTTTTAAGGGCCCATACACGGTAGGATAAATGTATGTAGTCCAAACACAAATTGATCTGAGTATATTTTAAAATCATTTAATTAAAATTAATAATCAAAATATTATTTCAAGGGGATAAGTATGAAACAGAAATTAATCCCAATTGGGAGGGGTATTTTCGTCATCCTTGGACACTATAAAAGGAGGTGCTTATGTAGGGATGTTCCCTACAGCACAAATCAAATTGCCTCTTTCTATAATTTCCTTAAAAATCTTTGTTTAGTTTTGTAATTTTAGAGAGCCTTTTTTTTCTATTTGCCAATTTTTTAAAAAATGGTGTCTAAAGTGGAAGAAACACTGAGAAGGAAGCACCAGCAAGTTCAGCCGCCGCAGGCGGCGGCGACGGCGAAGCAAATCCAGTGCAATAAAGCCAAGTATCCGAAGTTCAAGAGAAGTAGCTCCGATGTTGAAGAAGATGGCGCCTCTTCCGCCATGCTTTTGCTTGCTTGCATTGCTTTTGCCCCCAATTTTAGTTCCATCGCCGACTGAAGACGACGGAGCCGCCATCCACGGCGGAAGAGCGATTAGCGATCCTCTCTCCTCCGGTCGTCGGAGGCAACTTTCGGTAGCTAATTCTGAGTACAGACTATTAATCGCCGCCGTAGTTTTTTTCTTTCTTATTTTCTCTGATTTAGGAGTATTATTAATATATATATATATTCTTTATTTTTATTTTCTTTCAAATTAGTTTTTTTTTCGCGTTATTATTATTATTATTATTTTTAGAAAGTTCGCGTTATTAATTATGTACTTTTGAAATAATCTTGTAATATAAATATATTTTATTACTGTTTAAGATTTTTTTTTATTGCATTTTTTTTATATGAAAGATCAAATGGTTAATTAAAATATAATTTTTGGTCTTCTTGAAATTGGCTAAATTTTATTTTCTGTATTTTCAATTGTCCAATTTTAATCTCTATACTTAACAAATTTTATATTTAGTCCCTCAAATTTAATTCTTATCTAAATTGATTAAATAATTATAATAATTTGTACGTAAGAAAATAAAATATGTGTATATGTTTTCAAAATTTATAGTAAAAATATTAAAGATAACAAAAAAAAAAAAACTTTTATAAAAAACAATCATAAAGTAGCATTGGGGAGTAAACTTAAGATTTGTTGAAATTACAATGATTAAAATTGGACAATTGAAAATAAAAAGACTAAAATTGAACAACTTCAAAATATAGGGGTCAAAATAATTCTTTAACTGAGATTAATAATTGAATGGAATAGTTCTTACTTTTGAGATTGGTGACAAATCTACTATCCTTGATTAGGTCAATTTTTTACAATCGATCTCAAAATTAGGTTAATTTTTATGCTTTTATTTTCAAATTTATTATTTAATGATCTGTAGGAGTTTATTTTAAAAAAATAACAAAGGCAAAATTAAAATTAAAGAAATTAAAGGGATAACAAATTCTAAAAAATGACTCTTTTCAAATATAGCAAAAGGAACCAAAATATTTACAAATATAACAAAATTTCAATGTCTATCTACGATCTATCGGTCTATCACAGATAGACTATGTATTTTGCTATTAATTATAAATATTTTTAATAGTTTTGTCATTTAAGATAATTTCCCTCTAGAAAATTTGGTTTATAGAGAGTGTTATTCAACCAAATGTTAGAAACATTGGTCTTCTTTATATCACATGGCAACGATGTGCTACCGAGAAACGGCAGACAATTTAACGTGTATAACTAACCTTTGTTTGATGGAAGATAAATGCAAACATATAAAAAATTTAATAAAGTATAAAAGAAAAAAAAAAAACATATTAAAGACAACTATTACAAATACATTTTTACAGCTTTTTTAGCAATGTTTTTACAGAAATTTTGTCCTAACATTAATTTTATTTTTCATATTTGTATGCTTTTTTTTATATATACACACACACACATTAATAGTAAAAAAACTTAAGTGCACCTATTCATTATCCATTCTTTTATGTTCACGATGATAAGAAAAGAAAGATTTGAACTTTGTATAAATTAACATTAACAATATAAAGTAAAATCAGAACTCCAAAACAACTCTAAATATACACTTTCTCAGATAAAAGAAAAAGAAAAAAAAAAAAAAAGAGTTTAATGTCTTTGATAGATTAAATTACAAATTAATCTGACATTTGTGTCTAAAACGTTTCAGACCAACTTTGTAATTTTAATGGGTCAATTCATTTATTTGATATGAATTAAAATTTATTATAATAAAATTTTAGAATTTAAATTTTGTGTCAAATATATCCATAAATTTTAAAAGATTAAAAAAATCTAAAATTATTTAAAATATGATAAAATGAGTCAAACTATTTTCAAATATAAAAAATTTTCACCATCTATTAGTGTCATTGAAAATTTTCTAATGTTTTTTTATTTATAATATTTTCTTTATTAAATTTTTAGTTTTAAGTGTATCAAGACAAAATTCAAAATTCAAACATGTGTGGCATAAATCAGACTGATATGTCAGAAAAAATGCTTATATTAGAATAATATTTTTTTACCATAAAAGATAGATCAATAAATTTTATAATTCAGAACATACAAAATTCAATGTTCACACTAAAATTTTTGACATCATTTCTCAAATTTATCACAAAACCGTAAAGTATCGAACTCTTAAAATTATGATGATGTTACGTGTCTTTGTCACGAACATTAAATTAAACAAATTTTTTGTCATTGAGCCCAAAACTATATTCTTTAGGCCTAAAACCCATCAAGTTCAAAATATAATTAATTGGGTCAATAGACATCTAAATTCAGGCCCACATTACTGGAGAACTCTATAAATAAAAATGTTTTTCTCTTTATTTGAAAGGTTTCATAAATTTAGGATTTCCTAAAGAAATTATAAAAAAGATCTCCAACTATTAAAAGACTTTATGAGTTTCTAAAAACTGAACCATCATATTGAAAACTTAAGTCCTTCAAAGATCAACAAGTCAAGGTCTAGATGAAATATATAGGATCAATAAGCTCAAGACTTAGATCCAACGAAGAAAATCAACAAGCAAGATATGACACACGAGATCAACAAGTAAAATTCCAACATGCAAAAATCAATAAAAGAATAAGCGCTCTAGTGCTCAAGACAATAGAGAATAAGAAAATAAATATTAGAGATTGTATCACCCCAAGATACAAATCAATAAATTAAAATTCAAGTTCATTCCACGTATTAAATTTTTATAGTTGAAATCTCATGCAAAATCACTTTAAGTTTACTAATCTAATATGTTGTTGTATAGTTTAAAGCGAAGAGTGCCAATAATTTAATTCTTTTTTTTTTTTTTAACGAACAAGATCCAACATACAAGATCAACAAGTAAAGTTCAAACATACAAAAATCAATCAAACCAACTTTAGTTGGGAATAAACACTTTAAACCTCGAGTCAATTATATGTATGAGAGAACAAAAGAATACAAATCAATAAAATTCAAATTCATTCAATGTATTAAATTTCTTTGGTCGAAATATCGTGTGAATACATGTTAAATTTACTAATATAATATGTTCTATTGTATAGTTTAAAACGAAGAACCCATCGTTAGCTTGACCTTTGGCTTGCTTTTCCCAGACTAGGCTCGCTTTTCGAGCTGATCTACGTAAGAGATATTCGCACTAATGTGGTGCTGAGCTTACCACACTCTGATGCCTAAGTTAATATAATGAGTGTATAATTCAATTAAGCACATAAGAAGTAAGGTCAAAACTCTCGTTTTGAGATTACTTCATATCCGCTTTGTGATTGTCAAATGAGGATATTTATAATGTATTTCCTCTAATAGTTGATAAGCACTTGAAAATTGATTTCTATTCTCTCAAATTAAGGGAGTTTATATTAGATTTCACTTGTTTGCTAGTTATTTTCAGGTTAAAATGAGAAAAATTAGAAGAAATGACTAAAAGATCAAAACCGAGCAAGAATACGGCGAAAAAGAGTTGAAAAACTGAAAAGGGCAAAGTCTTGGCGCTGCGGCGCTAAAACCTAAATGCATCGTTATGGACGCATAGTAGCACTGCGGCGCCAAAATTCGACGCAACTTGTTGAACACATGACAGCGTCGCGACGCTTGGACGGCGCTGCAGCGGCGCTAATGCCCGAGAACAATATTTCTGAACGCATGACAGCGTCGCAGCACTAAAACCTAA
Source organism: Citrullus mucosospermus (assembly GCA_030954485.1). NCBI lineage: Eukaryota > Viridiplantae > Streptophyta > Magnoliopsida > Cucurbitales > Cucurbitaceae > Citrullus > Citrullus mucosospermus. The sequence continues at coordinate 3,692,416 of CM062057.1, read as the reverse complement.
AGCAACAATTTTGGATGCAGCCCTAGCGCCGTGACGCCAGCTTTACTTAAATGAAAATTTGTTATTTTTGGTAAATTTTTGGGCGGCCAAACTCTATAAATTTGGGGGTTTCCAGCAGCCCAAATCATTAAAAGAAAATCAAATAAAATCAAGGAAGTTACAGACCTAAAGAGACACAAAAAGAAGAGAATTGAGTGAGAGTTCAAAGAGTGAGTTAGTTGCAAGGAAGAGGAAAAGAGTTCGAGATAGTCGTGGTGCCATTCGAATTCCGACGTGAGAGCCAAGGAGATCGTGACGGTGCTACCTCAATCAAGAGCATCTTTTCAGTAGAGTTTCCCTTTCTTTACACTCTTTCTTTGTTTATTTTGCTTAAACATGTTGCTTTAAGCTATGAGTGGCTAAATTCTTTAGTTTTAGGGTTTTGATGATTTGTTTATGAATTTATGTTGATTTTGTAGACTTTCATGGTTTTGTTGGAATGATTATGTTTTTCATTGTTATTGTGTTTAACTCTGTGGATTGGCCATCCTCACCTGTTAGGTTAGATGTATGATTGAAAGATTGTATGTTCAACTTGATCTATAACAATGAATTGTTGTTAATCTATCACGAGAGTAGTTAGATTGACAATAAAAGTCGCTAAAGATTATTCTTAATGCCATGTAATTTTGTATTGGTTTTAAGAGATTAATAATCAATCAAGTTGCATGAGAAAAAGTTGTTTTTTAGAGAAAATAACTTGGAATTAAGTTTCTAGACTTAGGCATATGAATGACAATACAATCCATGAAATCTATAATATTGCATGATGAGATAAACAAGGATTCATTATCCTAGAACTCTCTTTAACTCTTGTGTTTCTCACTTTAATACTTTCCTTATTTGATTTGTATTTTCCATAACTTATAATATTCAATTTCAATCCTCAAATAAAATTGATTCAACTCTAGAATAGCTAAGTAACTTAAACCTTCACAATTGGATCTCCAGTGGAACGATATTCGGACTTAACCGTCTTATATTATAACTTGACTCGTACACTTGCGGTTAACACTAAAAGTGCACATCAATAGTCAGCTACACTTGAGGTTACAAGGTGTTAGACCAACCGTAGTTCGATTATTTCTTGATTATTTTATATTTGTTGGCTCAATTGGTCGATCCAAACCTCGAACCTCTGACTTTTCCTTTTTGAGATACACGTTCCTTTTACGTCCTCCGGATAGCCCTTAGGCTTAGGCTTGCTACTGGGTTTTGGGCCTTGCCTTGGGTAACATTCAACAAAGTCCATGATAAGAAATTAGGAGAAAAATATGCTTAATTAATTAAAAAAAAATGGCCACCAAACCAGGCCTAAGGTCCTTTGATAACTTTAGCTTTTAATTTTTTTGTTCTTAAGATATATTATTTTCATTCCAATTGTCATACTATGGTTTTGACATTTTTTACGAAAATATTTGAATTTTTTTAATTAAATTCTAAAAGCAATAAAAAGTTTTTGAAAAATACTATTTTTTTAATTTTCAAACATTGGCTCAAGTTGGTAGAAATTAGAAAGTAGGTAGAAAAACAAATAAATTTATAGTTAGTTGCATTTTTTTTAATGGAAATTAATGCGCACGAAACTACATTTTTTTAAACAAAAAATCAATAATTTCAAAATAAAAAGACGGCAGCAAACACAAAGCTTAATACATAATTATATATATATATATATCCTCTTTCTCATTCCATCATTATTAAAAATAAAATTAAAAAAAATAATAATAATAAAAGACAACAAGAAAAAATCAAAAGATGAAATATAATTGCAAATGGGGATGAACAATGATCATCATCATCCTTCATTCTTATTAACACTGCGTTCTTTTTGTCCAAATATAAAGTTTCATTTTACTAATATTATTAGAATAATAATAATAACAAACCAAATTTCACGGCAGTGATGCGAAGGAAAGAAGTTGGGAATCAGTTTCAAAAATCGCCATATCATTTTCCTCCAAATTAACCCACGCCTCGACTCCTTCACCATCGCTAGTGTTCACCAAAAGCACCACGTTCTTGTACGGCCGCCCAGGGCTACAGACCCACATCGGTTTTCCCCAACTGAAATCCGCTTCATAAAGGGGGAAATTACACCAACTTGTGAAGCTCAACATTTCCACTTCCCCAGAGTAAACCATTTGCGCCATCTTCATTTTTTCCCTCATCGATTTCTCTGCATCTTGCAATGTCTTTATATAATCGCTGTCAATTTCTTCGATTGCGTTTCTGATTTTGCCAACTAAGGATGGGAAGTCTTGTTCCTCGTCGGTTGGAACATTGGCGGTGGCAAACCACCAGATGTTGCCGAAGGAGTGCGGCGGCAGCGGTGGGTTCATTCGGTTGCGGAGATTAACGGCTTGGATTACGGCGAAACGCTTTGCTTTGGTTGGGGGTTTTTTATGGGATAGGGCTATGAAACGGTTCCAGAGGAAACCGGAGACGGATTCTACTCGGGAAGGAGGGCGTTGGCTGAGGAATAATGCGTCGGAGTTGGCTTGTTTTTTAAGAGCGGCGAGGTTCGATTTGTTGAAGATGAATCTTCTTGTTACGATTTTGTCCATTCGGGATTGTCGTTTGTTGCCGCCGCGGATTTCCATTGGTGGGAATAGCTCCGCCGTGTCGAATGTCGGCACCACCGGGTTCTCTGTTGAGAAGGAAGAACATAGGGAAATCAAATGCATAATTTTTTAAGTACATATATACTTTTTTAGTAATCTAAGTTTAGAAATGTAGATGTCCATTGAAATATCTGTATCCATTGAAATTTTGAGAAGCTAGAAGGAAATGGATAGAAAATTGTAATAATTAGGTTAAATTATAAATTTAGTTTTCTTATAATTTGTAAAAAACTAGAATTCAATTCTTATAATTATTAGAAAATTAAAATTTAATCCTTATAATTTGTAAAAAACTAGAATTCAATTCTTATAATTATTAGAAAATTAAAATTTAATCCTTATAATTTAGAAAAAGTTAGAATTCAATCCTTATTTTAAAGATTATTTATTAGAGTTTTTATCAAATCATATAGATTAAATTCTAATTTTAAATCACATTGACTAAATTTTAACCTTTTTATGGATCATAGAGATTAAATTTGCAATTTAACCTTACAATTAGTTAGTACAACTTTAATTGTGACTTGATTAGACTGTAATTAATGATTTTTAATAATCATTTTTACAAAGTAACACAACATTTAAGTATATATTATAAATATCGATGCTAGAGCATAAATTTAAAAAGAAAATGAGAAAATAATTACAAAATAATATAAAGTTTATGAATATTTTAAGATGAAATGATAGTAAAAATAAAAATTTTAGGTAGAAAAAAAGAAATTTTATGTCAATTAAATTTTGAGGTCAAATGTGAATATTTAGAGGAAAAAAAAAAAGGTTTAAATGAGGTTAAAAATAAATGTAGTTTATTTTATTTGGTTTTTAAATTCAATATTTTATTTTTCTTTAATCTCAACTCACCGTCGTCTCCACGGCAAGTGGCGGCCCAGGCCTTAGTGAACATGGCGACGGACGACCCGTCGACGATCTTATGAGTAATACAAAGAGCAATCACAACACCACCGCACTCAAACACATTATACCGAACAGCCAAAATACAATCCCTTTCAAGAACCGCATCAGGCTTAAACGGTAGCAGCCGGTGCAATGAAACGACGTCGTGTGGGTTTTCCATTACTTCCGACAGCCGCCCCGAAATTCTGGCTTCAGAAAACGCCACGCCCTCATCGTTACACTCCACCAAATAAGCCTCCACCAGAGTTCCGGCCAGAAGATAGAACCGGCTCAAGGTTTCACCAAGAGATTTCTTCAATTTCCGACACCGGTCGCGGTGGTCGTCGCCGCCGTGGAGCTGATCGGTGGTGTAGAAGAAGAGAAGAGGCGTGTAGCTGCTAGGGGCAAATTGGTCAAGAAGTGAAAGTTTGAGCTGTAGATTCTCTGAAGGCGTTGGAGATGAAGGCTTTATTATCTCTGTTGAGATTATTTCCACCTTGAAATTGTTCATCTCCATGGATTATTGTTTTCTTTTTTGCTAATTTGGGATGCTTAATGGAGATGAATTGGAGGATTTATATAGGGGAAGAAGAAATTGGAAATGGCCGTCTTTTAGAATTTTAAATTATTGTTTTCTTTTTCTTTTTCTTCTTTTTTCTTAGAAGATTAAATTCTGAGTTTTATGTGTTATTATAACTGTATTTGTTTTATTCTTGAATTGAGCATTTGACATGATTTTTTAATTGAATCCGAAAATATCTAAGAAATAAATAAAGGAGAAAATTAAATTTCATTTACTTCTTAACTTTCGTGATTAAATTTCAAAATGTAATATTTTACTTTTAAGTTTTGAATTTAATTTTAATTTAGTTATTATATTTCAAAATATTACATTTTTATCATTGAATTTGAATTTTATTTTTTCTTTCCGTATTTTTTATTTTTAAAAATATTCATTTTCAATCACTCATCTTAATGTTTGTTAATCAATTTTAAAATATTAAATTAATTATAATTAAATCAAATTTTACTCATGTTTTTTTTATTACTATTAGAATTAAATTTTAAAAATTCGTATGATAATTGTTTTAAATTAATTAACTTGAAATGTAGCCAAATGGAAACTAATTTATTTATAAAATTGATTGTTTGGAGTTTAATTAATTAATTTATTTATAAAATTGCTGGAAATTAAAGTTGCTTGCCAACTTTATACGAATCGATGATGTGTGTGTTTTTTTCCTTAAAACAATTATTATTATTAATTTATTGCGAGGATGCTTAATTCAGTTAAAAAATATATATTACGATGCTTAATTATCCAAGAATAAATTTTATTTTTTAAACACTTTTTTCTTTTTGTTCAATTATGAAAAGTGGTCTTTAAAATTTTATTTTTAAAATCTTCTTTAAACGTTTGTTAATTAACTCGTGGTTGGCGTGTTTGTTTTTAAGTAAATAAATTAAATATATTTTTCAATTTCCACACCAATTTTTTTCTCTTTATGTGACCATAAACTCACCAGTAATAAACTCATCAGTAATTGAGATGAAAATTAAATATTATAATTTTACTTTTAAGATTTGAATTTTGTTTCAAATTTGATTTCTAGTTCAAGATTTTAAACTTTTACCTCAATTTTTCATTAGATATCCACTTTCATTCGTTGATCTTAATGTTTGATAATTATGAAACGAAATTTTAAATTTAATTTTAATAGTGATGAAAAATAGTGAAATTTAATTAATTATAATTCTTCTAAATATTTCAAATGAATTAACAAACATTAACGTAAAATATGAAAAATGAGTATTGAGTGAAAATTTGAAGTTAGAGATGTAAAATTTGAAACTTAGGGACCAAATAATTAAATCAAAACTAAAATCTCGAGAGTATAATTATAATATTTTGAAACTTAATGATTAAATTGAAACCAAAATCAAAATTTAAAGACTGAATATGTAATATGTCTAAATTTAGAGACCAAATAAAAACTAGAACTCAAAATTAACATATGGACCAAAAAATATTTTTCTTTTTAATTTAAGTATAACTTGAGGCCTTGGATAGTGAAATTTTAATAGAAAACTTTTCCATTTAATTTGACCAATCCAGTTTTGGAATTAATTTATTAAATATAGTTATGATTGTTCTAATACTGATTTATTTCTGGAGATTTAGTTTTAATTAATTAGTTTTATTTTTCAATTCAAAATGAAAGCTCATATTGACAAATTAATTGAAAATTTGAAGATTATTCAACTTAATGGGTAATTTGGAAAATAATTTTCCTCAAATAAATGTGTCTTAAAATAATTATTTGGCCAACAGAATTGTGATTCTTAAAATTATATTGGTGAACTTGAATGGAATATTAAAAATATATATTTTAAATACAAATATGTTGGGGTCTATGCCTTCCATACGTTAAAATTGGCGCGCTTGACGGATCAGGGCTTGCTTACATTCAAAATTCAACTCGATTTTTTTTTTTTAATATAATATATATATAAATAGTCTTTAAATTCAACTCATTTATTATCTATGTCTAATCTAATATTTTTCTTTTGCAAATAGCGAGTAGATCTAAGCTCGATTACTTTTTAAGCTTTCAATAGTCTACAATAAAAATAAAATAATAATTATTTATTTACTTAGAAAGTGTCAAATTGTCAATATTAGCTAGATATTTACTCTTCCTTTCCCTTTTATTCTCCAAAAATTCCAATGTTAATTAATTGATAGAATTAAAATATTAAAATAAAAACCAGAACAGCTTTCTAGTAAAGTTTGTTATTAAAAAAAATATATAATTATAAATTTAATTCCAACAATTTGAGTTTAGTACTAGTTGATGGTTGGTTGAAATTTCTAAATCATAAATCTAATTCCTAAACTTTTAAATTTTGTAAAAACCATAGATTGGTTAAATTAAAGTAAATTTTTATTAGACAAGAAATTGAGATAATTTAATGAAAAAATAATATTTACTAATTTGGTTTGTTCATTTTGCAGGACTCGCTTCAAAACCACAAGTTATTTGATTTGGGAATGCAAGATGACTATGAATTTACAAAAGCTTTACTTTCCCTCTAATGTTGATATGTTGAATTTGGGCAAAGGTTGTTGAAAATCATGGAGTATTGGAATTGTCTACATAATTCAAACAACAACAAAGATTTGGGGAGAATCGTGTCTATAATAAGGGTATTTGGAACTATCGTAATACAATATATTTTAACAACGCCCCTCCTAATCCTCAAGCTATAGTTTTGCTGTGGAAAAAGGTTTAGAAATTCTTTATTTGAAGAAGGAAGTCGCCCTTCCAAAGATCAATCTGAGCATCAATCTGCCTATTAGTTATTGGAAGTCGCCAAGAGAGGGTTGCTGGAAGATGAATGTCAATGTCGCTTAGTCTAGAATGCTCAATTCGGTGGGACTAGTTAGATTATTCATGATTGGAATGGTCTATCTACTAGTTGGTTGGTCAAAGTCTTAGAAGCTAAAGCTATGTAGACGGTTTAAAACACATCATGGTTTCATGGGATGAGCAGAATCCCTCGATATAAGTGGAAGTAGATTCAATCTAAGTCATCAAGTGTTTGAATCTTGAGAATTGTGGCTTATCTTAGTTTTCTTTTTATTATTATTTTTAATTTTTTAGGAGAATCTGTTGCTCCTCTTATACATGTTTCCAGTTTTTGTAAAATTCCTTGGGAGGAGATCAAAGTTGTTAGGAAGTTGTCTATAACCTAGCAACTTTATCTTCTTCTGAGACTTCCTTGTTGTGGAGAGAGTTATTTCCTCTCTCTGTCTTATTCTTTATCTTCGAGAGGGATTGCAATATGTTTGTTGATTTGTTCTTTTAATTTTTATGAATTTTAGTTTTTTCTTTTTAAAAAAAAACCCTCTAAGTTTAAAAACTTTCACATTCTTCCATAATCTATTTGACATAAAAGTAAATGTTGAAGAATGTATTAGACACAAAATTGAATGGTTCGAGATGTAGATTTCCACAAAATCAAATTTCAAAATGAATTATTAAACCTTGTAATTTAACCATTAAAAATTTTATTTTTCGCATAATATAAAAGTCATAATTTATATATTTCAAATTCCTCAACGAGAGAGAAAGAAAGAAAGAAAAAAAAAATCCTAAAAAAAGGGGAGTGGGGACTGCAGGCGAAAGTTAGAACTTTGCCTTCGTACTTTCCTTTTGGATTGGCCTTTCCAGTAAAAGGGCGAAATGGAAGCTGTGGCCGTCTTCGGAAGGGGAGCTCCGCCGCTTCTCCGGCCGCCGACCAGAACCTTTTGCAGCTTACCGCTCTCCCGGACGGCCGCTCTGCGCCACCGCGACCATCTTTCAGCATTCCCTTCGAATTCCCATCTCTTCTCCAAATTTTCTACTCGTTCTCGTGCTGCTCCCATTGACAATGAATCCTTCATCTTCTTACCCCATTTGGTTGCCTCCCTGGTTTGCTCACTTTCCTTTCTCCTTTTCGTTCGATTCCACTGGCTTTTAATTGACCTGTTTTGAGATTAATCGATTTTTTCTTTTGAGGTGTAGGAGCGAGTCGACCAGACTTACATTATGGTGAAACCTGACGGTGTTCAACGTGGCCTTGTGAGTTTTTCCTTTACTACCTGATAATTTTGCCCTTAATTTCTGCGTCTTCTCTCTTTTTGTCTCTGGTTGTTGTTCAGCTCCTGTGCTGGTTTCAATTCTTGAATGTGAGTTCAATTGTGTTAAATAATGTCAAACTGAGGAGGAAAAAACAGAAATAGAAATGAATGTATCCACAATTTCCTCTGTAATTATAGCGGAGAATTGTTTGATGTTCATTATGAAGCTTTCTTGCTTTAACTGAGTTTGTCTTAGGTTGGAGAGATAATTTCGCGATTTGAGAAGAAAGGGTTTAAGCTTACTGGCTTGAAGCTCTTCCAATGCTCCAAGGATTTGGCTGAGGTTTGTCATTCTCCATGATGTTTCTCAGAAGTTCCTTGGAGAATTTGATTTTTGTTCTAATTTAGGCTTACTTGAATAAGTTCAAAAGATTTAAGGCCTGGTTGGTTTTTGGTTCTTGGTTTTAAAAAACTAAACCTATTTCCTCTTAATTTCTTACAAGATTTGCATCTTAAGAAGTTGAATTCTTAGCCAAATTTCAAAAACAAAAACAAGTTTTTCAAAACTACGTTTCTTAGTTTTCAAAACTTTTTCAAAATAAGGTAAAACGTAGATATCATAACAAAGCAAAAAGTTTAGTGCAATATGTGTTTATATGCTTAATTTTCAAAAACTAAAAACCAAATGGTTACCAAACGGACTTAAAGTATTAGAGTTTTACTTCATTTCCATATAAACAATTTGGAAGAATATTACATAAGCTAATCGGCCGTTTGAGACTTCCATTAAACATTCTCCTTTTGTTATCTTTCCCAACCGTGGTTTCTATTTTTTGTTCTCTCTATCAAATAATCTTATATTATTACAGGAACACTATAAAGATCTTAAGGGCAAGTCCTTTTTTCCTGGTTTAATCGAGTACATAACATCAGGTCCTGTTGTGTGTATGGTATGTTTCTCATAACTCTATTTCTGCTGTATTTTGGCCTATTATAAAAAACAAACAACTATCCTTGTAACTTTCCCATCAATGTTCATTGTGTTTATTTAGGCGTGGGAGGGTGTCGGTGTTGTGGCATCAGCACGTAAGTTAATCGGAGTTACAAATCCTCTCGAAGCTGAGCCAGGAACAATAAGAGGGGATCTTGCTATTCAAAAAGGAAGGTCAGCCACATAAATTTTGATTCTTGGCGTATTTTATGAATGCTACTGAATGTACATTAGAATGAGCTTGTTTGAAAATCTTGGCAGGAATGTGATTCATGGGAGTGATAGTCCTGAGAGTGGGAAGCGTGAAGTAGGTAAGAAACACTGGTTTTAAAAAGGCTTAACTTGTGTTACATTCTCGACAATATTACTATAATCTGTGGATTTGTTATTGTTACGGTAAACTTTTCATAGATCAGAGATAAGAAACTTCACAAAATAAATTATTTGTCTAGTCGGTAGTCTTTTACCGAACATGCTGGACCTTGGATCTAGGAGGCAGTAGCACACTTCAAAACCATAAGGGTTGTTTCTGCTAATATCATCAACTTTTTTTTAGAAGCACAAGAAATAGGATAGAGAGGAGGGGGATCGAACCTCCCTCCTCTAGGATGGAAAATCATGCCAATTACTGCTGAATTAAGCTTGCTTTGGCTAAATTCCACTTGAAGTGGTAACAATTTTGCATGTTTTTGTAAACTCTGATCATCCTGACTAGTTTTAAGGCTTGTTTGCTTAAAAAAGTGCTTTTAAGTAATATATATTACACACTTAGATAGTCAATCTAAAGTTCCAAACAGGCACTATAGCTGAGGTATGCTGCAGTAATTAAGTTTAGAGGTTTGTATTAAGCAAGAATTCTTGATAATTCCTTGAAATGGACTAAGGATTCTCAAGTACGATTTTGAATTATTTTCACCTTGCTCTAAGTCCTAAATCTTCTGCCTGTGCAGCTCTCTGGTTCAAAGAAGGTGAATTGGTAGAGTGGGAGCCAGCTCTTGTACCATGGCTCATAGAGTGATGTTGTCTATGAAGCATACAAATTATGATCATTCTTGTCTGTAATCTTGAATTATAGAATAAGATGTCGGCAGAGCCCTGTAATCTTCCTCACAGAATTGTTTATGCAAAAAGGATGAAATCCATTTTGAATGTCAAAAGACACCACAGAAATTTTCATCTTGAATTACGAAAATGAGTCACTCATAATTTAGCTCATGTTCAGATATATTATAATTATACATTTCCCTTGCATTCTGCATAGTGACCGTAAAAATACAACATGCTTTAAACAGATTTTGGAGACATGAATGACTCATTGCCAGAGGGGGCTGAATCTGGAATGGCTAATGTTTGATTATGCCACCAAGTTATAGAACCTCTTCTGATGACATAGTCGAACCAATGGATTCTTGCTCTGAATGTAGCTCGATATCGGAAGTAGACTGAGATGCACTAGAACTTGGTGACATAACCACGCAACAGAAGTCATCCGTCGTCATTGCCTCCTCCATGATTGTTGAAATTCCTGGAGAATTCTTGAATTTAGAGAATAGGTAAAGAATAGAGTTCTTTATCCTGGGCTGCGTTGAATATTCTGTTGATTGACAATTCTCAGAAGCTTGAGGTGTTGAAGTAGTAGTTGTCGAATAATCTGAATCTACAGTCATCAAATCTTCTTTAGTTGACTTGGCCAACTCGTTAGAACCCTTTGGAAAACTAGTGCATGCCTCTGTGTTCATTGCCTCATTGCACGATGAACTTGAGTTAGAATCAGTTTCTCCATCCTCTAAGGCGTCTTCCTTTATGGGTGGACCTGACTCAAGTTGAGAACCGAGTTTAAGCTTCATTAAGGTAGTCTCTGCAAGAAGAAAGAGAAACTAAATAAGAACTTCAAAGAATGTTATACGATTGTTGTTCTCATAAAATAAGTCTTAAAACCCAAAATCTGAAATCCTATAGTTCAACACTATTTACTCCCGCACATCAGATTCTGGACTGCAGTCTAATTTTAAGAGAAAGTGAAGTATATCATTCGCCTAAGACAAATCCGAAAGCTTATCAAAATGAACAGATAGAATTTTGTTAATTCCAACGAAGCACTACAATTTCCATCACCCATAACTAAATATCTGACAGGAGCATATTTTCAATTATCTTTAAGTTATGCTTATGTTGGTAACATGATAGGGCATATTAAGAAAATATCTTTTAGCAGCTAAAGTTATATATATAAAGAAATGCTTGGCAAACTATAAAATAAGGTATCTATGCTTGCATAGCCATATAATTGGGAAGTGTAACGTATGGCTCACATTTGGATAATGATAAAGTATAAAAAACATAAGTGTTGTGTAAATTTACAATTTGAATAAGTTGATGTTAGGCAGAGAAGTAGATTTCAAAAGTTATTATAATTTAATCAACGAACAAGTGGGATTTTAAATCATCTGTTCATGGTAACACAATAATGTAGACCCTAAACAGAAGCCGAAATAATAATCTCCCCTGGAACTCTGACGCTATAACCTGAATGGAATCTCCAGCACAAATGAGCTATGACCCGGAAAATACCAACTCTCAAATACACAATCCGGCACAGCAGATCCAGCTTCTTTTAAGTTTTAAACAGTGAAAATAAAGTTAATTTTCTTTTTCTTTATCAAGTTCAATTATAACATCGACACTCCATTCAAATCCTCGCGTCTGATTCCTTGCTCTTTTTGGTTACTAAATACATCTAATTTTTTCGTACTTCTTAACATCCTTAAAACCAGATTCCAACATTTTCCCCTAACCAATTAAACTTATCACCGCCGAACAGTACAGACGTTGGTTTTCAGTCTACTAAGTGGCTAAAAAAAACCAAAAAGCTGAAAGAAAACAAAAGAACAAGGAACCGGAACATAACATTTTTCAAATCCAAAACAAAAATTAATTTCCGGAAAGTGGAAAAAAGCCAATCACATAGTCACATATAAATCTCAGTAATAACTCGAAAGAAACAAAGGGAGGAAAAAAAAAAACCAGAGATCGGAAAATTATAAATGTGAATCCATAATTAGACTAAATAGACAGATTAAGATAGAGAACGAACCATAGATGGAGAGACAATCATCTTTAAGAATCTTGGAAGGCGGCCGCTCCAAGGAATCCGGTGAAGAAGACGATCTGATTCTCCCGAACATCTTCTAAATCAGTAAACCCTCAACGGCTTCCTTTGGGAGAAGAAATGAAAATGTGAGATTTCAGATTCCAGTGGCGCGCTAATGAATCGAGAAAAGGCGGGAAGCTTACACCCCACTCTTTTAACCGGTCCGGCTTGGGCCTACTTGGGCTTATATAATTGGGCCGCTTCTTTTTGGGCTTATGATGACCCATCAATTATTAATGGGCTTCAAACTCGTTTGGATCTCACATATTATTTTATGGTACAAATATTAAATAAGAAGATTTGCAAATATAACAATCAGATTCAAAGGATTAGCATGCATAGAAACATTTTAAAAAAATTGCAGATAAACCAATGAGATTTTGCTATATTTGCAATTTTCTAGAAATGTTGCTATACACTTGGTTATTATCTAAAATCACTACTCATTACAATTACCCTATTAAATATATAAAATTTAAATGTCTAAGATAATTAATTAATGCATGTGTTTAAATAGGCAGGATGATTAATGTTTGGAATTTAAGTATATGTGTTTGATTTACCAAATTAAATGCAAAATAAATCAAACATGAATAATTAAATGCAAAATCTACCAGTGAGACCCTTACTAGCGATATGGTCTATCATTGATCGGCTCCAAAAGCTTAATTTGAATTTTGCTATATTTGCAAATCCTTTTGTATCATGTTACATCCGCTAATACTTTAGGTTTGATTATTATATTTGCAAGTCCATTAAAATATTAGAAAAAAAGCAAAAAGAATATATTTAAATTAATAAATAAACATCTTACATTTTTTAAAAATAAGTTAACATGTTTATTAATCATATTATATTTACATAAGTGACATATTTTCGTTTATTTTTCATGTTTTATTTATTTTTTTACAATATATTAAGAACATTGATTCAACCATCATGTCACTATGTTGACGAAAATTTAATCTATGACCTATGATAATTCTGTTAGTTTGTTAATTAGAGATTTGCACAAAGAGTACCCATCTACATGTATGTATCTTTAGAATAATTACTTAATTTTTTTACAACATGACCCAGGCTCCTATCAGTTGGGTAAATATTTGCTTGTAAATGGTTAAGAGTTCTACATTATTACATTCATTGAGAAGTTCTTATCTTATCAAATAATGTGAAGAAAAGAAAAAAAAAAACATTTAGATGAGACTGAATTTCAATACTCCTCTCGGACGATCAAATTTTGATCAAATTTTCAAAAGGTTAAAAATCATTTTTAGCCTCTAAATTTTATTTTGTAATGGTTTAATATTTGTATGAATGTAGTCTTTGAAAAGTATGTAAAAATTCAGTATATTGAAAAACATTGTTAAGATTTAATGAATTTCTTACATGGTAACATACTTCCGAACTACGAGAATAAACCTTCACATAATAAAATTTGACATTTAACTTTGAAAAAATAATTTTGCAAAATGTTACAAATTTAAAATTACAAGAACTCCCCTGTTACAAATTAAATCTCATATACTAAAATGTTACACGAGAAACCAAAAGTATTTTTTTTTTCTTTAACCATTTCAAACTTCTTATCTTGGTGCAAATTATCATAATATCACATTTATTTAAACTCTTTTGATAAAAATTTTTTTTTGTTTAAAATACACTCCAAAATATATTTTAAATACTTCAAATTTTGAAACAAAATGACTTATTTTTTAAATTAAATACTTAAAAATGTATTCCAAATACACCCTTAATCGTTAATAAAAAAAATGTTTTTTTTTCTTTTTTAATGGAAACAAATTGAACAGCATGCCATGGAACACTGAATTGAGAGCAACAACAAACATAATTGAACTGCAACGTGAAGTAATCAGACATGGGTTTGTGTGAAGAACTTCAGATGAAAAAAGTGAATTTGTGTACCTCTCAATTCATAAACATGGAATTCAAGCCATCTCTCAAAGATGAATTTGTGTATCTAAACTCGTCTCTCAAAAAGGAAAAGGTAGAAAATACCAACCAGAGGCTGCTGCACCTTGAAAAGCCTATCATGGAGGAGCTTGTTGTAGTTAAAAAAATACTGATAAAAAACTGTTGACGCATCTATCACCAATTAGATGCATCCATATGGATTCATATCTATTGCTTATCTTCTCACGAATGAATCAGCTTGATCTTGAAAACAATCTCGTTAAGAATCCGCGTCTACGGGATGTATTGGTTTTCCTACCTGAAAGTGATCGGGAAGGGGATAAGAAAAATGGTGCAAATGAATACAGACATAATAACATGAAGTTCATCCAACAAATCCTACCAGAAACAAACAGATGTCACTTTTGTTTTAGATTAAAGAGTTCAAGAGGACTACCTTCTAGCCTACCAGAAACCAACAAAGCTTCTTCTGCAATGGGCCGCCATTGTTCGGAGCACGAGTAATTGATCCCGAGACCAACACTTAACCCTCTAAGGATTTGAATTGTCCGAAGTATGGAAAAGAGTTCTTCTGGAAACGACTACAGCAGCGAAACAGAAAAGGAAAAACACTGTTTTTTTAGTTACCGATACAAATACATATGCCTCTACAGAGGAGGACTATCAAGGGGTGTACATTAGTTGGTCGGTGTCAATTTTTGGGAAAACCAATTTGCATGCTCGTTAGTGTGGCGGCCAACTGACTGGCAATCGGGTTTGTCGGTTTTTCTCTCTCTCCCTCTCTCTTAAGAGCGTTTTGAGAAAGTCTGAAAGAGGTGGGCTGGGCAGTGGGTTATTTTGTTTTTAAAAATGATAATAAATAATAAAACTTTACAAACTTAATAAAAGATTATATAATTAAATCGGTCGGTCGGGTTATTTCGTTTCTTTAGGCCGCCGACCACACTAAAACTGACCGACCGACCTCAATTCTGTCGGCTTCCGTTGACCGAAAATCAAGCGTATTTGTGTTCATCAATTTGCAAAGATTAATACCTGAACACCAACTTTCTTTATTGAAGAGTCCTCTGCGAAAGGTTGCATCAACACCTTTCCTGGGGGTAACCTTGTATCAAACATTACCTGTGCCAACTTAAATAGTTCTTCTTGTGCATTTTCACAATTGCTTACTGTATCTATCCCAAGCTCCCTGAAGAACCATTAAAGAAAACAGAATTAGTATGACCAGGATTCATTGCTTAAAGAGGGCAAATTTCCAAAATTCTTCAGTATCGAAATGGTAACAGAATTTTGTGTACCCTTCTTCAAGTTACCTCTTTTTGATCAGTAGCTCACAAGAAATTCTCTCATATTTCTTAGAAAGAACTAGTTAGTTCATTAGTCTTTCCAAGACTGCTTCGCTAATCACTAAACCTCCTAATTTTTAACCATGAAATCTTTAGCAACACTGAAATGCAACTTTAAATCTTAGAGCAAATTCTGGTAAGAAGCTTCCTTTCAAAAAAAATTTACTTCCTTACCCAAAAATACAAGGGTTAATGCCGGCCAGCCAGACTATTATTTATTATTACCTGAAGGTTTCAGCTACTCCTGTTGCATCACCATCTGCAATATGAAGAACAAGTTTAGCATAACCAAGCCTTAACTGGTCAGGAAGATCCTTCACTTGCCCGTAATCAATCAATGCTACCTGATAAAATGGAGTAACGAAACTGCTTTCAGCTCGATTCATGATTGAAACAGGGAAATTAAAGCTAGCCAATCTTAAAGTCAGCCAAGTATCAACTACTGAAATCCTGATCATCTTCCACATAACACATCTTTAGTAGTCTTGGAAAGATGATAGCATGACAGGCCACAAAAGTGAAAAGTTACTATAGGTTTAGAACTTGTATAGAAAATTCCAGTAGCTGACTTGCCTCTGAGCCTTTACAGATCAATATATTTCCTGGATGAGGATCTGCATGGAAGAAACCACTCTTCAGAATCATTTGCCCATATGCCAGTGTCAAACTACTAAGAATTTTCCTGCCATA
Source organism: Citrullus mucosospermus (assembly GCA_030954485.1). Classification (NCBI taxonomy): domain Eukaryota; kingdom Viridiplantae; phylum Streptophyta; class Magnoliopsida; order Cucurbitales; family Cucurbitaceae; genus Citrullus; species Citrullus mucosospermus. Next base: position 3,676,119 of record CM062057.1, on the reverse strand, counting down.
TTACAATTTTCCTTAAGTGTATAAGTACCTCTCATGAGAGAGAAAATATACTACCGGACAACTGAAGTGTGTCCCTCGAATACGGGAGTGTAATAAGAAAATTGAAGTAAATAGTGAGCCAATCACGGTCAAACAATTAAGTAAAACCTGGAAAGTCAATGAGATCACCTTCCAAAAGGTATTGGTAGAAAATATGGAAAATATTAATTTGAATTCATGGAGAAGGGCAAGTTTCCCAAGGTTAAAGGACAGAACATAGAGAAGTTATCTCAAATACTAATGTGGGATGTAAGTCAATGGCTTTTCATTTTTTAAATCCATAAAATTGTTCTCATTTTGCACTTCAGACCGAAATTAGGCAATAACTGGAATGGAAACAGTCAACCACAAAGAAACTTCGTCGACAAGACACTACAGGCATATCAATAAAGGAAAAATCAATTAAAATAAAGAGAAGTTTTCAGTATAAATGCTTACTGCTTTGCTGCTAAAGCAATCCTGCCACTAGCATCTATGCCTCTCTTTGCTATTTCATCACCAAGATTGAGGATTGGGATCCCATCGATATACTCCATCACCAACACCCTCCTAACCAAACAAAAGAGACTCCATCAATAAAATCTCCACAAAAAGAAGAGCAAACATAGTTCACAGAGGTAGGAACCACGTAAAAGCCAATTCAGATAGGAGGAGAATTAAGAAGAAAGTATGTTGTGCTAGTTTGGTTCATTGGCAAAGAAGTTCAACGTCATACTATGTGACAATTCGAAAATTAACATTGATTGGATATCATTTCATCAGCAATAAAAAAGCAACATAAAAGGTGATAAATGCAAGCACGTGATGGTAATGGGGGGCCAATATGACTTGTTAGTTAGAGTTGGACGTAGTGTGACAGGAGACAAGAATTATAGGGCAGTATTGTTTGTTGAGATATACCATTTTGCTTGTTGCTTTCTAGACATTCTCTGCTGAGAATTAGGGAGATGGGGAGCTCTCAAATTTCCTGTGTTGCTATGGTTCATAAATAAAATAGTGCTTAGTCCTAAAAATTTATTGAATGATTTTTTTAAAAAGAAGAAATCAATTACCAAATGAAGATAACTAAATATATTAGCTTTTAGATAAAAATAAAAAATAATCACGATGGTATTAAGTTGTGTCAAGAGTTCAATTTATTTACGTAGGTCCCATTAAATTTTTTATTAATCACATCAAGTTCTAACATAATTATTAGTTTCATGTACCTCGTAACAATATTCTTCATCACTTGTGGCACCAATACCGGACTCTTCTTGTTGTTGCTATATAGAAAATGTCGGATCCTTTCAATAGCATTGGCCTCCCTCTCAAAGTCAAATTCGTAACCAATCTTGAAAAGTTTAAAAGGAAGACATTCCAAGATGAGAATCCATCATCGTGAGAAAGAAGAAATGCAAAAAGTTTGATATTATGAAATGAAGCAATCAAGAGCCTGAAACAACAAATGAAAATTTCAAGAATGAAAAATCCAAGACAGAGCTGCAGCTCTCACCTAAATCCTGAAATGTTTAGTCAATTGTAATACAATAACAGAGCTCCACACATCATCTTGATTATATTGCGTGCCTCTTAATGAGGATGGAAGAGGACAAAAGCAAATCATCAATCACTCTTATGGTTTGGCGAATGAATAAAACATGTGAATGTGCTTTTCTTCCCCTTTCAAAAAGCTTTTTTTTTTTTTTTTTTTTTTTTTCCGGTTAGATAGGAAACTGAGAGAAGTATATTCACACAAAAGAACAACCTAAGAGATGGGGTAGGGGAAACCCGCACCCTAAAACCTACCAACAAAAAGCCTTCTAATTGATAATAATCATGATAGGCAAAAATTACAAATGTTGTGTGATTTGAGCACTACCAAGAAGTCATATACTACACTTAGACAAAAAGAATCAAAAGAATAGAGCCTATCTTCAAAAATCCTAAGATTTCTCTCTTCAAAAGTTCAACGAAAAAGCCCACATAGGACAACACCATACTATCTTTCCTTTTCCTTTAAACACGGTGGGTTGATATAAAAATCAATCTACAATCTTCTGACTATAACCATCGTGGGTTGATTTTGTGGTCAACCAGGGCAACATAACCAAATAACTTAAAGATTGTGAGTTTTACACTTGGAGGTCAGTTGACAGTCTAAGATACAAAATATTCTATGAATTTTCTAACCTCAATGTAAGCTTTGTTAACGATCACACTTAAAAAGAGAGATAACTTAAAGGCATCATAAGATCAAATTGAAATATTCCATGATCGGTTGTGACAAGCAAGGTACAAACTTTGAAATAAAGTTGAAAAACAGCACTGTTAGAATCTAACATCAGAAGGAAAAGGGAAAAACAAGTAGCAAAATGAATGGCACCATTTAACTCCATTGGTGGGCTATGCCCCTTATTTTTTTTGATTTCATGTATCAATATTTTTTTTTTCTTTATTTATTTATTTTTTTTTTTTGAGAGAGAGAGAGAGAGGAAGAAGAAGAAGAACACCATTTCTGTAATCTCAATCAAAAGAGGAGGAATTGCACCTGTTTCTCTATTTCCTTAGTTACAGAATATAGATCAAATTTGATGTCTGTCTTTTGCATGTATAAGGCAAAGGCTTGCAAATTACGGATATCTGTCATCATTAGATCCTCAGTTCCTGGATGTTGCACCTACCGTAGATGAATTAGGCTTGAGTAAGAGATTAAGAGACTAAATAATGAATATATCATGGGGCTTAACTTTCCTTACCTTGACCACAACATCATTCCTGTCGCCCTTTAACCTAGCTCTGTGAACCTAAATTGAGCAGAAAGGACATGTCAGGGATAAACTTTACAAGTCTTTAAGAAACACCAAATACACTGACATGTCAAATAATCCATGTACATGAAAAATTATACTCTACAACTTCACAAGTCTAAAGTTTACAAATGACATGTCAGTAATTTCCTTGCCAAATGACATGTACAGGGATAAACTTTACCTCAAAAGACATGTCAAGGATAAACAACAAATACTAGGTATTGCAAGTAAATTACTCCCAATTGTCCAATCATTTACTAACCAGAGTCATCCTTTGATAAATAATCACTCTGAGTCAGATTCAATAGAATTTGAAGAGATACCTGAGCAATCGAAGCCGAACCAAGAGGGTCAGGATCAAATGTTTCAAAGACATCACCAAGACTTCTGTGCAGTTCTTTCTCCACAACATGTTGAACAACATCAAAAGGTGTTGCTGGTGCTTGATCACACAGTGTAACAAGCCTCTTCACCCATGCAGCTGGAGCCAAATCCGGCTTCCCAATAACTTGAGCAACCTCATTCATAAAATCCAGCTTCAAGTAAGTCAATTGTTCTAAAACTAAAACCGTGATTCCAAAAGAAGAAAGAGACAACAAAACAGAACAATAAAATGAAAGTAACATATCAATTGAAGTGCTTCACTTTCTCATTCGATGGAATTACAGTGAAGAATAATCTATCCTAGAAATGATAAAGAAACCACCCATTTCAGGAAAAGAGGAGAGAGATGAAGGGTCTGTAAACAGAATACCTTAAGGAAGAAACCACCCATTTCGGAGCACATAGCATATATCTTCTCAGCGGCATGTTCGTGCTGATTCTCCCACATTACCTCCTGTTTCTGAACATCCTTCTCAAATTTCACCCGTAGCTGAAGCACCTACAATACCCACAAAGCATATTGAACCGCCGCAACTATCTAAACCCCACGCACTAACACTAAAAGCATAAACACAGACCTTGTAACCAGTGTAGATATCTGCAACTCGAATCCAGAACTGAAAAGAACGTTCCCAAGGTCTGAATTGCACGGAGAGCTTCTCTTGAACATCTCTAAAATCAAAACGAGGGAACATGGTGGATTTCTAGCTCCTATCTGGAAATGGGTACTCTCAATTCAATGCTTCGAGAGTCTTTGATTATACTATACGTCATGCGTGGCCATGAACGACTGCTTGGAAGTAAACAAAAGAGTACCCTTTTCAAAAGCCAAGTGGGTCGATGGCCCATTAAAGGGATAGTAAGTACAAAAACTTGAGAAATTGTGGCTGAGAAACCGTGGCAAATCCTCGCACATGCACAGTGTTTCTTCAGTTACGATTTGGAGTTCCCATTTAAAGAAGAATTCCCAATTTGTGATCTGGAATGTGAACAAACAAAACCCAATCCTCCCTTCACTTCACCTTTTGCCTGACGTAGTTTCCTAACCAGCTGAACTTCTTCTATTTCTTCCCTGTCTTCTTTTGTTTTAGAATTAACGCCGGACAACAAATCCTCCATATGATTATCCTTTCTTGAAGTTCTCTTCAATCTGCCTCTAGAAAATGAAATGGGTTTCGCTTACAGCTAAGCTAAACTTTCATCCCCATACTAAAATGGCAAATTATTGGCCCCCTAGTCGCTAATTGTTGCACTGAACATTCATAATCTTTCAAAAAAAGAAATTAATATCAACCATTTTGTAGCTATTCCATTCAAAATCAGTTCAAATCACCCAAATAAAAAAAATGTTTTTCTAAAAAATTACATCAAAATAGTTGTATCAATTTAAATGTTAGGTTATAAATTTATAGATATTTGCTTGTTTCATTGTCTTAACAAAATTCTAGTGGCCAAAGCAAGCTAAGTTTACGACATGGCCTTCCTTCTTACGAGTCGAAGATTTCATTCTTACCTCCCACCTCACAATTATTGTACTAAAAAAATAAGATTCCAATGAAAAATCTAAATTAATTCACTTATGTTTTAATGGATACAATTTATAAAGTTTAAGAGTACAACTTGTTATTTATCCCAAACTATTTAATGAGATGCAAAATATTCAAAATTTGATGAATTCACGATTTAAGTTTAATAAATATCCAAAGTACATTCACATTTTAAAGCACATTAAATGAATACCCTACCCAAAGTACAAGTCTATGTAATCTTGAATAAAATAGCAATCCCCCAGTAGTTAGAAACAACCAAAGACTATAATCAAGAACAGTAATTCATGCAACTAAATCTCCCGTGAATTGCAAGTGAACTTAGTTCAACGATAATTGACATGATCTTTCTTCTTAAAAATCGGAGGTTCAATCTCCCATCCCACAATGTAATTATTGTACTCAAAGGGGGAAAAATCACCAGTGGAATCATCTACTCCACTCAGTACTCAGAAGTCAATATAAATGGGAAGAAAAAACAAACATGCATATGGAAGAAAAAAAAAACATGAGAAGGGTAGGTACGGAGCATTCAGATAACAAGGTACTTGGTTAAGAAACAAAACCAAGTGATATTGATAACAGTGAGGCAAAAGTTGTCAACATGTTTAAACAAAATTACAACATCATTTTTCACGAAGTTCTAATGATCAAATTTCATCCGTGCAATGTGGCTTTTTTGGCTCGAATGTTGTTCTATTGCGGTGAAACCTGCATTTCCAAACAAATTTCAAATAAACTAAAAGCCTAGTTACAGATCAATTACACGAGACAACTTCTGGATACGGTTCAGTAAGAAGTCTCCTTGCTTGATGGTAGCTTGGTACAGAGCATTCTTTGAATCAGGGCGGTTAGTTTCAAGAACACCTGCTACTTTATCGATCTTGCAATGAAGTTTTCCCGCAGCAATAAAACGAGATAATTCCCTGACACCAGAAATCCAAATTTATGCGAGGGAAAACGGCCATTTAGGCATCATGTAGATAAAAATGAAGAAGAAGAAACGCCAATGCATGACCACTTACAGATCAATAAATTCCACAGATACTCCAAATGCCTTTGCCATAGCTTCGATAGTAACACTCTTATAGGACTCCAAAAACTGGGAATAAACAACAGTTCTGACCTCTCTCATGTAATACCTGAAGTGTGGATGCAAATAACGGTCTAACTTTATTTGCTCTGTCAGACCAGCTGCATTCGTGCACGTAAAGGAGATAAATGAGAGACACAAAACTAGTAGACCGTCAATCATAATTTTAGACATTGAAGAACGTTTCCACTTACCAAAGGCTGAGAAAAATGATTTATATTGACAGTCATACAAAGAGTTCAAAAAGTCGGAAAGATATGGGACTTTTCCAATCACCGTCAATATCTCAGGAGCATCAACTACCTACAGGATAGCAATTAAATTTGATTAATGCAATTGCAAAACATGCCAATTATCCACGTTATAAAAAGAAGAAGTCAAAAACAAGCTGAATGAAAATCTGTGGATGCACCTTTTGCTTTAGAGACACTCTATCCAATGATATAATGCTTGTGAGAACGGTATAAAATATGAATGTGTCATAAGGAAAAAGTTCATATGTGGTGAAAGTTGAGATGGAATCCAAAAACAAGTTGGCTGCTTTCTTAAAGTTTCGAGTGGACATGCAGTACAAGCCTTCATACACCTTCAGACGATTCTTTCTTTCCCAATCACCACCTTCTTCGAACAAGCTGGTGCAGAAAGCAAGTCATCACAAACAAGAACATGCATATATTTATTTTTAAAAATAAGATACCAAGTTTCGTATTGTGGCGTACTTTTTTGCTTTGTCAATACTTTTGGAGATCAGATCAAAATCCATATAGAAAAATCCAAGCTGTAATGTATGGAAAACCAAATCCATCTTCAGTCCAACTGCAACTGTTTTGCTCTCAGTTACCTTGAGCTGCTCCAGTGCTCTGTCCTGAGTTCAAAATATAGAAAGTTAAGTGGAAGTCATAGAGTAGTCCAATAAGAACCGGGGAGAAAATTTAAATAACCAACCTTATCGCCAATACGAATGAAAAAAAGTGATTTGGCCAAATGAGCTTCTCGAACTTCACTCTCACCTAAGTTTTCTTCAGCATCAGCAATCCTAAGTAAAAGAAAATAAAAAATAAAAAAAAGCTAAATATGTAAGCATAACTGTTAAAAAAAATTAATGATAAAAGAACAATCATAATAACACTATGCAACTAAAAAGTAGATACACTTTAGTTTGGTTAGCATGACCGTGTCTTACACATGTCGGACTTCCCAACACTAAGACACTTGTTAGCACACTAGATATTTGTTAGATACTAGTTGTACAAAGTCAATTTTAGAAGATATTTACATTGTGCATCTTCTTGAATGGAAATCATTATTTTTATTTTACCAAATTCGATTTAAAAAAAAAAGTAATAATAACAATAACTTCCCAGTTCCAACTATTGAAACTATGAAACTATATTTGGACATTTGAAAGTAAGAAGGCCAAAATAGAATGAGACCCAAAGTATATGGACTAACATAGTATCGTAACTTTTAATAAGCGTGTTCTTGTCGTGTTCATGTCCTAACGTTAAAAATCTGACATGTCACCACACCATGTCTGTGTAGTATCTGTATTTGTGTTTTTTAGCTTAGCAGTACAGCTACAAAAGTACTGGCAATTATCTACAAAAAGCTGAGATCAACCATGCAAAGCTTCCTTGTTTTTATTTTTTTATTTTTTCTAACTAATTCATTGTGGGGAAGGAACAACAAAAGTCACTAATTCATTTGTGTTTTTTAGCTTAGCAGTACAGCTATCTGTATTTGTGTTTTATTTTTTTTATATCTTTGAAGCTTTGTTTATGTACATTGGACCAGAACAATAGATTTTTCCTTGCTTCCAATAAATTGATTGGATATCCAAATTCAACATGCGTACGGTAGTTCCTAAGAAATAATGGTCATACATTAAAGAAGAGGAGGGCAAAGAGGTTTCAAATTGAGCCCGGCTTCAAAGGAGGCTTCTAGGTTCCTCGAACTAAACTACCTAGAAAAACACTATGTATACTCGCACTGTTGGCTATTCAAGGCATTGTGCACACTGTAAGGACTCTTTTAACACATTAACTGAAGGAGGGAGGAGGGGGTGGGGGAAGCACATACCCAAGTGCCCAACTCGTCGCTTTCAACTGCTATAAGGGAAACGAGATACCAAAGGTCACTATACAAAATCAAAATATTCACAGCAGCATAACCTTCCAAGTTCCATCAATTAGTAATTTAGCAATGTAAGGTCACAAAATGGTAGAATGAAATCCAAAGGCAAAGTAGAATTACGCCTCTAGTATAAAAGATTTACACCTCCATGGGAATTAACTCAGGTTTAAAGCCTAAAAGTGTTGAAATGGATTGAACAATAACTCCGCCATTAAAGTGACTAAGTGGGTGGGAAACTGTTAATCGATTACAATTCAACGATAATCAATATAATGAACATTTACGAATACTCAAAGAACTTCAGCTGTACTCTCCTAGATAATCCTCATACTAAGGACCACTCACAAAAACAGATCCACGAGAATATAGAAACTCACTTCTCGTCCAGCTTCTTCAACTCCTCCTCATTCTTCGCACGCATCGAGTCCAACACGCTCCGATCCAAATCCAACAGCGAATTGCCGGTTAGGGTTTCGTATAACGGAGCCATATCTACACAATAGGAATTACAAAGAAGATAAGAAAAAACCCATTTCAGGTGACGGAAATCGCAATGCTAAGTCGGTGAAACTCATTAAGAGTATGAAGCAATAAGCGAATTACCATCTGCTTTAACGGAGGCCAAAACTTCCTCTGTGAGACGGACCTTCTCAATATCTTGAACATCGGGATGAGTTAGGAGGAAAAGCTTGTGAGCAAGAACGAGATGAGGCTGCTGAGTTCCCTCTTGGCCTTCCATGGCGGCTGATAAATGAGACGACTCGCTGAATAAGGAATTTGAGCTTCGTTTCTACGATGCCTTTCTTGCAGGAGGAGGTACCAAGGTAGCAGTGAAACCAATTCTGAAGGAACTGGACCATTTTATTTTCGAGTATTATATATATTTTTCTTTTTTCTTTTTTTTTTTTTCTAAGGTTATTTTATTTTATAAATGAAAAGCATTATAGGCAACTAATATATAACCAATCATTTCAAAATAAGTTTATTGAATTGCAAGTAATTCCGTTAAACTGAGTACCTCATGGTAATTGGTATAACTTTTTTTTTCTATAAGTTGAAAGTTAAATTTGCTGTATTAAAAAACAAAAAGAACAAACTATAAGAACTCTTCTTGTCATTTAGAGACATTATAGGACATGGTTAGTTTAACTTTTCAAGTATATTCCTTTGAAATTTTAGTCAATTGAAGGTGTTGATAACACCACTTGTTCAAATATAAATATTTTAAATTGGGACATTCATTCAAATACTTTATGAAATTGAAAGTCGTTAAATATGACCCTCATGCTTAAGTTGAAAGTGTAAATGGAAGATTTTAAAATTTTTATTGTTGTTGTTTGGTTAAATTAAACAAAATACTGTTGGGGTTCAAGATCAGTTTTGACTGTTCATATTATAAAAAAGTTTACGACCCAAATTTTCATCGTTTGATCGAGGATATGTCTTTTAACTAATTAAGTTATGTTCAGGCTGATATTATAATATATGTTTACATACACAAATAAAAGCACATGAATCCCAGTTGAGTTTAAAACACTACTTTAATAGTAGAGCAAATATTTAGTTTTTTTTGTAATTATGAAAGTCAATCGTAGTTTGATAAATAAACATGAAAAATAGCATGTCATATAATATTTACAATGTAGGGATGAGCAAACCAAATCGAAAAATAAAGTTGACAAATCAAAACCAACTTTAATTGGTCAATCGTATAGCTTTGGTAGTCAATAGTCGATTTTGCACATAAAAAAATTTTACCAATCGGTTAGTTGGCGAGCCTAAAGAGACCCAAATTGATCAAATCGACTAAGAGGTCAAAGGCATTTTAGATTACATAGTTAAATTATTTAGTTGGGGAGTTGTCTAACATGAAAATTCAGTTTAGTAGTAGACCTATAATAAATTTAAGGATCCAAGTTGATAAGTCCACCCCACCGACCCCAACTAATCTAAATACCTTGGAGCGCAACCCCACCCAACTAGTCTAAACACCCGAACGTGCAACTAGGGATGCAACTTCACTCTTAGCTCAACTTGGACACCACGGTTTAAGCATTGGTTAAAACATTAAAAAAAATAAAGAGAAAATGCATAGAGAGTGCACGTCAATTTGAATTATATTGCATGTCTCATTTTCATTTGATTAACATCCACTATGGTTTCTAGTCAAAATATTGCATCAATATAGACAATGCTATTTGTTATATAATTTGCCAAATATATACCTTTTCAACTTCAACATGTGAGACGGGAAGATTTGAATATCCGACTTATTTGTCAATACTATAAACTTTATTATTTGTTATTTCAAGTTTTGTAGAGAATACGAAGTGACGACTTGGTGATGTCAAAGTGGTCACAATCTCTTTGAGGTTCAAATCAACAATAAAATCAATGAGTTAATTTCATGCATTATGAATTCAATTGTTATTTGTGGAAATATTATTGTCGATCGATCAACCAATTCATTTGGTCGATCCATTTGTGTTTAAAATCAATGTAAGGCTAATAATGAGGAATGCGTGGCTCCGAAAAACAATATATAACATGGTGTGATGTTCAGATGCATTGAACAAGCAAAGAGTGTAAGCGAGATTGAGGCAAGAGGTGAACGACTAAAAACAATATAAAACCATAACAAGCACACACCTAAAAACAATATAAAACCATAACAAGCACCTACCTATAAAACCACACAATTTCAAAATAATATTAATAACCTCTAGTTCCTTTTTTAATTTGGTTGGTCGATTTGAGCCATCTAAGTACAATTGAATCTCCTTAAATCAATTCGTCAACATCGGTTTAATCGAATTTGGTTGGACAAAATTGGTATTTAGAGTTGTGTGATTTCTTTTTTTCTCGCACACACTGCGATAATCATTTGCTTTCCTTCCCTAAATTCTACCTTTGTAATATAACTCAATTAAATAAATAATTTACTTTTAACTCAAATATAGGAAGATGAACCAAAATATTTATAAATATAACAACATTTCATTTTCTATTTGTGATAGACTACTATGATAGACACATATAGTAATCGCGATAGACGGTGACATTCTGTTATTATTTGTAAATATTTTCAATAGTTTTATCATTTAAAAAAATTTATCTTATTTATAAGTTAATTTTAACTTCATAAAAAAAAAGAAAAAAAAAAAAAGAAAACCTATTTAAAATGACAAAATTGCTTAAAATATTTACAAATAACAACAAAATATCATAGTCTATCAACGGTAAAATTTTGCTATATTTATAAATAATTTGTTTGTTTTTTATATATTTGAAAAAAAGGGAAAATCAATTCGCCATAAGGTGTATACAAATTAATAAATTCTGCAGCTACTACCAATATTAATCGAGTTCATTAAAAGATCCGTACGAATTACGACATGTCGTTTCACTACAGGAACGATTCAGATCCCCCGCCTCCAAACTTAGCACATCCCGGCAGCGCCCGTCTTCATCTTCTTCGACTGAGAAAAAGGATCGGTGGAGTTCTGACCTGAGAAGCATCGCAATCAATGGGTAAGCGAAAGCGTCAACAACCGGTAATATTTATTGACGTCGAGCAGCCGACTACAGGTAAAATTCTATCAGTGTGATTACCAGCATCATCTTTCTTTGTTTTGTTTAGCCTTGGTTGGCTGCTGAGATATTGAATTTTGAGCTTGGAGGGAGATAATATATAGCGATTAAAAGTTAGTTCGTTCGATTTTGGCTGACATTTCTGTTTCTTCGTGATGCGGAGTAGTGATAATGGGAAGCTTGTTTTTACTAGCTAGTAGTATGTTTCTTCTTTACCACTAGCGACCATGAAGATTATTAGGGGAAGAAATGTATAGCTCTGTAGTTTGAATGATAGATTAGAAGAGCGTTGGTTGGACTTCGATAGACATTTTTGTTTTGTAGTGGCGCGGCGTTGATAATTTGTAATCGGAAACAGAATCTCGAACTCAGCAGAAACCAAAGCTCATAGACTATCTTGAATTTCGTTAACTAAGTGGATGGAGGTGTAGTGTAACATTATTTGGTTGCCCATGTATGTTAACTGTAACACGAGTTTGTCTCGTTTCGTTTACTAAACTTTCCGCAGTTTAAAAATTTAGGAAGGGTTCATTTCGAAAATGATGAAGGTCTTTGTTTAAACTTGACTAGTGTTAACTTTAATGCATAACTTTCAATGAATTCTGGATGTGGTTCGGTACTTTTTACCTATGGTTATTTATCCAATTTATTTTGATGGGTTACTAGAGATCTCAATCTCCTGGTTATTGTATTGAGTTATATAGATTGTTGGAAACTGTTAGCCCTTCCCTTTTTTTTTTCTCTTATTTTTATGCTCTACTAGAGTTCATTGAAGTTGTATGGAGTTCAAAAGACCATAACCACCTACATTTTGGAATATTTCATCATCAACGTTGTTTTTATTTTTTTATTTTTTTATTTTTAATTTGATAGTGTTGGGTAGAACAGTAGTTCCCAGTAAGGTTAAAATTTTATATTCTCTCATGGAGAAAATCACTTCATCTTTTATTGCTCATTGTTTATTTGTGGCCTACTATGGCCTCAGTTTCCTCTGTTGAAATCCCTAACTTTAAGTTAGATTGTCAGACTGAATTTAGTGAGAGAACTATGTCGACATGTTGTACTATAGTCGTCTAGATCCCCTGCATTATAATAACTTCCTGTCACTGTTCCAATTCAGTTTTGTCTGTTTATTTTGGACATCCATGGCCTTTTTGTATAATATGTAGTTGTTATTTTTACCTTTTACATATGATATGTAGGGGTTCATTTATACCTTATATATATAACATGCAGGGGATTATACCTTATATATAACATATGTGTATATAACCCCGTACTGTGATATGACATATGTGATACGCTAGAAAGGTGTGTTGACCCCTACATATTATATGTATAAGGTATAAATAAATTCCCTACATATTATATATATAAGGTACAAATGAACCCCTACATATTACATATAAAAGGTAAAAATATACAAATACAAGGTAAACATATACAACTGCATGTTATATACTAAGGCCATGTACAGCGCCCAAGAAAGTTGCCAGAAGGAATTTTGGTTGTAAATCTGTTTGCTTGCTGACAGAGGCATGTGGTATTCAGGTTCCATAATGTAACTCACCTCTTATATCGATTTATCAGGGCATGGTAGCAGGAATGAGTTACAAGAATCTGAGAATGTTAATAATTTTCAGCTTGTATCCCCCTCCACATCAGGCACCTGTCCTGTTCGTCGACGCAAGCAACCAACAAGGAAAGTTGGACCCAATGGTACAATTCCTATTCGAAAAGGGAAGCTCGACTCTAGAGCTTTTGAATATTGTTTCCAGTAAGTAATATATCTTATAATTTTGCTAAACATACTGAGATGTTTGATGTAATTTGATTTGACTACTGAAATGTGTAGGAAACTATGGAGAAGCTCTCCGGAAGAGAAGAAGGTTCAGTTTACATACCTTGACTGCTTATGGTTTAGCTTGTACTTGAAAGCAGCCCACAGAAGAAAGGTCCTGAAATGGATCAAGGACAAACAAATATTTTCAAAGAAATATGTCTTTGTTCCTATTGTTTGCTGGTAGATTCTTCCCCACTCCTGACTTATTTAGTCTCTTATGTCATCATGCTGTATCTTGTAATTGACTAATTGTTATTAGGAGCCACTGGAGCCTCTTGATATTTTGCCACTTTGATGAGAGCCTGGAGTCAAAAACCAGAAAACCATGCATGTTATTGCTTGATTCACTTCAGGAGGCAAATCCAAGGCGGTTTGAACCAGAGATTAGAAAGTGAGTCTTTTATTTCTCTATTGTGGTAAATGCCTTTCTCTAAGCATTGGATATCAATCTTTCTCAGATTTGTGCTGGACATTTTCAAGGAAGATGGCAAATGCAAAAATTTGAATGTTATTTGTAAAATTCCTCTCATGGTGCCTAAGGTAATCGTAATTGTCATGTTTGATCTATCTTTTCTGATTATTAGAATTTTTTTGTAAGGTGTTATTTCTGTTTTACTCTTTTACTCTTCGATGAATGAAGTACGCGGATTTTATTTACTCTAAGTTGTAATATAGTATAAGATGAATAGTTTTTTCTCTCTGAGAGGTTTCTTTCGCATTTTTATTTGGCGCTCGATACTGTAACTAATTACATGACCTACGAACTTTCCAGGTGCCACAACAGAAAAATGGTGACGAATGTGGCAAATTTGTTTTGTACTTCATTCATTTGTTTATGGAGGCTGCTCCAGCAAATTTTCGCATCAAGGACTACCCTTACTTTGTTAGCCTTTTATCCTTGCGCACTTCCAAATTAAAAAACAAGCATCAATGACATATTCTTCAGCAATAATGCTTCCAAATGCTGGAGAGATTTCATTAATGAGTTGGATTGGTGCCTTGCAGATGAAAGAGAATTGGTTTACGGCAGAAGGCGTGTGCCAATTCTACAAGACATTCGGCCATTCCGATGATGATATCTGTCTCTAATTTGTGCTTGACGCGTGCATGTTCATCGCTGGCAGGGTCAAGTTGTTATCTACTCCAAATTGTATAGCAAAATTGCAAAGGTAGCTGCTAATTCCTGACATAGTTTTAGTGTGTTTTGAATTGGAGGTTTTGTAGTGAAATGAGCAGCATTCATACTTGGCTCATTTACTAAATTTAGATATATTTTCAGCACTAGAGTAATACCTGACGAATTGATTGGGTTTCCCAATTCGCTTTTGAGTATATATGTAAATGCTTTTGCTCATATGATATTAACAGGAGCCACTTTTACTGTCAATTTTTGTTTTGGGGAATGATGAACCTATTGGTAAATTCTATTCAATCAACGGAACAATTTGAAGCATGATTTGCTAGAGTAGAAAGTTAGAGTTCATGTATGAAATTTGGGGGTTTCATTTCATGTGGTCGAAAGAATCAAAATGCCGAGTCAATTAGGAAAAATTCAAATTGTCATTTGTTTTATTTTTTATTATTTATTATTTTCTTTTTTTTGGGGGGGGGGGGGGGGGGGTGGTAAAAATTCAAGTTGTCATTTCTTGTATATGCTCTGAGTTAGAATTCTAAGTCTTTAAGATTAAAAATTTTCACCATCAACGTTAAGCCTTGATTAAAGTTTAGTAGGTGCATATGACATCGTTGCACGAAGTGAGTGTAAAAAAAGTTTTATAAGAATATTTTTGGTGGATAATGATTTCAACTTTAATTCTCTGTTATTGTTAGTTTGACTTGGTTCCTCCTAACTTTTTAAGAATACTTTCCATATTTCTCACGAAATTTCATAAAAAGATTCAATTTTTTTAGCAATTAAATTTCAAAATTTAGCTTGAATATATATATATATATATATATATATATATATATTAAAAAAAAAGCAATAAAACAAAGAAACTCATGGATGATACTAGTGTTAAACAAACCTAATTTTAAAAGAATGAAATGGTACTTTAATATTGAGATTTTTGTATGGGCAAATTATATTTTTTTTTCCTACATTTTTTTTGGAAAAATGAATTTTGATTTTTTTTTCTCCAAAACAAAGCTTTATGATCTTTGTACATTCCTACCGACTATTGTGTGTTAGAAGAAGAAGAAATAACTCTACTTGCTATCGCCATTAGAGGCAAAATACAAGGGAGGGAGCCTCGTTTGTTGTCAAACATGAAATACAGGGAGTTCCCTAGAGGAAGAAGGCACAAGGGGAGAATTTTGGAGAGAGTAGTACAAGAGTTAAAAGAGAAAGTGAGAATATTAAAGAGAGAAATAGTATGAGAGTTGAAAGAGAAAGGAAGAAAAACAAATATTAAAAAAGTTTGAAATAGTTGTAAAACCTTATTTTGAAAAATTAGGGCCAAACAACATATTGACTCAATTTTTAGATCAATCTATTAAATTATAAGATAATATGAAGTTCCACTTTTATCTCGAAATCAATTGGCAATGAAAAAAGTAACCTATCCATCTTATAAAAAGTGTGAGATCTCTTGGTTTTTTCAAAATGGATCCTCAACATAAATTACTCCTTAATATATGTCCTTCAATTTTCATCCAAAAAAAACAGATTTATTAAATTTCTTTTCCAGCAAACACCAAAGCTTTGCAATTGATACTCATCTATGATGATCTACAAAATCACCTTGGCTATTTCATTTTCAGAACAGACCTCCTGACTTGCTAACTAGACCAGTTCAACTTCAAAGTAGAAGAGAGACTATTGAGAAACATCCATTTGAGCTGGGCAGAATAAATCTTCAATGGCATTAACATCAACAGCAAGATGCTCTAAGCCAAAAACATTACTGATGCAAGTATTAAGCCAAGTTCATCTTTAAAGTTGAGATATCCCTCCAAGAACAATAGTTCTATTGCAAAATGATATTTAAAAACCTTCATGTTACAACCTAAATTGAATTAATTCTAAAATATCAATTAAACACTAATTAATCTAAATTAACAACTAAACTAAATACTAAAATAAACTAATTATCTAATAATTTTTCTCATCAATTACAGATATTGGTTCCAACTAAGGCAGTGAGCTTCTATGAACAGTATGGAAGGTCTACTTGGTAAAAGTCCCAGTTGTCATCTTCCTCATCTCTATTCTTCTTCCTCTGAGGGGTTTCCTGTTTTGACTGCTCCTCAGCACTTGATTGAGGCCTCCTAAACCATCTGCAATTGGAGAAGAGCACATCTGAATAAACATTGAAATCTCAATGTTTGATATTATGATTATATGGGGGCATCATATAAAGTTTACTTCCTTGCATCAGAATTATCTAGACAATTCAAATCAGAGCTGAAAAGATTGTTCTCTAAATACAAAAGTCACAATAACCATGGAAGTGATCTTATTAACCAACAATCTTAATACTAATCATGGGTCACCTTGTAGCTAAGCAGCATCTTTCAATTCAAGATGTTTCTTCACAGCTGATTTCAGATATTTTTGAACAATCTAGTTTCATTTTGATGATAACTTTTACTTAATTGAATAATCTTCACTATCCTCTGTTTCTCTCTCCTACTAGAATGGAAGAAGTTTTGATAGGCTAATTCTTTGAATTGATATTGATCAATCTGAGGCCGGCTTCTGAGTTTTCGAAAATGTCAACGGTAACAATGGTGGTGCTAGTGGATCAAGGAACCCCAAGGTTTGGATTGAGCACTTGAAATAGGAACACAGTTATGAAGTTGACATCGAAACCCACTGTTTGGTTGCCCAGAAAATGAAAGAAAACAGACCATTCAACCATAGTGAAGAAGAAAGAAGATTCAGATTAACAAAATCACACAGAAACCAAATGCAGCCATGAACAACTCATCTGATTTTGCTTTAGAAATGAGATCATCGACTAACCTCTTACGGTTCCTCTTAGCAGCTTCTCTAGCTTTCCTCTTTATCTTCGCTTGGCTATTTTCAAAAAATCTTCTCCTCTTACATTCCTGCAAGATCCCTGCTCTCAAGACCTGCCTCCTGAACCGATTCACCACTTGGTCTTCAGACTCGTTCTCGCCCACGGTGATCAGAACATTGTAATTTAATATGCCTGTAAAAACACCCTTGGGTTCTTGGGAAGAAGGCGTAACTGAGTCCCTGGTGGCAAACAACCGAGCTGGTTTAGACTTTGGAAGAGACTGAAAATTTGTAGAGACGGAGTTATGGTGTATTTGTGATGATTTCAAGATTGAGAGGGAGGAGAAGAACTCCGTGAGAGATGAAGTTGCGGCGGCGGCCATGGCGACTCACCGGTGGTCCGTCTTCCACTTCCTCTGCGCGCCGGCGGCCGGGCCTAAGTCGCGCAGGTGAAACATAGGTTTTGAGTTTTGGACCTTTTGCTAATGGGCCTGGGCTGGGTCAATTCGGGCCGATGGAATGGAGCCCATCAATTGGGGTAATTACCAAGCTCTCTTGTTATTTTCCTTCGAGAAACAGAGTTTCGCACCAAAAATTGCAAGAAGTTGAAGCTTTAACCATGGAAGACAGCGGAAGGAGGAAGGAGCTTGAGGCAAAGGTCCTCGAGAAGGTGGCGGAGGTTATCTCGGCGATAAAGAATGCGAAGCACGTCGACCAAGTCATATCTGCCCTTCATTCCGTAGCTGTTCTTCTCTTCCCTGTAGATGCGTCTATAATTGCCGGTCAGTCTCGACTCTTTAGCCTGCAATTTTTTTGCGAACGAGTTAGGAAATGTGTGGAGATCAATTTATGTCATTCATATCTGTGGATTATGAGCTATAAACCATGTTTGATAATCATTTTGATTTTGTTTTTAGTCGTGGACTCATAAGTTTATAGCCAAATTCTACGTTCTAAATACATGATTTTTAATAACTACTTTTTAAAGACGCTTTTGATAACCATTTAAATTTTAAAAGTTATGTTTGTTTTTTTTCTAATTTCTCAATTATGATTTTTACCTTTGTTTAAAAAATATTGAAATTTTTACTCAAATTCTAAAAACAAAAACAAGTTTTGAAAACTATGACCCAATTTAGTAACCATTTGTTTTTTTGTTTTTAAAAATTAAGTATGTTACACCACTTCTATCTATTGGTTTTCTATGGTTTATTGTTTATATTTGAGTTGTATTTTTCAAAATTAAAGCCAAATTTTGAAAATTAGAAAAATAGTTTCCAAAAACTTATTTTTGTTTTTGGAAATTTACATATAGGAAATATGATACTATGAGTAAGAAATTATGAGAAAATAAAACCCAATTTTCAAAAAAACAAAAGTCAAACAAAATGGTTACAAGACAGAGACTACTACTTTTAGTTTTCAAAACTCGGCTTGGGTTTTAAAAATATTAGTAGAAAGTGAATTACAAAAAATAAAAAGTTATGGGCGAGAGTAGTGTTTAGAAACTTAATTTCTAAAATTCAAAAATGAAAAACCAAATGGTTATCAAATGGAGCCTAAAATCAAAGTCAGTTAAAATGTTAGAATGGATCATCTTCTGGTTGGTGCTTTATTCTCTTTCCATATTGAGTCTCCCATATTCCAACATTTCCTTTATTTTCACTGCAAGTTTCAAAATGTTGCATTAAAATCTCATTTGAAGTCCATTTATCAGTTATTTGTTTGTTTTATGCGTTAAAAAATTGCAGAGTGTGTTGGTCAGAGCTACAGGGACCAGGTTAATATAATTCATGAAATCAAATCTTCATTATCAAGCCAGCATTTCTTTTGGAAATCGCTATCTTCCGTACATCAGGTAGTAAGGTTTCTGCTTGTGGTGCATACAGATCCTCAGTTCGAGGCTTCCTTCCAAAAGTGAGAGGCTGGAGTGTTGGAATGCATTCTATAATGGAGCTGCATTCTCAGCATTGTCCCGGGTTTTATTACTTGGTAATGTTTAGTCTTTTTAATCATCTATTATATATATATTTTATTCATTTTTCTGTTCTATTGCAGTATCACTATGTTTCAGCTGTGTGGATTAGGCACTTCATGAGCTGTTATTATTTTTCTACGAGAATATAGATAATTTCTGTAACTCACCGTATGGCAGAAAGAATGCGATGAACTAGACATGGAATGATCCATGATCTTTTGGCAAATTGCTCTTTTTCTTTCGAAGGGAAGATGGGCAAGATTCCCGCTCTGCTTTAGGTTCATGCTTTAATATATGTTGAAAGAATTGAAATTAGGAAAACAATGTTGTGTTTAGCAAAGGAGAGTCTTCATCATTGCATTTGTAAGTTTCTCTTCTGTTTAATGTTGACTACAATTTGAGAAATGCGTTCAATTGAAAATTAAATCAACAAAATAATTTCATACCTGGCTGACTTGGTGTAAATGATCTCGCTTGTTCCATCACTATAGGTCTACTAGCCTTCATTCAAATTGGCTAGGCCTTTTGTAATCTCTCCTCGGGACTCCCCTTTCTTTTGTAATTTCATACTATCAATGAAATTGTTTCTTATCCAAAAATAATAATTTCGTACCTAGCTTATGAATGGTGGAAAAGTGTTTCTTACCATAGTTGGAACTTGGAAAGGAATTGTTGATTAATTCGGTTGCACAAAGATATCTGAACTCATTTGATAGTTAACCCTCTAAATCCTAAATTATTTAGTTTAGCTTCTGAAATGGCTGGTTATACGTAGCATTTTGATCTATTGCCCAAAATGGCCATGAAATAAACAACTGTATTTGTTATGCGTTGCCAATCTGTGCAGAGCTTGCATCCAGTTGGTTGGCATGTTTCCCTTTTTTGGCAAAGAAGCACTTGTATGACATTTTCTTTGTTGATGGACCTGCCATTGAGGTCGTTCAGAACCTCGTTCCTTCTCTCCAGCCAAATGCAAGTGATGGAATTGATGTTAAAGCTGTACTCTCTAATACTGAAAGGTGCGGAATGATCACTGATTTTATGCAGTCTTTGTGAAAGTTGCTGTTATTTTCCCCTCCTATTCCAGTGTATCCAAGGACGATTAATTATTTTTGGTTTTAGTAACAATTGATTAAGGATTTAACCAGTCACATCATCCAATCTTGAAAAACATTAGCAGCCTCAACTATCTTCTTCCTAATGTTCAGTTTCCTCTCCTTGGCTGAATTTTGTTTTTTAGCTTTTTAC
Organism: Citrullus mucosospermus; assembly: GCA_030954485.1. Lineage (NCBI taxonomy): Eukaryota > Viridiplantae > Streptophyta > Magnoliopsida > Cucurbitales > Cucurbitaceae > Citrullus > Citrullus mucosospermus. The sequence goes on along the minus strand of CM062057.1, from coordinate 3,655,507 downwards.
TGTGGACTGAGTGCAGGTCATTATTATCAAAAGATATGAGAGTTTCCTTTGGCTTACACAGCCAATTCTTGACCTTGTTCTCATTGCTATTAAGACAGATTGATTGTACTTTGCTTGCTTGAGAAGGATGGCGTGCTTCAGATGGCAAAAGAATTTGGGGAATCCTGCAAATATGAGGATTTTGTTACTGAACGCACCATACCAGCCATTTCTAAGGTTGCACAAATTGTTACATCAATTCCTGACAAAGCACAATCGAGAGCATCCAACTCATTGTCATCACAGTATCCTTCTTTCTAATTCCTGGTGTGTGGAGCTCATATTTAGAGAATCCGTATATGTTAAACAAGTTTCATACGGGGATTAGTATTTACACATTTTAATATTTAATGGACTTGCCTGACATGAAATAGTATTATGCATTTTCCTCTGAATAGAGTTGTGAAAATTTTCCACCATCCACCTTACACTCTTTTCTCAGTGAGTGTTATCAATCTACTGTTTTTCTTTACAAGAGATCATTAGCTCGTTCTTCAAGCAGATTACCAATCAATTCCTTTCTCTAGCAGAAGCAAAAGATTTTAGTAATATTGAACTTGATGGCATCATGATGTTTGTGGGGGAGACATTTTCTCGCATTTGTCGACGTGGGTCTGCAGGTCAGCAAGATTTATGTGTAGAAGAATTGGTTGGTTTGTTTGTTCTTCTGTCCCTGATGCTTCTTATTTTATAAATAATTATAATTTTGGGAAGGGTCAGTCTTGGTTTGAAAGCTGTTCAACCATTTGTGTCCACGACAATTGGCACACCAAGTTTTGGTTCTTGCCATTGCCTTCAAGCTTCTTGATTTCAGCTAGAAAGTCCCTATTTTTTTATAGTCCTTTTCAATATCAAGTCGAAAACGGACCTTTTTTCTTTCTAATTTTTTTAATCATCCACCATTTCCTTGGCATGTTAGCAATAAGGATGAAGTTGATAATTTTTCTCCCTTTAACAAAAGTTTTTTGGTCCATTGTCGTTTTGTGTTAGTTTGATGCACAACAGCTTTGTCCCAGTAGTTAAGACTTAAGGAGACTATTTATATATAGGAAGGAAATAAGGCTAATACGTCTAGAGTTTTTATTTATTTTGGAAACTCTTGGTGTTCATTTTCTTGGCTTAGAACAAAGGGTGTTATTTGATGATGGGGGAGGTGCTCTTCCATCCCCCATTTCGTGATAAGGCCTTTGGGCTTTGGCACTTTCTTTCAGAGAATCTCACGGACCTCAAGTTTTATTTATTCTTCATGGAAACTTCTCTTTAGACACGATGTTGTCAGTCTCCTTTCAATTGCATTACAGTTGGCCAAGCGCTCACATTTACAGTTTAGAAGTCTGTGAATGCCACTATTACCTCTTTTCTACCAAGCTAGTGTTCTTGGTCCCCTTGTTTAACTTTATCTGTTTGCTCGACTCACCTCTTCTCTAACCACCAAATTTTCTTAACGAATTCAAGAGCCTATTTTTCTGCCCTTTTTGGTCATGAGACAGGGAAACAGATTTCTACAAATCATCCAAGCTTTTGAGGTGAGCCAAATTAGTTTCTTTTCCGCTCACATTGCCAAGTCCTCTTTACTTCATGCGATAATTTGTCATTTTGTCTCTTAGGAGCTTTAAGTTATTTCATAAAAGTAAAATCTGGTCAACTTGTCACTATGGTTAAGCCTCTAAACCCCAAATGAAGCACCCGCATATATTCAAAGCAAAAATAGGCGAGACCCCTATTAGTATCCACTAGATTAGGATTTAGGACACATGTACGATAGTGATCTGATTAGGCCCTAGGAAGTTGATTAGCCATAGAACAGGCAATGCCACCATCCAACTGTTAAAGACAATAAATCTATCAACTGCAGAAGAAATGGGATGTGTTCTGCACCTTTCTTTATACCTTCTTTTATAGTTGTCATGTTCTTCAATCTTCACAAATGTATCAGGAATTTCATACAAGTGATAAGCAACGTTTTATGTAATAATATAAGGTTGTCTGAAGCTACGAACCTTGCATGAACCCTGATATCCAAGCGATAGGATGATGTTCATTTGTGACTGGTAACATGAATGGTTTTGGTAGACAATCATGGATCCTCATGAGTCATGACATAATTAAAAAGCTGCCAAAAACCATTATTTTTAGGATTATCTGTCTGTTAATTTGTATATTTCCTTTTAGAGAAAATTAAATATAGCTAAGAATCATCAAATCAGAATGGAATTAGATTGTCGATGCTATTTACATATTTGTGTAATCAGTATACTTAATCATTTTTCAGGCATTCATTTATGTTCTGTTAAGTTTATTTCATCGCACAGGATACATATAATAACCAAATTATTTGGTTTTTCTGTTTTGGCAGACTTGTTACTAAATGAATTAATTCCACGTATTGTGAAGCACATCCATGATGTGGTAATGTCAAATATTCATTCAGCTATCGCTGATGTATTTGAATCGAACCCCAATTCCAAGTTCTGGTTGAAAATAATGGAAACAATCAAAGATAATTATGCTGTTGAAAGAATTTCTGAGCAGCTTTTACATCAGCTAGCTGCCACATGTGAGAGTGATGTTGATGCTTACTGGGTGCTTTGGCTACTTTTTCATCGTAGTCTAAGATTACGAATGTCAGTAAGGTCAGTGATCAAGATCCACAGGTCCAATTCATGTGTTCCCCACCTAAGGAGAAAAAAGAATCACATTAGATATGTCTTCAAATCAATGCATTTGATGGTTGTTTTACGAGTAATTATGTGTACCGTATCATGCATCAATTGATATAATTTTGGATTTGTTAACTAGGAGACTGCAAGGGTTCCTATTTCCTGCCACTGGTGGTTGAATTTATAAACCTTGGCTTTATAACTTTTGTGCCTAGAAGAACTCATTTTTCACCCCTTTATTTAAATTAGTTAATTTGTCCCAATCTGTCATAAATGTCCACACCTAAGACCTAACCGCAAATCTTTGGAAAAGCAACAAACTACTAATTATAAATTTGACTAATCTAGCCAACAAAGGGTCTTAAAAATGGATTTTTTTTCCTTAAAAGCAAAACAGTTATCTGGGGGGTTTGGTTGATTTTGGTCTAAATGAGCACTTGATTATTTTTAATGTACTTTTGTAGGTCCATTTTCATTGAAAAATTTTTGGTCTGGAAGGTATTCCCCATTCATTGCCTGCGCTGGGTTCTACAGTTTGCTATTCTTGAATGCCCACCTGATGCCAATTGTCTCAAGAAAGGTCATAATAATAGCAGCCTCTTAATGACAGTGCAGCGTCTGGTAGAAGTGTGGTCTAAAAAGGAGTTTGTCCAATCAGCCACGATTGAGCAGCAAGCTTGTATCCGCATTTCCATTCTTTCTAGGCCCTATCCTACTGATTCATTATTACAGTGAAAATGAAAGTGAAAATAATGAACGATTTGTTTAGTCACTATATTTTCTTAAATCGTGCAATCTTGCTTCACCAAAGGGTCTTGTATTTTGTTGCACTTGTTTAGATTTGTTTGCATTAACTGACTATTAGATATATCTGCGGCGGTTGGTCTTTCTCTTGAATTAATGTCTAAAGAGGAACTTGATGAAACTAAGACTGTTATGCACTCAATTCTTCAAGGGGTTAGCTGTAAGTCCAATTTTAGTTGTATTGATAGAATTTCCTTTTTGGAAGTATAATTTTTCTTGTACTGTTTTTGTTTGCTTTCAGGTAGGCTGGAGAATCCTAATCAATGGATTCGGAAAATGGCGTGCAATGTTGCTCTAGTGTTCTCTAAAGTTATTGACCCTAAGAATCCTCTGTATCTTGATGATAGTTGCATGGGAGACACCATAGATTGGGAGTTTGGGTCAACTACTCATAGAAAAGGGACTATAGAGTGTACAATTGGTGCACAGACTGGATCTAAAGAAACAAAAGCCTCTACTACTTTGGTTCAGAAAAAGGAATCTACTCATACTGCCAAAGTGGGTACTGGGCATAATACACAAAGTAAAAATAAGAAAATTTGGGAGTTTAAGTTGGCTGATCCAGATGAGGTTGTTGATCCAGCTAGCTTAAATTGTGGATCTATTTCTGAGGATGATAATGATGATAATGAAAGTGATGTATCTGATTCCAACAGTGACTCATCACTACAGCCATATGATTTGTCGGATGATGATGCAGATCTTAAAAAAAAATTGTCACAGTTGGTCGATGTAGTTGGGTCACTCCGTAAATCTGATGATGTTGAAGGGGTGAGTCATTAAAGTTTCTTGGTGGTTAATGTCCAGGAGTTAGATCATGCCTTCTTATTTTGGTCAAATTATCTTAAGATGTTTGTGAGATCGTTATATTCCACATTTTGTTTAGAGACCATATTGTTTATCATATTTATAAAATGATAAAAGATCTTTTCTTGACATCAAATTGACTATATTTTTTCAGGTAGAGAGAGCTCTTAATGTTTCTGAAAAGCTCGTCCGAGCATCACCTGATGAACTTAGACATGTAGCGTCAGATCTTGTAAGAACTCTTGTTCAAGTCCGATGCTCTGACATAGCTATTGAAGGAGAGGAAGATTCAACTGAAGACAAAAGGCAAAGAGCGTTGGTTGCATTGGTTGTTATGTGCCCAGTTGAATCTCTTAATATTCTCAATAAACTACTATATTCACCTAATGTGGATACCAGTCAGCGCATAATGATACTTGATATCATGACGGATGCAGCTCAGGAACTTTCTAATGCGAAGACTATGAAGCCAAAACATCAGGCAAGGACTCTCATAGCTATCACTGCCGAGACTCAACCATGGTTCTTGCCAAGTAATAAAGGGCCTCCTGGAGCTGGTTCCTGGAAAGAGATATCAAGAACAGGAGCTTTACCGAACTGGTCAAATAGTTACGAGCGAGAACTACCCTTAAAACCTGGTCATGTCAAAAGAGGAAAGACAAGACGATGGAGCCTGAAATCAGCTAACATGCAAGATAATGAAATGGAGTTGTCTCATAATAAGTTCCCAGAGCATGCGGCTGCCTTTATGCTTCCAGCTATGCAAGGTTTCGATAAGAAAAGACATGGGGTAGACTTGTTGAATAGGGATTTCATTGTCTTGGGAAAACTCATATATATGCTTGGTGTGTGCATGAAATGTGCAGCCATGCATCCTGAAGCATCTGCACTGGCCCCTCCTCTTTTAGATATGTTAAGATCCAGGTATTTATCTAACTTGTGCAGACGACTAGTTGGGTTAGTAGATGGTAACACAAGGTTAAGTTAAATTTACCTTAATCCAATCAACTTAAGTTATCGATGGTTTAATATGGCAAATATTGACAATCACAAGGAAGCATAACAATCTTCTATGCTTGTTAATGGTTTCCTTAACTGCAAAATTTCCATGTCATGCAGTGAGGTATGCCATCACAAGGAAGCATATGTCAGGCGAGCTGTCCTATTTGCAGCTTCATGCATACTAGTAGCAATACATCCCTCTTACATAGTATCTAGCTTGCTTGAAGGAAACGTTGAAATATCTGAAGGACTTGAATGGGTTCGCACATGGTCCCTTCATGTGGCCGACTACGACCCAGATAGAGAATGCTATATGGTAAGGAATTTTGGTTAAAGATGAGAAGATTATGCATTGGGTTTTCATGTTGTACTTTCAAGTGCGTTATGGTTGATAGTAGTACCATCTGTGGATTTAGAAGCACTTTTCTGAAAGTCTAGCGAATAGTCAACTAGCAAGGCTGGTATAATTATGAGGTTATACTAACCCTATTCTTTTAAAAAGTTAGCTATATTACCCTCAAATTTTTCATAAATGTTTAAAATACCATTGGAGTAGAAATATGAAAATTGGGATTTGGAACAGTGTGATGGCAACCTAGAATGAAAATTGGGACCCAAAGACCGCCACATTCATTCCAAGTTCCAGCTTTCATCCTAAGTAATGATGGATTTCTACTCCAAGGGAAGTTTTGAAACATCTATGGAAGGTTAAGAGTAGTATTACAACTTTTTAAACAAATGACGAAGTTCAAGAGCATCTTTTGTAACTTAGCCTAATAAAAATAGAAAATATAATTTTGGAGTGGTGAAGTTGGAACTGGTGCTATGTGAGGGAGATGAGCTGAACGTGTAGGTAAAGAGCCTGCAAATACATTTAACTCGAAAAAAATTGTTCAACAAAAACAACGGGCCAATGTGGTATATTGATTGAAACAATCCCTCTCTATCATCCGAGTCGTATCTGTGATGCATTTTACCGTCTGCATTCTGTCAAAATTTACTTTATATTATAGATAGATCGATACTTATATAAGAGGGAGGATGCAAGTGTCTTTTGATAGGATTTTTAACATCATAACATGTACTAGTGAGTATGCAAGGTTTTAAGATTCATATCTAAGTATTTCCACTCTTCCGTTACAAGCTTTCATTTTCTACGTCCTACATATTTCTTGTACTCTTTGATTTGCACAATTTGACACCATTTTACAAATTCACTATGCCCACTTTCACTAATTGCTTATTTGGTTTGTAGATGGCTATGAGGTGTCTCCAACTCCATTCTGAGATGGCTCTCCAAGCCACTCGAACACTAGAATCTGCAAACAGTACGTTCAAGCCAAAAGATATTGTTTTTTCTTCAGATTTGTCAAAGGGTACGATCAAAATCCCCTTTTCCGATGTGAAATATTAGGGACGACATACAAAAGATAAAGTAAAATCTTATGAGCTCTCTTGTAATTTATTTTCTGACGTGAAATGCTCACTGAACTTTAAATTTTAGATATTCTCTCAGTTATAGTTTTTATTTTGTAAATCTTGGGTTTTAAGTTGGTCTCCATGCTATTGTTTCACACCTCAAAATTGAGTTCAGATTTATTTGGAATCACTTTCTAAAAGTTTTTGTAAATGAAAAAAAATATTTAAAAACATTTATAAAATCAATCCAAAGAGACTCTTTGGTACTACACAACTCTCTTTAGCATACTGCATCGAAGATGAACTTGACTTTTCTTACCATGAAGTAAATCATTAGCATTTGTCAAAAAAAAAAAAGAAAAACATATTTTTAGAAACTAAATCTTGATTTAAACATTTGTTCAGCTATTTTTAATAAGTTTAGGAAGTGTTATAAATTATATAAAATTATAGAAAATTTGCAATAACTACCTCTAAATTATGGGGCCATTAATTGAGCATTTTCAATTTGCTCAATTTACCCCTGTACTTTTTAAATTGTTGCCATCAACTCCTTTTTAAATTAAGCTTTATTTATTAATTTAATTCACACATGATGAAGAGGGGCAAATTTGTAATAAAAAATGAAACTTGGGAGCAAGTGGAAGAACAACACTTTGCAGCATCTCTCTCTTCCTTTGTGATGCCGCCGCTCAAATGCCTGATTGCCATCCCTGCTGCCTCCCTACGACCTTCGCCTCCACTCTAGTCGTGCCGCAGTCTACCGCCACAGACCGCCGGTGAGAGGTTTTCTTTTGGGGTGTTACTTTTTTCCTCTCTCTCTAACCGATTCTGCACGTCGATTCCAACTACCATCGTGCGACCTCCAGACGTTGCCACTGCCGCACCCTGAGTTCGCTGCCGCCAACGCCGCCATTTCCGGAATCTTGATTTTTAGCTAAGTTTTTGGGTTTTTTCTTGAAAGATCTTGAATACTCATGAAGTTTTGGTGAAAGTTGATGTTAAATTGGAGTTGACATGGGGAATTTTTGCAAGTTTTTTGGTTGGAATCTGTGTTGAACCATGGGGAATTTTGAAGGATTTTGTGGCTGCAAGTGGACTTTATCTTTCTTCGTCTTCTTTCCGTACTCTCTCCCAAGTTTCATTTTTTATTACAAATTTGCCCCTCGAATGAAATTAATAAATAACAAGTAATTTAAAAGGGGTGATGATTGCAACCATTTAAAAACTACCAAGGGTATAAATCGAGTAAATTGGAAATTAATGGATTAATTGTAAATTATTATTTTACAATATCATATAATTTATTAAACATATTTTAATTTAACAAATAAACAATAAAATGAATTTATTGTATTTATCCAAATTCACTTTAAAATTTTGAATTCAAAAGCTAGATACTCTTAACACATCAGTCAAATCCATTTAGCTCAGTGAATTTGAATATACAAAATTCATTCAAAACTAGAATCGAGATTGTGGAACCCAACACCTTACCACTTCCCAAGTTACCAGTCATTGTACAAACCATTTCCACTTAAGTGTCAAAATTTTGAAAATGTCGACACAAATATTGATGAATCGTGTTGAAAGAAATAGTGAGATTTTAATGCCTACAAAACCTCCATTTTAGGAAGTTGTTGCGTTGTATTTATGGTGCTGTTTGAATTAACAATACCACAATTCCAGTTCCATATAAAACTACTATTCAACAAGATTTTCCCCAAACTTTACACTGCAACAGTTTCCACCATTGTCTCAGAGTAATGCTCTTCTTTTTCCACAAGAAATTTGAACAGAAAACCAAAATCTAAAGAGTATTAGAATCATATAATACAACTAGTTTTTACATTTCCTAACACTAACTTCATATATGCGCTCGAACTCATCCTCGACATGAAACAAACACTCGTCCCCAGATTGGATTTTATTTGCAGAGCAAAAAGCTTCCCACCCACTTGTTAGAACTTTAACATTAGGCATCTCGTGGTAAAGAATTGGCCATAATCTCTTCCTAGGATCCCTAAGAAACACTACCTTCTTCTTCTCTGGATTTCTTCGGCCTCTTGAACATGATAGGTGCAAACTCGTTGGCAGCTCCTTTATGGAAATGGTAGAGTCAAGGAAGTAATTAGCTCATTGATACATAGGAAATACGAAATGTGAAGATGCATCCATGCACGGTTCATATGCTGTTGGTACTCTCAGTCATCACACAATTTCACACAATATCACACATAAATATGTTTACATATGAGTACGTATATAATGTATCTCACTTAAGCTCGAGCATTTACATGTCTTGAGGCTATCGTGAGATTTCTCAAGGACCTACCTACCGGCTACCTGTTTAGATAACTATCTAATGCGCTTCCGGACAAGGGGGGTTATCTTTTGAGGAAAAAGCATGTGCTTTTCAAAATTTTTGGAAGAACGGGTCTCACTATTATCCACTGGTCATCAGTCCGAAATCTCAACCACATATGGCTGTTGGTTATAAATTATAACAGAAGATGGAAGATAAAAGCGTTCAACGTCAATTCAAAAGAACATTGAGAAGACAAATGTTTTTATTGAAGATATGAAAAGAGATTGACGCTCAAATGATACAAACTTCAATATAAATTGAGTGGTTTGGGCCCCTGTTTCCAGTGGGTGGAGTGGGCTATTATAACCCACTTCATGTTTAGAATTCTTATTATAATATTTGGTGTTTCTAACTATTATAACCTACAATTAACTACATTATTATTATTTCAATTCCCTATTTGCTATAGTATTTACTATTTGCTACTCATACTAAAATAGTTTGCACCCAAAACTCAGACTATTATAACCTATAGACTATAATAATCAACTAAGTGGCCCAACCACCCCTAAATGGTTATGGTAATGATAATCAAATGAAGTTGTCCTTCATCAATATCAATTTTCTGTCAGACATAAACAAAAGCATGTCATATAACCATTAATAAACATATAAATAAATTTTAGAGAAAAATACCTTTTTGATCCCTGTGTTTTGGGAATATGTGTGTTTAGTCCTTCACGTTTTAAATTGGCCAATTTAGTCCCTAAGTTTTCAAGAATAGGTTTAAAAGGTCCCTATATTTTAAAAAATCATTAAATTTGAACAAAAAAAAAAAAAAAATTGACTAGATGGTGATGTGGCAAGATGAGTTGAAAAAATATATTTTTTTAAATATTTCTCTCATGTCTCTTCTTTCTCTCTCTTATTTTCTTCTCTCCTCCTTCTCCACTGTTAAATTTCCAGAAAACTTAGAAAAAAAAGGAAAATCTTTCATTCTCCCTCTCCATTGCTAATTCTTTTACCCTTTTCCTTTCAGTCTTTTGTTCGATACTAGGTCTTCCTTATTTCTCGAGTCGGGAACTTTCATCAACCAGAATTTTGTTGTGAATAATGTCATAGTATTCGAGCTTTGGTCAATCTCAATTCAAGATGGATTTCATACATTTAATACTTATGTGATTTGCTCATGAGGAATCCCTGTCCCAAGGATTCTGCAAAAATTGTGTTTGAGTGCACAAGGAGTGATCAGATTTTGCAAAAATTGTGTGCTTGTTGGGAGAATGAAAGATTTTCCATTTTCTTTCTGCAGTTTTTCTGGAAATTTAACAATGGAGAGGGAGGAGAGAGAATAAGAGAGAAGAAAATGAGAGAGAGAAAGAAAGCTGGGGAGAGACGACCTTACTTGAACAGAATCTGTCGGTAGGTTGTAAAACTGTGTCCTTGAGTTCTAAAGAAAGCTAGGGAGAGAGAAAGAAGAGAGATGAGAGAAATATTAAAACAATAATTTTTTTCCAACTCATCTTGCCACTTCACCATCTAGTCAATTTTTTTTTTGTTTAAATTTAATAATTTTTTTTTAATAGAGAGACTTTTTTAAACCTATTATTGAAAACTTAAGGACTAAATTGACCAATTTAAAACATGAGGGCCTAAACGCACCTATTCTCCAAAACTCAAGGACCAAAAAGGTATTCTCCCTAAATTTTACATAACAAAGAGAGAGTTGGCAGTAGCGTACCAGAAAAGATAGAGTATCTTTAGCTATAATACAGGAGATATGGGCTGGAGTTCCAATCGGATCTTCATTATTAGTGTCATCATTATTATCTCTACCACTTTGGTTAGACGTCTCAAAGATCTCCTCTTTAACGACTTTTGGTTCCACTGTAAGCAAAAATACAAACTCAATTAGACAGCTGAACCAAAAACTGCAAAAGAATAATGTGATAAATTAAGTTGAATTACATATTTGCTTAATGCAGTCTCCAAAGTTGTTCACTTCTGTTTTAATTTCCAATGGTTCCTTCTTAATGATCTTCGTCGCATCCCCTGTTTGAATACAACATTCACAATAAGCTAAAGTTACAACATTTCTCCAATTCGGGATGGCAAGAAATGAAGATTCTTTTCTACAGACAAGTATGATTTGGCAATTATGCACCATGAAGAGCAACCATAATAGAGAGCAAACCATACAGACATTTTTTAACCTCCAAGGAATTTGAAGAGTCCTCCTGTTTCACACTACGGCAATGTTCGATGGAAGAAGTACGTTTCTCGTTAGACCCTTGATCATGTCTTGTAATTGCTGAAATATTTATTCACATAATTAGTTGTTAAAGTGGTCTCAGATGTAAATCACAACAGAAATGTATCATATCACTTCAGTACTAACTTGATGGTGTGTTGCATATTGCCGGTACATTCTGGGAGTCTTTTAACATTTTTAATGGCGTGCCACAAAAGTTCTCAACATCTCTATCAGAATTTTTTGCAGATGAAATAAAAGGAACCTCAATAGTCTTGTCGTGGCAAGGATCGTTGTCAGAGACACTCGTCTTTATCTCAGCCTTCTCAAAACACTGACTTTTATTAATTAACTCGTTAGCAGATATATTCAAAGGCAATGCTTCCATGTCTCCTCTTATATCTACCGGAGCATTGTTAACTGGGCTGACAATGATTGCAGCATTCAGTGATGTAGAAGGAATTGAGGGATTTAACTCATCCTCAGCAACATTATTTGTGGTATTCTCGTTGATGGAGGGAATCAAGGGACTGACTATCTGCATTTCCATGGAAAACAAGTCAAGTAAGGGGCTTCTGTTTTCCTCCAGTCCCACATCCTTGTTTTGGTTGATGAAACAATATGGATCATCAACAACGTCTATTTTACAGAGAGGTCCATGCCCCTCATCATTCCTCCAGCACTTCGGCCTTTTGTCCCAGTTTACATTCATGTTTCGAGAACCAGCCATGTGGCATTTATCTTGAGATAATGCCACATTGGATTCAGAACCCACAGAGGGGTATGAAGCTTGCGGATTTGTCAAACCTTCATTAGTTGTCTCAAGTACAGGACCAGAACTTCTAGTTCTTTTCCTCATATTGCTTTTTTTAGCAAACTCTACTTTTTCACAACCAGTTTTCGTGTAGATACGAACATTGAAGTGCAAGTCCATAACGCGATTGAAGATCAGAAAATCTCCAATTTCAAGGCTATGCTCTGATGAAAAAGCATTCCATCCTTCTTGAAAGGCAAGGGATCCTTCACAATTAGAAACCGTTACCTTCCATTGTTGTCCAAGAGAATCCTCAAGAACAACCTTTTCATTAACCAACCTCGACACTGTAGCAGCAAACATAGGTGGGAAGTACTGCAAAACAGAACATAATCATCAAAGAATAAAATAATAGAACACAGCATCGGTGGCAAAAACATATCTGCACGGAACAAATTGAGAGCTTGTAACACATGACTACTCAAGGGAACTTAATAAACTCATGAACACTGTCACCAATAACATAGAAAAAGTTACAGGGACAGCAATTATCCAAAAGAAAAGATCTCAGGGGTGCCATTCACAATCTAATAGCTATAAGAACTTCAACACCTTAAACAGGGCAGTGTTCTTTAAATATATTTGAAAAGAATGGATAACGCCACAAGAAATTAGCAAGTTACCATTTTGGATAAAACATACATGAAGAGCCACATGTATATAAATACCAAAATTCAGAAAGTTGAAGACAATTTTGGAAATATTATCATACCAAAACTTCAGAAAAGTGATCTCCAAACATCACTTTGAAGAATGACCTAACAGATGATAAATTCCCTGTCTTTCTATGAAGATGTAAGCATCTTCGGGTGCATTCTGAACAGGCTTCTACCTTGCTGCTCATCTTTTGCTGCCTTCTACTGAAATGCAAAGATGGAAAAGACCTACCATATAACGGGAGAATGATTGTTAAGACAGAGATAAATAAGAGTAAAGAAAACCCAGGAGGAAATTATCCAAAAACAAAGAGGTGTAAAATCAAATTTCAGAGAAGCAAATAATGATGGTAAAAATGGTGCTCTAATTTGGTGAAATACTACCTGTATTTCAAAGATGCATTCTATGAAATAATTAGATAAATTTTGAAAAGTACATCATGTACATCTATCCCTTTTCAGGGCAATTTATACATCCTAAATCAAACCATGTAAGCACAAGAGAAGTTTAAACCACTGCAGATGAAGGATGAGTAAAAAGAAAAGATATATCATTTGACACAAAACTTGATCATTTAGCACTTTTTTTTCCAACATAAGGCACAAAAAAGCTCAATCACAAAAGCTAAAAAGAAACAATAGAACCAGATTATTAGGCGAAAAAATAAATAAACAGTGAGATTCTAAAGGCTCACCAAGTTCAGCCTCATAAACCAACTACAATGCACTTCTCATTCAGATGCCCAGGAGACAGAAAGCTTCCTACAGCTTTCATGTGAAACCTCGACCAGCCTTTTGAGAGATCCTTCAATGCATAACAACATTCAAATAAGAAGAGGCGAAAAACACAACTTCTTTCCCTCTCCACCAAACAAAAATTACATAATAGCCTGACAAGTCCACAAACAGTTAATTGGACATGGGATTCCAAAAAGAGGGAAAACCCACAAAAGGTTAAAACTAAAAGTTAAAATACGACATTAGCATTGAAGGATTTCTTTGCATCCACAGCCATTTAGAAGAAGAACAAAATTTCCCACTCATTTCCTCCAAGAACCCACACCAATAACATGTAAGAAACAAAACCCAGCATTACTTATTTCGAACTCCTACTAAGCCAATGGGCCATGCAAATAAGTTTCAGTCTAGGAATAAAGCTAATCCTTTTTTTTTCTTTTTTCTTTTTTTTTTTTTTGTTGAGAAAACAATGAACTTGAAGCAATTAACAGACGAAATAAAGGGGAGAAAAAGGAAAAAGAAACGGGGAATTTAAGAAAAGGAGATAACTCTTTATGAAGAATTCTGAAGTCCCAGAGTCACGAGCCTCTGTTTCTTGCTCTAAAACCAGTCTGAAAGTGTCTTTGTCGAATCCGCAGAGCCAAAGAAGGAGCTCCGGTTTTACTCGGCGGGTTCCATTGACGGCCTTTCTTTGCAAGCGCCAAGTTTTACTCAACTCAAGGATGAAGACAAGGATTGGGCTTTTCGGCCGAGCCCAATCCTTTAGCATTTTGGGCCTAGACACTCGTCAGCTAATCAGTTTTTTTGGGCCTAGATACTGACTTTTTTTTTTTTTTTTAATAAATATTTGGAAAGGCTTCTGCTTTATATCTTGCAAAATTTGTGGTGGATAACTCTACTTTTATCTTCAAAATGAAAAAAAAAAAAAAAAAAGTAAAAGTTGTTGATATTGAAAAAATATAATTAAGTTAACAAATTCAGACAAGGTGTCTACTACATTCTTAAGTTTTTAATTTTGTATTTAATAGATTTATATATTTTTAATTAGATCCCATCGACTTATTAGATACAAAATTAAAATTTTAAAAATTTGTAGACATTTTTAAAGTCCGTAGATCTATTAAATATAAAAATTGAAAGTTCGGAGATTGATTACATTTATTCACAAAATAGATCCAAACTTGAAAGTTTAAGCACTAACTTGTAATTTAATATACACACGTTAACATCAATAATTGAAAGTAAGTATTAAATGAAAACTTGAGGTTAAAAATGTAAAATCTTAAAACTTAGAGACTAAATTAAAATAAAACTCAAATCACATATATAAAATTGTAACATTTTGAAATTTAGAGACTAAATTGAAACCAAACTCAAAATTTGGAGATTAAATGTGTAAGATTTTAAAACTTAAGGACCAAACTAGAAACTAGACCTAAGATGTGACAAAAAAAATAGTTTTTCCTTTTTTTTTTTTTTTTTTTTTTTCTTTCTTAATACTATATCAATTTACCTTACAATCATGTATAAGTAACATGTTTTAATTGTCACATGATCTTTGTTGGATTTGTTATTTTGATTAGTTCGTTGTCCATTTGAACGGCTCTTTGCATTTTAAAAATACTCTCTCTCCTATTAATTTATTATTACTACTTTTTATATAAAATAGTATATAAATTTTGGAAATATACTTGGAGTTTTTTTTTTACATGAAATTATTATTAGTATCATTTATTCAATTTCAAATGACTGAGTGTAAAATTTATTGTCAAAAAAAAAAAAAAAAATTGGATGATTAAATATAACCTAGACTAAAATAGAATGAACTAAAGTATATAGACAAAAATAGTATAAACTTATTTTTCCAACATAAAGTGAAGAATTTGGGTATTCTTAGAATAAACGTATTTACCTCCATGAATATCGTCAATGTATTCTTAGAATATAAAAGCTGCACAAACACAAATATAGGTTAAAGTTGGATTTGATTTAGCTTTTCAAGTATTTTATTTTAAAAATAAGTTATTTTAGAAAATTTTGAAGTATTTGACAACCATTCAAAATAGCTTTTGAAACACTTTTAAAGTATGTTTTAAACAATTTTTATCAAAAGAATTTAAAGAATAATAATTTTTTTTTTTCGCTAGTCAATATATTATCAAAACGGTGATAATGTATTTGTTTGTTCGTTCTTTATGGCATATGTGACCTATAAGTTATTCGAACATCTCCTCCACAATCATACTCTTGTGTTTTGCCAAGTGAACATATAATAAATTACTTATCACCAAATCAAATCATAACTCATCAGTTAAAATACTATTTCAAAACATTCTCCATTTTTCTATAAGTTCATGTGTTAATGTTAGTGGTTGATAGTTTTTTTTCTCCATTTTTTAAATTATTAAAAAAAGAAAAAATAATTACTTTGAGAAAATGTTGGAATTAACCTTCAAATGTTTTCATCTTTCACAATTAGCTCTCTTTTTGAAAACTCATTGGAATAATTTTCTAGATTCTTTCGAGTCGAGATCGATCTTAAGTTTTAAATAAAAATTTATTTTTTTCATTGTACATCCAAACATTCTTTGTCTTAATTGGAAATTTCCAAATAGAATTACGAATTTTTCGTTTGTTTCTCCCTTGAGAGATTGTGTGGTGGTCTACAAAAGAAAATTAGATCTGGTGCGATCGTGTGTGGTTTTTACTTCGAAAAAAAATTTAAATTTTGAAAAAAATTAGATTTTTGGAAAGATTCTATTGAAAAAGTTCAAAAAAGTTGATGGTTTGGATGTGCAATGAAAAAAAGTTAAATTTTTATACAAATATGGAGCACTAAGAAAAACTATTATAAAAAAGTGACAAAAAGGGTGATGAGGACTTTTTAAAGTTATCTCCTAATTACTTTCTTTTTAAATTTCTTGCCCACGTGAATATAACTTATTAGTAAAAATATTATTCCGTTCTTTATATTAAAGTTAACACTCAAATTTCATAACCTACTTGTTGAACTCACAAAATCTCACAAGTTGGGGGGTCGAGTTGTGAATTCAACCCCTTTAGAACTCCCCAAATCTCACAACTTTTAGACTTCACATTTCACAATTTGACTCATTGCCTAATGAACAACAGCAACAAATTCTATTTATTTATTATTTATTATTGTTATTGTTATTTTTATTTTTGGAGTTCCACCCTTTTGTTTATCTATATGTGGGAGTTGGAACGGATAGCAACATCGTTAATCCATTATTGCCATTGCTGCTGTCTATTCCGTTGAAATTGGAGCTGGGAACCTTCAATGTTAATCCATTAATATTGAAGATGAAGATGAAGATGGCAGGTCCTTATATTTCAAACTTTCCCCCTTCCCCTTGTTATAAGGCAATTAACTATGTGTTTTGCTTTCAATTGCGAGGCAATTTAATGGTCAATGTTTTCAAACGAGGGACCATGGTTTGCCCGATTTGTCTTCAACACGGACAAAGAAAACCTTTCTTTATTCGTGAAATGAAAGAAACTTATCCAAGTTAGGTGGCCATTTAATCCCTCAATCAACAAAATCAAAAGCAACCCAACAAGCAAGTTTTGGAATTTTCAAAGGTATTGATTAATGGGTATTGTATTGTATTGGATCAAAGTGGATATACAGAATCATTTAACCACAGTCTGTAAGCTAGAGGTTTGAATTTTCAAAGAAATACAGAAGAGAAGACTCAGTCTCTTTCTCTGACAGTTAAATAATAGACCATTTCTCCCGGAAAAAGCCTCTATGGACTGTGGGATACATAAAGAAACAATATTCATATTCTTTTCTTTGATCATATTCATCCGTGTGGCTCTTTGGCATTGCATTGACAACAACAATTTCAAACAGAGAGGATGTTGGATTGTTATCAGAGGCTTTCTTCTGGCCATTCTTACAAAGATTTCCTTGAGTTTCTTGAAGCTGATATTCGCCATGCCAATGCTTTGTGAGCTCCTCTTTCTCTGATTTTATTTTATTTTATTTTTGTTTTATTTTATTTTTACATTTTTCTTTTCGAGTTCTTTATGGTTGATTGGTTGATGTCATGTCTTTTGGGGCTCTCTCTGAACCTTGATTATAGCATCTTTTGTTGTGGGATTTTGTAACCCATTGCAAAAGTTTCATATGTTGTAATTTACTTTACAAGTTAATGATACTTTAAAGTTAATGGAAATGTGACTGGCAAGAGTTGCCAAGGTTTGCCTTTAT
This sequence comes from Citrullus mucosospermus, assembly GCA_030954485.1. Classification (NCBI taxonomy): domain Eukaryota; kingdom Viridiplantae; phylum Streptophyta; class Magnoliopsida; order Cucurbitales; family Cucurbitaceae; genus Citrullus; species Citrullus mucosospermus. The sequence goes on along the minus strand of CM062057.1, from coordinate 3,637,772 downwards.
GGTGTTCTGGTTTTGAAGAGGAGAAAACAAAGTTAAGATCTTCTCTGCTTCGTTCGTATGAAATGTTATTGCTTAAAAAGAGGACTAAAAAGTAGTTTTGAAACATTTTAGAGGTATCCTTCAAAATTTTTGAGTCAATCCCATCTTAAAATCTCAATAAATTATGATCCTCATGGTCGTAAGTCGACTTTGGAGTAGGTGAAGCCTCTCCGGAGTTAGTAAGGTGGGCTACGAGCATAATGCAAGTAGCTGAGGTCTCGATAACCTGGTTATAAAAAAAAGTTATTTGAGGATAAAAGTTAATAGCAGCTCCCCTTCAGTTTCTCAATTGTTTCTAATAGATACTAGATGTTTGCTGTCATAATAGTTAGTTCTGGAGTTTATGTTAGTTCAAATATTGGAATGAAGCGATTGTCTTATATTGAAATATCTTTATATGATGCAGTGCAGCTTCATTTCCAAGAGGCAAGGATGGTTCATCCTTCCAGATGAAATTAGTTTGTAACCATTTGACACCAGTCATTCTTTACTTGCTTCAATGGGTGGATTGCTCATGTTCATATCTATCTTTGAGTTACTTCAACCTATTCCACATAGTTCTGTACAAGGTGAGCAAGTTGACTAAGAAGTTCTAAAAGTATTTGATATAAATTAGATTTACCATAATCCACCTGCTTAAACTTTTAAGTTGATTGATGATTTAACATGGTACCACAGTAGAAAATTATGTGTTTGAACCCTTGTAATGTCATTTACTCCTCTAACAAGTTTCAAACTCACAATTGACAAAGTGTTAAAGTATTTAATATAATTAAATTTGGCATAATTCAACAACTTAAGCTTTTAGGTTGATCGGTGATTTAACAAGAAGAAAAAAAGATAAAAGGGTAAAAGAAGAGAATAATGAAGTTTGATAATTTGTGTTAATCGACAGGTGGACTTTGATGGAAGGCCAGATATCTCATCATACAGAAGGAAAGCAACTATAAGTGAATTCTACTGTACGTGATCTATCTTTTCTGCTCCTTTATTTATCTTTATTGTTTTAAAGTTCTTTGAAGGTTGTGATATGTCAAGCAAAAAATTAGAATGTGCCTTTGCTCTGGCACGTTTCTTTTGTACATCAGTTGAAAACAATCATCCTCATGTAGTTCTCTTCTGGAAAAGAGTTGTGGCAAACGGCTAACAATGTGCTTGCATATTGTTGTACGGTTAAAATAACCAGAAAACTTCAGTTCTTTTGTACTTCACAGTTTAAGATGATATTAATTCTCTTTAACATGAATGCAGCTGTTATATTGCCATCCCTACAACGGCTTTGTGATTATGCATCACAGGTAGATAGCATTGAAGATCCCCACAAGGGAATGGCCATCTCAAAGAGATTAGAACACAAGAGGGAACTTTTAGATTTGGACATAGAAAGAGAAGATGAATGTGGGATCTGTTTGGAGTCGCATACCAAAATTGTCTTGCCACATTGTTGCCATGCCTTGTGCACAAAATGCTACCATGATTGGTATTACTATTGAAGGCTTCACTCTTATGTCCACGTTTTTGACTCACTATATTCTTTATGGCTGATGTACTATTAGAGAAAAAAAAAAAAAAAAAAAAACCTTTGATGCTCCTTTCCCTCATCTGTTACAGGAAATCGAAATCGGAATCTTGCCCGTTCTGCCGAGGAAGTTTGAAGAGAGTAGCCTCAGGGGATCTGTGGGTTCTCACATGCAGTAATGACGTGGTCGACACTCATACTATCATGAAAGAAGATATGTTACGCTTCTATCTTTTCATAAACAACCTACCTGAGGATACACCTGATGTTCTATTCTTAATGTATTATGAGCACTTGTTGTAACAAACCAAATGATTAGAACATTGTACATTGGAGGACTTTGCTAATTATCCACAAATTTGAAGGGTTGGTTTTCGTTCTGATATCGGCTCTCGTTCTGTTTGACGTTTGGAATGCTGCATGCGTTCATTTGCAGTAATGCAGTTTGTATATGAGGTTCTCTTCTAACATAATATAATAGTTCTTAAGTTTGAGTTCTGTTTTTCCATTTCAGAATTTCATTAGAGAGAAAGGCATTAGAATAGTTGAATCAAAGTTATATCATCAGTTTACTTGCTGTCTTCTCTTGGGAAAAGTCCAATGGTGGGTGATGCAGGAATTTTCTTCTACAAGCACTTATTAAAAATCAGAACATTTATTTTTCTCTATTGATTTTAACGTGACCTACACATTAAATGAATGACCATTCTGGGTGGTTATGTGTTGAATAGTTGGTCCCTCAAACCATCTGCTTTTCTCTAATTAATTTCTAACAGTTTTGTTGTTCTTATTCTGTCGGCTGAAATAATAACACTATTATTAACTATTAAGCTCTTATTGCTATATCTGTTAAATTTGGAAGAAACCACGAATGAGCTTGAGTACTATAAGAAAAATATTTGGGTGTATTACGAGCTGCACAAGGTGCAACCCATGCCATCCAATCAATCACAAGTTGCTATGTGACAATTTTTTTATAAATATATATTTTTAATATTTATTTCCTTTTGTGATTGAAGGGGGTGCATGGAGATGAGTGCAGCTTGAGCTGCACCTTATTATTACTTAACCAAATAGTAAAAGAAGATGTTGGGTTAGAGCATTGAAATTGGAGTTCTTAGTAGGAATTTTACACGTCTTATTTCTCAAAGCCTTTTCAATTAACAGAATTTTTTATTTTTTTATTTTTTTAATTATTATTTTATTTTATTATTATTTTAAATTTTATTTTATTTTTTTGGAAGAAGGCTTTTGTTTGAAGTCAATTTCTCATATATTCTACCTTATGATTAAGGAATTTTATGTTGATATAACAATGTGAATGTGAAAATTTTATTGATAGTCATTTAGAGCAAATGAACATTATGGTGTGATCTGATTTCCAATATGGCTCATTTCACTAGATACAACTAGTACTGCTCACGTTAGTTTCATAGCCAACTTTTAGAGATCTCAAAAGATAAGAGTCAACAAACCTTCAAACTGATTCACTGTCAACAGCTTATACCCGGTGACGTTTCATGTCCAACAAGTTACTGAAAGGAGGATGGGTAAATCCACCTTCAATTAACATGTCATGAACTACTTTATACATGGCTTCAGTGAGGTGAACTCCATCCCAGTTGATGTATTCAGATGGGTTTTTGCAGGAACTGACAGAAGGCATTCCACAGACAGTAAATATGTCAAAGTTGTAGGGTTCACCGATACCGCAGCAGGCTTTGAAGCGCTCCCTGAAACCGTACTTGCTGAGATTCTTCATAACCGTTCGATATGCGTTCCAGTAATCAGCATATATGATGACAGCTTGAGGAAACTGCCCCCTTAAAGATTGCAATGAAGCTTGGAGAGCAATATTGTGAATATAGGTTTGGTTGTTTAAGCTCCTGACGCAGCCAATATCATCTCTGTCGTCGACAGGAGCTAGGGACATTGATAATGCCAGACATCCACTTGGTGGTAAACCTTGAACAACCACATACTTTGCACCCTTCTTCAGCAAAGACTGGAAAAGCAAATCAAAAGCAAAGAATGACATTGTCAAAGAAAAGTTCTCAATTCATACCATGTATATCTCATGTGTAATCTGTAAGCTCTCTGAATTTTTCTCAACATCTCATTTTAAGCTTCAACAGAAGCAAGTTTCTAGTATTTTACAGCTTAAAAAACTCCGTGGAGGTCAAGTCATTTACCTGTAAAACTCCAGTCACACTGGCGACACCGAGCTTCTGGATGGCATCACTAGGGATAGCAGATCCAAAGCTATAAGCATAATCATTGACTCCAATTTCACCAACCCAGAACAAAGCATCATCAAATGCAGCTTTGCACTGTGCCTTTGTCTCTGCCCCAAAACATCCTTGAGTTTCCAAGAACTTGTTGAACCAAAGGAGCTGAGTTTGGATAGACTGAGGAGTTGTGTTAATGCTAAGGTTGTTTCTGACAAAGAATGCATGGTTTATAGCTGTGGATCCTGCAACAGCGAAGTTCACCCCATGAAAGGAGTCATTGCCCTTCAAACCTTTGTAAGGTGGCAAGAAAGGTAAGGACAGTGACTGGGCTACAAAGTCGATCACTAGTCGTCCATCCGAATATCGGTTGGTCGGGTGGTGAAAGAAGGTACTGCCATAAGGTGGATTCGAGACATGGCCAAATCCGGTTGGCCCTGAAAAAGACCTTGTATTGCCAGTGTCGGTGAACGAGTCTCCAAAGGCGTAGATCTTATTGAAGAAACGTGGATGCTTCTCAGCTGCGGTCGGAGAAGCCGAAGCAAAAGCACACAAGAGAATGAAGATGGTACTGCAGGATGTTAAAGCCACCATCATTTCAAGGTTATTTTGCTTTACTCAGCTCTTACTTTGTGGATGTTCTCTGTGGTTTATATAGTACTAACATTAGAGTGGAGACATAACCAAACCATTCCATTTCCCTTTGTTACTAATGTGAAGATTTCTAAATCTATAAATACCACATAAATAAACGTCTTTCCATTCTCAAATAAGAGCCTTAACCATGGAGTCTAGATATCAAGTAGATGGAGAAAATTTAGTTGGAACATTCAATAAGGACGATTTATCACCAACTTTTTTCTTTACGTTTCTTCTTTAAGAACTTTCTCGATAATTTAGAGAAAGGGACTGTGAAAAACCCATTGACCATGAAATTATGGGCTACACACTTTGTTACACATCCTTAAATGTTTCAACTACCCGCATTCCTTTCTCGCTGGCGATTTTAATGCAGCCGCTCTCTCTCTCGTCACGGATTGTTTCCTTTTTTTGAATTCAATTCAAACAAAAACATGGAGGTCTACAGAGAAATTATCAACACTCATCTGATTTTTCTGCGTCTATTTACTGATTCACCTCAATGCAGATCAACGCTAAGCACAATCACCAATCTGAATATAATTTAATGAAAAAGACATCAATTACCATCTCAAAATTCGATAGCTTGATCTCACCTCAACCCTTTTCCACCAACATTAAAATCAGGGTTTATATGGGTATATGTCTGTCCTGTTGCCAAATCTGGCTGAAAAAAAATTAAGTGTAAAATTTTGTTTGTCAAGTACTACACAATTAGCGGATAGCTTTTGTTGTTTAGAAGAATGGAGAATGGAGAACAAAAGACCAACAAATATGAAGTTGACATGGTTTGAAAGGAATTCTTGTATCTCAAAAGATAAAAGAGTATGATGTTCAATCTCTCCTCTCATCAACTAATTCTACATTTTGTACAAATGTAGAATACGAAAATTTAAACCTCTAACTTCAAGAAAATGAGTATATGTAAATTACCATTGAACTATGCTCAAGTAGGCATTCTACATATTGTAATTATATTATATATTTTTTTACAGCTCATTGAAATAGTTATATGTTGTAATCCCCAATGAAATGTTTGTTTCCTATAACAAAATTGTGAAAAAAATATGAAGTCGATCGATTCACAAGCTAAGAAATATCCTTAAAATAAGGTTCCAAGGCTTGTAGTGCCTCTACATAATGCACAATAGAGGGTTCAGCACAAAGGGGTAAGCAACAAGGAATTTTATACAGGATTAACGAGCAGCAGCTACAACTTTTAATTGTTAACTAAGCGGAAACTCTACCACCCTTTCCATCTCCTCCTCATGACAAAGTCTTCATGTCCTAACTATTCACCATTTTTGGCACTTTGTTGCATTCGTGACTCATAGAAGAGTCTCACAGTCGAGAAGATTAATGAAGGTTCAGCCATTGCACCATTGCCGTAGTCCCCACAAGCTAGCCTCTTAGTAACAGGTGGAATAAGAGTTATCCCAAGCTCATCAATTGCAATGAGATGCCGCTCGGTGAAAGGGTTCGTCCACATGAAGGTATTCATGGCAGGCGCAACAAAGAGTGGCTTGTTATAGTCCCATGCTCGCACAACACAAGTCAATAGATTGTCGCACAATCCGCCTGCAATCTGGAAAAAGAAATGCAAGCAATAACATCAATTTCAAGAGAAACATTTTAAAAGATAGCAATGCCATGTCGTCAATAGTATTTACAAATCCAGACAGAAGCTACCATGAAAAGATACAGAATAAGATAAGAAAAAAATGTTCCTCTGACTCACTCAAGTATAATGTATAACATGTAGACAAGAGAATAAGCTTAAAGCAATGGGCAAGCTACAAATGATAGGAGTACAATGCATTGAGCAAAATATTTTAAGGACTCTATCTTCTTTGGTGATTATTTTTGTTGGATAAGAAACAATTTCATTGATCCAATGAAATATTCAAAGATATACAAAATGTGCCTATATTAAATGGTATACAAAAGATGTTTCCAATTTTCTTCAGTGATTATAGCGCTTCAGCTGGCAAAATAATTCCTAAAGACATATGGGTACCAGTTATAATGGATCATGTGAGCCAAATCCAATATAGATGGATGCGAATCTAAACACATAATAACAGTCCAGACTGAGCAACATTCAGAAATGTACACAAACAGGCTGGACATCAACAAATCTTTAACCAAATGAAACCGATAAAACAAAGAAACAAACCAGAACCCAATTCAGATATTCACAAAGATGATAGACTTCTCGACCAACCCAATTTTGAGGAGGAGCCAGATTTCACATTTCGGCCCATCTTGGAATATATTGAAGAATGAGGTCAGAAAAAAAAAAAAAAATTCATCTTGGTTAAAGTTAAACTACTGTACCTTGCCGAGCGTGTTTGCAGACAGAGGGGCAATAACCATAATATCAGCCCACCGGCGAAGCTCAATATGAAGAACACTGTCTCCAATTTTGTTCCAACCAGTCCACTCATCCTCATCGGTGTAAAGTATGGCATCCTTAGGAAGAGATGCTCGATCGATGAAGTGTAAAGAGGCCCTAGTAGCCACTGCTCTTACGTCTGCCCATTCGGAGAAAGAATGGTAGAGATTCCCAAACTTAATCGAAGCTACACTTCCACTGGCAGCAAGTAAAATCCTGGGTTTCCTCTGAGCATTGTTGACTTGCATCACCTCCCGTTCTGCATTAGCAGATTCCGGATACGCCATGCCCTATGGAACAAGTTCCCAAGACCGGCTCCAATTGAAGGGTTGTTAAAGCGATTGTTGAACCTATAAAGAGGATCAGATTGGGCAAAATTTTGAGCACTTAGAACCGCGAAATTGTGTATTCAAATTTCAAACTGAAAAGATAACAATGGAGTGGAAGAGAAGAAACCCCAGAAAATTCATCATCAAATGATGCATTGAACAAACAAATCCCGAGAAAGAACAAGTATAATTTAGGAATTTCAGTACCTTTAAGCTTGAACCGAGAATGCCAAGAACAAGAGAGAGACGGAGAAGCTTGCAATTTGGGAAGAGCGGGAACCGATGAGCGAAGGAAAGGACAGAGACCGGAAGAAATACGAGCTTGAGGATCCCGGTTCAATGAAATCGGACTTTGGGTTCGGGCACCATTTTATGAACTCCAAAAAAACAAATAATAATAATAATAATAATAATAATAATAAGTTAAATTACAAATTTAGTCTAGAAGTATAAAATTTTAATTTTGTATGTAATAGTTTATCACGATGAATCTAAATTTTTAGTAATCAATTCATCTCTTTCGTATAAATTTGAATGGTTTCCATATTGGTAGTTGGGATGATTATTACGACTATGTTATCATCTTTAGAAGGAGAATGAATGTTAATACTTAGATCCCTCTTTTTGTACGAGTATTAAAAATGAATATTGACTCTTCCTGCTATTCCTCTTGTACCGACACGAGCTTGGGCATTATTTTTCAAAATGCTAGTGGTTCTCTCGTGTTGGATGTTGTCAAATTTATGCCAATGTTTGTGGATGTTCTTTCCGCTGAAACTCTCTCAATGCTGGTCAATCCACATGAAGCTTAAAGGTAGGTCTCTCAAATATTTGGGTGGAATAGGATGCCTAGTTATTGATATCGACTATCCACAAAAACGACTTCAATCTTCTCCTCGAGGTGCTATCTTGGAGGATATTTAGACTTGGATGTTGATTGTATGAAATAAAAGATGTAGTCTTAGTCCTAGATCTACAAATTATGTTGCTCATAGTATTGTTGGGTGGCCTTGAGCTAATGAGATTGAGAATTTTTGGACGTCTAATCCTTCGATGTGGTTAATGTCATTTTTAATTTATGATGCTAATGATTTTAGACTTTATGCTATTTCGATTCTTTTAGCATTCTTTTTATATAAAAAAAAAAAGTATAAATTTGAATGTTATATTTAATAGAATCTCTTACTTCAATTTTATGCCTAATAGATTCGTGACATTTATAGCATTTGAAAGCTAGAAGATTAATTTTTTATTTTTATTTTCATAATTTATAGACAAAATCGATACAAACTTCAAAGTCTAGGAACTAGATACATAATTTAATAAAAAATAATAAATTATATATAGTTGAAAATACTTTTAATCTATTGAGTTTTCATAAAAACAACAATTTAATTCTTCTTTTTAAAGGCTAAACAATTTTATTTTTAAACTTCTTTTGCTTATAAACAAATGTGATCAAAATTAATTGTTAATTTTTATAAGAATTATTCTTAGTAGAAGAAAATGAATAAAAAATATTTATAAATATAACAACACATGTGTAAATTTAACAGTATGCATTACCCACGTTATTTCGGGTGTTCTCAACTGTCTCTCTCTTAAGAAATTCTGTGTTTCTTCTTGCAAAGTTTACCTTTTCCATCCTGTTTTGCTCGCACTCTCTTTTTGTTTCTTTCCGTTTTTGGTCTTCTCCTATCCGATCCCCGGCCCTTTCGTCCTGCATTCATGGCATCGGTAAGATTTCTCCACCATTTCTTTACTCTTTCTTTTCTTACATCTTCTGCTTTTATTTACTTGGAGAAGCTGAACTGTTCGCGCTATAATTTCCCTAATCAAAATGCGATTCTGTACACTTGAATGATCAGAATGGGTTGTAGATTAGGGTTTATGATCGTAGTCCTAGAATTGGGTTATTGACACAAGTTAATATTGCTTAATCAATGATGGCGATATCAACTGAGATGAAGAAGGGAGATTTTGGTTCCTTTGGAGCTAACATTGCTCCACACAATGCGATAAATAATCGCCATGGTTATCTGTGGTTGCTTTTCTCCTTAATTCTATTTCGCTTGACGTGTTGGAGAACAAAATTCCGTTTGTACTTTTAACAAGCTATGAGCAGGGAGGTATAAGAATCTATGAGATGAAAATATAGAACGTTTCACTGTTGTTTTTTCTGAAGTGTCATCTCGCTTGATAAAATTTTCAGTCGTGGTAGTCTGATTAGGGAGGAGTTAGCTTGGGTATGTAGGGAATCATATTCATAGCCACCATTCTTGCAATGAAATGTTAGCGTATTACAACATTCCAAAACATAGAATACTTTGGTTGTAGACTGGACCAATGGCAACATTTATAGCTCTAGTTCAAGAAGACCATGGGGAGGTTTTTTTGAATAGTGAAGAGGAATAGGAGAGTTTTTAGAACTGACGAACTGTCTTGGAAGGGTTTTGTCTTTAGCTATGTTTAATGCCGCTCTACAGTCTGTCTGTGGCGTTTTGTAATTATTATTTAGCCCTTAATTCTATCTATTGAACCCTTTCTTTGGTAGCTATAGTATATGTTTTTGTTTAAGATCCCAGCTTGTTGCCAAAGTGGGCATAGGTCACTTAGCATATAAATGTGTTAGTGACCAAGAGGTTGTGGTTCGAATCCCCCCACCACTATACTATTGTACTCGAAACATATTGGGCTTGTCCTTTTATAAGCTTGCTTGTATTCCATTTTTCTACAATGAAAGTTTGGTTTTCATCAGAAGACCATGTAGGATATTGGAAAATACTGATGTAGATAAGGGAGATTGGCTGTATTGCTAATTTGCAGATTAAAGAGTGATAAAAGCCCTTTTATCCATCCATGTGCCATACCTGACTTGATTCCTCCGCTTCCTTTTGTCCATCCTTCCATCTGCAAGTAGAAAAGTTACTGTATGCTATATAGAGTTCAAATGTTGTTAATAAGTAATTGCGGCTTTTCCTTTATCTGAAGGCTTATACATGCAGAGATCAGTTTTAACATTTTTGTAAGCTGTTAGTAGGATACTCAATAATGAAAGTTTCATGTAGATATCATTTGTGTTGTTACAGCAGGACAGGGGTCGTCCATTGCCAAAGTTTGGCGAATGGGATGTAAATAATCCTGCATCTGCAGAAGGATTTACAGTCATATTTAACAAGGCTAGAAATGAGAAGAAGATCACTGGAACTGCTGCCAATAAGGTTCCTCAACAAAGAAATGAACCTGTCTTCAACAATGAAAGTTACCCTCAGTATCCTCCACCGAAGGTCTGTTTAATAGAAGACGAGAGAACCAATTTGTTCTAGATATCTTAGATCTAATCTATTTTTTGGTATTTGGATGCAGAAAAGGTGGTTTTGCTGTGGTTGAAGCCTCAGTGGCTTCAAGATCTTGAATTTGTGCAACATCTTAAAGCCCGTAAAATTTTGCAGCCTTGTCCAACCGCGGGCCTCTATCTGAGTCCCAACAACACCAACAAATGATTCATACTATTCCTTTTCCCTTTTCAAGTTGGCTTTCATGCTTTTATCGATGTTATATAATATTTTATATCACATGGTACTCAGTATATTTATAATGTAATACAGGATGGAAAACGCACATTACAATGTCAAAATCACGTTTCAATTTCATGATGTTCTTTCTCTCTTTACTTAAACAAAGCAGATGTCTGATTGATCTCAAAAGCACAGATTGTCAAGCTTTTCCTAGATTTGGGAACAGAGATATTTGAAAGAATGAAAAGAGAGACTTAAAACTCCAGTGCGAAAAATCGACTCTGTTCGAGTAAAGCTGCAAATGTAAAGAGAGAAAAAGAGAGGCTTCGTGTGAAATAGTCTTAAAGCAAAAGCATTGATCCTCCTATGCTCTGTTTAGCCAGGTGACGACTATCACAAGTTGATCTCGAAATCCCCAGATAAGATTGTGTCTTAAAGCTACAAGATTCTAGCCACTGTGTATTAGGTCAATACATGAGAGAAATTTAAGTATAATTTACATTTTTCCTTTGTTCAACGTAAATTATAGAAAATAAGTGCCATCATTTGAAAAGCTTATGGCAGCTCAACCCGATGAAAACGAGTCGAATATATCCTTGTCCCAAACAAATGCTCCATGAAAAATCCTATTATCTAGGAGGCCTCTCTGCACAAACTTCTTATGCAGACTGCTCAACTGTGGCACTGTTTCCGCTCCCTCCTCCGGCCATTTCAGCCCCTTCTGCAGTGCTGAAGTTGCCGTAGTGAGGTTGCTGTTCAAGCTCGCCCACAGTTGAAGAAGCTGGAAGAATAGGGTGGTCAAACTTGCACGATGGCCCGAACTTGCAGATGCCATAGCGACTATAATACGTGCATACGTTCTGATCCTGAATACCACATAAAAATTGAAAAGATCTAGTAAACTATCCTTCAGTTGTGGATAACAGTGTAAATCAAGGGAGAGAAGAAAGATGAGGGCTGTACAAGGCGTGCAAATAGACTACAAAATTATTAGATTTGAGTATAATGATTTTTTTTCAGTATAAAAACGAATTACTTTGGTCCCTTGGACGGATCTCAAAGATGTTTTCTCTACGGAAAAGCCTTTCATAAACAACCAGGAAATTAGGACAAGCTTACAGGTCTCAAAGGCAGGCCTTTGTCATTGAGAGTGCAAGTCGGTAACTTAGGGTTCCGATTCTTCGGATGGTGATATTTGCAAAGAGATTTAAATTTACAATCTCCCGTCTTTAGAAAGTAACTGCATTCGGGTTGACCAGGTCGTTCTGGATATTCGTCCACCTGCTGATGAGAAGAATAGAGATCCGTCTCCGATGCTATATTGTTCACGACGTATGTTGGAGGTGGAAGCACGCTGATTTCTGATGGATAAATGGGAGCCTTAACATTGTACATACCATGAAGGAAGTCAGCCAAGGAGTACCAGAAACTAAACCGAATTATTCTAAAAAGCACATCAAGGCACAAGTACAACAATGATTACTTTTCTTTCAATACTCCCATAGATCTTATTCGCATCAAAAGAGATTGAGAATCTAAGATATTGTAGTAAAAGCCAAGATGATGTAAAAAGAGGGAAATCAGAGAGCTTATGTCCCATTTTTGTTCTTAAAAATAAAGCTGTTTCTTCCCAATTTCTTACCATGATTTATAGTTTTCTTGAATACAAAAGTTGAATTCTTAACCAAATTCCAAAAACAAAAACAAGTTTTTAAAAATTACTATTAGTTTTCAAAATTTGACTTGGTTTTTGAAAACATTACTAAAATGTAGATAAAAAAGCAAGAAATTTAGAGGTGGAAAGGAACATTTATAGGCTTAATTTTCAAAAATTAAAAACCAAAAACATGGTTTCCAAACGAGGTTTAATACAGGACAACAGCCTAGCTACAAACTGATATTATTTTTGCAGTCACAGGAATTTCAACTTCTTTTGGTACTCAAAGAAGTAATTGTACTGAAATTTATTCATTGATATCAAATCGAAACACTTCAAACCTAAGAATCTGAGATGAAAGCAATATAGTACCTGGTACCCATTCCATTCTGAATCTTGAGATGGTGAAATCATAGCAGGTACAAATGTTGTGGCTTCGTTAAGTACTCTTGGTGAAGTCCAGGATGTGATCTGTGATTGTGATGCACCTTGTAGGGGCACTCCATTGTTATATCCTGAAAGAGATTCAGATACAGCAACAGTTGTAGGATCAGGATGATTAAACTTGCAGTTTGCTCCGTATTTGCAGGACCCTGTGCGCATGTAATAGGGACATTCTTTTTCATCCTGTCAATTAAAAAATCATTAAATTCTTCAAGAAAAGTGAGATAAGAGATCCAATCTATGAAGCTGATGATGAAAGACAAGACAATTGATATTTCACCGTTAAATAATAATGAAGAACAAACTTAACTGGTCGGATTGGCAGACCAAGGAAGTTCAGTTCTAAAATTGGGCTTGTTACCGTTCTTGGTCTTGTGTGGTTATATCTACAGGCGTTTCCATATTTACAACCCCCGGTCCTCAAGTAAAACTGCAAATGGCTCATGAGGTGTAACAGTTTACTGATATCAGTAAATCATGCATGTCAAAAAGGTAAATGAATATTTCATTATCTTGTACAGAAAAAGAGACTTCAAGAATAAGTGAACTTCGTTCAAGTGCATCATTTCAACATAATTACTACCTATGTTTCATAAAAAGATCATAGAAAGCTTCAGTTATAAACCAAACCTCAAATTTTGTTTCAGAAGAAAATTCCTGTTCAGCAATTGACTAAAAAGCAATGTCAAGAACCACATAAGTCTGTGTATGCAATAGACTGAAAATTTTAGCTGTCTGAAAATATCATCTTAAAGGTTTGACCTTAAGGCACCGCAAAAGAAATCTAGAAGAAAAACTTCTCAAGCGGCATCAATTAATCAGTCATATAAACATGGGAAATTAAAATAATCCAAGAAAACCTCTGTTATAAAGGAATATAAGAAAAGATCACAGCTGGGGAATGCATCAAATCATATAATTGTAGTAAAATACTTGAAACAACTTTCATGAAATCATAACCACAATGAAAACCTTGCATTCTGTCTTGCTTGCTATCCCAGCTGAATCGTCCTCGTATTTCAATTTCTCAGAAACAACCTTCCAAATTAAACAAAACAAAACCCATCAAGAAAAATGTCAAAAAAAAAAAAAAATTGGATAGATTAACAATGGAAAAATAAAATCCAAATTTTCTAAAACAAGAAATAACACTGAGAAATCACTGAATGAAGTGAGAAATAATACTTAAGAAGAAGCTGAGAAGAACCATAACTAACTTGCAATCAAATAATTAGCAGTTTCGCACGCATAGAAAAACTATTCGACTATACACAAAAAATCAAAAGCATTTGAGACATTTCTTCAGCTTTTGGACTGGATTGACAAGTATATGAGAAAATAATACATGGGTCTAGACTTTGCACCATCTTGGCCTTCTTCATCGACCATGTTGAATCTTTCATTGAAAATGAAAAATTAAGAGATACCTAGACATAGCTAAGAACCACACAGTCCTCTGCAAATTTTAATTTTATTGTCATCTAGTAGATAAGCATATTTAAGAAATTTTGCTTTAGAGTACTCCAGAAAATTACCACAAAGCCAAAATATCAATTTTTCAACAAATACACTCAAAATATCATAAGATAGCATTTCCAATCCATCTTCTTAAAGATAGAACAAGAGATGGACGGACAGATGCCAACGCACCAAAAACAGGAAATTCTCAGCTCAGAAAAAACTAAGCAGACTGATACAAGTTACTAGCATTTATAATGATGCCTGAGTGAAAACTACTTCCTCAAACTTAGGAGAAAAAGAGAAAAATTACGATCTTTCCAGAAAATTTTATCAGTTTAATACAGCACGAGCTTAAAAACAAGACCAATTGGGGTTGTCTTTGCGATCTTCAGTAGGTTGGACTCGACCCTCCGCATTTGCACTCCTAATTTTTTCAATGATTTTTTATTTGTTTTTAATAAAAAAAAGTATACGAAGTTAATGCTGAAATGTACTGCAATCCAGCAGACCAATTCTTCTGTCATCAATTCTCTTGACAGAATTGAAATAACTTCTTCTCAGGGAAAATAATTAAGATTATTTGGCACCCCATTGCATAGATGATAGATGTAGGAGTATAAGAACTGTACATGCAAAAATTAAATTAACTTATCAGCTGAAGATAATACTGGAAAAGGAGATTTTATGATGAACAAACAAATATAAACAATTAAACATTTAAACAGAGGTATTTGCTTCCTCAAGTGAATGAGATCACCAAAAGCATACCTGGTTTTTCTTTCGCACAGGGTGATTGAATTTGCAAAATGATCCGAACTTGCAAGTCCCTGTTTTAAGGTAAAACGCACAATCCTCAGCCTCAGGCCGTACTGGGTATTGGTTGCTTCTGGCTCTCCAATCCCCTTTCCTTTCCACTTCACCGCCGTCGCCGTCGCCTGCATCAACCTCCTCATCGACATCATCATCATCATCCTCATTCCTAACGCTTCTATCTCGATCACTTTCATCGATCTTCTTCGTATCATTTCCTTCATCTTCACAGGGATTCTTCGCAACTTCCCATTCTCCACCTTCATCAAAATCTTTCACGGTTTCCTCTTTCTCATCCTTCAAATCCAATTTCTGAAGTTCTGCATGGATGCGATCATCTGTGGCTACATGCTGTGCATCAAATGGAGCAGGATCAAGAACAGAACTATGAAACTGTGAAGATTGAAACCCAGAAGCCGGTGCTTCACAGTGATTAGGGACCGAAACAGCTTCAGAAGGTTCCATTCTGCTTCACATTTGAACCCAAAAAACCCTAGCTACAGAGAATAAAGTACATGGAGAAATGGGTGTAGTGAAAAAATAAACTTTTGTAGCAAATAGCAATTGGGTTGACGCTAAATGCTAGTAAGAACTAAAAACAAGAAAAGTTTGCACAAAAAAAGGTTACTTTCTGCACTGCGTACGTTTGCGCTTCTTTCTCTCTCTAAACAATTTTCAAAATTTTCATTTTTCTTTTCCCCTTCACTTCTAGACAATTCTTGGCGTGCTTTGACATTATTGGATTGGAAAGTGAATTGGGTTGGATTGGATTTTTATTTTTTACCAAAAAAATGTGGAGAAAAATTGTAAATAAAATTATGAAGCCATTAAAGAGAGGAGTTTCCATCATAAGGTTCCATGAATCTCAGTAAAAATGACATAAATATGTGTAAAGGCTTAACTTTATTACACAAAAAGGAAAAAAAAAAAAAATGACACCCTTTGATAAGAGAACAAAGAATATTAAACTTTAAGCTTTTTTTTTCTTCTTTTTCTTTCAATATTAATATAAAGAAAGTTCCTTTGAATACCTTCCCACTTGTGGTTTTTATTTATTATACTAAAAATGAATTGGATTAACTAATTGAGAAAGAAGACTTTTGGGTTCCATAAGAAATGCTCTGTGAATCACAGTGCATTTAAACTGAATTTGGTAACATAATTAAAGTGAGTGTTTTAATTGCTAAAAACAACCTCAAATTAAGGCATGGAAAGGTAGAGAAAAAGGCCAGATTCGGAGGCCAAATTTGTCTCTAATGGACAGATTCTTGCATTCAAATTCCCTGTCAGGTGAAGCTCTGAAATTAGAGCTTTTGATGTTAAAAATTCAACAACATTTGGCATATAACTCATTTTGTGTCATTCTTACATAAAATAGGTGTTCACGTCCTAAAGTGAACATAATTTAACAGTATTTAATATATTTTCCTTCACTAGAAGTCGGAAGTACAAACTTTAATACTCCATTTCTACTAAAAAAAACTTCATATTCGAGAAAAGTCTAATTGAACTCTTACCAGTGCTAAAAAAGAGAAATTTAATATGAAAAAGAGAACCAAGATCCAGAAAAAGCTTAGACTAATAAGTAAAGGATGGAAATTTTCACCATGAAAGTGAAAGAAAGGACTCCTTAGACATTATATGAAAATTAGACAAGAGTTTCTATCTTTTTCAGTAAGTTGAACATACTAAACTGGTCAATATCATTTTGATTGGATGAGAAGACAGCTTACAGAGTAGGTCAAAGTAGATTCCTAAAATGTCTAACGTACAAATATCATAAACCAAAGGATATGCCACCAATGTAGCACCAATATTTCAGTCGTAAAAGTAAATCATTGCATCAATGGAAGGAAAAGAAAACTGCACAAAGTTCCCAGAAGGGGTAAAGGTCCAACCCCCAACCAAGATCAGGATTAGCATCTGACTTCATTGGTGAAGAATGTTTGAAGATCCAAGCAATTGCTCAGGTTACAGAAAATAAATAGCACCAATGAAAACAGACAGCACAACAGAATTAATTGTTACTCTGAATGATAATAATTACAGGGATGTTCTAAACCTATCCCTATATCTAATCCTAAATCTGTCAATTAACCAACATAATAGCTATCCAAGTTAAACACATTTCATCTGCCGCAATATTAACCTCTACCTTTCTTTGTCGAATGTCCAGTCTTCCGCTTGTGACGACTAAAATCCGAAACAAATCTGAATGTCTGACCACATCCTGGTTCAGCACAAACATAAGGTCGGGCACCTGTATGAACACGAATATGTTCTGTTCGTGCCCATGCCCATTTGAAAGTCATCTTGCAGCCCTTCCATGGACATTTGAGGGGACGATCGTCCATGTGGACTCGACGATGCTGCACAAGGTACTTATGTGAGAAAAACTTCTTCCCACACCCCTTGACAGGACAAATATTTCGTTTGTGCATGGCAAGTTCTTGTTTTGAACCAAAACTCATATTGCAACCCTCGATGTCACAAAGATACTCTGATTCCTCGTCCCTTGCTTTTGAATCTCTATGGCCTGCTGGAGTCTTCAAGGATGAACCATTCTTCACCTTTTTCTTGCCAATTGGTTTTTTATCTTTTGGCTTTGCTTCTGAAAGTTTTGTAGGCTTTGGGGTTCTTTTTCTAAGACGTGTGCTAGGTCCACCTGGTTGCTCTTCCTCTGACTCTAAATCAGTCGATTTACTATTCCTCTTAGTTTGCTTACCTCGTCTATTTGTGGCAGGCTGTATTTTTGGCTGAGGGGTCTCTAATTTTAACGTATGGCGGCCTCCACGTTTTAAAGATTGAGCAAATTCTTCTTTCAAAGTCTGAGAGGCTCTCCGCCTTGCAGGTCGCAGGATCTCTTGTTTCATTTGTGAAATTGTCTCTGTCTTGACTGGCTTACTTCGGAGTACCCTCCTCCTGCTTTGATTAGCAGTATCATCAAGCTGGTCATCTGATGTAATTTCTCTCTCACTGTATTTGAATTGCACATTTCTTCTAATATTCCGATGCTGCAGAAGAGAATTATCATCTTCATCTGGACCATCTGAAAATGCATCTTCCCTTGCAGTGCGTTTGACTGGTTTTCTTTGAGGCATACTTCTATGCTGATGAGAATTATTTTCTAGGGAGTCCTCTGAAACTGCATCTTCACTCTCGATAGATTTGGCCTTCTTGCTTCTGGAAGGCCTTTGATGATGCCAAAGAAAACTATCATCCCGTATATCATGTGAAATGGCATTCTTTTTAAGAACTTTGGTTTGCTTGCTTCTCGGAATCCTTCTATATTGCTTAAGAGAACCACTCTCCAGACACTCATCTGAAAGTGCATCTTGTCTCTCAATGTATTCTTCTGTCTTGCTTTTAATATTTTTCCCACGATGCTGAGAAGAATAGTGCTCTAAGGAATCATCAGAAAGTGCAGGTTCTATCTCACCCCACTTAGGCAGCTTGAATCCAGAGAACCCTCTGCGCAGATTATGACGATCTCCAAGAGAATCATCTGAACCAGTATCATCTATCCCACAATATGTCACTCCCTTGCTAATGGGAACTCCATGTTTTCTACAAGAATCATCCTCCACAGAATCATCTGATCTAGCATCATTGCTCTCAACAAATTTGGATCGCTTGTTTCGTAGAATACTATGATGCTGATGGATACAATCTTCAACCGAAGCATCTGAAACCATGTCCTCTGACTCTATAGGTTTGGCTTTCTTAGTTGTTCCGCTCCCATAAGTCATTTTTCTCTTGCCAGCAGACTTTCTATTGACCATAACAGTCTCGTTTTTCTGGATATTTTCTGGTTTCCTATCAATCTTCTCATCTGACATTGTCCAAGAAGAGAAGATGTCTACATCTTCTTCTTGAGGATCTCTCTTTGCCAGTAAAGGATGAACTTGATTTGACATCCAGACTTTCCCGCACCATTTCCCTGCAACTACTCTTTTCAGCTTGCCAGTTCTCCTTTGATAGACTTTCGGCTTACCAGAAGAGTTAGCAGAAGTACTACGGCCAAATGCATTATAAATAACAGAGTTGTATGGCATCTGCTTACTATAAAGAGGAGAGTGACTAAGGTTGGCACTATAAAATAGGTTTATTCCCAACTTTACAGCCCAATCTCCATTACCCGGAGTTGCTTCCTCGCTATCTAAAGCTAACTGAATCCTCTTTTCTTCATCTTGGGTGGCACCTCTGAACATTGTATCAGTCCACAGATGGTTCATATTTAATTCTTGTGCCAGCAGTTTTGCTTCTGCCTCCATCTTCGGATAGTCTGTAACAATTTTTCCGTGATGCAGACAATGTTAGATGCAGCAAATATTCAAGTTTGGCATAATAGTCAGAAGAAACTAACAAACTGTAACAACCATTATAAAAATCCAAAACATACTCTATGAACAGTAATCATGCGTATTTACCAATAAACGTAACCTGATATATTTGAATAAGAATGAAATGTTACAATATTGAAAGTAGAGACATAAACGAAGATATTGAGGGTGTGTGGTTCAAAGTTGTAGCACTAGCAATTGTGACTAAGACCTCTAGATGGCCCTGAGACAAGTACAACTTGGTGACTCATCTACGTCAGAAAACACCAAAAGAAAGGTAGAAGGCTTGGAAGAATTCTAACAGAAAAACAAAGAACTTGACCTTGTGCTCCATATAACAAGAAAAACAAACATGAAAGTCACCGAGATCTTTACATAGAAGACTCCACATAACACTAATCAAACTGACATTAATTAGTTGTTTGACACTGAGCTCCATGTAAGTACAGAACTTAACACCAGTCCAAACTAACCCAAGATCTTTGACCCCGTTTAAAAAATTTTCCATGTTTGTCCCCAACCACAAAACCCAAAAGTATATTTTAAATACTGCAGCAAAAGAAGTAACCCTTCTCAGGAGGCCTTGAAATGTAACTAAGAGATTGAACTTGTTGTTCTAAGAAAACCTAAAAAGCATAAAACTCATGTTGCAAGATGCCAAGACCCATCCCCAGCAAGAAAGAAATAAATTATTCAAGGGTTCAACATTATATTTACACATTATCAACCGAGAAGAAATAAAGAGGAGGCCTTTCCTTTGAATGTCTATATCACAAGGAACCTTCTCAATGCCAAAATCCAAAGAAATTATCAGGAGGGATGACTCCATCATATCATAACACCTCCAGAGATAATGTAAAACTTACTAAACCACTTAAATGGTTTGAAACACCAACAAAATCACAAATCAGTGATAAGCCGGTGAAGTTTTCAGGGAAAATTTTAAGTTTATTATCGTTAAAATTTATTGTTACAATTATAATAATAATAACTATTATTATTTTGTGGGGAAGGTGGAACAGTTCAGGGTTCAATCTGTCTAATCCTATGTCACAAGAACGAGTAAATGACTAAATATTGCACCTGGATGACAAAGTAAAAGAATGTTCACTCCTCCAATTGGTCGAAGTTGTTGTTCCACTTCTTTTGCATGCTCTAGACAAAATACATGCAATCTCGAGGAGTCTTCATCGATATCTGGAGCAAATGGCATATCCTCAATCTCCACTGGTTCAGTGGACTTGTCAAACACTGGTTTATCAGTATCAGCATCCAAGGAAGATCTAACATTCACATGTGAATCTTGATATCTAGTTGACAAGCCATTTTTCTTTGTTGAACCTATGCCATCCATTTCAGACTCAGAAGAACAATTGAACGAATCTTTGGAATCAGATCTAGCTCGCCCAAATTCTTCATAGTCATTGACTTGAAATTGCATTTGATCTGCAGCGTTAACACCATAAGACAAGGGATCGTTATTCGAAATTGCAGTATTCTTGCAATATTCACCAGAAGAAAGGCCAGAATTCTCAAACTGATATTGGTCTTCGGAAGAACAAATCATTAGTTTAGCATCATCATCTGCATTTAAAGCAGCATCTGCTTCAGCATGGTCCTCCTCAGAATCAGAAGAATGTCCATAAGTCAATGCAAGCATTCCAAGGGCAGAAGTCTCATTCCGTTTTTCAGTATTCAAATTAGCTTCGTAACTTTCATCTGCTACTGTAAGCTGGCGATTGACAGCCTGGACTGGGACGTCGTACAAACCATCAGAGACACATTTATCTCTTTTTCCTGCATTGGTAGTAAAATGAGCGTTCTAAGAGAGAATGGAACCTCAACAAAATTATTAATTAAAAAATGCCAGCAACTACAATATTAATTAGTTATAAAACCTACCCCTGTTACTATTCTGCCGAGAGCTAACTGCATGCCCATCTCTAGTAGCAATCCCTTCACTGGCTATCCCAGAACCAACGACCCAATCATTAAAGAAGCTACAGTCAGCTGACATAAGGTACCTAGCAGCTTGTTCTCTGGGTTGGATGATGGCTACACAGGCAAAGCTTAAAATACCACATGTGACACAAGAAAAGAGTCTTTGATCTGATAATCCATCGCTTTGAACATTACCACCCCGTTCGTGGTTGGCATTCAAAGACCTTGAACTTGAAGCACATAAATTGTCCATGCTACTTTCAGATAGAGTAGAATATAGCCCGTTAGCTGAATAGAAACCCTTCACTCGATTAATTCCCGGACTATTTTCTAGTGCGAGATTATCATAATCAAAACTTTGAGGAGATTTGGTTTCTTCCTTAGAACTGCAAACACCAGCAGGAAATCTAGATTTTGCTCTCAAGTGGGATCCAACACGCAGTCTGGAATAAATCGATTCTAAAGAACCTGGGGGAAGAAGTACAACTGAAGCTCCTCTTCCAAGAATGTCCAGCAGGGTGTTATTCTCTACAATATTCTGTACAAATAACTCTTTTATAACCGTTTCCCCTTCACTCCTCCTTTTATCTTTCAGTCGTGAACTTCTTGGTTCAGCACCAGTGCACATAGGTGCTCTGTATGTTAAAACATAAGATGTATTAAAACAAGTGAATGAGGAAGTCATATATTAGGAAGGATAAAAAATTCAAAAGACCAATATTGATAATGATAGAAGAAATTGTAACAATTGCTATTCTTAGTAAACGGAACAGTTATTTTCTAACAATAGATTTCCAAATGATCACGAGTTTAAACCTTCGAAATAGCATATAGAAGGGACATAAAGTTGATGCAATCATAACAAATTTTAGCACAACACGTCTTTTAGATTTCATCAGACTTGAAATTAATTCAAAGAAGATAAAAGAACAAGGAATGCGACTAAAAAGTGAGAGGAACCATTCGAGTAAAATGGATGTTACAAATAAAAGGCAAAACAAACCTGGAACTTAAAGCAAGATCATATAGCAACTGATAATGAGAGACCATTGGAGGATAATTGATGGAAGCTCTACGAATTGCAGCATCTTTAGCAACCCTTAACCATTCTGGAGTTGCAATATTGGCTGCCTCCCCACAGTTAAATCCTAGAGGAAAGTACCAAACACACATAATACATGAAACAGATATAATTGCGATTTAGAGTTCAGTATAAACAACAAAAAGCATACATGACTTTTTATACAAAAAAACAAACAGAAAATATAAAATGAACGACAAAGACCAATAACATGTGCATCATGAAACTATGGTAGAGACCTCACCATGGCTGAAACCTGTATGATAAGCTCGAGGAAAAGTGACAACAAATTCACCTGCATTTTGCACTAACCTGGTGCAAATCAATTAAAGCAGTGAGTACACAGATCTGACTACTTTTGAGGTCAAATGATGATGCAAGGGACTCCTAGAAATATGACTCATATAGTAGAAAAAATATCAAATCCACACGGAGGGAGGGGGGTAACAATGGAAATGGCGATACTTTTTGGGCAAATATCATCATCAACTGGTAAGAGTAAGACCATTTGGAATGACTGATGTTTTAATTCCCAGGTACCTACCCTAGAGAAACAATACCTAAATCAAGGAAGTAGAAAGGTTAACATAATGCTGGTTACCTGCAACATGGAACTCCAGCGCTAACTAGAACTTCAGGTGACATCACAGTGGTCTTCTCACCAAGAACAGCAAAAGTTACTGGATGAGAAAAGGAAAAACAATTGTTTATGACAAAAATCCAAAATTGATGCCCATTTTAAGACCAAATTGAAATTGTAGTCACTCTGTACTTAATTTATTAAATGAAGACAACTCTAAAAAACAATTCTTCATCGAGAAAGAAAAATGACATGACAAGCAAATATTGATTGTGGAAAGAGAAAAGAGGACAAGGGACGATTGTACTACTTATATATGGCACACATATGAAAGAAGTGGAAAAAGCAAAGAAGGATCCACTTCCTGAAGCACTCTCATAATCAAAACTTAACTACAAGTTCAACCATCACTATCACAAATAATAGATATACAACAGAATTTTGAACAAGAAAATAGTTTAACATAGTTCTGGGGAAAAAACACCAATGTAAACGCAAAAGGGAAGGATAAAATGCATGAGAAGCATTGATGGACGGGGACAAGAAACTGAGCAGGCAGTCCGATTGGTAAAAGAGTGAACCTAAGAAATGAATTACAGAACCTATCACAATGTGATTGGTCTGACAAGTAATAGGGTCAATTTTCCCTTGAACAGTCAAATGCCAATAGCATATACAGTTATACACCTTGTTATGCAAGGGATAATGAGCAGAGGAACATCCCATCCAATAGCATGTCTATAATAATGCTGTCCGCTTAAAAACACGTACTCAGTTACACCAATCCAACTTAACAAGTACAACTATAACATTGCTTCTAAGAACATAACTGAACATGTGTAGTAGACTAGAACTGATCCAGATGATGGTTAGGGGCGAAGTTAATTAGGTAGGGTGAGGGTGCAAATGATATTCAGTACTATGTTTCTTCCTGTAACCATAAAACCTATAAGATGAGGGAAATTGCGATTAGTAGTTTCCTACTTCAATTAAGCCATCAACTCACCAAGGGGATTAATTTCTCCTCCGTATCCCTGAACCCTTACAACCTCCTCAAACGCCACAGCAGCATCTCTAGGTACACCATACCAAGTCTTTCCCGCCCCCATATGCAGATAATTCAAACTATGCAAGTCATGGTCTTCTACATGCCAAGCAAACCAACTGAACATCATAGCAACATAAACCATTGGCGAAGTAACTCCTGGAATCTCTTCCTTCATAAACCTCAACAGAGACCCTTTCGCCCTAGACACACCCCTCATGTTCCACGCCGTTTCCCCAAGCGTTGTTCCTTCCCCTGCCTCCCTAAAAATTTTTGCACTTACCGGCACAAAAGCTGAACCAGGCATATCGTTTGCATATTCCACCGAAAAGGGCTTGTCCAAAGTGGCCCTCCAATAGAGCGTCTCGATTTCCAAAGACGAAAGCCCTCCTTTCTTGGCACATTTCTTCAAATAGCTTTTCTCAAAGTTCTTCGCCTTAGCCTCAAATTGCTGAAATGTATAGTACTCACCGCTCTGCCACACTGATTTCTGAACAGGTCGTGTTTTCCGCGGGCAAAACCCGATCTGCTGTTGTCGAGTTGTGAATGTAGGCGGAGACTTGGAATTAGTCGAGCCAGAACAGGGGGCACGAGCTGCAAGCGACTTATTAAAATTGACAATTACAGTTTTCTTCGGTGAAGGAGGTACAGGGGGCACAATTTTGCAGATTCCAAACTTGGAAGCCTCTTTTTCGATCTTGAAAATGTATGAAATTGGATCTTGAAACTCTGCCAAAGTCGGATGATATTCAGGAGCCAACGGTAGGGTTTTGAGCCAAGAAAGTACCTCTTGCGTCGGCTCCGCAGCCATGGCTGTTGCTGCCATTGATAGAAGCAAAGTTGAAGGTAACTACAGCAGGGTTTCTCATGCAAGACCCATTTTCAAACGAATGCACAAAATCAAACACAAAAAACAGCCTTCTTACATTCCCTGTTTCAAACCTTTTGCCTCTTCTTTCTAGAAATCTTGTCGAATACAATTTCCCCTGTTTCTCCAATCATACAGAGGAAAGGAAAGAGAAGAAGAGCAAAAACCCAGAGGTGAAAAAAGAAAAGAAAAAAGAAAAAAAATAGAAAAAAAAAAAAAAAAAAAAAACAAAGTTTTATATTTTGGGGGCAGAGGAGAGTGAGAGGTTGGAGTAGAGTAGACATGTGAGTGGGGGGATTTATTCTGGGTTTGCGAACGGTTCTTAAAATCACGCTTCTTTCTCCATTTATTTACGCTTTTGCCATCCATACTTTCTTTTTCTACAAAAATAACTCTACAAATTCGTAATTGCAATTTTGTCCGTCATTTTCTTAATCCTAGTGGTTATTTATTTTATTTGTTCTTCTTTTTTCTTTTTTTGCATTTTTTTTTAATGGTTATCTAACTTATCTTCTCATGCTTTGGCAACGCTGCGAAACGGAAAAATGTAGAGAATTTAACCCAATTAAATTTCGGCAATCTTAAAGGTAAATAAATCAAAAATATTTATAAATATAACAAAATTTTATTATCTATTTGTGATAAACTATTATATGTGTTTATCTATTTCATCGTAGATATAAATAGTAGTTTATTACCGTCTATCTCAGACTGTGATATTTTGCTATTATTTGTAAATATTTTCAACAATTTTGTCATTTAAAATAATTTTTCATTAAATTTAGTTCTTTATATTTTTATTTATTTTCATAATTTTAGATTTTTTTTCTTCTTAAAATACTATTTTGGTTCTTATACTTTTAAGTTCATCTAATTTTAATCCATACATTTAATTGTCTAACTTTAGTACCTATAATTTTAATAAATCTTAAATTTAGTCTCCAATGTTAATCTATTATTGTTTTTCTAAAAACTTTTTGTTATTTATAACATTATTACAATAAATTTTGAAAAGATATTAGCATATTGTATTTTATTGCATAATAATTATTATTATTATTTAATCAATATTGATAAAAAATAATTTTGAGAGACTAAATGTAAGATTTATTGAAAGTACGCTAAAATTGGACAAACTTAAAAGTATGGGAACAAACAAAATGGCATTATAACCTAGGTTATTTTATTTTATTTTTCTTGAGAAATTACTTACATTCACAAATATTTGTATTTTAATAAAAACAATTAACAATATTTTTCTACAATTTTGAAATATAGATCCTAAAAAACAGTGGTCAAAACAAGCATATAACTCGATTGACATACTAATGTGTTAGTAAACTACAAGATATTAGGTATAATGAGACTATAAAATTTGACTTTATATTCAACATTAATTAATTGACTTTTATTAGTTTATAGCCATTACTTAGTGAGTTAATAACATAAGTGGGATATTAGCATGCTACCTTACGATTAAAAAAAAAAAAAAGTTAAGTTATTACTAATTTAATATAAGCAATAAACAAAGCTCCTCTAAAAATAATAATAATAGAAGTTGTAATAGGGAATTGAGTTGGGGGGTTGATAATAATTCTTTTTTTTTTCAAATATTATCTAAGCAATGATATTGACTTTCATTAAAATAAAGAAATTGGTCCATTTAAATATAGTTTAGTGTATAATTTATCTGCTAGAATAATCATAACTCAATTGACATCAAATATGTACTATCGATCTCGAGATCAGAGATTTGATTCTTTTATATATGGCGTATACTCATTTTGGTTTAAGTTTAAGATTCATTCAAAGTCAATATATTAAAATTACAACCACAAACAAAATATATTAAAATTGTATTTCAATTAGGATTTAATCTTGTTGAACTCTAAAAGGAGAATTCACACTAAAAACAGATAATGAATAGGAAAGATATAATCAAAGCGGAAAATTAGCAACATTCACGAATATAATAATGAAAATAAAAATAAAATAATAGAAGAACTAAGTTGTTTTATCCAACATGTCCAAGCAATTAGACAAACAACAATGTTTTCTTCATCTTCTTCTAACTTTTTTCCTTTTTTTTTCCTAAACATTTTTAAGAATGTATTTTCAGCATTGACATCAATGTCTACCAGCCTTGCATTTATTAAATTACTATAAATATTAAATACCCTTTATCTTTTCCTTTTTGTCTCATTCACACCTATTTAATATATATACCCATATATATACATATACTTTCAACTATATGTATACTGTGAGTTTAGTTGAAAACTTTTTCAGTGTGAAATAGACACTTAATTTACTAGTTGCATTGTGTCCATATTTGTTTAGTACAAAAAAATTGTAGTAACAAATATTCAAATTTCTCATCTCAAATGAGGCAATACATATTAACCACTATTATGTACATGTTGGGCTAATTAGTTAGGTTGGAATAAATTTAAGGAATAGCAGCATGCTACCAAACACAAACCAATATTACCGCCAAACACAAACCAATATTACCGCCGTAGTCGACTAACTCAAATTCTTTCGTTTTAATTGAAGTTGATCGTAGACTTTAAAATCTAGTCATACTCGTGTTGAAATAATTGTTTCTTACTTGAGAAATGAAACAAACACTTGATGGGAGTAATTGATTAATTAACGCATGATTGAGTATTTTGATTTCGATTAAAGATAAAGGTCAAATTACATGTTTAATCTCAATTTTGATATTTGTACTTTAAAAATTAGGTAACTAATATACTTTTAAACTTCTAAATTTGTGTTAGATCTTTCAATTTTCTATTGTGCGTCTAATAAATTATCAATCTTCACAATAGTTTTTAAAATTTACCAATTTAATAAACATAAAATTGAAAATTTTAAAGCTCAATTAGATATAAAATTCAAATTTATTAAACAAATAAGTTAATAAAATTTTTTTTTGAATATTTTAAAGACTTATCAGATAAAAAATTGAAAGCTAAAAGAATTTATTTGACAATTTTAAAGTCTAAATTTTTTATTGAATATAAAATTAAAAGTTGATAGTTATATAAGAACTATATTTCTTTAGACTCAATAAATAGAAAACAATCATTTAAAATATTTCTGTTTCTAACCTTTTCATAGAAGTGCTATTTCAAGAAATGAGGTTGTATTTCAATGTTTTTTTTCCCCAATCCAATTCGAGATTTACATAAGATTTAAAAAGTATTTCTGGAGAATTTTAAATAAAGAAATCAATGAAAGCTACCTGATTTTTCAAACCTCAATTTTTTAATCATAAGAACTTACAGATTCCAATTCCCAATACATCCAAGACATGATCTAACTTGGTCAAAACCAATTTAAAATTGACAGAAATGAACTAACAAATAGCTCAAAATAAACCATTTGAAGATGGAGTATGTGAACTGATGGGCATTGGAACAACAGTGGAGCAACATGTCTTTAGCTCAATAGGCGACTCTGAAGAATATCTAACCCAAAAAGAGAAAACTATATTATAATATAAACATCATATTTATTAATAAAATAAAACAGCAGAAAGGGAATGAAACAATCATGGGATTCCTGTCGTGTCTGTCCACTAATCATGGCAACGCCCATAAAAATTGGTCCAATGAAAACGACTACAAATTGCCTCAGTAGAAACTTGATTATCTCAAGACATTCCAACTGTTAGTAAAACTGAGAAAGCTACATTTTGTAGCCTAAAAACAGAAGTGAACTTCAAGAACTCTAAAATTTTGGCAAGAAAAAGTCCAATGGAAGAAAATTCCCAGCAGCATTATAGTTTTTGATCTGATGTATTCATATAAATACTCCAGGAAGTGTTGCTATACAAAAAAGAAATGTCAACTATACAATAAAAGGAGGCTCCTGATAACGTACTAAATGAAGCAGTTAGTTTTTTTGAGACTCTGGGCAAGAACTGGCTTCTGACAGCTCAAGAGAAACGGGGCAATGATCGCTTCCGTAGAAACCTACATGAATTAAAGATTACAGTCAAAGTAACATCAGTCTTTTTTTTGTCATATTAAGATATGTTTGAGAGTGATTCTAAAATGATTAAAATCACCTTTATCATTTTTAAAATCACTTAGAAAATACTTTTAATGTTTCAAAATCAATTTTAAAAGTATGGAAAATGCATTTAACAGCCTAAAATTAGACATCGAATTGAAGAGATTGTATACAATAAAAAAATGATTTTAACCATTTCAAAACCACTCCTAACCATGCACCCAGAAATATAAGAGTAATCATATTATTTGTCTTCCCAAAAGAAGTTTGTTGGTTCATGAGTTTGGAAGGAACTATGAGTCCAAATTATCCAATGAACCATGTAAAGGAATGAGTTTCAAAAAGTCTGAATTTTTATTGTTTTGGTTGCATAATTAGAAGTGTAATTTTAATTTTTTTTTGTTTCAATCTATAGGATCAGAAAATTCATAATTTGAGGTAAAAAGCAAATTTGTATCAAAGCTAGGCTTGCTTGACCAAAAACGACAACACATGAGAGTCTAAAACCATTACCCCAGAAGTGAATAAAATTATAACTAAAATTACATGAGTCAGATTTGTAAGAATAATGGACTGCATCTATAGCAAGCTTTAGATAAATATAAACTTAGTCAGAAACATTTAACCATCAGTATGGTTTGAAAAGTGTAGGTCGGGTCATGAGATTCCAAATTTGGCACTAATACTATAAGCTTAAGAATTATATTAAGAAACATATATAATGGAAAGGAAAGAGAAGGCACCTTTCTTTTTCTTGAAATGGAAACAAAGTTTTCATTGATATAAATAAAAGAAAAGAGAGGGCACCTTGTAATTCAATCCCTTGCCCATGCATCTCACATGAAACAATCCTACCTACGAGACTCTCGGAAACTAAGAAATAGTCAATTCTCATCCTTTTGCCTCGATACCTGAAAGAAACAGAAATTTTATATAAGAGAAAACAAAATCTCAGTTGTAGAAAGTTAGAAACTAAACCCAAAACTCTAGAACCAAAGAAACTTGCCCAAAGTTTTAAAAAGCAGATTTGACTAGTTAAAAACTCATTAGGATTTTACTAAACACTAGTCATTTAGAAAATATGTACTTCAGTCATATATAAGCACTAAAGCATGCCAGCACCTTCTAACAGCTCTAAGAGTAGAGCGACCACTACATGGTAACCGGTATGCCAAGGGACACGGAGTAATAAAATACCAGATATAGGTACTTTTAGTTAAATCAGTCATAAGTTAGAGAAATCCATGCAGTATCTTTCTTACTTTCCAATGGGGTGCCCAGACCAAGAAAAGCCACGCTCCATGTCTTTCTCCTCGTGAAGGAATCTATATGCATCTATCAGCTTTCCCCTAGAACATAATACACAAACAACGCAAAAGATATAACCAATTTACCAACATAACAAGAAAGGAAACCAAAAATTATGTTTCTCTTCTTTGGATCATATATGAAATTTATAAAACCTGTTGTTGTGTTTATTAGAAATCAAGAGGTCAATAGAAGAGATAGAATTAGGTGAAGTGAGAGTGGCAAAGGATAACTAAAGGCGTAAGTTATAACAACTCAACATAGCTCACTTTTGAAATGGACTATCTCCCAGCAGCAACAAAATAATTAAAAGGACCAGACTAAAGTGTTTCCTGGACAATGCTAGCAAGAATCAACAAAAGAGAACTTTTATATTGAAATTGCTTACTCCTTCAATATAGAATTGAAGCGCTTCCTTTCAGCCAAGGTAAATCCAGGCTGCCCACAATCCTGCACCATCAAGAAACTAATTATCAGATTGTTTTTTATTCTGGAAATACAACACCAAGCTGGTGATTGATAAAATTTTCATTCTCATTCTAATTGTATTTTTTTTAAATATATATTTGGAAAAGAAAATACCATACCAAATACTTTTGAATGAAATCTTTTAGATAAACCAATGCAATATAAGACTCTAGACTTGTTCTCACCCTCGGTCTTGTTCTAGTTCTCAATCTCATCATAAAATATTTCATCCCTTAATCAACGACTTCAATTTGGGAGCATCATGCAATTTTCATTATCTCATGGATTATTGATGGGATGGCCATCATTTCAACACTATATTACGGCCAAACAACTGATTAGCAAACTAACATTAAATACTTTTAAATGAATACAAATCCAAAAAGATAAGTGTATCCGGCTCTTTTGAAAAAAAAAAAAAAAAAAAAAAAAAATCTCTGGTATTAATAGGTGAAACAGAGACAGCCATTTATGAAAATTCTGGGGGAAAAGAATATGGCAGAGTTCTAAACGACAAGCTTCAGTACCTCCTTATTTGGGGGTATGTACCCATTAAGTTTTGCTGCGCTGAAAAAATCTGGATGGCTCACATCAATCTCTTCATGACTGCACCATAAATTTAATACAACAAAATCAAAATTGGGCGAATCTACATAGAATCCACTGGGAATTTTCTACTTCTTTATATTACCAACAGAGGGAGGTATACTCTTGTAAATAAGTCTTAATTAGAACAGGTTCTCGTTTTTTGAAGGGTAAGCTGGTTCTTCAGATGCTTGATCATTTTGGCTGCTTTATTAGCATGCAATTCTTTGAACTTTTGTTGCTTCATGAAATTTATTAAAGAACTTTGTATAATATGAACTCTTAAAAGGTTTTCTTTCCTTTGAAGACAAATTGGATCTACAGGCATTGCTCGTGATAACCAATGAATTTCTAAGCAAGATTATAAGCCAACTTAAAACAAGTGTGTTAAGTTTGATTCATGAAGGCAGAACAATATCCTGCCAACTGGTAGCAAGAACCAAAATAGGAGCACGTGAATAGCTTAGCCTTGAATGATGAGTAGAACATAGTCTACAATTACATAGATGACAATATAAATGAAAGAAATTGAAAGATCATGGCATGGACCAACCTTCAAATTAATCAAGAGCACTTACCTAACATTCAGGTCACCACACCATATAAGAGGCTTATCAGAAGATTGGATAACAAACTCCAACATTCTCTTATCCCATTTCCTTCTCCTTTTAAAAGAGTTCTCCTCTTCCTTCCATCCATTATTTGGTGAATATGTGTTCAATAAACGAAATGTCTCGAATTCAGCTAAAATTACACGACCGTCCACTTCATGCTTTGAAGCTACAAACAGGGACACCCTATCATTTAATAGCTCTTCCTTGTGAAAATGTGAAATAACAGATTAAATAACCCAAACTTGAGAACATGACTAAACATAATTATTTATGTCTCATAACCAATTACGTCCGTAAAAAAAGGGGGCAATGGTATTTGAAGTGAAGAGTAAAGAAGAAAAGATGCAAGACAAGACTTGAAAGTCTCCCACTAACATTAAGAGCAAAATGAAGAAACCAAGCATGTCTTGATTATTGACAAAAGTGTTTTTTTCTTTCTAGGTAAGCTCAGCAGTTCTAAACAAACTTGTAGAAGAGATAGATTTGAAAATTTAGCAGAGAAATGATCAGGTTGGTCAGTCTCCTTCAAATTGCTGCAGTTTCACATACTAAATTAAAATAAAAACCGCTTTCAGAAAAAAATAAAAAAAATAAAAACCAAGAATTTTATTGCTTAATAATACTAGGCTGCCTTCTGGGAGCTGCAAATAGAAAGAAATAGAAGAAACTCTTGGATTCATAGGACTACAGTACTCTCTTAGGAATTGGGAGAACAATATTTTTTGTGTTTTCCTCTTAGACATCTTTTTTGAAAAAAGGAATGCACCAATGCATCAATAGAAGAACACTACATCAAATGTTACAATATATCAAGGAGAGAAGAATACCTATTCTGTCTAGGTTGAAGAAAACATTTTTGGGCGGAGAACACTTTTTTATAAACAATGCAGTTCCAGCATACTTGGAATCTGAAAGAGACCACCAAACACGATAATTTGCAAAGGGTGGACTGGAAAGAGCACGCATCAACATCTGCATGATTTACGGGTTGCATTGTAAGTAAACATCACAATGTTCCACCAAGAACACTGATTTATCAGCCAAATCGAAGAAAACTACAACTCACCTACAAATCCCCCAAGATTTGAAATAAAGTTTTAGTTAGATTAGAATTTCATGACACGCAATAGACGACAACTCAGCTAGTTAATTAAAGAATTACTTTAATACTATGTGCCTTAAAATAACAAAGGTTCTAAAAATAAATTATTTTGCTCCTTTTCATCAACTGGATTATTATTAGTTCATCAACTCCATCAAATAAGTTTTTGAACCAATCTTCACATGTTATGCTTGACAAGTTTATTCACGTAAAAATTTAATAACTGCACAGAACAAGACTAAATTCAATATGTTCCAAACTTAATCATCTCTCTTTTCTGCTTGATATGTCAAATTTTCGCACTCATTCAGAAGTCTCAATTAATAAAAGGAACTGAAAAAAAAGTTACCTGCTTCTCTTCCCGTGATGTGCTTGTGTCATCTTTCAACTCTCCTTGGTTTTTAGGTGCACCTTTTGAACCTGCTGCAGGAATTCTTACTTCCTAGTGTGTAAACATAGTCAATGAGGTTATAGTCCATGCACGTAGATAGTTAGAGTCATATGTAGTTCTACAAGATAATGTATCAGATGGAGCACTAGAATAAAGAATAGTATCAGATGGATTCATCAAATAAATTACTGATTAACTACAATTCATACAGATCCTTATGGTTGTTAAATCTTAGACTGTGGGAAAGTGAAATCAAGATATGGTCCTATAAACTCATCTAATGAATCAATTGACGTGCCTACTTCGAAACTAATATCCCTCTGACCCTCCCTGTACCTTAATCCTCAAAGATATTGGTTGCATAATCATTCACTTTTCTTTCACCTATGAAGTAGACCAACTTTATGTCACTGAGGATGTTTAGGGGGAAAAAAAAAAAAGCAAGGATGGCCTAGATAGGTCATAACTATAAGGACTACTCCGGCTATTTAAAGGAGATTTAAAATAAAATAAAATAAGAGATTTAGGGAGAGAAAAATAGGATAATTTTTTATTCGAGATAATCTAGAACAGAAATCTGGATTGAATGAGAGTTGCAATTGAAATTTCAAATTGGTTACAAGTCACCAGGAAATTCTGAAGCAACTCCTTATAATTTCAGCTTAGAGGAAAGCATTTTTCAGTTTCCATTTTATCTTATGCTCAAGGTCTCTCTAAATTTCGCCAAAGTGAGTATAGCTCAATTGACATCCAAGATGTGTTAGCGACCATGAGGCTCCCACCCCCCTATTGTGCTAAAAAAAAGGTCTCTCTAAATTTCTGTTCTCTTTCTTCTAAATTTCTTTTAGATTCAATGCAGTTCGTCTTCTGAGTGTATGTGTTACAGGGCACTACATCAGTCGGTGTCCTGAAATTAGCATCTTCAGCTGACCTTCAAAGATACCTCGTGAAAAAACTTAAGTAACGATTCCAATGTAATGGAAACATCAAAATGGCGTCATCAAGTGCAAATGCATCCACACCCATCTTAAAAGAAAATCATTGGCAGGTTTTCCAATGTCATAACCTTTTTGAGAGCTAATGCACAAACTTCCTTAAAGAAGCGAGAGAGAGATAGCAGATATAAAGCATGCCAAATTAAGCAACTACACCAACATATTCAGTAATTCAAGTTACTAATTTCTCGCCGTAAAAAAGTTCTAACAATTATAAACCATGCGAAACCTAAACAAGCGAACCAGCACATTCCAGGAATTATCATTTCCTCGCATCCCATTAAGAAATTTAGGAACTCGCATTTACTAGGGAAATATCTTGCATGGTCCGCAATAGTACATAGCAAACTTCCTAACACACACATTCATGAAAAACCACAAGACAATCATAACCAAATGAAAAGTGAATCAATCATCAGTGTCTACACAAGGTAAAGCAAAGAGGGCATTGACGCATTACTCACTTGTATGGCAATAACATCCGGATCAAGGTTGGTGACAAACTTGGTGAACTCCGGCCAGTCGTTTTTAACTCGGAGAAGTAAACTATTTGCATTCCAAGTTACAAATTTACGAGGCTCTTTCTTGTCCGGCGCTGATGCTTCCGAATCATCATCATCTTTCAGCGAAGGTGAGAGAGCCGCTTTCTTCGAAGACCGTTCCTTTTCTATAGGTTTAAAGAAGCGTTTCATCCTTCGCCGACCTTCAATGGCCGTATATACTTCGCCGGAGCTTCTGGTCTTGCCGAAGCTTTTCTCTCACAGTCACAGCCAGCCGCTGCCTTGACGACAAATTATTTATATCCTTTTTCCTTTTTGCAAAATATACAAAATTGTCTTTGAATTTTAAAATTTTAGATTTGGTTGATGTTTAAAAATTGTAAATTAATATTAAAAAAATGATTGATTATCTTGTCTCAAATTTGTTAATAAAAAGTCCAGAATTTTCAAACGGATGACCTCCTTTCATAAGCTAAAATAAAAATGATTTTTTAAAAAATATATATTATTTTAATAATTAATGACAAAAATAAGATGGAAAAAATTCAACAAAAATAGAGTTACTAAATCGTAGACGGAGAACACGATTTTCCTAAATTATGGACTGTACACAATTTTGATCCATGTTACCAAAAATTGTGGACGGTACACAATTTTGGTCCACGTTTGAAAAGAAAAAAAATAAATAAATAAATAAAAGAAGGGATAATTTTAATTAAATCTCACTCGAAATCTCGGTCTCTCGCTTCTTTTCCTCACTCACAATTACTTTTCTCTCTCACTCTTGCGGTCTCGCTTTCTCTCGTTCCCTTGCTCTTTCTCTCTCTCGCTTTCGTTGGTCCCGTCAAAGTTTGGACTCTTCATGTCGGAGAAGAAGAAGCTAGAGAAGAAGAAGAAAGGAAAAAAGAAGAAAAAAAAAGTCTAAGAAGGAAAAGGAGGAGAAAAAGAAGAAAAAACAAAAGAAGAGAAAAAAAAAAAGTCACAAAGAATAAGAGAAAAAAAATCGTGGACAGGTACACGATTTTAGTTCACATGGATTGCTAAGTTAAGGCCAGGTTAGATGCTACCCACCAAAATCGTGGACCCCGTCCACAATTTTGCTTTCCAAAATCGTGTAACCGTTCACGGTTTACCAAATATATTTTTGTCAATAGTTTCCAATTCAACTATTTCAAGAATTTCTTTCTTAAACTATATTATTTTTATGAAAAAAAATAATAATAAAATAAAAATTGTTACTACCATATTTTTGTCATTTTTCTAAGAAAACTACGATATTGCGAAATTAACCCAATAAAAAATGGCCCAAGATTTTTTTAAAAAAATGGCATTTTGTATCAGCTACAAGTACCCATTTGATCTCAAAACGCGCATAAGGGCTTTCTTCTCTCTCTAGTTTCTCGCTTTCGATTCTCGATCATTCCTCTAGTTCTTCATCAGACACAACTACAATTTTTTTCTTCAATTTTTTTTCTTTGTTCATATTCTCATTCTCTATTCTCGATTCTTGCTCTTTCCTCTAATTCCCCATCACACACAATTGCGATTTTTTTCTTCTATCAGACTCTTCCTCTTGCTTCTCACTCTTTCCTTTAGTTCCTCATCAGACACAATTGTAATATTTTTCTTCGTGAAAAAACTATAGAACAGAGAAGAGAGAGAACAAAAAACTACAGAAATGCACAAGAAAAAAGGAATAGGAAGAAAACGCAAAAAATGTAATTTTTTTCTTCGTGAAAAAACTATAGAACAGAGAAGAGAGAGAACAAAAAACTACAGAAATGCACAAGAAAAAAAGGAATAGGAAGAAAACGCAGAAAAAAAAATGGAGGAAGAAGAAAATGAAAACAACAACAATGCAAAACCAACAGGAAGCAGTAGAAGAAGAAAATGTGGAAGAAAAAGAATGCAAAAGAAAAGAAAAAGATTAACGCTCTTTTTTTTTTGTTGGGTGCGCGTGAAAAAACTGTACTCACCCACCAAGAAAGTGAGTACAAAATGAAGGTTGATCTCCCTACTTTAGATGGCCAAATGGAGGTTGGGGAGCCTTCATGAATTGGACAAAAAGGTAGAATTTTTTTCGAATATGCTAACATTTCGGAAGATAAGAAAGTTAAGCTTGTGGCATTCAAATTATGAGGAACCTCCCAATCGTTAAATCAATTACTAAAGTCTACTCACGTAAATAGGGGCAAGCCCACTGTACTATATCTTAGTTATATTTTGGTTAGCTATATGTTAGTGGGAATGGGAGTATATAATGTTGTTTTGAGGGGGTAGAACAGCATCTTTTTTGCTGTATCAATTTGTTGGAATTCTTTGAGGAGATTTCTTGAGAGAGATGGGAATCTCTCAAAATCTTCCCAAGTTTATGTTGATAAATAAACTTGTTGACTGAAGATTGACGTTTAGAGAGAAAGAAAAACTAGAGGTTGAGTTTGGAGAAAGAACGAAAAACGAGTTGCAAAGAAACAAGGAAAAGAACAGAGGAGATGAACGAATGAACGAAAGGAGGAAGAAAAAAAAAAAAAGAAAAAAGAAAAAAAGGAAGACGACGTGTGGTACCATAAGAATGGGCCATGTGACAAGACTACAAGGTGCCCAACCTACACCTAATAAGTTTTGCTCTTAACATAACACATGAGAACTTAAATATACCATTGATTTTTCCAAGTCAATAGGAAAGAGAAATTATTTTAAGAGACTTATACAATGTGGTTGTATGAAGTTACATATATGACTGACCGAGAGGTTAGACGTTTAAATCTTAAGAATAATAATACTAATAAATAAATAACAAAAATAAACATATCCCAACAGTTATATGCACAACTGAACTATGAACAACCAAAAGAGTTTCTAAGTGAGAATCATATATATTAGAAACTAACCTAATTGAACCTATGATCGTAATTAACAGATTGGTTCCATCAAGGAAGTTAGCCTGGGAAGAAATCTCCAATTGAAGTAAATGCTGCTCTACATTTCCTTGCAAGAAAATATTGTGCATATTCTACATCCCAATCTAAAAAATGAGGATGAAGCCAATGGCAGAAGTTTCAATCTTTAACATGACACAACGATAAGCTATTACATAGTCGAGATATGCCTACTGTTTTAATCAAGTTCGACTTAGCTGAATCGAGTAACGGATCCGCCTCGAGAGCTTTCTCAAAACAATACTTAGCCTCCTCCCATTGACCCTCCGCAATAAACACTAATCCTAGATTGTTAAAGGCAGGTGCATAACCGGGTTGCAGTTCCAGAGACTTTGAGAACATAGCTTTGGCACGTTCATACTGCTTTTGTTGTCGATATAGATTTCCGAGGTTACAAAATACAGTATGTGCTTGTTCTGTGGCCACCAATGACAAAGCTTTCTTGTATACTTCTTCAGCCTGTGTCGGGTTGTCTGAGAGTTGCAATGAGATACCTAACAATATACAAATATGGAACATGATTGACGAATGAGAGCAACAAGAGAGCTAGAGATTTACTAAAATCGACATTAAATGTAATGGCATACCTAGGTTTGACCATGCAAAACTACAGTTCTTGATGCGGGCAATTGCAGCTTTGAGGTATCTTTGTGATGTTTTAAATTCTCGCGTACAGAGGCTATGGAGGCCGAATTGATGCCACTGAACAGCATCATCTGGGTTCTCAGCTATTGCCTAGGTTAAGTAAGGCAATACCCGTCAGTCTAACAAGAACATCAATGACAGAAAGATGGAAACATATTTAACTGTAGAGTTTCAAAGTTAAAACAATTATACGTATAAAGATTTGATACTAGAACTTAATTATAAAAAAAAAATTATGATGTGGTTCTAAAACCCCTTGGTTCGACATGGCTAAAAACAGTGCCAATTTCTATAGCTATTTGAAATTGAAAGTGAATAGAGGCAATCATATTCACTTTTGGAAGGATATTTGAGGGGAAAATTCCACATTGGCTGACTTGTATCTGGATCTGTTCAGTATATCCAATACACAAGAGGCTACTGTCAAGGACAGCTGAAATTTCGAAGGTAATGATTGGGATTTAAGTGAGAGGTTTGTTTGACACGGAGATTCCAAGTTCGATCAGTTGGGTGGATCAAATTGATGTTATCCAGCTGGGAGAGGGGTATGATGAATTTGTTTGGATCCTAGAAAATTTTGGCTTGTTCACTTCAAATTTGAAGTTTCTGAAGTTCACTAAAAGCTCTCCCGTCTTAAAAACACCCTTGGTTGATACTATTTGAAGAATTGTGCTCTTAAAAAAGTGAAGGTCTCTTTAGTCCTTAGCACGTACAAGTTTAAATACTCGTGATTTACTCCAAAGAAAGTGAGTGAACTGGTCTATCTCCCCTTCTGTGTGTTCTATGTGTTACTTGGCCAAAGATTCTCTTGATCATTTATTCATCCATTGTCCCTTAGCCACTTTGGCTTCCAATGATTGTTAAAGAATTCAATTTCTCCTTTTCTTTACCAAACAAAATCGGTGAAACTGATAGCTTGAGATCCTTGGAAGCTGGAACTTTAGAAACAGAGGCAAAATCTTATGATACATGGCAATCAAAGCTCTTATTTGGAACCTGTGGCTAGAAAGGAGTCGTATTTTTTAGAATAAATTTTCTTCTTTAGTTGCTTTTTGTAACAACACTCAATTCATAGCTTCTTGGTGCTGCACAAAAACATGAAATTCTTCTATAGTTCTAGCTTGTCCATGATCCAAATCAACTGGAAAGCTCACTTATAGCTGTTTTGTTAGTCTTCTATGGGAGGGGGATCTCTCTTCCCCCCTTGGCTTTAGGCTGTTTTTTTGGGCCTTTTGCGCTTAATATCCGTCCTGTTCTAAACATTAAAAAAACAATAAAATAATAAACTAAAATAAAAAATCCTTATGGGGCAAGGTGGAGGATTAGGGACCAACAGCAAAGCTAGGGCTGTATCTTTCAGCAATGACTAGTCAAGGCTAATTAAAATTGGGATTTTGAAAATGATTCTTAGCATATAAGGGATCTTCACAAGTCATTTAACATGGGGTCAAATACATATTGCCAGCTACCATTACAACAAGTCCCCAGAAAGATCAACATCGATCCCTTGAACATGCTTCATTGCAACATATAGGGAGCTCATTTTCTTAAACCCAAGGAGTAAAGCCAACATGTATAGAAAAAATGAAAATAATTTTTCTCAACATCCGTCCAACATTTGTAACTCATAATTGATTATAAGCATACTATTTTCTATTAAATAAAAAAAAAAAATTGACACTGATAAGCAGCTCAGTTCAAAAAATATGTCCCGAAACTGAGATTGATACCTGATTTAAACTGTAGACAGCGTTTTCTTCCTTTTCTCTCAGATCACTCTGATCTGTACGAAATCCTGCAGCAATTTCATGTTGAGTCTTGTGAACCATGGAAAGCCCAGCCCATGCTATAGAATGATCGATTGTCGAGCCATCTCCATCTCTAATAATTGAGGCCATTTCATTTCCAGCCCAGGAGAGTTGCTCACTACGATCTTGAGACCTTTCTGCATCCTTAAGTCGGTGCATAGCAACGGCATATCTCATAGACATGCAATTTGGCTCCAGTTTTGCTCCCTGTTTGGTATTTACAAGAGGAGAGACAATTAGCTAATTTGAGGCCAAAACATCAAGAATCTTCCATTAATTAATTCATACAGCCACGCATACACAAGGTGAAATTCTGCAAAGGACTCTTGTAAACACGGAATATCCCATCTTTTCCACAAAACTAGACTACACGAGAAGAAAAGCTCTTCCCAAAGAATAGAGATCCATGAGCACCTTCTCCAAGCACTTGGCAGAACTTCTGTGGTCCCCAGTCACAAAATACACATTAGCAAGATTTGCCCAGGCATGTGCTGCTTTTGGATCTACCTTTAGGGTCGCTAGCAAACATTCCTTTGCAACATTCATGCCTACAACCTTCTCATCAACACCACCTTCACCGGCATTTGCTCCAGCACCTTAAAATTAAGTTCACGAATGACTACAATTTTTATAGGGGAACTAATTAAGGTTCTAATAAGTAAGCCAAAAGGAAAAAGATAAAGGTGATGCCTGAACCCATTCCAATATTTACAAAATAAGAGGGAAAACATCAACAAAGTCCCTTTGATATGTACAATGTCTAACAAACAAACAAACCACCTCAAGCACATACCTACAACAGTAGAACCATACTTGCACAAGAGAAAAGCAGCATAGTTGATGAGGGCAGCAGGATGATTTTGATCCGTCAGGATCAATTCTTGAAAACATTTTTCTGATAGTTCCATATTTCCACTACAAAATATGTCCAACAGTAGTATTAGTATGATAGTATTAAATTATTAATTGAACTGGCATATTCTCAAGGTATGAACTTCTTGTACTAACTATTGACAATGACAGGGCACGTGAAAAGGCATACATGTGATTATACCCGCACAGCATCAAAGGTAGTCAAAATCCTCCAATTAACAAACAGTCATAGGACAATTATTATGTCATAAGCCTAATAACTTATGATACACGATACATTAAAATTCAATTTCAACATACATTTCATTTTCAATATACATATCATTTCACAATTTAACATACTGAATATTTATTAGGAGAAAGAAATAGAAGAGAGACGCAAGCCTGACTATTTAGGGAAATAAAAGAAATCTTAGAACCTTCTTAGTAATTTGAGAGTCATCGATTGAACGTGCATACAACTATTAACACTAATGAAACTATGAGTTTTAGCATTAATTCCATGATTATCACATTCATATCATGACTTGTGTTTATTAATGAACAACTCAATTCTGTATAAATATTCTGCTTTTAGTTGCTTATTATTTCAAGTCTTAATTTTGGTTCCCTAACTCATCATTTACAGTAACTGAAGTTAGTAAGAACCTGAAGAAATGCTGGAAATGCTTTCAGACAAGCATGGACGGTAGTTCT
This sequence comes from Citrullus mucosospermus, assembly GCA_030954485.1. Classification (NCBI taxonomy): domain Eukaryota; kingdom Viridiplantae; phylum Streptophyta; class Magnoliopsida; order Cucurbitales; family Cucurbitaceae; genus Citrullus; species Citrullus mucosospermus. The sequence continues at coordinate 3,595,928 of CM062057.1, read as the reverse complement.
TATACCTTTGAAGATAGGCAATTCCAAGGTTTCCAAGGCAATCATAGTTGTTAGGAACAATGGCCAACAGGGATGACAACACTGAAATAGCACTCTGGATAAATTAACATGGATCCACATTAGTTTCTAAGAGGAGGGCAACCACAGTAGTGAATAATAATAAATATGCACCTTCACTCGACCAGTTGTAAGAAGTAACAAGCCTAGGGTATTCCACACAGCTGCCTGTCTAACATCAGATTGCATTGAATGCTCAAGTTTAGAAAAAATCTCATCAAGCTCCTCCTGTTCAAGTTCTTTGTTTGAACTATTATCCCCTGCACTTTCTAGGAGGAGACACTAGAGAGTACATAAAACAGGTAAGCACGATCAGGTTGGTAATATCATTATTTACAAAGAGAGATGAAGTATAACCTAAGAAGAGAGAGGAAAGACTGAACGTGGAAATAAACTGTAACCTGTGCATGATGAATTTGGACCAATGAGAGCAACTCTGGTCTCTGAATCTCAACATCACTTTGGAGTAGGATCTCCTCTGCCTTCTCATATGCTAAAACTGCCTGAAAGAATACCACAGTTCAATTAATATAAGAACAAGAAAATTAACCAAAATAGGTATGATGTGCAAGCCAAGCTACCTTTTGTGGCTGGCCCAACCTCTGGTACATGAGGCCAAGAATGAAATGAGCGTGAGCATTTTTTGGCATCTTTCTTGCTACATGAACTAAACCCTACAGGCACGGATACCAATTATCAAGGTAAATAAACAATCACATCCTGAGGAATTTGGTGTGGGGGCGAGGGGAGTGAGATGTGGCCAGATGTCTGTACTGAATACAGAAGAAGCTTCAACATTTCAGCGATGCTTTGCAAATAAATGAATAACATAGAAGACTAGATATAACACAATTTGGATGATTTTCTGCAAGCAAAAAGGATGCCCAAGCACAACAATACACTTTATTTGGAACAATTTCATCAAGAAATATCAGATATCGAAGAAAATATGGACCAACAATTCAACCTCTCCAAAATGTCAAAAAAGGAAAGAAGGTTATGTCCTCCAATCCTCTGAATTCAGGAAATAAGATATGATTTCCCTCCTGATAAAAAGGAGAAAAAAAAAACTACATATCAACACTCCTTGAAAAATTTATCTTGAAACACTCTTGTAATTCTAATTTTACTAAATTTCTCATCTAATACTTATAGTAGAACAAGTCAACAAAATGTGCTTTTACATTACTGCCACCTCGAATTAGGACCTCAAGGAAAACAGAATTTGTTAATGATTGACTGCCGTTGGATAACAAATGAGAAGATTATCAGAATTCAGAATCCACTCTTGCTCTATTAAAAACACACATTATATACCATTGTGAATGAAGATTAATATTGTCTTCCTCATTTGGATGGAATAATTGGCAAGTGTCTTTGACCGATTCATCTACCAAGAAAATATTTACACTCTCCCCCGTGCTTTTGCCTTCTAAAACTATGAAGTTTTTTTTATTATCTTTTTTATTTTTAACAATAAACCAAACTTTCATTAAGAAAAATGAAAGAATGTACAAGGGCATACTTAAACTAAAACTATTGAAGTTTTTCCCCTGGACAAAACCTGCATCAAACAAACTGATGCAAGAGCAAAGAGATCAAACTACATGAGCGATAGTTATTACTGGGATTTCAATCCTCTTCGTTGTTTGGCTCCCCCTTGGAAGCTTTGGCCTGTGTCTTTACCTCTATCCTGTGATACGTCTTAAAGAAAATTACTTTACCATCCCAAAGGACAAGTCTGAAAAATGGGGAAAGTAAAAAAGATGAACGTTCCCATTAAGCATCAAAAATGCCAATTTTTCCCAGTTCACAAACCAAAACATAGTTTTAGTGGTATAATTAGAGAGAAACAGCACATGAAAGCTAAAAATTATATTCATACAGAAACTACATATAAACTTGTCTGATAGAGGTCTTGAGTAAATAAATAGCTGGACTTTTTTTTTTTCTTTTTTGGATAAGCAAATTTCCTTTGATAGTATGAAATTAAAAAGGGGGGTTACATGCAGAGCAAAATTTTTTAAACCACCTTTCAATTGTTCCTAGGAATCACATGGCATTTGGCAAGCAATAGGATGCATCGTATTGAAGGTGCAGGAAATACAACAGTAAAGGAAACAGGTGAAAAGAGAGAACAAAAGGTTTATAAGAGAAGAAAACCAAATGTTGACAAAACTCACAGTTTTGAGGCTGCTGACTTTTTCTTCACGTGAAGTTGAAACACCTGGACCAGGTTGATCACCATCTACATCAGCTGCAGAATCAAGAGAGTACTCTACCTTATTATTTCTTGAACGGCACTTTCCAATTTTGCTTAAACGTCTACCTTCAACTTCCATTGAATTAGTATCCTTGCAAATTGCCACAATTTTGTCTTGATTGCTCTCATCCATTGATAACCTAAAATTGGACGCTTGTTTTTTAACCAGCGGCAACAAAAAAGTGGTAACAATAACTAACTTCGAGCATATGTATTAGCCTACAGGAGAACTTCAACCCTTTTTGGGACAAAGATAGTTAAGACCTTGATTATATTTCAGTTCCCAGATTTGATGTTTTGACTTACTTTGGAGGCACCCTAATAATACAGCTGAACATCACGAAGAGGCTTAAGATCATATGTCTCCATGCCGTCTTTAACCTTTTTGTGGGGATTAAATGTAGGAAGTGATTTTAGGACGTTCCATCCATTGAATAGAATTTTGATAAGATTTGCAATAAAATTTGAAATAATTAGACTTTTAGCTTCTTGATTACAGTGACTTCCAATTATCCTAATCTTTTGTCATGTCTAGCAAGATAGTTCGTTCTTTTATCTGCCTAATCTCATGTTTGGGATTGAACTCCTAGCGACTAATGCTCCCTCCTGGGTGGAGTGCATCTGTTCCATCCCAAACAATAGTAAGTGTGAGCTCATGGGATACCTTGTTGGTCAAGACAAAGACAGTGGACCATTATTTTGACGCATTTTCTTGGTCTGATTAACATTAGTTCACACTTCACACCATCTAATACAGAAATCCTACCGAAAAAGATAACTTGACCGGCATATAGGGGCGTAGTAGATACATAAAGAGCATTATCTCAAAGCACCTCCACATCATTAGCAAGAAGGTCAGAAATTTCTCTTCTACGATGTTTTACTAGTTTTAATTAAACAATGTCAACAAAGAACCTTAACTACTCTCGATTGAGAAACAAGAAACAAACCACTCAAACAGCTTGCCAGTTCAATTTTGGTTCCATAGAATAAATATAGCGCAATTCAACACCAGGACCCCCTAGCTAAACTGATCACCATTTTCTACCCCTCTAGAACACCAGAGGAAGGAAAAGAGAAGAAGAAACAAATCAGCAAGGAACCTTTCTACACCTAAAGGAGTAAAAGGATGACAAAAATTTCTAATTTCGGTTAAAAAAATTAAAGAAAGTGTGAAAACGAAAGTGACCTGGAGATAGTCGAAGCTGAAACGTGAACGGAACTGTCGTCATCCATTTCTGGAGGATCAACGTTGAGGTCAGCAAGAACGACGACTTTAGAAGAATGGACCATCTTGGAGTGCTCATCGAGGGAGCTGTCGGATGCTCCATGTTCGGTCTTGAGAGGCATTTTTGGGAGGAGCTTGAGCTTTTCTGCGCTCAAAGACTTTGTGCTGCGACGGTCGACGCGAAAGAAGTAAAGAATGAAAGAAGACGACCCATGTTTGGTTGCGCGGATAGCTTAGCCGCTGTTTGGATGCGGAAACAAACTGCACCAATTTACGTACGCTTGCTAGTATTTTGGAGTATTTTTAATGCATGATTAAAGAAATTGTCCTTTTTTAATGGAGATTTATTTATATTGATGACGTGGTGAGGAATGGGGATCATTATTATTATTATTATTATTATTATTTTGAATATCATAAAAAAGAATAAATGTCATTTAGACAAATAAATTTGTCATAAAATTAGTTAGCTGTTTCTTAAAAAAGTAAAAGTTTCTAATAGCATTGGTAGACTCGCCTTTTAGGAAACAAGTTTGTTGTAATGTATATTTTTTACTCTTATGGCAATTTGCATACAATGAAGTTGAGAAGAATTTCATAATGTATATTGTTTGTATTTTACTCAAAAGACAACTCACACAGTATAATTGCAATTTACAAATTTAACCATCTACACAGATCAAAATAATTAAAAAGTCAACTTTGAAAATGACCTTGAAGCCGATATAGTACACAATAGTTTATAAGCTAATTTTAGACAAAAACATTTTTGCTTTTTGATGAGACCAACTACTTTGTAGTTGTCTAATTATAATATACAAATGAGCTTCAACTGGTAAAAGACCATTAATTTCTATAGGCATATTCATTTGTTCTAATCAGGTTTTCTTTTTTTTTTTTTCTTGTAGTAATAAAGTCAGCTTACATGTTAAATAATTAGCGTTAGTAAATTTTTTTTGAAAAAAAAAAAGTACGTAAGATGATCTCAAAAAGCAAAAAAACTGTAAGCATTTTTTGTTTCTGTGTGATGAATTCAGGAAGGAAATATCATGGACTTAGAAATATTAAACTGCAAGAAAGCAGGTAAGATCTCCATAATTTTGAGAACTCAATCTTGAAGACCAACCAAAAAAAGGCATTTGCATAAAGAAAAAGCATGCCCATAATTGAAAGACCTAATACAAAAAATAAACAAGATAGAGATCAAATTAGAAGAAGACGAAAATGGAAAAGCCTAAAACCACGTGGAGAAGATTAATAGTGATTAGTGAAAAGTACTGTCCACCAACCCTTTTCCATGTTGTGCGAAGCAGCAGATTATGAGATATAAAAAGATCCTGTCTAAACAACATGAGATTATCACAACATTTGCCTAAAATTCTGAGGAAAAGAGAAAAAAAGAAGAAAGAAAAAACAGAAACCGAGATTTATACAATGGCAAAGGATCATCATATTATCTCTCCTATCAGACAACCGCTAAAGAAAAAACCATCATCATGAGGAGGAGGAAGAAGGAAGCAAAAAGACCCCATCATTTTTATCTGATCTACTACTACTACCTTGAGATGAGCAAAGCAGCAGAAAGCTCATGGTGCTTCGAGATGGTGCATAACGCTCATGGCATGGCGCTTCGAGACGGTGAGCAACAACATGCATTTTTTGCCTCAGGAAGCTGCAGCCAAGAGCACTGAAGAATCTGCAGCAGCAGATGATCCGAAGGATGGTAAGAGCCATCCTTTCTTCTGGGCGTGCTCGACATAGGATGTAAACTTCTTGCTTGCATTTGGAATGTCAAGTGCGAGATCGTCGAGGCTGTCTTTGATCCTAGAGAAGCCTTTAGTCATCTGGTTGATGGTGATCAGGCCAACATTGAAGCATTCCTGCAGCAGATCGAGAATCCTGTCATTCTTCTCCATGGCCATAACCAATGCCTTCTTCACAACCTCATGGTTGAAGAAAGGCATCCCTAGATCACGGATGCACTGGCAAGCTTCACTCACAACACCTCCGCTTTCGTACTCCTCTAAGAGCTTCTGAATCTTATCCTTTGCATCCTCCACTGCCCAGCCAGTTCCACCACCCCAGCATCTCAAAAGCCTTTCACCAGCATGACGAGCGGCAATTAATGACCGGGCCATTCGGACAGTCTCACTTCCAGTACAATTTGGGATCAACCTGCCAGCAATATCCTCCAGATTCAGAGGAGCCAAGACATCGTCAATCACAGCTCTGGCCAGAAAGAGAGCAAGTTCATTTGATGCATCCAAGATGTCTAGCGCTGTATCTTCTGCGGACTCCAGTAGCATCACAAAACCATTGACTATATCCTCTGTAGAAAATATCTCAATGTGAAGAGCTGAAAGGAGCACTGATGCCATTTCTTTTTCTCTGTTTTTCCTATCCATTGCAAGTGTAATAAGTTTCTTCAAGAAGATTGGATTATACTCGGGCACACCGAGATCTTCTAGGCTTCGTATTAATTCGGGAATGTCATCTGAAAGAAAATATTCATGAATTATAGTCACAACCTCTTCCTTGTAGCGCCTCAACTTTTCATCTTTAGATCCAACATCCACATCTTCATCTGAAGATTTTATAAAGGAAGCATCAAGCCATCCTTCAGATATGGCCCTTGGGATCAAGGATTCAAACAAAGATTTTGCTGATGGTATGTCAAGAGCAAGGTCATCAAGGCTCTCTGCCAACCGAGAAAATCCCTTACTCATTTGACTTGAGCTTATCAGACCTTCCTCAGCAGCTTCCTTCAGAAGCTTCAGTATCAGGGGTTCTGCTGTTCGGATCTCCATGGCAAGAGTCAAAGCCCTCTTCACAACCTCATGATGGAAGAATGAAACGCCTAACTGTCTTATACATCTGCAAGCTTCAAAAGTATCACCATTCTCAACATATTCCCTCAAGAGATAAGCAATCTTTTTCTTCACTTCCTCAACTGTGAAGTGTGTGCTGCCTCCCCATCTTTTCTCCACAAGCTCTGCATGATGTGGAGCTGAGAGATAGCTCTTCTCAGCGGTCTGGATAGCCTGAGTTCCTTTAGATGATTCCGACAATGCCTTCCTTGCCCTGGCTAGAAATGCTGGAGGAAGTATGTCATCAACTACAGCACGAGCTAAGAACAAAGCAAGGATATCAACCGCATCCAATATATCGACAGCAAGATCATCAGCAGATTCTAGTAACATAAAAAATCCATCTCTTATATGGGCAGGACAGATGATATCGGCATACAAAGCTGAAAGCAGAACTGAAGCCATTTCCTTCTCCTTATCATGTCTGTCCATTGCCATAGATACTAGCCGTTTAATGAAGTAAGGATGATAGTCACTTGAGCCAAGATCTCCCAGATCAGATGCTGCCAATTCCACATCACCAGTACTAAAGTATTCTTCTATAATGGATACAACAGATTTCTTATAATCATCCAAGGGGTCTGATACAGTCGACCCAACAAGTTGATATGGTTCCTATTAAAGAGTAAATGACAAAGACAGAATAAATACTTAGATTTGGAAAGAATACTAATTTAAAAGCTTCTCCATCAATCCCAATCAACTAATAAATACAATTCCACTAGCGTGCATACTATTACCATACCAGTCCATATGTTAGGCAGTACATGGGCAATCGTGCAAGTACCATTAGGATCACAAGTTTCCCATCATCGTACCTCAAACCTTAATAATTGGGTATGCTATTTTCTCTGAGACTTAAGTTCATAATAGGACAGATATGCATGTGCGTTATATTGGGCAATCATATACAGGAACAGAAAATAAAGTCCAACCCAATATTGAAATTACCTCGCCACTGTCATAGTTAGGATCATTTCTGTCAATATGAGAGTCACCGTCAGTGTCAAGTAATTTACCCCAGGTGCCCTTACCACCAGCCCCATCTGCTAGCATCAGTATATATACTAGTGGTTAGAACGGTAAGAACAGGACAAGCGACATAAATTACATCTAAAAATATAAAGAATCTCATGAATAATGTAGGACCTCAGTACTATTGGAATGTTCATTACAGAAACTCGAGATGAAAATGTACTCTGTAAGATGGCTAAGGAGAAAAGGGCAACGGGGTATGTCACAGGCAAGGCTGAAAATAAATTTAAATCCAGCAATGGAATCATATAGATAACAGTTAAAGAGCACTGCCAGCATACAAATTTCACGTCCATAAAATAGAATTCGAAAGGAGGGGAAGCAGACCTAAAAGCAATTCAGCATTATATTTCTTTTATGTTTTCCTTTTTGTATTAACCAAACCATGCACTCAAAAGTATTAATTGTCAAGTTTCAACAAGCTTAAACATTAAGTACTGCAGAAATATATGAAATACAAACAATCATAACAGCAAAAGGTGTACTTTGGTATCCAGCACTAATTCAGATATTTCTGTAAATCCAGAGTTCTCTTTTCATACCTGTTTATGAAGCGTTCAATATAACAAAGCGTTTAAACTTTATGATACTCTAATAACATTATTCAAAATAAATGTTTCCTCTCTTCAAACTTGACAAAAGATCAGGACTACAATAATGTCAGATGAACTCACCCTTTTTCACCCTAATATACTTCCCAGAGTGAGATCTACGCACGTGCTTCACACCAACTCCAGGTGCCGAAACCTTCCCACCAGCAGGGGCTTTTATATGATATTCAGGAAGTGAGCCTTTGGGAGATTTTGGAGAGGATGACAAAACATCCACATTCTGACTTGCTATTTTCAGCACTTCCCGCTGCTCTTCAGTCAGAAATCCTTCATTTGAAGCCATTTATGCTGAGATGCGAATACCTACATTTTAATTAAAATTCAGAGAGAGAGAGAAAAAAAAAAGCATACATACATCAAAAATTGAAAAAATAAAGTCAATGATTAAAACATGCATTTATTTAAATGGCTGCAGCTTTACATCCATCTCATGCCAAAAAATAAAAATACACCTACCAAGATGCAACTATTGTAACCAAAAAAACAACGCAATCTCAGTAGAAGTCTATTAAATAAAAATCAATCATTTAAAAAACGAGAAAATCCCGAAGAACAGAAATATATACGCCCCCAAGTCCCGCCCACGCTCACATACTATGTATATGCACAAACAACAGATTGAATTTAAACCTTGGACAACTGAGAAATGGACGACGAACGAAGTTAAAAATCAAATACCTAAGCTAAACCTATAAGGAATCCACCACTTCATTTCCTCGAGATTCATAAATTTCCAAGTTCCAACTTTAAGAAATAAATAAATAAAGGAAAACAACGAAGAAAGAAAAGAAGCAATAATCAATCACTCCATACTCCATTTCTTCCATTTCTTCCCACAACAAATAAATAAAACAAAAAGCAGTCAACATCAAAACACAAAGAAGCGTACACGACGAGAGAGAGAGAGAGAAAGAAGAGAAAGAACCTATCGGCGAGCACTGGGAGATGCACAATGAACCGAAAGAAAACACTTGGAGGAGTGGTATTCTTCTGTGCTTGGCCCGGATCTCGAGCCAAGACAGGAGACACGAATCGGATCTCCAAATCGCAGCAACTGAGAGGGGGAAAACAAGAACACAATGGAATGTGAAAGGAAATAAAAATGGAAGGAACGGGAAAACCCTAGATCAGAAAGCACCGGTTTATCGGACCCCGATCCGAATTTGTCTGGTTCTTGTTGCCGGTTGAGAGAGTGAGAAAGAGAGAAGAAAAAAGAAAAAACTTGAAAAAGGAAAAAAACGGATGAGGGCAAATAAAAAAATGGGGCCAAAGAGGGGTATTTATATGGAGGCTACGGTTAGAAGTACACGTCATCAGAGAAGGGGTTTGGGTTTATCCTTGTGTGAGGGTGTACACGTGGCTGCTTTACTTTAGCCCAATTACCGGTTGTACAGTTTTGCCCGCGCTAACCGGTCCAGTCTCTTTTTTGTAATTTTTCTTTTTTTATTTTTCATCAATTTCTCACCATTTGCTCAACATATGGCTAAGCCTTTTCAACTCCCATCAATTTCTCTTTTTAATTTGATTTCTTTTTCCTTTGAGATTTCAGAGTTTTAAATATTAATTTGACAGGGATGAAAATATTTTGGAAGTGTATTTAATTCGCGATGAGAATATAATTGTATTTTATGTATTTGATTGGTCGATAGATTTTGATTATGAATGTTGATGCCAATTTTTTAGTAGGAAAAAACAACTAACAATAAATAAATTTGTAATTTACTCGTATGAAGTTATGATAATGTATTTATAGATAGAATTGATCTTGGTTGTTCCCTAAAGTTCTAGATTAGAATCATGATAATAAGATAACTTATGGATAAACATGTCTGGTTTCATGTTTGGCTACAAGTAAACCTCTCCTTTAAGCCATACTTCGAGCATAAAATACATGTTTTATGCTCACTCCCTTAGGCATTTGGCAAGTCCCGTCCTTTGGCTCGTCGAGGCTGAGCATAATGACTTGGTCCAAGGCTCAAGTTAACCCATTTTCCTAGTCTATTTTGGTCATAAGTTGCCACTTTCGGCCCATATCATTTTTTTTCTTGACTTTATCGTTCTTATACCTTAACAAATTGTATTGTAAGATACAATTATGGTATTAATTTATTTAGCAAGAGATTGAGGACCATAACTAAAATACATCATGTTAATAGCATAGTGAAACATTCAAAACATAATCATAGACAAAATATATGAATGTTGTTTCCAAACTATCTAATTTAATATTTGTATAAATAAATGGATGAAATAAAAAAGTTAAATCATTTGACTTAAATGAGCCTAGAAACAAGAAATTGATTTTGAATTAAATAAAATAAATAAATATTTTAAAACACTGTTAAAGGATAATTTGAACTTGTGTTCATGCAAGTGTAATCAGGTTGAGACTAGAATGTCCTAACCTATTCAAATACAAATAAAATATAATAAAAATATTAATTTTAGGGATAAGATATTACCTAAACCGCAATTTAATATATACAATGCAAACATGATAACATAATCTAAACTTAATAGAATATTCAAACATAATCACTAAGAAAAATATAAAAATATTGTTGCAAAATTTTCTCTATGAGATCTGTTTTGAAAATAAACCAATTAAATATATATTTCAATTCACCTCATTCCACATTTGAAAATAATAGTTTGAATCGGAATATATTATTAAAAAGTATTGAAATTGCACAATTTAAAATGTATAACATCATTATATTGTCAATCAATTCTAACATTGATGTTAGACTATGAATTTAAAGTTGGAATACCCAACTCATATCAAACTAAAAAAACAATTTCAACATTGGTAACTTCTCTTTTAGGAATTTTATATTTTGATAATTGAAAGTTTTGGAACTAAGTAAAAGATGCAAATTTTAAAAAATAGTTCATTATCCAAATGCTTTTTGGCAATGAAGTATAGTTTAAAAAATAAATGTGTTTTTATTAATTTTATGTAAAACAAGACTAATAATCTAAGACACTCACTGTCACCTTGATCCTTAAATGAAAGACATTTATGCACACACCTTAAATTAATAGCAATAATAGTCTCTAAGTTGTAAGAACCACTCTATTGTTGTCATCAAAATTTCGAATGATTGTAAATTAATTATAGTAATATCACATTTACGTAAGAAATTTTGATCCTAGTTTGATCCTAGTTTACATGCATCATGTCTCCAACTCTGATTTCTCTTTTACTGAATACATTGCAATTAGTTAAGATATGTATTCTAAAATAAATGATAAAAGATTCAAATTATCACCATCAAATAATAATAATAAAATCGACCTAAAAAGTTAAGCAAGCAATGGTCGTAATTTAGGGATCATTTTTCAGTTGAGATTTTCTCTTTGCTTTACTATGAAGAAATGAGAATTAAAATACTCCATCATTAAAAAAATCTTTCATTTTCTTATCGAAGATTGTAGAGGACAAACATCTTTACAACGTGTAAAAAGAAGAGTTCAGACCTCCTTTTTCCTAATGAACAATATTCTTCATCATTAATTAATAATCTGTCCAAGCCAATGCACAAATATCTTTAGCCTTCAAAAGTTGCTTCGACTTGCTCCCCCTTTTCCTCTATTGGGCCAATGTTTTGTTATAGGCCCATTTCTTGAACAAAAGCCCTGCCCATCTGCCAAATTTTGGGCCTCTTTAGCCCATATCTTGATGGATCAGAGATGGGTCGTCCATGCATGACAAGCCCAAATGGTTGGTCAATTCAACTCTATCTTCATTTTTGTTTGTTCATTGGGAGAAACTCTCTGAGTTCTCACATGCTTTCTCCTGTCTTCCAAAACTTATCTTTCTTGCCCTCCTTCCTAGATTTCACCATACCCATTTTGCTGTTTATTATACCAAGAATGGCATTCTTGTCTTTCCTGCTCTTTGTAGCAAGGTTTACATCCAAGATTGATCTAAGTTTTTGGTATGACTTCACAACAAGCTCTTTTGAAATTGCGTACATGTACGAAGGCGTAAATCATGGTCAAATAAGCAACGGAGTCGGGTTTTAATTCCAAAACAGCCATCTCTTGCAGCAGCTGTGGCATCTTTAGATGTTGGCCTCCCTTAGCATATGCATTCATCAACATAACCCAATCTTATCAAACTCAGAGATCACATCTCTAGCTTCAACATAATGACCCTGACCCATCTAGCAGTATGTTGAATGTTACTCTTGTCCCTGCTATCTTTTCTCTAATCATTAACTTCCAACGCCACAGTATCACCGGCACTCCTAAATGCATTGAGTAGAGTCGTGTAAGTTTCAATGGAAGGCTTTAAGCCTTCATGCAACATGTTCTTGAAATGTCGAGTTAGCTTTCTCGTGCCACCCGCTAAACCTGATAAACAAAGTAGATTCTAGATGTTTAATACCATATATACTTCACTTGTCAGGAAGGTTTCCTAGCAAACCTCTCTCCTCTCAACTCTGCTGCGGAATCAGTTATTGATGACGGTCGTTCCATAAGGCATTAAAAGAAAGAGTAGGTGAAAATTTTCATATGTACATTGCTATATAGGAGGTATTAATCAGCCAAAGAAAATTATCACAGTAGAATTGGCACCTGAGGCCAAATTAGAGTGAGAAAATTCTATAGAATAGGAGATGAAAATGATAGGAATGGTATCAGAGGGATATTAAGGGTATATTAGGAATTGGATAATAGTTTGTTAGGGAAGTTTGGTTATAAATTCATTGAGTAGGGAAGGAGGAAGATAGGCATTTTTTTTTAGTGAGTGAATTAGGGCTTGAGAGTGATCTCAAGATCGGGAGGGTCTAAGTGCCTCGAATACTTGGTTTATCTTGTAATTTCGTTATTGTTTATACTTCAATATATCTGGGTTCTATCAGAAAATTAGCAGCAATACCCCATTTTCTTCCACTGTCCCTACCACCAGGGTTGCTAGTATAAACTATTTGGCACGTTCAATATGTACTGGACACTACTATCTTGGTAGCTAATGATCAATGCAATCTTAACCGAAGCCCAAAGAAATACATGGAACCTTAACTAGGACCAAACAATACCATGGTCCATCTCCACACCTCTAAACACTATCTTCTTCCTCTCCCCCCAAATATCTCCACACCTCTAGACACTCTTTTTGTATTATCCACTAGGTTCTTACTTGGTTGGAAACCTTTTTTCGGAGGGATTTTTGTGGACTTGGTTTTTTTATCTCCATGTATTCTTTCTTTTTTAATTTTAAAAACAAAAAGGAATTCAATGCAATCTTTGTATGGCTGTTGTTTTCAAGGAAAGGAAAACCATTTGCAGTCAAATGCACTAAATGAAAATTTAGGAGTTTTGAATAGAGAGCAACCAGAGAAGTTTTAATGAAGAAAATAACTGTAGTTGAATTGAGGTAATTTATAGACATAAGCTGTAATAGTATCCCCTATGGTAGTGGCGTCAGGGTGTGTGGCGAGGGGAGGAAGCTAATTCATACCTATGTGAAGTAACATCTATGGATGTTATGTTGGAGTCGCCATGAAATGATAGTTTGCAAAGAGCGGTAAGCACAACCCCAGCCCTACAGCATAAGTAGTAATTATTATAATCACATCAAGGAAATAGTGTAATTAGATTCAGAATACCAAAAGCTCTTGCAATTAAAGTCACAACTAGTAATTATAATCAGTCCTTAAAAAAGTAATGGCGCAAGCAATCTCTATCTTATTCCACCAGCTAAGTGGTATATTTTCAAACACTTCATAGACCATCAAAGAAGCACATTAGAAGAGAGCAAAAATTTTCTTTTAAAAAAAAAAAACCCAAAGCTTCTATCTATCTTATGCAGAGGAATAATTTTCTATTGACTTCATTGTTCTTTTTCAGAAGAGAGATAGTCAAATGGCTAATTACTACAATATGCGCTACAAAATAAATAGATTTACATGGTTCTTGTGCTCTAAAGGAAATAGATTCACATGAACGAATTCACATGGTTCTTGGGCTCTCAAGGAACTCCAATGCTTCCTAATTATAATATCATTGAAAGTCTGAACCATCTTTAGCAAGAATGACAAGTTTAACGGATAAGCTTTCAAATTTCTGCAAAACCCTATACGATAATATTCTTAATAAAGAACATTGGCAACATAAGTAAGAACTTTTTAATTGGAGATTGTAGAGAACAAACCTCTTTACAACGTGAAAAAAGAAGAGTTCAGACCTCCTTTATCCTAACGTACAATATTCTTCATCATTAATTATTAATCTGTCCAAGCAAATGCACAAATATCTTGAGTCTTCAAAAGCTGCTTCAACTTGCTCCTCCTTTTTCTCTATTGCGCCAATGTTTTGTTATAGCCTATAGGCCCATTTGACACTTACCTCAGTTTCTTGAACAAAAGGCCTGTCCATCTGCTAAATTTTGGGCTTCTTTAGCCCAGCTTATGATGGATCAGAGATGAGCCACCCATTGATGAAAAGCCCAAATGGTTGGTCAATTCAACTCTCTGTCTTCATTTTTGTTTGTTCACTGGGGGAAATTCTCTGAGTTCTCACATGCTTTCTCTTGTTCTTCCAAAACTCATCTTTCTTGCCCTTCTTCTTAGCTTTCACCATTCCCATTTTGCTGTTTATTATACCAAGAATGGCACTCTTGTCTTTCCTGTTCTTTGTAGCAAGTTTTACATCCAAGATTGATCTAAGTTTCTGGTATGACTTCACATCAGGCACTTGTCCACTTTTTACCATCTTCTTGTGATAAAAGAAAGCTCTTTTGAAATCGCGAACACGTACAAAGGCGTAAATCATGGTCGAATAAGTAATGGAGTCGGGTTTTAGTTCCCGAGCAGCCATCTCTTGCAGCAGCTGTGGCATCTTTAAATGTTGACCTCCCCTAGCATATGCATTCATCAACATGTTGTATGTCATAACAGTTGGTTGTAACCCAATCTTATCGAACTCAGAGATCACATCTCTAGCTTCAACATAATGACCCTGTTTTGCAAACCCATCTAGCAGTATGTTGAATGTTACTCTTGTCCCTACTATTTTTTCTCTAATCATTAACTTCCATATTTTCATCAACGCCACAGTATCACCGGCACGCCTAAATGCATCAAGAAGAGTCGTGTAAGTTTCAATGGATGGCTTTAAACCTTCTTGCAGCATGTTCTCGAATGTCGAGTAAGCTTTCTCGTGCCAACCGCTAACCGAATAAGCGTGAATCAGGGCTGTATATGAATGAGAGGTTGGCCTTATACCGTTCTTTTTCATTCTCAAAAATGCATCTGCAGCCATGTCACTCATTTTCTTCTGCCTCCCATAAGCACTAATCAAGCAAGTGTATGACTTCACATTAGGCTCCAATCCCATGTCCTTCATTTCAACCAGAAGCTTCTCAACAATCTCAGGTTGCATCCTCCTACTGTATGCATCCATCAAGATGTTAAAACTTGCACTCGTTGGTTTCACTCCTTTAGATTTCATTTCAGCAAAGATACCTTCAGCTTCCTCGATTTGATTCGATTTACTAAAAGCATCCATGATTGTATTATACATGATCGCATTCAAAGCAAGCCCCTTCTTCTCCATTTCCAATTGGATGATAAGTGCTTGACTCTTCAGCCCCTCGTCGCAAAACGATTTAATCAGAGCACCTAAAACTTCTGGACTCCATTTTACTCCTTTTTTGTTCATTTTCTCAAAGTAATCCCACGAATCCTTTGCACTCCGGCCAATTTTTCTCATGATTGTAATCATTATAGAACATGTCACATGATCTGGATTGACATTATTTGTTTCCATGGCCTCGTACACCTTGCAAGCATCATCGTACCTGAAAATAATAATTTATAACATGGAACGGAAACAATAAAGGATAATGAAAGTTACGCTTCCACGGCCACTTTGAAAGACACGATGCTATTTTCTCTTCAAAACAATATGACTCTAACCAATTTGAAGTTTACTCCTTCGATTACACCAATACATCTGTTCAAGTATTATCTTCGTTGGATTGGAAAAGGATGGCATACAGATTTTCATGTCTTCCTTTATCTCCCCATAAACCACAGGTTTGTAACAAGGGAAACAGAACATGTATTGAGGAGCATTACCAACAATGTGTAGTTTTACTCGATTTCAGTAAGCATAGCAAAGAAATAGCTACAAGCTATCACATATTAAAATTATAGTGAGGGGCGGTGGCCTTCATACCAATTAAGAAAACATAACAAAATGTTGTGATGTCTCAAATGTCATGCCTCAATTTAATCTTTATGGCAAGCAAAATTATCAACCCGTTTGATAACTATTTGGTTCTTTTTTAATTTTGAAAATTGTGCTTGGTTTCTCACATTTGTTTACTCTTATCTATCAAAGGGTAACATTTGAATTCTTAGACAAATTCTAAGAACAAAACTACTTAAAAACTATTTTTTTAAATTTTCAAAATTTGGTTTGGACTTTGAAAACATTTTAAAAAGTAGATAACATAACAAATAAATCTATAGATAGAAGTAGTGTCTGTAAGCTTAATTTTTAAAAACAAAAAAACAAATGTAAGTGGCCTTAGCAATTCAACAGCTCCAGATTCAATAAAGGTTTCTCAAATTCAAGTTCCTTCACAAAAGGGGGGAAAATGACATAGAACGAAATTAAGCAGCAAGAAATTTAATAACCAAAAACAAAGAGGAGAATGCAATAACTTAAGGCCAAACTCGTACCTCTTGCAGACCATAAGCCCAGACATTGCAGAATTATATACATGAACATCCTGAAATTCCTTCTTGAGTGGAAGGTTCTTGAATAACACCATAATTTTTTCTCCCATTCCAGCTCTTCCCAACAATGGAAAGAGAAGAGAATAAGCACGAGGTGTAACAAGCGAAGTCTCCTGCAAACCCATCCATTCAAAGAAGTACAAGCAACATACCACAAGATTCTCCTCACCCAACAAGCGCAGCACCTCCAGACATTCTTTCTCACTAATTCTTCCTTCAAAATCTCCCAAAGTCTCCCCCAAAGTCGTATTCTGCGGCAAATTCCTCGCAACTCGCACAATGTCTCCGACGAGACCATCCGGCAAGACCCTAGAATTCCGACTCACAGAACCCAATTTTCCCTTGTCTTCCACGAGTGCAATTTCAGCTTCATCGGAAACTTCGACATCTGAGGCAAGATGCCACGACGAACGGCGATTCTTCTGAAGGGACAATTTGCTTTCCCGTAGTGGGTCTTGCGTTGTTGAAGTCCGGGATTTGAAAAATCTGAATAATGGGTCGTTCCAATCCTCTTCCGTCTTGTTTCCTCCATAACTTTCCTTAACTTCTTCTGCTTCCTCCTCTTCTTCTTCGAGAAAATGGAGGAAAATCGGAGATGGAGACTGGCTGGTGGGATTTGGGGATGCTGCACATAAGCAGCAGACGAGCTTCTGGGTATTGAATTGAAAAAATAAACAAGAATTGGAAGATTGTTGTTTTAGATTGGGCTTGCGAATGAAATGGAATGAGTTTGTAAGGTGGTGTTGGTGTACAAGAGCCATGGGAGCTTGTTTATCGGACAGGTTGCAGCTGGAGCTCAGTGATGAGTTTGGTAGAGTAGAGGCTTATAAGGCGGGAACCTTACGGCTTAGAACTTATCTTGGAATTGGTATAAAATTGAAAATTAAATTAATTTGAAGTAACTAGTTTCTTAGTTATTGACGATTTTAAAATTACTTTCAAGTACTCGTATTCAAGATTTTTTTTTTCTCCTCCAGTTTAGTTCATGACTATTATTTCGAGAATCAATGTTTTTAGGAGGTTAAATTATATATAAAAAAAATGTTTAAATATCATTTGGGTTAGAGATAAATTGTATAAACGGACCAAATATCGGTCTTAAATAGGTTTTGCCTCACCTTTTGGAATTTGAGAATTTTACTCTCTTGCTTACATCATTATCATCAACCAAAGTAACAAAATTACCCTTAATTCTTTTTCCCTTCTTTTTTTTCTTTTTTTTTTCTTTTTTTTTTTTTTTAAATTTTCCTTCCTCCGTTTGCGTTGGCCATTCTCCATTTTTTGTTTTTTCATTCATCGTCGCCCATTAGAACATTATAGAGTTTTCATCGCTAACCATCGAAATGTTAGAGGCAACAACATGAGCGGGAGAAGAGATAAGAGATGGGATTGAAAGAGAGTAGGGAGAGCAAGAGCACGAGACCAACTACATTTGTGATCTTGTATTTGGATAATTTCACTCAAATATTACTTCAACAAATGGTCAAAAAACTTCAAATTCAAAAAATATGACAATTGTCATTTTCTTCCCTAATTTTAAGTCATCCATCTAGTTCTTATACTTTTGACTACTTACATTTCATTTTAGTTCATGTACTTCACATAAATCTTAAATTTAATCTCTATAATTTCAACAAATCTTAAAATTAGTTCTTAATTTTTATGGAATTTAGTTAAACAATAATTTACATGAAAAAAACCCGTGTGAATATATTTATAAAATTTTTTGAACATATATTTTTAAAGTTTATAAAAGGAATACTAATAAAGATTTTCTTTGAAAAAATTAGCTATAAACTAAAAACTAACTTTAGAGATTAATTTTAATATTTATAATATTTATTGAAAAATCAGAAATTAAAATTGAAACTTATAAAGTATATGAAATTACTAAGACCGAAATGATATTTTAACCATTATAAAAAAGCATTGTCATTTATTTAAAAAAATACAACCATTCTTAATCTTTTATAAACATTTCAAAGCAACCACTAGTTAGAATATCAAACATACAAGAAGGGTAATGAAAACCTGGGAAACATTTGCAGGGTCTAAAGACGGAACTTCCTATTTGAAGAAGATTTTTCTTTTCCTTGAAATTTAACAAATGGCCTTTGAGTTAGTTATGTAATCCTTACTAACAAAAATAATAATGATGATAAATAGATTGGGCAGCCTTTTATTTTCTAAAGTTTAAATATATATGTTATCTATAAATAAATAGTATCATAACACCTGCACGAGCTAATAGAAGTGCTATCTTGCAGCTTGTTTTTCTTTTAATCATTTATTTAGGCCTAAATATGCGATTTTCAGATGCTTATTTTTAATTTTAATATCAATACGTCCTGAGATCCTTAGGAAATGGAAAATATAACATACTGAATACAACAAATGAGATCGATTGCTCCTCTGTCCTATGACGTTACTTAAACAAAATTTAAAAAAAAAAAAAAAAAAAAAAAAAAATCAGATAAATTAAACCATATTTGGCCTCTGTGGCAGCAGAAGATTATAAAACTTATCATGTAAGAAGAAATTCTTCCCTTTGCTATCAACAGCTTTTTTCCATCCACACCAACCACCACTTACAATTTTCTTGACATCATCACTTCCTGTATAGTGAGGATCCAATATTAAAAACCCACAATCTCCACTTGCTTCATTGTAATCAACTCCCAAGAGTGTGTATGCAAGAACACCACCTCCTGTATTTAGAAGAGAATTTAAGGGCAGATTCCAAATTTACCTAATCAATTTACAAAGATTAAAAAGAAATTATGAACTCACCAATCATTATAGGAGTTCCTTGATTCTCGAAGTGTGCAGCCAATTCTCTACATTTCTCCGGAAGTTCAGCCCCAGATCTGACATTTATGATTTTGCAACTCACCTGTAAAAACCATAGATATTTTCTTTACTTTTAAACAATATATTGTGCAAGATAATCTATTATCATCACTTCGATATACTTGGTTGGCATGAGGGGGTGCAGTTCTACTAAAATTCCCACAAAAGTCATGATATAGAAGTTTTGTAGGACAAGGTTTCATAATCAAAATAAGAACTTACACCGAGCAATTTGTCTAAAACAAAGCTCAATTCGATGGCACCAATCCATTCACGTGACCCAATAAATGAATCATCCTTGTCACCAATCTCCACTAGTGCTTCTTGTATTTCCCTAAAAAAGTGGTAACTGGTTATGCAAAAATCTCAAATATTCTTATACTCAAACTACAGATAATAGCTATACAAAGTACTTGAAATTTAAGCCAAATAGCTATTGTTTCAGGTAGGAAAATAATTAATTTTATTCTCCAGATAAATGGAACTGTGGATGACAGAAAAGGGATTTGATTGTTTAAAGTTTATTTAGAGTAGTAATTTTATGGTGAACTGGAAATGCTGGAGGAGAATATATTTTGGAAATAAACGAGTTAGTTGAATGAATTAAAGGGTGCTTCTCCAATACCAAATTTTGGATTTTCATAAATGGAAAACCAAGAGGAAGTGTGAGGGCAATGAGAAGGATTAAGGGCAGGGGACAGATCTCTTCATACCTTCCTATTTGCTTTGACTTGGAGATTTCAGGGCCTAGACTGCAGCTGCTCATTATAACCTCTTTTAAGCTCATTCTAAAAAGCTAGATTGCAGCTTGAAGTTATTAGGAAGTAAATCCTAGGAGAAGAGCCCATGAGATGGTTTACTAGAGACAGGAAGGTGAGTGTATAGAGAAACCTTGGAGGTCGATTGCTAAACGAAAGTAAGGGCAATGAGAGGAATTGAGGGCAGGGGACAGATCTCTTCACACCTTCCTGTTTGTTTTGACTTGGAGATTTCAGCTAAAAGCTAAATTGCAGCTTAAAGTTATTATGAAGTAAATAGGGAGAAGAGCCCATGAGATGGTTTACTAGAGATAGGGAGATGAGAGTATGAGAAACCCTAGGAGGTCGATTGCTAAAAAGTAACTAATTGTTAATTATTCAAACTAAAACTAGAAGATGGAAGCAAAATAAACTCAGGGGAGGACAAATAAGCCAGAATGGGAATTTTTAGTGTAAAACTACAAGTAGGAAGGAAACCATCATGGGTTGGCCCAATGATTAAAAAAAGGAGACATAGTCTCAATAAATGGTTAAGAGGTCATGGGTTCAATTCAGTGGCCACCTACCTAAGATTTAATATCCTGCGAGTTTCCTTGTCACTCAAATGTTGTAAGGTCAGGCGGGTTGCCCCTGAGATTAGACTAGGTGCACGTAAAATGGCCAAGAGACTTATAAATATATATATATATATATATAAATAAAATAAAAAAACTACAAGTAGGAAGGATGGCTAGTATAGTATTTTTGGATGATAATGACTTCGTCAGGATGATCAAGGTTAAGGTTAAGGGAAGCTAAATTGAGATGCAAACCAAGTTGCTACATAGGAGTTTTACACCGCCAGAGAAAATTCAACACAGTGGAATTGGCGCTTGAGGCCAAATTAGAGCGATAAAATTCAATCTATAGAATAAGAGATGAAAATTAATAGAACTTTCCTTCCACTGTCCCTACCACCAGGATTGCTAGTATAAACTATTTGGTATGTTCAATCTGTGCTGAACATTAAGATATCTTGGTAACAATCAAATGCAATCTTCGTATGGGCGTTTTGTTGTCAAGGAAAGGAAAACCATTTGCGGTCAAATGCATTAAATGAAACTTGGAGCTTTGAAAATAATAGAGCAGCCAGAGAACTTTTAATGAAGAAAATAGCCGTAGTTGATTTCAGGTAAGTTTATGGGCATAAATAATGGACATAAGCTGTAAAAGTATTCCCTATGGTAGTGCGTTAGTGTGTGTGGTGCGGGGAAGCTAATTCATACCTATGTGAAGGAACATCTATGGATGTATAATGTTGGAGTCTGAACCATGAAATGATAGTTTGCAAAGACCGATAAGCACAACCCCAGCCCTACAGCACAAGTAGTAATTATTATAATCACATCAGGGTTGTAGTGAAAGTAATTAGTTTCAGATTACCAAAGCTCTGGCAATTAGTCACAATTAGCAATTATAATCAGTCCTTACAAAAGTAATGGTGCAAGTAATCTCTATCTTATTCCACCCTTTTAAGGGGTTGGGGGTATATTTTTTAACACATCTTAGACCATCAAAGCAGCACATCAGTAGAGAGCAAACAAAATTTCCAAAGCTTCTATCCGTCTAATGCAGAGGAATAATTTTATATTGACTTCACTGTTCTTTTTCAGAAGAGAGACAGGCAAATGGCTATTTACTACAGTATGCTCTACAAAATAAATAGATTTACATGAACAAATTTACTTGGTCATTGTGCTCTCAAGGAAATAAATTTACATGAACAAATTCACGTGGTTCTTGGGCTCTCAAGAAACTCCAATGCTTCCTAATTATAATATCGTTGAACCATCTTTAGCAAGAATGACGAGTTTAACGAATAAGTTTTCTAATTTCCGTGAAACCCTAAACGATAATATTCTTAATATAGAACATTGACAACATACACAATGAACTCCGTAACTTTCAGTCTCAAACAAATTATAATAGTAATAAATAAATAAATTGTAACTTTCAAGTTCACGTCTGTCTCTGCGAAGTTCATTGTGTATTCGATAGCTTAGTACAATACAACTTCTAGGTTAATGGAAAGTTCCAATACCGAGTCATTGAAACCTTCTTGAAGATAATGATGGTACTCATACGACCCCTGAACCAGAGACATTTGGCCTCCTGAAACTGCATAATTTGAATCTGATTAACTAAGTGTCTAAGAGAGTAACAGAAAAGACAATTTTTTAGGGCAATCGTTAGCAGCCTACCACCGCTGCTTGGAATTCCAATATGAACATCTTTGAGCAAAAAGGAACCTGATAAGATCATTAAATGACAAGATATTTAGCATTGAAAGTCCGCCAAACAAGAAAGGAAAACAAAATTTGGCTTTGTTCTCTACGTGCTTCTGAGTAGTTCTTACCCTTTCGTGGCAAATTGTCCTTCCTGCCAGAGAAATCCAATGCACTAGCAATTCTTAGCACAGGACGATCAAAAGGTAACCCTAATCTTAAGTGTAGGGCTTTCCTTAGTTCCACTGATCAGGAAAATGGCAAAAATTACATAATGATTAAAGTTGAACACATGACAACAATTTGAACAGGAGAATACATCAGTTGCAAAATGATAAGCTTCCTAATTCCACCTTGAATTCTCCAGTTTAGAGAAAATACACTATTCTGATAGTAATAAGTTAAAATCACGTTTTCTCAAGCATTAAGCAAATGGTTTGCCCTATAAAAATCAGAAAAGAGGGGGATGCTTACAAATTAATTGGCCTATACAATTAGTTGAAACGCAATTTGACAATTTATCATCACTCTAACTTATATTTTCAACCATATGAAGTCAATAATCAGGTTGACATATCAGAGGTCATACACTTCAATAGCTAGCCGAAAGCACAGTGGTTTATACCTTGCTTCATTTCAGTCTCCCCATAAGTGAGTTCATAGATAACAGTTATTGGATGCAAAAATCCAAGAGGGCAAAAATGATATGGCACTAGCTGCAGAAGCAAAAGATCCTTTAAGTTAACAGAAGAAAGCAAAACATCAAATTATATGATTTTTATTTTCAAAAAGAAGAAAAAAAAAGGACTAAACATCAGATGTAGGGACATAATTAGGCTCCTAAGATCAATAACCAATGAAATGTGCAAATATCAAATAGATGGAAAATGACTGTTTAAAAAAAAAAATTAGAAGGAGGAAAGTAGAAATTGGTTTGTACATGAGGCAGTTGGTTTACAAGGTTGGGTAATATTGCATTCTTCATCGAGTTTAACTGGTCAACTAAACCTGGAATGATCAGGGTTGAAACAGCATAAGTCAATGGAAGAAACTTGGCAGCATAACAGAGAACTTCTGCCTTCAAGTCGACAACCAAAAGCCTGGTCTTGTCCACAGCTGAAAGTACATAAATTTAACTTCCATTAGGAGTGGTAACAACACCTATACCATGACAGACATCTGCTTATTACCACTTAAGGCTGGAGAGGTGAAGGTAGAAGTAAATACCGACATCAATAACTACCTGGAAAGTACTCTACAACTGGTGCACTAGATTTTTGAGACTTTGCCGAGCTATTTAGAAGAACATTTACTTGGATTATATCTGCATTCTAAGAAAAAAACTTTTGGAAAACTAGGGCTAAGATCAGATTCTAACTGATTAAGGTGAAACTAAGCAAAACACTCATAGAATCACCCAGAATCTTATATGTCACATGAAGTCATTCATGCCATAAAACATCTGGATTTTTTTCCCCCTTTTTGGGTGGTGGGTGGGGGGAATAAGAGTCCGGAAAAAAATCAATACCTGTGAACAAAACGTTGAGGAATCAGTTTTACTTTTTAAACAAAAGTTTGCACATGGCAAAGACATTCCATCAGCATTTTGGCTGCCATCATTCAATTGCCAAAACTTCGAGAGATTAATTTGGAAATCCATTTGTGAACCACGTAAAATGACTGGACAAGGATCTTCTGTGGAGTTTTTGCATACTGGTTCCACTATATATACCACCTGTGGGTCTCTCAACTTGGAAATAACAGATTCTGTGGCATGTATGTACGTCTTTTCAACATCTGAAAGATATGGGAGTTCAAAATGATATTAAGTGTCTTGCTTATTAATGAAACGAGGAAAAGAGATGAAGAAAACATTTTCAAGACAGGAAAGCTGTGTCCGATCAAAATATACATATATTTATAAAAGACCAGCTTGCATCGAGGGAAAAAATAAAAAATACATGGGCATACAAAAAACCAAGCCCACTCACCCTAGAAAAGAGTCCAATTAACAAGGGTGTCTGATAGAAATATATACCAGATAGTTTGCACACAACGCACTGCACGCTGAGTACTTTTTAGTTTTCATTTAGGAAAGTTAATTGACAAACGATTGGACCAACTGGTCCCCTTGGTAGAGATGTAAACAATCTTGAATAAACTCCTGCTGTCATAACATCTTTTTGTATGTGTAAAGTTCCAGAATCTTAGGATATCAGCTAGACTACTAAGACTCCAGAGTGTAAACTGCTAATGTCCAGCTAGAACACAGTCCTGCTCCTGTGTATACTCCAGTGTACCAGTCGAACCAATAGTAATGAAGCCCAGTCAATTTGTACAAACTGGCAAATCTAACGTGAAAATAACAATCATTTCATGCATTTTGTAGTAAACAAAGCTTTACATTTACCAAAACTGAGAAACTGTAAGCACTGTATCCCTCTAACATCCAAAGGTTATGGTAACTGAACAAAGCCACACTTTCAACTTCACCTGATGGACTGTTGAGAGGAATATAGAGCGGTACACTAATCGGTAGTTCGCACCGGATCAGACAACCTCTCTCCCAAATATATTTTTCGGCATTGTTTTCGTACATAACCGAAGAAACAGAATCCAAGCTCGAGCCATTTTCAGACTGGGAGACAAAAAAGTGAATATCTGTAGAATTGATATCAGCAACCGCTCCAATCAATATTTGCTTGTCAGTCTTTTCACCGTGAGATAGAAGCTGCCTCAATCTCCGCGCCGCATCAACTGCCTTACTCGCATGTTCTTCGACGTTGAAATTCCCAACAACCAATGCTCCAATAATACAAAAACCCTTCAATAATAACGTCCGCAGCTCGTCTGCTCAAAAAAGCAGATTAAGCTTCTCAATTCTAATTCAAGGAACGAAAAAAATCCAATTCACTCGAGACTACATAGTTAAATGCAGTTCTATCAATCATAGATTGAGAAACTAAAGAATTCTTCTGATTCAGGCCGTCTTAGAGTGAAACTCGCATAAAGGTACTTACCTGCTTCCTTGGTGAAATCAGGCGAGACAGATTCAGGTGGAGACGAATGATGGATGCATCTGAGAGTGGAGACGATAGTCAAAGGCGACAGAAACGGCGATCCGATGAGCCATTGAAGAGCCGGCTCTTTTTTCTGGAGAACGAGCTTGTGAGGAAGAATTCTGATACATTGTTTCTCATCGACTTCCTCCATGGATGCTTCAAGCTCGCACTCGCAGCTCTTGGAGCGCGAACCGTAAGTTCTTTGTCTGAACTTTGCTGAAGGCATATGCACTAACCCGCATAAATTGGGCTGGGCCGAGAAGGCCCAAATATAACAATGAAGCCCATTTAGTTATCTACCATCGGACCCAAAACCTAGACTCGTATTCGAGAATTGGTAATGAACTGGGCCTCTTTCATTGAGCTACAAACGGCCCACTTCATAAGCTACAACTATAGGAGTGGGACAAAAAATCGAAAATCGAACCGATCTGGTTTGGTTTTGTTCGATTTATTAGTATAAGATTAAATTTAGAAAACTATTTGTTCGATTGGTTTTTCATTTTTTTATTGAAAAAAATCAAATGAACTAACAATATATATATCCTTAAAAATAAAATTTAACTCTAGATCCGTTTTAGTATTACTAGTGTTTTAGCACGTGCAAATGCATGTGTTTTAATTTTTTGAAAAAAAATTTAAAATATATATTTTTTAATAACTTGAATAAAATATTTTTAGTATATTTATCTTAAAAATTAGTTAATATACATTTTATATGTTTTTAAAAATACATTGCTATTTAATTGTTAATATATTATAGATTGGGTGAATATAATCTCAATCTTTTAAATTATTTTTAAATGTAATGTAAATTCTTTTAAGAAAAAGTTGTAATGTAAATTCTCTTAAATTAATCACATTCATATGGAACTTTTCCTTTTCTTTTTTTTAAAATTGAAATGATTTTAAAGCTATTTTCCACAATTGAACTATTAAATTTTCTAACTACTTTGTTTGTTTATTAAAAATTATATAAATTATTATGCTAACTTTTTTTATATATAATATAAGTTTTCAAAATCAATAAAATTAATTTAATAATTTGATTTCATATTATACTTAATTAATTCTTATAATTAAAGAAATATTATTTAAATTATTTGTGATTGAAGTAATAAAACTTTTTTTTCCATCGTTCTAGTTTTTATTCACAACTTTTATTATTTTTAATTTATTGTTGACAATTAATCAGTTTACTAATTATAATTGATTAAAATTTTCTTTGGGCATAAAGTTGCATTCTTTTTTATTCAAAACAAAAGAAACATAAGCATGTAAGAGATTGATCTATTGTTTTTTTCAACCATCATTTTTAATAAAATAATCATATACTAATTATAAAAGAACAATTAAAAAACCTAACCAAGAAAATCCAAAATGTTGGTAATACACATTTTTGTATACCAATGAATTTTTATTTTTTTTCACCAAATATGTAAACAAAATTACTATGAATATAAAAGAATCAAATAAAAAGCAGTAAAAATGTATATATATATATATACACACACAATTGTTTATTCATAACAATAGGTTGACAAACACTCTTATTCAAATCCATCAAAGTTGATGTGCATTATTTGCAACTTGAATGTATCAACATTTTGATATGGTTTGAAGATTGAGGAGTCTTGAAAAATAATGTATAGAGAGAACAAACAATAAAGATTGAAGTTTTAAATGATAGAAGAGAATGGTGATTAAGAAAACTCAGTTTTACATTAGTAGAAGTTAAGAGTGACAAAATTTTTTGAATTCTAAAATTATTAAATTTTCATTTTTGAATTAAATAAAAGAAAAAAACTAAGTAGAGAAATCTTTTACATTCCAACCTTTCAACTTCAATTATACTTCTTATTGATAGTTAATAGTTAATTAATTGTGTAATAACTAATAATCAATTATTTATATACTATTTATAATTAATCTTTAACATTTTTATTAAATAAGTAAATTGAGGAAGGGACAAAAGTGTAAATTTTTTTTTTTTTGAGATACTCACTTTTTAAATATTATAGATAATTATTATAGTGTATTTGTATATATTTTCTTTAGAAAAAATGAACCATTAATTTCATTTCAATCTTAACAACAAAAGCAAATTTTAATTTAAAAAAAGAAAAAAGCAAAAAGATGAATTCAAAATAAGAGAAAAAATTGATAAATTGAAAGAAAAAATAATAAAAAAGAATCGAAAACCAAATCAATAATAAACCAACATCGATTTCACCTTCTACAGCTGGAAGCCGAAAAATTTGTAGTAATAGGCTGAGATGAAGAGACCAAAGTATCGATTTCACCTTCTACAGCTGGAAGCCGAAAAATTTGTAGTAATAGGCTGAGATAAAGAGACCAAAGTATCGATTTCACCTTCTACAGCTGGAAGCCGAAAAATTTGTAGTAATAGGCTGAGATGAAGAGACCAAAGTATCGATTTCACCTTCTACAGCTGGAAGCCGAAAAATTTGTAGTAATAGGCTGAGATGAAGAGACCAAAGTACCACAATAAAGCCTAAAAGTTATTGTTATTTGGTAATGAACCGAGCCTAGTTCATGGAGCTACAAGCCGAACAAATCGTTGTAATGGGCTGGGTTGAAGAGGCTCAAATATCACATTGAAGCCCAATTAGCTTTTTGCTTGTGGGCCCACAACCTAGGCCTCTTGTTCGTTGATGGGCCACGTACTGGGTCTTCATTGAGCCATAGGCAACCCACCTTATAAGATTTTAAAAAATCAATTTACAGGATGTATCACTTAAAACTTTAAATCAATAATTTATAAATTAAAATTTTAAATGGCGTTTGGGATGTTGACTTGATTATTATAGTATATAAATTATAATAGATTATGTTTGGGGTGCAAATTATTTTAGTAAAGAGGGAGAAAGAAGATGAGTAAAAAATAGTAAACACTGCGATAAATAATAAATACTGTAACAAAAAGAGATTTGAAATAGTAATCAAATACTTAATGGTAGGAAACACTAATTATTATAATTGGAGCCCCATAGCCCACTCCACCTATTTGAAGTTGGAGTCAGACAACCCCTAAATTTCTATAAGTGATTTGAATGGATCTTCTATATGCGTTGGCTACAAAAGACCATATTAAAAAAGGCCAACCAAACACCTTGAAAGCATTGAATGTGAAGGTGAGTTTGCAGTATGTGCTTTCCTCTTACGCCAACCGCCTCCACTTTTTTCTTGTCCAGTCAAATGCATATGATGTGATCAATTTGCTTAACAATGTCTCAATGGACCTTACTAAGGTTAGTATTGTTAAGCTTGATTTTTAAACATAAACAAGTTTTTAAAACAAAAATTTCCTTTCTTTATTCTAAAAACACAAACAATAAATTCATCGGTGTAAATAATGTTTATAAATTGTATTTTCAACAAAAATTGAAAACTAAATGGGACATTAGAGTTTAAATTTTATATATAAAAAGAATGAAAATGAAATTAAAAAAAAAAAAAAAGTTTATTATGTAGAGACATTGCCAAACCTCAATAACATTTTATTGAGCAAAAAATAACATAGCTCACCTAGTATCAAATATGTACTATCAACTTGAAGTTGGAGGTTCAATCTTCCACCTTACATAACAAAAAATAAAAATAAATAATAAATAATAAATCCTTGAAGACACTACAAATTAGTAAGAAACATTATGCCTATTTGAAATGATTTTTAAAATAGTTTACAATTTTGAAAAAAGAATTCAGGCACTTACAAAGGAATTTTAAACTGCTTTTTACTTCTTTTAAAATAGAATAAAATATTTCACAAACTCAAGATTTTGGAATATGCCTCTCATTACTAGACTTGCTCTACTCTGTACTTTGCACATAAACTTTTTTAAAACTAACCTTACTAAATTTGTGTTCTAAATGCAATTTTTTTTATAAAAAATTCAAGCTATCTAAACTCGTAACTTAATTCTTAATGCATAAAATTTCAAACTTATATGTGAAACATTCTCTTAGAAAATTGTTTTATTAAAATCAAAATTGGTCATTCTAAAAGTGATGATACTATTCAAGAAGTACAATATTTCATTATACAAATCATCCGCTCTAAACTTGAAACATCTTCTAAATATAGATTATAAAACATAACAAAAAGCTATTTTTGTCAATAAAACAATTAAACAATAATTTGCTATTAGAACTAAAGCATGAATCAACATTTGTTTTAAATAACAATAATAATAATAAATCAAGAAATAGACATATCTTAGCTTTTGTGACAGCATACTAGACTACTAGTCATTATATATTGTTATTAATATCATTACTCATGATTGTGAAATAACATGCTTGATTTTTTTTAATATCTTAAAAGTACTTTCTTTGATATGTTTTACAAATTAAATGTTGTAGATATTTAGATACATACTATGAAAATATGTTTTTTTTTTTATAAAAAAGAAAACAAATATATTTTTTCAAAATGTATTTAAGAATTCATACACATAAAAAAAGTTTAATAAAAAGCTATATACTTAAAAATATTATTCTTGTAAACAATTGTCAACTTTGAATATAAATGAATTGATTAAAGTATTAATAATATTAATAAATAGGATGTTTGAAACATATTACCTTATTTTAAAATACTCTTGAATTATTAATAAAATAAATTTAAGAAAAAGGTGTTAGACGATATTTTCGAAGAAATTTAATTCGTGGAACTTGAACTTCGTATTTGTATTAATTTCGGTGTTGTGAGTACAATCTCTAATATTTGATCCTTTGATTCTTTCTCTAGACAAAATAAACTTTAACGCTTAGGTTGGTTGATTTTCTTGGATGACCAGCTTTTGGGCTTGATGATCTTCTTGGGTGATGACCAGCTTTTGGGCTTGATGATCTTCTTGGGTGATCAGCTTGTAACCTTGTTGATCTTCTTGGGTGATCGGTCTTAGGCTTATTGATCTACTTGGGTGATCAGCTTGTAGGCTTGTTGATCTTCTTGGGTGATCGGCCTTTGAGCTTGGTGATCTTCTTTGGTGATCGGACTTTAGGCTTATTGATCTTCTTGGATGATTGGCCTTTAGTCTTCTGATCTTCAAAGTTTTAAGAGTTTTGCATTCTTCATCTTGGATGATTGACCTTTAGTCTTCTGATCTTCAAAGTTTTAAGAGTTTTGCATTCTTCAAAGCTCTAAGAGTTTTTTTTATTCTTCAAAGTTTGTATTCTTCAGATCTTTTGAGCTAAGGGGATTGTGTTATTCTTCAAAGTTTGTATTCTTCAGATCTTTTGAGCTAAGGGGATTGTTTTCTTCAAATATTTAGAGCTTCAATCTTTGGATCTTCGAATCTTTGGATCTTCGAATCTTTGGAGCTTCAGTCTTCATGATTCAGAGCATTAGCCCTCCATCGTCAATGCTTCCCTCCCAAAATGAAGAGATAAAGCCTCTATTTATAAAGTTTCTATGGGACTTCATAGGCTTGGGCCCAATTGCTTTTAGGCCCAAAAATTGGGATTGGGATTGGGCCTAATATCTTCTTTGGCCCAAAAAAAATTCACAATGGACTTGAATTGGGTTAGGCTTTTAACCCGAGCAACTTTAATTACTCGGCCCAATCTGATTTATAAATTCTAAAATGCATTTGGACTTATGATGACGTGGCGAAATTTGGTTGGCCGAAATTTCTCATTCAACAAAAGATTTTAAACTCTAAACTTTGTAATATTCAATTTATATTCCTTCTGATAATCAATGTTAGGCCAACCTATATTGAGTAAGAAAATCAAAATGTGACCAACAAACTAACAAAGGCATAAGGTAAAATCTATATAATAATAAGCAAAATCTCACATTCTAATTAAGTCTATGTGCAGACACACTAGAAATTTGGAAAAAAAATTTATCCTTCTAAAAAGAATAAATAAATACATTAAAATTAACAAATGATAACATAAAGTTAAAAGATTTCTTTCATGGATAGGTAAAATTTTACATTATCCTCTCACGAAACAAAAATAATAATAATAATAAAAAAAAAAATAATAAAAAATTAAAATTAAAAAGTTTATGAAAGAAAAAATGGCTCTTTTCAAATATAGCAAAATAAACTAAATTATTTATAAATATAGCAAAACTTTACTATCTATCTACGATAAACCGCGATAGATTATGTAAATCAAACCAATTGAACCAACTCAATCCCACGTTTCTCTCAATTTTAAAATAAAATAAAATAAGTTAATAATTTAAGATATTCTCGAAAGACTTTGTATTTATTAATTTTAAAAGTTGTCTAACACATATTTAAATTTTGAATCATGTCTAATAAGTTAGACAACTTTGAAATATTTAATAATTTTTAAAATTTTCAATTTCGTATTTAAGATAGCACTAAATTATGAAGTTATGTCTAATAAATTTTTTTGACTTATTCTAATATTTGGAGGAAAAAAAATCATAGACATATTCGATAGGAAAAAAAAATAATTCCCTTTAGCCATAAAATTGACTTTTATATCTCTTAAATTAGTCAAATTTGAAAATTTTTTAACATGCAAAGAATGCACTAGACAACAACATTGAAAACTAAGGACTAATAAAATAGTCATTTAAAAATTTGAAAAAAAAAAAAAAACCCAAGGACTACATGATATAAATTTAAGATTTAAATACTAATTTGGTCTTTATATTTTTAATTTTGGTTCATTTTGATTTTTGTACTCTCAATATGTTCATTTTGGTCCTTAAACTTTCAACTTTGATTAATTTTTGTGTCTATACTTCTAAAAAAATCACCATTTTCCCCTTATAAATGAAATAAAAATGAATAGATCAGAATAGCTACTTTTTTTTTTTTTTATAAGCATACAAGAACTAAGACGAATATTTTAAAAATATAGGGACTATAATGAACTAAAGTAAAAGGCGTTAAATCACGGATTAACCTAAAAGCTTTTAGATGAGTTGACAATTAGATCAAAGTTGGTGGTCTAGGGTAGTCCTTCTTCATAATTAATATTGATTTCCACTTGTCAAACCTTCTTCATAATTAAAGTCCACAAGTGAGTGACTATGTTGAATGATATAATATTAAATTTGTATTCACCTATCAACTTAAGTTTTTAGGTGAATTGGGGATTTAAATAAAAATATATAAGCTAATATGAATATTTTGAAAATATATAAACTTGAAATCTATTAAATTTAAGAGTACAAAGACCA
Organism: Citrullus mucosospermus; assembly: GCA_030954485.1. Taxonomy (NCBI): domain Eukaryota; kingdom Viridiplantae; phylum Streptophyta; class Magnoliopsida; order Cucurbitales; family Cucurbitaceae; genus Citrullus; species Citrullus mucosospermus. Next base: position 3,562,979 of record CM062057.1, on the reverse strand, counting down.
AAATAATATTTAAACCAAAATCTAAAAGTAAATTTGGAAGGTAAGGAATAAAATTAGACATTATATACTATATGGGATGGGGTTTGAAGTGTAAAAGGAAGACCAAATGAGATTTGACTTTTATCTCGAGCTTTGCCTCATTACCCGACACAATCGATTAAAGTAAAATTTAGCAATGTGGCACCTCCCGGTATTAGGTACCTATATACAATTTTTTTTTTTTTTTTGTTTGTTAATTTTACAAGTAAACCAAATCATTAAATCTTAACTTATATGTTTACAAATCTTCCAAAATTAACGTGGATGATATAATTACCCCGCCAACTAAAACCCCTCACCACGTGCCTCTAAATCATTGCACCATTTTTCTATAATTTCTAACGCCTAATGATTAAAGGACCTTCTTATGATCTTTCGAGAAACCCATAAATTACATTAAATCATTAAATCATACCATACCATACCATACTATCCCTGACTAACACTTTTCTTCCTTATATTTTAATTTAGTTTCAATATGATAAATTTGTTAGTATTTGAATTATATTCTTAATAAGTTCCTAAAGTTTAAATTTAATTTTTAATGAGTTGATTTTTTTTTTTTTTTAATTTTAATACTTGAGAATGGATTAGGAATCAATGTCAAACTTATAAACAAATGAGAAATCAAATGTAAATCTTAAGAAACAAATATGCAGCTTTCAAAATTTCAATGCCCAAATAGAAATATATAAAGTATAAGTGAACTACCACATATCTCAGGTTAAAAAATCAACAATCAAATATGAATAAAAAACGTAAAACAATAGAGAGTCAATATACAAATTTATTTGGTTTGCTAACAGTGTGTTAGCTACATCAATGAGTAAAAGGAGAGACTAGTATTATTAAAGAGAAAATTTCAAATTACAGAATTAGATGTGCCATTAAGGGTAGAGATCTAGTTTATATAGTATACTTTTCTAAACTCTATGGCTAAAATCATAAATAGCGCCAAAAAAAATAAAAATATATAACTTAAGTTTTGAGACCTCTGTACTTAGTCGTTTTGAAGTGCCATCTCCCATAATCGTACAATATTGTCCATTTTAGAGATAAGCCTTGTGGTTTTGTTTTTGGAATGACTCGAAATGCTCCACACAAAATAGAGATATTATTCCCTCCCTTGTATACCCAACAACAAATTTCTCTTTTCTTCGTTAACCTAAAAGCCTTCTCGATAAGAAATGCTCAATTTTTTTTTTTCTTCGTGCTACAGTTAAAGACATCCAAAAGCTCTACAAACTCCAAATGTGTTAGTTTTAAAAAAACTTAAATAGAAAATTAGGTTAAAATTTTATGGAACAAAAAGTGTATTCGATTGGAAACAATCAAATTGGATTTGGTTGGCTTGTTCCTATGTTCCTTGAGAAATAAAAATCAATTTCATTACTTTTTTTTTTTTCTTTTCTAAACAAAAAGTAAAAAAGAAAAAAGAGAAATAAATTGGTTTGAAATTGAAACCCAAGGAAGAAGAAGAGGGACCATTTTAACCCCACTGTTTATATCATGTGGTTTAGATTTTGAGGCAGTGGGAAACCTTTTTTGGTGTCTGCCATTGAATTACAACCTTCACATCATTTACAAATTAAATAAACCCATTTAATTTGTTTACTTTTTAAATCACCAAAAAAATCCCACCTTTTTATTTATTTTATTTTTACTTTTAAAGGTGGGAAACTGAAAATATATACTGTCGGTGGAATTTCTTTTTCCCCACAAATTAAGTGTTGAATTTTGTTATTAAAATTTCATTATAAGAAGACAACCTAATTTTAAAAGCCTCTAGGTCGTTAAAATTATGACTATAAATACGAACAAACATACACATAAATCCACCGACAAAGCATTTGGGTGTAGCAAAAATTGACTCCGAATTTCCATCTTAATCCTTTTTATTTACTTTATTTGTTACTATTTTTGATGTGGAAATTTCGGGTTTCTCCATGTGCTTGCTCGTTGAAGTGGATTGTCGAGCCAATAAATTAAAATTAGAGAAAATAAAAAGGAAGAAAAAAAATATATAATAACGATTGGTTGAGAGGGATTGCCATGTGGAGTGCTGAGGACATTACACGTGTGAAAGTGCAAGAGCCACCAGTCGGAAGAACCAAATCCAAAAAAAAGAAAGAACATGCATGAGGGTTGATAGGACCTGAGGATTATTCGATCCTATCCTATCTTAAATCCGTATCACAAAATAAAGACCTTCATGAGTTCCTGCTGCTTTTTCTGCCCTAACTTCCTTCCAAATTCCAATCTCTTTTTTGAATTATTCAATTTTTGGCCACACCAATAAATGACAAATATAACACCAATTCAGGTAGTAGAATCAACTCCAAACTTTTAAAGATTAATATCATACCAATTATCGTTAAATTAAATTTACTTTGACAAATATAACACCAAATTATTGCATAATAAAATTCATAAAAAAGTTCATCCACCTCTATCTAGCTATAATTTAATTAATAAGATATTGATTACTATTTTAAAGATAATGGTTAGAACCTTTTACCCTTCCATTTATCAAACTAAAAAAAAAACTACAAATTTAAAAGTATAATATAGTTACTATCACTTGTTTGATAACTATTTAATTTTTAATAAGAATTTTAAAATTTATAAAAACTTTTAAAAACTAAGAAAAATTTGATTTAAAAACTCTATTGAATAACTCACTCATTTATTCACTATTTCTTTAGAATACTTTTCATAATTCTTAAATAAATTTTTGGATTTTTAGTCAGCATTTCAAAAACAAATTACAAAAAAATAAAAACTTACAAATTTTTAATAAATTTTTTAGAATTTGATTATGAATTTCAATATATATTTTAGCAAAAGATAAAGAATGGTGTAAAGAAAATGTGGTAATAAAAAAACACAATTTTTATCTATTAAATAATTTATCCAAAAAATCCTAAATTACTACATTAAAGCCATCGAATAAAAAGCACAAAAAGCATTTTTTGCCTTATGCTTTTAAAACTTTAAAAAATTTAAAATTGTTATTTAAAAATTTTATTAAAGAATGTTTATATATAATAGGCTTAGAAAGGCAGATTTTCAACTTGAAAAAATCAAAACTCATTTTGCATTAAAAAAAAACGGATATCATTCTTAAATCCGCTAGTTGGACGTTTGAATCCATGACGGACGACGGCGATTCGTCCGGAAGAAAAGGTTAAGAGACAGACCCCCACCACGTGACAAACCGAAAATGATTTTCTTGACCTCTACACCCCGCCACGTGTCATGGAAAGTGACGATGACGATGCCATGTCAGCAAAGCGTGAGGAATTTCGGCGAGGTTTGCGGAACTCGAGTAACTTTAAATAACTCAAAAAAAAAAAAAAAAAAAAAGGAAAATAATAAAAGAAAAATTAAAAGAAAAAGGGGCCTACATTAGCTTTATAGAAGTTTGATTTTGGAGTGCAAAGCATGTGCGGTTGTCACGAGGATTTTTGGGCGCAATTAATTGATTGGGCGTCAAATTCAAAATATATAAATATATATATATTTAAAATATAATAAATCTAAAATTTAGTCACAAATACTAATTTATTGTTGATTTTTGATTTGTTAAATTTTTTTTATTAATCAACATTTTTCCTATAAATTTTGAAAACATATATTTTAACATGAAAATTATTAAGTCAAATTGCAAAAACCACCCATAAAATATTATTGTAGTTGCAATTACATTATCAAATTGAGCCCCTAAACTTTCTACTATTAAAATTGGATCATCAAATTTACAATAATTGTAGAAATTGGACCTACAAAAGATAAAAATTGAATCTCAAACTTATATATATTTTACAATTTACACAATCGTGTAAGTTTGAAAGTTCAATTTGACCAAATTTTAATACTTATATAAAGTTTGAGGTCTCAATTTTTTAAAATGAAAGATCTAAGGGTATAATTGCAACTACCACTATATTTTAGGGGTGATTTTTACAGTTTTTTCAAATTATTATTATTATACTGAACAAACTTCACATGGACAAAATGGTAATTTCACTTTTTTTTTTATTTTGTTTTTTTTTTTTTTTTTTTTTTGGGTTGAATGAAGCCACGCCTCTTTCTTACTTTTCTTTACTCCCTCAATTTGCGGTGTGCATATAAATTCAATACATCCACTCCCTTGCCACCCAAATCAGTAGTAAAGTTGGTATGTATCTTTATCAATGCTTTAAAATTCATTCATTTTATTCACTTCAAAGTACTCGGATATTTATTTATAATAACTACTACTATAGTTTATATTTTTGTGAAGATTCTTAATTTTAAACTCGTGATACGTGAATTGTATGGGTTAGTTTAGTTGGTTAGAATTGAGATGTGGAAAAACGAAAGTTGGTTATAACTTTATCACTTTGACTATCATATTAGAGATTTGAATTTCCTTATTAATTTGTTGGGCTAATAAAATATAAATATTTATTAAGTACAACAACAAATTTAGTCTCTTTTCATTAATGTGCAATTTATTCTCTTTCAAATTATTTAATGGGTTATAAACCGTAATTTTTGTGTCTAATACGTTTTTTACTTTAAAAAAGTATCAAATATATTCCCAAGCTTTCGGTTTTATACTTTAAATAAATTCATGAACTTGTTAGAATAAAATTAAATCTTCTATCTAATATAATCATAACCGTTTAATTTTGTGTTAAGCAAGGTGAATTTTAAAATACATTTAATAGATTTATTATATACTAAATTTTTTGTTTGAAAAATTGTTAAATACTTTTATAGTTTAGAAACTAAACTAGACATTTAGATAAACTTCGAGTTTGAAATATCATTTTTTAATAACCAATCATTGTATTTCGAGTCTCAAAATTTCTACTTTCAAATATTCAAATTTAGTTAATATATTTTCAATAAATCTAAAATTTATTTTTCATGGTTAGCCGGAAGCTAATTTTCATCCAATTTAGTAAAATAAAAACAAAAGTTTGTATTTTTAAAAAACACCATGTAAATATCTTTAAATTGAAAGAGTTGGCCGATAGAAACTATTTTTCTCAAAAAAAATGTTTTTTTTCTAAAACAAACCATAACAAACTACAAGGCTATTTTAAAATTTGTTTCTAAATATAAGGCTAAATTAAACTTTTAGGACAAGCAGCTACGTAAAATTTATGGAATTATAAACTTTAAGATGTTATAATTCATGGGTCCATAAAGTAAGGAAGTTCACAACGCCCTACTTCTAGTCTCTCTACTTTCTAGCTCCTAATCCAAAAAAATCCAAATTGTTTGAGCCAAAGAATTGGGAAAAACTCGAGTTCGTAGCAATGACTAATGCTCCATTACTATCTATATATATATATATATATATATATATAGGAATTAAAATAAAATAAATAGTTTAAAATGATATTTTATTTATGGATGGGAGGCATGCATGTAAATAAATGATTTTGGAGGGGGGAAAATGATGGAGGATAGGTGAGGTGGAAGATGAATAGTAGGAAGGATAATGTATAAAAATGATTTTATTAATTATTAGGGTTATTTTAATTATTGAATAGGTTTTAGAGTTTTAGAGTAAATGGGAAGTCTGGAAATGTGGGTCGTGACTCGTTCACAAGGTACGATTGTCAGGAGTGAATGGATGTCCTCTCTCTTTTTCTTACCCACGCTTCTCTTCCTCAATAATGCTACCAATATTTTACTTCATTCAATTCTTTTTGTCTTCTTTACACATTTAAATTTGGTGCAACAATAAATTTAGTCTTCACCTATTTAATTTCTATATATTTCAATAACTTGTATCTATAATATAATAAAAACTATTGCTAGTTTTTTTTTTAAAAATGTTATTATTGAAATGTAATACGATAGGTGATGATTTAATGTTACGTAATACAAATAAATAAGTCATAGAGATGAAATAAAAAGTGGGCATGTAAGCATATAGGTAGATGAAATACATTTTAATAAAGTTTGTTTGTTACTTGACTTCTCACACGTGAAAAAAAAAAAAAAAAAAACTACGTTGTCGAAACTGGAGAGGATCAACAAAATGTCGGATCTTAGCCCTTCTTTTGATTTATTTATTTATTTATTTTTAATTTCACTTTTATTATTATGCCATCTTGGTGGAGTTTGAATTGAAGTTCTTAACAACCAATTTACAAATCCACGTAGGAAATAAGAGAGCCATTTACATGTCTCGCTATAACACGTTTTAGCCACAAATTCAACTACATTATTAAAGTCCATATACATGTGAAAATGAATTTCTTCGAAAAATATAAGGTAGTCACACACTTGTCAATTTGTACGCTTTCTAGCATGGTGTTTAGTCACAAATTTCTACACTATTACAGTCTCTAAATACATGTGAAAATGAATTTCTTTGAAGGAACTAGACACTAACTCCCAAATATCTCCAATCAAACAACTTACTTTTACTCATTCATTTATAATTCCTTATAAATAAAATTAATAGCTTGAAGACAATCAAATTCAACAATGAGTTTATAAGATAAAAGCAACCTAGATAATTACATTATTTTCGAAGTAGCCAATATTTCAATTACAGGAGGGCTCAAAATTCATATCAAAATGAACTAATATTTTTTTTTTCTTTTGATATTTTGATATTTTGTTCACTTTAATAAAAATGATGAAATATATTGTAAATAACTGTCGAAGTTTTTATTTGTGTTTTGAAACATTAGACATTCTAGAATGATGTTGGTCAATTATGTTGTCATGAGAAGGGCTTTAAAAAGAAGAACATTGAAGATTATTTTTGTTTCTTTTGTTTGGTCAAATGGGATGGTGGTTCTCCTTTTGATTAAGAGGAAAATAAATAAATAAATAAAAACTTGATTCCATATAATCAAGTGGCAGAAGGAAGATCCTAATCTTGATGAAGGGCAATTTTTGGTATAAAAATACCAAACTTCTCTTCCAATCCTTCTTGCCCAAAAAGAATTTTTAATGTCCATATCCTATAGAATCTCTGCATAATATTGTCATTAATTTTATCGACATAAACTATTATAAACGTTTGTAAAACGTATTCAATAAGTTGACTATATATTGTAAAAAATGGTATATATGTAACGAAAATTTAATGAAAATGTTTTCTTTTAAATTGTATTACTAGATGTTTTTTTTTTCACTTAAAGTAATTATTTTAAATGGTATACTGCTGGAAATATTTTTAAATACACATACAAAAGGAAAAAAAAAAAAAAAAACTTTTTCAAATTGATAGATAGTGATTAACTACTATCATTTATAGACATTAGTAGAATATTATCATTTGTTGTTGTTTATTTGTGAGATATACTGATAGATGCTTATTAATGTCTATCACTGTCTATTTATTAGTGTATATAACTAATAGACAGTTATAAACTAGTTTTTGTCAAGCTCATTTTACTACATATGAAAACAACTTTTTTTTTAAAAAAAAAATTACTTTTAAGTTTGTATTTAATCGATTTAGAATTTAAAAAGTGTCTATTTGAACTTTTAAGTTTGTGTTTAATTGAGTTTTAAATTTTAAGAAATGTTTAATAAATATGTAAATTTTCAATTTTATGATGAATAAGTGTCTAAAAATTTTAATTAAAATTTAATTTTATATCTAATTTTAAGTAAACTTTTAAAATTTTCAAGGATTTTTTGTAAAGAAAATTTTAATATTAGAGATTTATTAGACGTTTTCCAAAGTTGAGAGCCTCTCAAACCATCGAAAGCTAAAAGAGTTTGTTATAAACTTTTTAAAATTTTAAGATTAAATTTGTAATTTACTTATATATATATATATTTGCTTTTATTCGGATGAAAATTCCAAATTAAATGGTGGGAAGGAGGGACCAAAATTTGTTGGTATTTATTGGTTGGATTGGAAATAGTGAGAGTCTAGTGGATGCTGGTGGACAAGTATGACTTGTAAGTTGCAATTATATGCGATATTATTTTGGGATTTATGGGAAATTAATATGAATATTTAATGCTTTTATAAAATTATTATACTCCCTCAAATAAATTACTCTGTTTTATTCAATAAATAAATCACCAAACTTATGAAAAATAAATAGATAAATAAATAAATCATTAACAACTAAACACAACAACAATAATAAATATTTTATACACCTACTCTTTTTGTCATCTTTGTCATGGACAAACTATTTTTTTAAAAATATATATATTTTTTTTGAATTTTTTTTTTGTTGTTGTGTAGTTAGAATGTACGGTACAAAAATGAGTATAGTTTATATGCATCTAAATATTGCTTGTAATAAAATATATATGAATTATAGATTTTTTAAAATATACGTACACATCAAAATTTAGAGATTTAACAATGTGAGTACGTTAATATATATTGATACTAATTTATGTATTATGATATTAGTTTATCCAATAGATTGGTTTTCAACCTAAATATAAAAAAAAAAAATAGAGAAAAAAAGTAAATTCAACTTGAGATAATGATTTTTTTCCCCTCCTTTTATTAGAATTGTAAATTCTTCCTAGAAAATAATTTACTAAATACTGTTAACTTTTATTATTTATATAGTATTGTCAATCACATCAACAACACTATTTTGTATTCTTCTTATAGAATGAAAATGGTAACCTCCATGTAGTCGAACTAGTTCGTGCACCTCTCGCACCATTAATTTAAATAGTATCAAGTTCTCTTATGTTCCATTCATTCAGTAGACGAATCATGTTTACGAAGTTAAATCTAATGATGTGGAGTGTGCATCCTAAAAAGGAAACACAGTCTATGCTTTCAATACCATTGTCATCTATAATAGAGTCATGAAGAAAAAACTACATATAGAATGGTAACCACTAAACGCATTACATATAAGAAGAAAATGAGGGAGTCTTGACATGTTGCGAATGAACGAACAATTGAATTTTTAAAGTATAACGTATTATTTTATATATAATATTTAGACTATAAGTTGAGGAGAGGTTTGAGCCTCGCACCTGAGGTAAATATGTTTTGCTTGTAAAGGTTCATTGATTTGAATGTATTTAATATTATTGTTTTTTTTTATAAAAGTATTGAATTGCAAGAAAGAGTAGGAGACTTCACAGCCTAAAGTCAAGACAAATAAAACACAACCACCAAGATTTAAAAAAAAAAAAAAAAACCACTGAAAGGATCCAAAACACAACTAAGTTGTTCTTAACCCTTGCATTTTCAAATGTGAGTTTAATAAGTCTCTTATCTTTAAAAATGTTTAATAGGTTAATGAGCTTTTAATTTTTTTTTCAATAAATTTAAATTTGTAAGATATTTGATTTTTTAAAAATAATTAACTAATCCATCAAATATAGAACAAAAAATTTAATGGATAAAACTAAATTGACTTGAGGTTAAAAACAAAAAGACAAAATCCAAAATTTAAACGAAAGAAAAATGATTTTTACTTTTTACGTTTTTCTTGAAACTTAATAAAAATACAAGATAAAACAGTAAAAAAACCGGGCCCACAGTTGTTTTCCCACTGTCCAAGAGAGTAGAAAAAAAAAAAAAAAAAGAAGTGTCTACAAATTTGTAATTTGAATTGATTTTAATTGTAATTTAAATTTGGGTAGAGGTAGGGCGGGCCCTGGCTAGCGCCTACCATTACTCAGGGCTTACTTAACGGCCAAAACTACCCAATTGGAATCCCGTAAAACCCGAAATCAACCCCCAACACTTGAGGGTCCCACATGTTTAGTTTAATTCTTGTTTAGTTTAATCACACAATTAATCCCTCCTTCTTCTCACCTTAATCTCTTTATATACTCCTTCTTCTTCCTCTGTTTTTTCTCACATCTCTCACTCCTTCATTTTTTCCACTCACAAATGGCACCGCCTACAGTCCCTCTCTCTCTCCTCTCCCTCTTCCTCTTCTCCGTCTCTCTATCCGCCGCTCTCTCCGCTGCCCCTGCCGCCGTTCCCAACCCTGAACTCGTCGTACAAGAAGTACACAGGTAAAAAACACACACACAAACATTCCCATTACTCTGTTTTTTTTTTTTTTTCCGTTCTTGTTTTGAAAATGTGCGTGTCATTTTGGATTTACAGAAGCATAATCAATGCGACGAAGAGGAGGAATTTAGGGTATCTCTCATGTGGGACTGGAAATCCAATCGACGATTGCTGGCGGTGCGATCCCAATTGGGAGAAAAATCGTCAGAGACTAGCCGACTGTGGGATTGGATTCGGCAAAAACGCCATTGGCGGTCGCGACGGCCAAATCTACGTCGTCACTGACTCCGGCGACGATGATCCAGTTAACCCTAAACCAGGAACTCTCCGTTACGCCGTAATCCAAGATGAACCCCTCTGGATCATCTTCGCTCGCGATATGGTGATTCGATTGAAAGAAGAACTGATTATGAATTCCTTCAAAACCATCGACGGCCGTGGCGCTAGCGTCCATATCGCCGGTGGGCCTTGCATTACCATTCAGTACGTGACAAACATTATAATCCATGGTCTCAACATTCACGACTGTAAGCCAGGGGGAAACACGGACGTGAGAGATTCCCCTCGACATTTCGGATTCAGAACCATATCGGACGGGGACGGCGTTTCGATCTTCGGCGGCAGCCATGTTTGGGTTGATCATTGCTCTTTATCAAACTGTAACGATGGATTGATCGACGCCATTCATGGGTCTACTGCGATTACGATTTCGAACAATTACATGACGCATCATGATAAAGTGATGTTGTTGGGGCACAGTGATTCGTACACTCAGGACAAGAATATGCAAGTTACCATTGCTTTCAACCATTTTGGTGAAGGTCTTGTTCAAAGAATGCCCAGGTAAATTTATGAACAAAATATTCGAATCTCATTTTCTCTGTGTTTGTTTGTTGTGTTCTTGAAATTGAGATTGGAATTTTGGGGGATTTTGTTTTGATTTGCAGATGCAGACATGGGTATTTTCATGTGGTGAACAACGACTATACGCATTGGGAAATGTACGCCATTGGAGGAAGTGCTGCTCCAACTATCAACAGTCAAGGGAACAGATTTGTTGCACCGGATGACAGATTCAGCAAAGAGGTAAGAAGATAAATAATACACAAACAATACGCAATACCTTTTTTTAAGGGTTGATTTGTGTTTATTTGATATTTTTAAAATATTGTTTAATTACTTCTCGAACTTTTCGTTAAATCTACGTAGAGCCAGAATTTTATAGATTAAAAGGATTTTTATGAGATTTTATCTAACATTTGTAATTTTACATTAACTTTTAATTTTTTGTTTAATCAATCATGAATTTTCAATTTTATATGGAATGTATCACTTAATTTTTTAAATATTTCTAAAATCTATTAGATATTTTTAGGGTTCAAATATCAAATAAACATAGATATGAGGAGATGTTTAGTGAAAGAAGTAGGAGTTGGAGAGTAAAATTGTTTTGTTTGAAGCGTTTGTTGACCATATGACTATAAAACATCACTTGGTAAGGTTAGACAATGTGATAGAGTTGAGGTGCTAAAAGTTCAAATAGAAAAAAAGTTGAGGGACTAAGTTTGTAATTCCATTATTTGATTGTGATAGGTAAAACGTAGGGTTATATTGTGGATTTGTGATGTTTATGGATTTTGGTGAATGGCAGGTGACAAAATATGAGGATGCACCGGAGAGTGAGTGGAAGAATTGGCATTGGAGATCAGAAGGAGATCTGATGCTAAACGGTGCATTTTTCACTGCCTCCGGCGCCGGAGCGTCGTCAAGTTACGCTAGAGCATCGAGTTTAGGGGCGAGACCGTCGTCGCTCGTCGGTACAATTACAACAAATGCGGGTGCACTGAACTGCAGGAAGGGCTCCCGCTGCTGATTATTACTCCTACCCAATTTGAAACGAAGAAAAAAATGAACTGAAATTTGAAAGTCTAGTAGCTAGTTCTAGTTGGTTGGTTGATTTTCATAAAAGTTAAAAATTATTGATTTTATGAAATGGTAATTTGAGGGAAAATCAGTAGGAAATGGAGGGAAAGTAAAAAGAGGAAGAAAAAGAAAAGAGAGCTGAGAAAAGACACTGAACCAATAGGGTCAGTCAATCTGCTTCTATCAGTATTATCTTTTTTTAGCCTTTTCTTTTTCTCCTTCCATTTTATTTTTTGTTTTTTTTTTGTTGGTTTTGGGTTGTTTTTATAATTATTACAATGTACAACCTCCGCATGTAATTCTTGAAACCATTGGGGCTTTCCTTTTAAGAACCTTAATGGTCTCAAATCAAGTCAAATGCAGAAGAGTTGATATTTGATATACTAATTCCTCTCTCTTTACTTCCATTCTATATGTTTATTCTCTCCCCATCTCTAACTTTCAAATATTTAGTTTTAATATTCTTTTAACTTACATTATTGGGAAAGAAGAAAAGAAATCAGAGGCAAATTTGATTCCTTAAGGTCCCATTTCAGTAACTTTTTTTGTTTTTTAAAATTAAGTTTATTTTTTTCAAATTTCTTATAATGATTTGCATCTTTTCTAGTACAATGGACAGATTTTGAAAGCTACTGTTTTAGTTTTCTAAATTTGACTTTGATTTTTTATACCATTGGTAAAAACTAGACAACAAAAGAAGAAACTTGGAGTTGAAATTAGTGTTTATAGGCTTAATTTTAAAAATCAAAAACAAAAAATGAAATGTATGACAATTTCTCTGATATCATAATACGTCCTCAGTAACTGTCTAATAACAAATCTTATAATAAACTCAAATTAACTAACTAATCCTCAAATTACATTAATATTGGAATTCCCATTACAATCTTTTATTCTTTTATCGAGTGAACTAAGCTTAATTTAGAAATCTAAACTTTTATTCATATTTCTAAAATAGAAAATGTAGAAAATTGAAGTCTTCATTTTACTTTTGTTGTAATAAAATAATGGCTAGAATTATACATTGAATTGATGATTTTTAAGGAATATATAAAACTTTGAAAAGTTTAGAAAAAAATAAAACAAAATAAAAGAATCAAGCAAATCCAATATCTTCAATTTAACTTTATCATTATTTTAATTAATAGGATAATGGCGCCATAAAGACTAAAGAGTGCAATTTATTATTAATTTCTACATCGATGAATGGAAAAAAGTGAAAAATAAAGAGAAGAATTTTAATACGAGAATTTCGGTAAAAAGACAAAACAGGCCCCTACTTCTCATGTGCTATTTTACTTTGATGTTTCACCTACTTTTGACCATTCACATTACTAATCTATAGCTATTCATTTTTTAATTTTTTATTTTTAGCTCTATTCAATGAGATTAATGGATGGTTTTCTTTTCAAATACTCCTTCTACTTGAATGAACTGATATTATTCTTATTTTTTTTAGTTTAATAGTTTAGTGGAAGATTAAATAATTAATTCACTTTTGAAATGATAATTGATATGTAATTTATTAAGTTTTGTTCAAATTGACTTATTGACAGTAAATTATGAATCAATATCGTTGTATTTACATTTATTTATATAAAAAAAAATTGTAATTGATATTGACTATTTAGTTTTAACGTGAACTCTACTAAAACCTGTGAGTCAAATATGTTATGGATGGCTTTTGGGATGTGATGAGATTTTTAATAATGTATCTTAATTTTTTTAAGTTAAAAGATCTATTCATTTGACTCTTAAAACTTTAGAAAGTGTTTAATAGACATAGCTAATATATATAAGTTATGGTTTAACTATCTTTTTTTTGACAATATGTGAAGTGAAAGAAATGGACCTCTAATTTTGAAGTTGATAGTACGAGCTTTATACCAATTTAACTAAATTTTTTTTTTTTCATTTTTTTCTTTTCTTTTTATTTTTATTCTTTAAAAAAAAAAAACATTCGAATTGACTTCAAATATTTGAACTCAAGTTTTACACCACCAATTTCAATATATATATTTTTGAATTTACAAAATTTCAACAATGTTAAATTACGACCAAGGATGAGCAAAAGTCAAATATAACAAAATCTAGTAAAATCCCACATTGAATAAAATCAATAAATGGGTTGATTAGTCATCTAGTTTTTTTTTATAGTTTTATTTATTTTATTTTTTATTTGAAGGAAGACAATTTTAGTTGATTTTTGGTTTTTGTCGGCAGGTATTTTTCTATTATTTATTTCCAAAAATCCTTTTAATTCTTCCAAATTAAGAACTAAAATAAAAACAAAACAAATTCTTAATTAAAAAATTAGCATTTTGTGTGGTAAACAAGTTCAATAATGCCTCACCTATTAAATTATATATATATTACTTTACAAATATATGGGTGATGATTCAAACCTACAAATATTTTGAGAGAGATAAAAGATGTCTTAATTATTGAATGATTGTTCGAGTAGGTTGAATTTCTACCTGACACTAGAGATGTCCATTTTTTCTGCAGCAACGGGGTAGGGATTCCCTAATTAGGGGAATGGAGAGAGAATGGGGCGAAAAATTCTTTGTAAGCTAAACGGAAACGGAGATGGAGAATGCATTCCTTGTCCCCACTCCATTAGCCTCTTTATTTATTTATTATAATAGTTTAATGTAATGCTATTATTATTATTATATAAATATTATATTTAAATTTCAAATTCTATTGTTTAATGATCAAGATAATGAATATGTTTGAGTTTGATTATATATATATATATATATATATATATAAATAATTTAATTGACAATTATTTTTTTACTAGAAAATTAGAATAATTTCTCTTTAAATTTAAATTAACTACGTGGAACTAACCATATAAAAAATTTAGTGAGAAATTAAACTATTTAATTAAAACTTTTTCATAGTAGCAATTTAAGTTAATTGATTTTTCTAAATAAGAAAACTTAAACCGTAAAAAATTCCCCACAAGGATCCTAATTCCGTGAATTTCCCATAGAGAATCATGCAAGAAATTTTGTGGAGATGGAGAATGATATGGTGAGTGAGGACGGGACGGGGAAGCCATTTTCGGCCCTGCTCCACCCTATAAGCATCTCTACTTGATACTTTAAAATATATAAAGATGTCTTGACTACCAAATGATCATTGTTAGATAAAGTGAAGTTCGCAACTCGAGTAATTGGTTAAGTTTGTATTTATGGGACCAACCAACTAAAAACTAACAGAACAAATTTAAAAAAGAGGGAAGACCAGAGGAGAATGGAGGCAAGAGGCAGAGCACATGTAATGTATACATCTGAAATTTTGGGTCAAAAAGTTGAAATTATTTGGGTATTGCCTTAAAAAAAAAAATTAAAAAAAAAAAAGAACTTGATGAATGTATATAAATACATAGATGAGTGATAGCTTTGTTTGTTAAACATTAATTGAGAGTTTCAAAAAACAGGTCATGTTTATTGCCAAAGCACATGCTACCATTTATGTCTTTCAAGTCACTCTCACATTTCCATTTTCCCCTTCAAATCAAACTCTTCATTATTATGCCTTTGGCCCCTGCACTTTTTTGCTGAGGTGCCCTTTTGACTATGCTGATTTACAACCCAACTATTCCATTGCATTTATACTAAGGTTACCTTCTGTTTTGTTTTCTATTCTTTATTCATATATTTAACCATGTAAAAGTGATAACCGCATTATATTAGCTGTATCCAATAGTTTCTTGAGGTAATATACTTTTAGTTTGTAAGGTTTAAGGATTGAAGTTTGTGTCTAATTTGGTCTCTAACTGAGAACTTGTTTATTTAATAATGTGTCATGTGCTTTTTTTTTATTTTTTGTTTCATTTAAGATTTTGCAGTGTTCCTATTAAGAAATTAACAATCGAAGATTAGTAAAAAAAATGTAAAGCAATAGAGAATCGCAACATATATTTACGTGATTCATTGATAGTGTGTTAGTTACATCCATGGGTAGAGAGAGAACAATTTTATTAAAGAGAAAATTTAGAATAAGACACCTCTAGGGCTAGATATTTTATATAATGCACTCTTCTAAACTCACTCCTGTACTTTGTCGTTTGGAGTGTAAGATAACAGAATCAAGACATTCCAAAGTTACTTTTTTTTATATTTTTTTTATTGAGAAAAACTTAGATTTGTGATGACTATGAATTCTAATTTGGTGTGGATTTGAACATATTTATTCGAGAGAGTATGATCTAACTTGCCAACTTGAATATAACTCAATTGGTTAAGAAAAATATTGGATAAAAAAGTCAAAGGTTTGAATCTCCTACCTTGATTATTTATTATTATTATTTTTTTAAAGTACAAACTCTAACTTTATTTTTTGACCTATTTCATGGATCACTAGTCAGTCCTAATAAACGGTAATATCAAACTCTTTTTAATTATTTGTACTATTTAATATGTAATTAGGTTATATACATACTCTAGGTAGGGTAAATTCTTATATAATTTTCAAAAGATGTGGGAACATTAGGCATGCTTCAATTGACAAAAGAGAGTTAGAAACAAACAACTTTATTTATTTTGTTTGTGTGAAGATTGTTGGTTAATTTATTGAAAGAGTAAGACACATGAGGACATGGAGATACTTAGGATTTTAGTAGATGCAAAGACTGATATTTAATGTGAAAGTTGGCAACTTTTAACCCAAATGGTGCCTTAATCAATTCATAAATGATTCTTCTTGACACTTAGTTAGCCCATCAATTATATCACTTCAATCCTAACATATATCAACCAAAAGCAAACAAAAATAATTGTTTAAAGAAAATATGACTATAAAATGTATGTCTAACCATCGACTTACTATTTATAATATGTGAATACTTACTTTATTAAAAAAAAATATATTAGTGTAGGGAAGCATAGTTTATTTTTATAATATAATAATTGAAATAATTGAAAATGATATATACTAATAGAATATCAAAATTAATCCAATTTGTCCAAGAAGATGCATGGTATTCTAAAATTGGAAAATATCCTCAAGTTAATAGAAATACACATTTCATCAATAAATAAATGCATGATTATCCTTTTTTTCTTATCTTACAGTATCTCTTTTCAAGAAAAAAAAAAAAAAAGACATTGATAATTAGAGCACAAATAGAGACAAATCTACATATATTTAAAAAATGCTGAATTTAATATCTCCTAACTTATCCATTAAAGTTCTTGAAGTTAGCAATAGTTTATTATGCCATTAAAACAGAAGAACACATGAGTCCAAAGATGTGTAATATCATTTTCTTCCCCAACTTATTATTGATGTGTTTTGAGAATGTTTTCAAAAATTATTTAAACTAGATGACATTCCAAACATATTTCTATCTTTCAGTCTAAATACTATACAACAACAAGACATAAGATTGATTTGTTATTGAGCATTAATTTTAATAAATATGTACTAAAACAAGGGATTAACTAGCATATGAATGTGTTGGCAATCAAAAAATTTGTGAATCTAATCTTTTTATCCCTATTGTATAAAAATACAATCCTTTCATACATAATTTTTGTGTATCGATTTAAAAACGAAATGAGAATGAAGTTAAAAGAGTATTGATAGAGATTAGTGGGTTGAAAAATGGAAACACAAGTGGGAGAAATTGAGTGGAAAGGAGGTGTTTTAAGGGAGAAGAGGGCATATAGGATTAAGACCATTTAGATTAGACATTCACCTTCACAAAACCAAAGCTCAAGGCCCATGTGCATTTTTGCTTCTACCCCACTCTTGATCTTAACATTTCATCTAAACCAATAATTCCTTCACTTTCTATATTTTGTTTTTATTTTTTTTCCTTCAATTATATACTTGTTATCTCCTTTTCCTTTATAGGTCTTAAGTCTAACTAGATAATATTTATTTATTTATTTATTTATTTTTCTCCCTAAAAATATGTTGAGATTTTATGATTGGATTGTAACACACATGAGAATCTATAGTAAAACTCAAATAAGACGAATTGTCAATAAAAAATTTTCAATTATTGTTCACAATCTGAATTCCTTTTCTAGAGATGGAATGAAACAGGAGAGATTGGGAGGGAGAGTTCTTTTTATGTATTTTTCGAGAGATGTGCTCTTTAGAAAAGATTTAAATACAAAAACGGAAACAAAACGCAAATAATTAAAAAATGTAGTCACAAAAACTACATAAATCCTTTTGCTATCTTTAACACCTTTCACTCATGTGTAAGTATTTGAATTAGTAATCAACTAATTGGCTTGTAAGTTAAGCGAATATAGCTCACCTAATTTATAGTATTGGTTAGCGGCCAAAAGTTCTATAGTTAGATTCTCTTCACCTCCTATTATATTAAAAAATTTTAGTGGCTTGTATTAGTTATGTCTTGAAATGTAATATTTGAGTAGTCACCTGATATTTTTAGTTTTTTTTTTTCAAGACTTAAATAATATTTTCGTTAGTTAGTACTCTACTATAAAAAATGGATTGAAATTAATTACAAGCATGAACAGCTTTACTTTTTTTTTCTTGTTCTTTTATTAAAAATCAACTTATACACATTTATTGATTATGTTCTTCCTACAATATTTAGTTGTTGTTATTATTGTTTTTTTTAGAATTTTAGAAGCATGGAGGTTGGTTGAAATAATTATTTTAAAGTCTTTTTACCATTTCAATTCATGGTAAAATTGAAAACATAAACTTGAACGAAAAAGACTAATATTTTGGGAAGCTAAGTGGGCCAAGTTGGTTGATTAATTTCAACTAAGATATTCTTAACTTTTGCGATGGCATCTAATTAAAATTTGTTTATTGTTAGGTAACTAATTTACTAATAAAGAGATAATTTGCACAAACAAAACAAATTGGCTTAATGCCTTCCACTTCACTCCCATAAATTTTGGGTAACTTTTGTGATTTCAACAAAATGTGGGGCAACCTACGGAAGTTTTATTTTTTACCTTTTTATTTTTTTTGTTCATCACTAATCACAACCCCATCAGCTACTCTTTGAATTTTGTAATATTCATCCAAATTATGATCCTAATCATTTCTCACAAATTGTACTAAGAAAAACTATAAAATCAAATCTTATAGAAACCAACCGAATTTACAATTAAGTCAATTTAATACTTCATAAAAGATAAAATATAGCTAAAGACCAGTAGTCATCATAAGTATATAAGTCAACCAATTAAGCATGTATTCTTAATAAATTAATAACTTTTCTTATTAATAACGAAATTATATTTTATTTTATTATATTTATCACGAACTTAAGAAAATTAGTGTTATGGGCAAGGAAGTTGAAGGGTACTTAGATACTTGATATAATTTTCATTTCATTTCTAGATTTCAAAATATTACATTTTTACTATTGAGTTTTAAATTTAATTTCTATTTGATATATATATATCATTTTTATTATGGGTTTTGAGTTTTATTTCAACTTGACCCTTAAGACTAGATTGACACTTTTAACCGTTGATGTGTAAATTTCCACTAATTAATTTTAAAAACTAAAGTAATTATAATGAAATTAGTTTTCTTTAATTTTCCATCACTATTAAAATTAATTAAAAGATTTACCATCTTAATTATTTTAAATTAGTTAATTGAAAGTTAACATCAAATACTAAAGTAAGGATTGGTCAAGGGTGGAGGTATAAAATATTGAAACTTATAACTAAATGAAAACTAAACTAAAAAAGAGGTAAAAATGTAATATTTTGAAACTTAAAGACTAAATAAAAAATTAACTAAAAATTAAGAGGTAAATATTTTGAAATTTAAGTACCCAACCCAAAACCAAAACCTAAGAATGAAGAGTGTAACTTTTTTTTTCTTTTAGAGGATTATTTTTTAAAAAATTTATTATTTATTATTTATTATTTATTTTTTATTTTTAAATTGCTTGTTTTTTGAGAAGTTTTGAATTGATGCCCAATAAAGCGAAGTTGTCATTCCCAATGATATGGGCCGATGATGATAATACGGGGTTTATGTTTATGCCTTTTGGGCCTAATTAGATCTTTCGTTTGGGCCCATTGGACTTTGGTAAAAGGAGATCCTGTCTGAGTTCGTTTAGGGTAAAGGTATAATCGCTATTTTTTTCCTTTTCGAAAGAGTATCGTTAAATCCCTAATTAGTCTTTTTTTTTGTTTTTTTTTTTTGGTTTTTTAACCCTCAGGTTAAATATATCAAATGGTTCTAATTTTTAAGAAAATCTCAATTAGTCAATCTTAATGAATAAAAATTCTAAGTCTATTCTTAACCTTTACAAAAGGGAAGGAAAAAAAAAAAAAAAACCCTATCAGTGCTCCCTTCATAAATTTTGAAATATATTTACCTGTTTTTTTTTTTTTTTTAATCAATCGATTAACTATAAAAATTAATTTTAAAATTTATAGAAAGTAATGATTAAATTTATTCTTTTTGAAAGTATATTAACTAATATACTAAAATGGAGTGGGAGAATTAATATTCTCATTAAAATAAAGTTCAAAAACAATTACACAATATCGTTTTTTATAACAAAGCGGGTAGAGATTCTAATCTTTAAGATTAATATATTGTATAATTTTAAGATTAATATATAGTATAATTTTCACCAAAATACTCCAAATCTATTAAAATATGTTCAAAGTTCGAAGATAAAACATTTGAATGAAACCATAAAATCAAATAATTTTAAAAATCGAAAATCAATCCAAACCAATTTAATTCCCAAACTAAAAGAAGAATAATTCACAATAACCACTTGGACAAGCAATCTCGTCAATTATTAAATACCAAACACCACCTACCCATAGATCTTCCATAATAATAATAATAAATGAAGTTCCAAACTCATTAGAAATATTTATTATACCACACATTTAAGCTCAATATTTAAATTAACACAACTAAAGAAAACTTAGCCTTCAAAAAATAAAATTTTACCTTTGTAATTTTAAATACCGTATTTCTTATTTTATATATAAAAGAAGTTGTATATATTTTTTAATTTAGGAGAATCACAAATAATAGACAACATGTCAATTGAGTTATGTTTATATTAGTAAGTATGTTTCATTTTTAATATATATAAAAATAGCATCGAAATGGTTCTAAATATTTTATTTCGCCATTGATTTGTATAATAGACCAAATCTCAATGGATTACATTCTATAATAATTAAATCCTACATTAAAATAAAAGAAGCAATTTTAGGCAAATATATTTCATTATCCAGTACACTATTCCATTTATTTAATTGTTTGAATGTGAAAATTAGAAGACGATTGGAAGTAGAATATTTAATTAATTAATTAATGTGATAATTTTTTTTTTTTGAACAGACCAAATCAACAAAGAGAAATAATAATAATAATAATTCAAAGATTTGTTAACCAATCACAAAATTTATTAAATGCCTAATTTTTTAAAAATATCTTTTCTCCCGCCCTTCGCCGATTTTAGACATATCTAGTTATTCCTTGGCCACACATAACCGTCACTTAATAATAAATTAATATTCTAATATCGTGGAGCACGTATTTTCAAATAAAATATAAGAATTAATTATCTTTGGAATATAAAAAATAATGATAAAATTAAGTGTAAGTTTATGATTGTGGGTTGTAGATATTTTCCCATTACTTTATAAATTAACATCCGTGCATATCACGTGCCTGAATGCATTTTTGGCCTCACAAATTGAAAAGGCATTTTAATTATTTTATTAAATAAATAAATAAACAGTGTAAGTGCTTTGCACCGACCGGAAATAACAGATTTTCGCACATTGACATCTGTCAAGGACTTGTTTTGGTACGGTACAATATATTTCTTCAACAATTATTTTTTTATTCTTTAATTTTAATAAAAAGTTTTTTTTTCTTTCTTTTTTTTTTTTAAATAAAAAATACAATAGGGTCAGAGCATTCCAATTTGACTTCTCCATTCCTAAAACACATACTATTATATATGGGTTTAACTATCTCGTTTTAACAATAAGTTGGTATTTGAAATTTTAAATGTATAAAATTTAGTTCATCAATTTTGGAAATTTCAGTAAAAAGTTGTTGTTATTATTGATGTTAATGTGGTATTTAAAATAAAAGAATTATTCTCTCATTTTGAAGAGGGATCGAACCTCAAATTTCAAAAATTAATAAAACAAATTTTTGCTAGTTGAATTGTGCTCAAGTTAGCAATTATATTATTCTTAAACATAGTATTTTGAAGCCCCATTCTTGGATTTTTTTTTTCTTTATCATTGGAGTTACATTAACTCTCCTCATTTTGTTCTCTCTCCCTTCTCTTGCAATCACCCCATTCTTATAAATTAGAGTTGACGACGACACAATTTTTAAATATGGTTGTGCTGAAATGAGTTTGTTGTAGGATGAACTTATGCCTACGACACATTTTTATGAAATAATAATAATTTTATTTAGTTAATTTTAAGTTAGTTTTAATTGTAATCAAGTTAGTTATATTTCCTTCATGAAAGTTTAAGATTTTATTATGAACATACAAAGTTTAAGGATGTAAAATCTAATTTTTTTCTCCAAATTTCTTCCACCCGCTTTCATATTTCTAATAATTTCAATTAGATCTAAAAAATTAGTGAAGGAAAATTAAAGGAAGATTGTAAAATCTCATAAGAGTTGTGTCCTCCCCTTCCCTGAGTTCTGTCAATTATAGGTTTGTTTATTTTTCAAAATGAAGTTATTCTAAAAGATGTTTGGATAAATGAAAATTAAAATATCTAGCTAAATTTCATTTAATTCGTCTATATCTATATGGATAATGTCTTATCTAAATTGGAAGCTTTTAAATAATGTCAACTCCAACAAATTATATATCTTCACTATTTTTTAAATAAATTTTATGAGTAATTATTTTAAATAAAAAATTATTAAAAATATTTTCAAAATGTCTCTATCAGTGATTCTATTGTCTATAGACAGTGATATTATGCTATGTTTATAAATGAATTGACTCATTTTACTATATTTGAAAATAACATAAAACATATAAACATTATTTTTCAGTTATCTTTCTTTTTGGATCAATGAATTTAGATATTATCTTTTTTTCAGTTTGTAAAAGAAGTTGAAAACTTTTTTTTCTTTAAGTTTTTAAAATTTGACTTTAAAAAAATTTGAAAATACTCATAAAATGTAGACAACAAAACCTATAAAGCAATAGATGTTAGATGAAATAAGTGTTTAGGAAAACTACTTTTCTAGTCCATGAATTTTGAAGAATATGTGCATTTAGTTTTTAAGTTTTCAAGACATTCTTTTTTTAATCCCTAAGTTTTTTTTTAATGGTAGATTTGGTCCATAGGTTTTTAAAATGTAACTTTCTAGTCATTTAATTTTGAGAAATAGGCTTAAAAGGTGTTTGAACTATTTTTTAAAACTATTTTATATAATTATAGGATATTTTAAATTACAAAAATAAGTTTTAAAAATAACTCTAGAGAGAAGAGATTATTTTTAAAAATAATTATTTTTTAATTCAAAATAAGAAACAAAGTATTGCAATACCTTCTAAACCTATTTTCAAACTAAAAAGTGCGGTTTGAAAAAACATAACCAAATATACATATTTTTCAAAATTCGGGATTGAAAAGATAATTTTTCATAAATGTAAATTAAAAGGTTACCGAATTGATTAATATAAAAACGTAAGCGTCTGGCCTAAAATAATTTCGACAAAAAACAAAAGGATCGTACAGGACACGTGTCGTGTTTTGACTTGTAAACACGTGGTTGGCTGGCATTGGAAGAGCGCTAGATCGTCCACGTATGTGTAGGATATCATGGCGCTCAACTTGGCAATATCTACGTGGCAAAACATCTTGTGCGTTCGTGGATAAGACCATTCCAAACTGTCCAACAAATGCTCAAGGATTAGAACTCTCAACCAAATCTCCTTGCCACATCATACCCAAAACATGGATTTTTAATTTTTTTTATTATTAATATTTCATGAGGCCGTTACATTTTATTTTATTTTATTTTTAATATGCATAGTCCAATATTATTCCAGCATTTTTGAATAATTTCATAACGAATATTTGGTCAAGTTTCATTTTACTTTACAATTTAAAAAATTACTTACTTTCACCTACACTTTAATTTGGTTGTCTAACTCTAACGATTCACTTCTTATAATTAAGGCCATTTTTGTTATAATTGAAATTGAGAATAGAAATTAGAAAATGACACATTGCCTAGTTGTTGGTTGGTTATTTTGATATATGACAGGTGAAAAAAAGGATGCATGCTTATGTGACAAAAGTATATTAAATATATACAAGCTTGTGTGGTTAATAATTTCGTGCTATTTTCTTTCCACCTAGATTGTGTCTTTTTGTTTGTTGCCATCGTACAATAGTTGTAAATAGTATCTTGACTTATTTTCTTACAATGTCATTATCAACCACTTGGACACACATGGAAAATGTGAAAGGAACTAAAAGTTTTTTTTTCCTTCTAAATAATAATGTTTACGAATAATATTTTAATATATGGTTATTACACCATTTTTTGAGTGTCAAAGCAATCTAGTTAAATAGATAAGATACTAATTATCATTTTAAATATAGATGATTCGATCCTTTGTCTTCATGTTTTTTTTTTTTTTTTTTTTTAAACTAAAAAAGTTGACAATAGTTACATAATTTGGCCATTTTCTTAACGTTAAAGTTTTTTAGTACAATGGGGGATAAGGAGATTTGAACTTCATAACTCTTAGTCTAACACATTCATATGCTTGATAACCTATGCTCACTTTGGCATCAACTTATGTTTATGGCTCACACATGGAAGGATTTTGCATGAAGTTTATTAATTGTACTTTTCAACTATCTTCAATTTAGTCCCTCAAAATAAAATTTCATCTAAATTGGTTAAATAACAATAATAACAATAATTTTTTTTGATAGAAAAAATAATTTATGTGAATATGCTTACAAAGTTTATAGTGAAAAAGATAATAGATGATAAAAAAATTTTAATAAAAAAAACACAAGCAATAGAGACTACTTTTAAAATATAGATACCAAAATAATATTTGAATGTAGCTATAATTATTAAAAGAAAAAAAAATTAGAAATGAGATTATTTTAAGTTAAATTAAATGATGACTATTTTCAAATATAGCAATAGAAACCAATATATTTACAAATATAGATTAATATCTATATCTATCATGACACATAGATAGTAAGTCTATCGCGCTAGGATATTGTAAATATTTTAAAAAATTTTGTTATTTAAGATAATTTTTTAATAATTAATTAATGGTTTTAGGGAGATGATTATTTATTTATTTTATTTATTGAAGGGATGAAAACGGAAACAGGAAATGCGGTTGAAAAGAATGTGGGCAGATTTACAACTGTAACATCTCCATTATAATTTGGTAATTTTATTTGTGTATATATAATCCCTTTATTCCTTTCTGTTTGGGGCCGAGAAACGTGCCCATCTCTCCCCCTTTCGAAAATGGAATCCACTCCTCTCACCACCTCCGTCCCTCCCACCGCCCTTCCCGACGACCTCTACTGCAACTTCCCGGCCACTCTAGCCTCCGATGACTCCGCCGCCCCCACCATTACCCCCTCAATATTCAGGGAACTTCCAGAACCCGACGTCCATATCCTCGCCTCTGGCGGACTCCGAATCCCCGCCCATTCCGGCATCCTGGTAAGTAACTCTTCCAATCCCTCTCTCTCTGATTTCGATGTAATAGCGACTTTTATAACAATGAGATTTCTGAGATTTGATTTCATTTCAGGCTTCGATTTCGCCGGTTCTTGAACATTTAATTGATCGACCGCGGAAGAAACGAAACGCCGAGAAAGTTATTTCTATCCTTGGAGTTCCTTCAGATGCTGTCGTTGCGTTCGTTCGGTTCCTCTACAGTTCTAGGTTTGAATCCGTATCTCTATCAAATTTCGATTTATTTTGATTTCAATTTCTGAACGGATAGGGAAATTTCCTTGTAGGTGTACGGCGGAGCATCTTGAGAAGCACGGAATTCATCTACTGGCTCTGTCGCATGTTTACATGGTGCCGCAATTGAAAGCGATGTCTACGAAAGATCTGGCTCAACGACTTACGATTGAAAGCGTTGTGGACGTTCTGCAACTCGCAAGGCTCTGCAACGCGCCAGATCTTTACCTGAAGTGTATGAAATTCATCGCTGATCATTTTAAATTCGTTGAGAAAACTGAAGGATGGAAGTTTATTCAAGATCATGATCCTTGGCTTGAGCTTGATATTCTTCAGTACATCGACGAGACCGAATCGGTAAACGCCATTTTCCTTATGATTATTATTTCTTTTTCTGTGCGTTCTTCGATAGATCGATGAAATATTGGCGAAATTTGCGATAGTGAGTTTTGATTATAGAATATACAATAATTAGACGAGTTGATTCTGAGGAAAATTTTATTTTATGAACCTAATTCAAAAGGCTAATCTGTTTCTGATCGTTAAAAGTTATTTGTTCTTATTCAGTTTTGATTCTTGTAGT
The DNA here is from genome assembly GCA_030954485.1 of Citrullus mucosospermus. Taxonomy (NCBI): domain Eukaryota; kingdom Viridiplantae; phylum Streptophyta; class Magnoliopsida; order Cucurbitales; family Cucurbitaceae; genus Citrullus; species Citrullus mucosospermus. The sequence continues at coordinate 3,536,493 of CM062057.1, read as the reverse complement.
TGTTGCCTTGTTGGTTGGTTTCCTTCCTTACATTTTGCGTGATTTTGGAATCAAATCATTACTGGAAATATAATAAAATACTATTTTTACTCAAAATTTTTTAAAGACTAAAATTATTGGATCTTTTTAGCATTTTCATAAAATTATTAATGTAACATGGTCTTATTTTCTAAAAATATTTTTTATTAATAAATTAAAACTGAAAGCTTTATTTTCTTCTCCTTCCAGGAAAGGACCGGACTACCTTCTCTTAATTTGTCTTTCATTAAAATATCTTATTAAAGAATTGATTTCAAAGTTTTTTTTTTCTTCTTTTTTTAATAATTATTTTCTACCTTGCACTTCTAAAATTCAAAATTCAATTAATTATATCAAATCTTTGCGCTTCCACAAGAAATTTGTAATTCTAATTTCTAACAAAATTTTTTTTCTAAAATATTCGTTTGAAATTTCACGAATCTAGATCATACTATTATTATGATTTAAAACTATAAGTTTTGTAAAAAAATTTTTTTGCCCTGAATTATTTCAAAAAGTATTTGACTTTTCTGAATTAATTTGTATCTAATATATTTCTAAACTCTAACATGCATCTAACAAGGTTATTAAAATTTGTCTTATGCATATATTAATTCACAACCTATAACTTTGTAGCTTTGCTTTTGTTTTATAATTATTTTAAAATCCAAATATAAGGGCTTTCTTTTGAAGTAGAACCAGATGTTGAGATTCTAACTACAATTTTCTTGATTTTTAATACATATTAGATGTCAAGTAAACCATGCTTAACTTTCAATTATAGGGTTGATCTTTAGGTTACCATTTATTGTATTAATGATGAATATTAAATGTGAAGTAAAAACATAACAAAAAACTAGTATAGTTGTTGACTTAAAGATGTTATATTAACCTATGAATGATTTTTAATATTTATTTATTTTTTTGAATGCAGAGGAAACAGAGGAATCGGAGGATAAGAAAAGAGAGAAAATTATATCTAGAGCTACACGAAGCAATGGAGTGTTTAGAACACATATGTTCAGAAGGGTGCACCATAGTTGGACCTTACAACGTGGAACCAAAGAAGGAAAGAGAACCCTGTAGCCACTACTCCACGTGTCACGGTCTCCAGCTTCTGATCAAACACTTCGCCACATGTAAGAAGCGAACCAACGGCGTAGGATGTGGGCGGTGCAAGCGCATGTGGCAGCTCCTCAAGCTTCACTCCTCCATCTGCGACCACTCCGAGTGTTGCAAAGTCCCTCTCTGCCGGAAATTCAAACAGAGGTCGTCGCCTTCGGACGACGTCAACAAACGGAAGGACGACGCACAGTGGAAAATGCTTGTCCGAAAAGTGGTTTCCGCAAAAGCAATTTCATCTCTGTCTTTGACCAATAAGAAGCTGTCGGATCTGGAGGATGATAGAGTGATTGCTCACCGTGGGATTGGGAGCTTTAGATTACAGTCGGTTCGACGGTACAGATCATGATTAATTTATTCCAGGTACTTATGGTTGTGTATGTGTGTGTTTCTGGGATTGGGGTGGTGAAAACTGGAAACAGGGGAATGTGTGATTTGTAAATTTTTCTTTTTTGGAGCAATTTTTTTATTTTTCTTTGGGAGTAGATGAAGGTTTATTATAATGCATGAATGCATTGTGCAAAAAAAAACAAAAAAAAAAAGTAAAAAAAAAAAAAAAGGTAATTACTGTTAGAAAAAAGGATGTAAAATCTGTGTACCTCCTCCTTCTTCCATATATGCCAAATTCATTGTTATACTTCTATGTTTAGTTTTGTTTGGTTTTTTTTTTTTTTTTTTTTTTTTTTTTTTTAAATTTTTTTATTTTTTTATTTTTATGATTTCTGTTTGTGATCCTTTAGATGCATCAATTTATATTAATTTAATTTAAAATTTGACTAAAAATTTAAGCATTGTATGTAAAAAAGATGCAAATGGAGAGCTAATTTTTTTTTTTTAAAAAAAACGAAATGGTTGTTAACTTAATATTTGGAAATTGCATATCTAAAAAAGAAAAAGCAGGGACACAGAGATCGTCGCCTAATGGCCAAAGGCCAATCTTACTCCTCTCCCTCGTGTCTTTATGAAACATTTCCATTCTCAAAATTTTACAATATGGAGGGTGGTGGAGTTTATTTTTAGATTTACTTCAGATTTTGTAGATTTATTTTTATTGTTTGTAAAGTTTTCATTCTCCTATTATTTAGGATTATTTGTTGTATAATTCTATGCCTCATCATCCTACAAAATTAATCATGAAATTGAGAGATTAGAGATTAGATTTTTATTTATTATTATTTTTTCAACCAAGGTGGTCAAATTTACTATGGTTTTCGTGAAAATGTTGATTAATTAACTCTAAGAAAATTGATATGATTGGAGAATTCAACATGCATTTTCACAAAAAGAATAAAACTTGGGTGCAATTTATTTAATTTTTGTCTAAAAATTGAATGTTTTTTTTTTAATTATTATTTTTATTGGGTGATAACCAAGGAAAATGAAGTTCCTTAGGCTCCAAAAAAAGATTTCCATCAATGCTATATTTTTGTATGAAAAAAAAAAAATTGAACAATTGTCTAAACATCACTTATCTATGTGCATCACCTTCCATTACAAAGTAAAGAGAATATTTTTAAAAAACCTTTATTAATAAAAAGAAAAAGTTTCTACCTGATAACTTGTAATTGGAAGGCTGTACAAAGATGAACGTATTTAGAAATACACAAAATATTTTTCTTTCACAAATAAAGTTAATCATTGTTTAAGGAATAATACTTTGTCTTTGTTAGGCATTTTTTGCCGTAGCAAAGTTAGATTAGAAGAACTTGTTGCTTGTTGATCATATTTATTAAGAAATTCTTATTTCTTGTTGAATCATATTTTCACACATTAAACGTAATCATTTTTTATTGATAATAATACTTTGTCTTTGTTAGGCATCAATTGTAGGAGTGAAGTTAGATTAAGTACTTCTTACTTGTTTTGTTCATCTCAAGCATTCAAATTCATCCAATTGGATCATAGACCCAAACCTAGACTTATACAAAGTTGCAATTTCAACCATCTATTCTATTTTTATTAATCCACCCACTAATTTTATCCAAACAAAATCTAAAGTAATAGGTAAGCTCACTCATTTCAATAATATTAACTTTTATACACATAAAAGTTCCATTCATACATAAGTTAATCATCGAATAACTGATTTGGTAAAATTCACAAATTTTAACAAAAACTTATCTCTAGTCTTATGTATTTTTTTTTTTTTAAATCTTATAAATTTTCTACCATACATATGGATGCCAAAATATGTACAAGATAGTATCGTACCTGATCTTATCGTGGTAGCAATTATAAATTTGTTTTTCCTAGGAATAACCACAACCTACAAGATAAGAAAAATTCGAACAACGGTGTGGTGCTTGCCACACAAGCTTCCATGTTTAAGTTAACAAGGAATTTATGTAGACAATATATAATTCTAGTATTTGAGTCGACTTACTTTCCTTGAGGCTTTGTCATGTATTTATAATACCTATTGACCTAATCCTCTTCCTGCAAGATTTATGAATTACATTTTTTGTCCAATTCTCCTTCATTGGGTTGGGCCTTTGATAACACTTCAAATGTGTTGTCTTCCTTAGCTAAACTCGAGATCGTTGTACCATCTAATGTGTTAAAAATATTATTTATTAGGTATCGAGCTTCTAAAAGATAGAATTGTGCACCAGGAAGAAAACGGAGCTAAAGTGGATCAATTTGGAGTTCTAATGAAGCAATTAGGTCAAATGAAAGCTAAAAAGACCAAAACGCCCCTAAAGGACCTCGTCGTGACGTTAAAACCAATATGCAACCATTTTGACAGCGCCACGATGCTGTTTAGTAGCATTGCGACACTGTCACACCGATAGAAAAACTGCACTTTGCTAATTAGGTCATACCTTTTGATTTGGGTGGCTGTTTTGGGAAAATGACCATCCGTTTTCTTCATTTTTTTTTGTCCTCCTACAATATTAGTTTTAGGTTTTGAGTTGAATGTTTCTTTGTAATTGGGCGAAAAGAGGGCGGGTTTGAGCTTTCCCATATCAATGGGAAGGTAAGAACCCTCAATTCCTAGTTTTTGAGATTTTCTCTAATTGTAACCTTGTGAGACTTGTGTTAAACTCTTAACTTATCTTGATTATTTCTATTTTTCCTTTGGATTCTTTTACTATATTTGCATGTCTATGGTTGTATTTCTGCTTGAAGGTGTACAATCATTATCTAAGCATTAAATTACAATAGGTGACAAATAATTATAATTTGATCCAAGGTAGCAAAAGGTTAGTTAGACTTGTGATTCATTGTTTATGATGAAAAACATTGCTCTATCGACGTAGAAAGAATCATGATGAATATTGATTTAGGTAATTCCTTGTTGATTTAGAAAATTCACCTTAGTGTAATCCCAATTGATAATGCGGTTAGTCTAAATTAATTAGGATGCTTTTCATCAAATTAAATTGACTAATTTGATAAATCAAACTCTCATCTAGATTTTCTAAGTGAGTTGGCTAAACTTAGGCAATATAGAACTTAATCCGATGAATCTAGGATCAAGCAAGCAATTGGGGATACCTCTAAAAACTAGGATATTTTCCTTTTACTTTTTTTGTAGTTTACATTCCGTGTATTATTTTTCTACGCTTGCTTCTCAACCCACACACATACAACCCCTCATTTACCACTTTAGCTAAAGAATTAACTTTGAGAAACTAATTTTCGTGCTTCTCAGCAGATCGACTTGGTTTTGTTGCTAATACTATGCTTTAGTAATAATAGTTGTACAGATCGATAATTATAAATATTATTTGATTGGGTTTTTGGGAGCGACACCAAAAAAGCTACATCAATCTTTCATGCAACATTCTTTTCTTAGTAAGTTTCATAGGTCGACCTTCGCCCTACTGAGGCTGAGCATCATTACATTCCTTTCTCAAGCCCTAGATTAGCTTGGGATATGCCCTTTGGCTCAAACTCTTATCGCTTCATCCATTCTCTCATATTGTAGTGTCGTTGATACCTCTTGGTCCAAAATAGCCCACAACAACACACATGCTTTATAATCATTGTAACTGTACGAGAATACCTTTTCTACTAAATTTTGAAACAATAAAATGAAACTTAACAAAAGATAAAAATTACGACTTAAAGTTTAGCGTCTATTATATTAGAATATATATTTATTCAAAGTTTGAATTCCAATTTGATGAAATTAAAAATTTAAAGCAATAATTGGTATGTACATACATATGTTGAGTTGAAATAACATAGAGGAGTGGAAAGAATTAAATATCTAGCGGAACATACATGTTGTAGTCAATTTAAATATAATACTCGAGTGAGTTGACAAATATTAATCTTTTTATCTTTTCATTGTTGAGATATTTTTTGTTTCCTTCCAATGATTAAAGTTGGCAAATAAGAAAAAGGAGCAAAGGCAACCGCAGAAATGGCACTCATTCACCCAAATTACTATTAAATAAAATATCTTCCAATCTGTCCCCTCAAAACTCTCAATCCTTTGGTTGCTTTCACCTTTTTCTACAAATCAATTAAAGTTTAAAATATTAATAAAATAGAAATATCATGAAAATATCAATGCATAGAATATTTTAAAAAAATTTAAAAAAATAATAAAATTATTTAATTTAATAAATTAATCGGATTAACATATTTGTTATTTATATTATATTCATAGTAGTAAACATTTTGTTGTTAATTTTTTTTATTTTATTTTATAGATATTTCATGAATATATATTTCTTATGCGAAAATGTGGATTCTTGTATCATATCAATATTAAACTTTATCGAAATGTCCAAAAAAAACAAGGGTATGAGCGGTGGACATTTACGAGTTTGTCAGAATTTGGATTCCTTAAACGACCATTTTGATGTTCTCTCTCTCTTTTTCTTGCTGTCCATTTGGCATTTGTTGTTCCACAAACCAATATAAATACTTTGATCCATCGTTTTCATGTTCAATCAAAATCAAAATCATTTACAGTGCTATGTGCAATTTAAATATCTTGCATAGTGAAAACCATACCCATATGGCGTCTTCTTAGGTAAATAAGATGTAATCATTTTATTTTTTTGTTGTTATTTTTTTTTCTTTTAAATTAAGTATGTAAATATTACTTCTATCTCCAAATTTTTTTTTATTGTCTAATTTTTACCATTATTTTTAGAATTTAGCTAAAAATTCAATAATTATACTTAAATAAATATGAAAATCATTATAAGAAAGGTAAAGAAAATAGGTTAAATTTTAAAAAATGAATGTTTTTGGCTTTTCCATGCAATGGGTTTGGCCTTTTCCTTTGGAAATATTTTTGATGTATTTAAAATCAATTTTAATTGTAACAAAAAAGGAATTTAATATCATGTAATCGGATAGAATCAAACCTCTAGCTTCATAATCTCTAACGGAGGAAGTTTATGCCACTTTGGTACTCTAGATTTAATCTTACTATGATGACAAATATTTGTGTTGATGGTAGAATTGTTTGTAGAACCATTTTGAGGAATTTCAACTAATCGCACAATTTTATTTATTTATTTTTTTTGTTTATCTAAACAAATTAAAGGGTCATATTGTTTTTGGGCGAAAATATCAATAAGTGCAAAATTTATTTCATGGTCAAGTAGGAAGAAGCGTCTTTGTGATTGAGGTAAGACACATTAGGCCTTTGGTATAATACCGATTGAGATAATGTTTTGGTTGAGATGAGTTGAATGAAAATGATAATGATTTTGATTTTGATTTTTACAATAGATTTTTGTTACAAAACAAAACCTTCAAACCCTAATTTAATTTCATTTGATGCCACATGTCACATGGAGTTAAAAATATCCATTCAAAGAAAAATATCATTCAATCAATTATACATTAATATGATCCTTTTAGGATAAAGTCTAAAATCATATGAATTTGGTTTTCATTCCAAATGTGAACAAAAATTTGTATGTTAACCGCTTAAGTTTCTTGATTTGTGGTGTATTATTATTGTTATATTTATTTAAATGGCTAAGTTAAAAAAAGATATTTGAGCAATTATTGTTGTAAAGTTAATGCAAAATGTCATTACATTACGAAATTAAATTTTAAAAAATTGATTTTTTTTTTTTAAAATAACCCGTACGCGTACATTAATATACTATAAATAGTGTTATTAATAATATTAAAAAATGAATTATATATAGTAATTATTATAAAAAAAACAAAAATAATTGCCATAGATAGCACAAATAATTAAGTGTATAATAACATTTTGAGAGACTTGCAATTTTAGCAAAACTTATTGGTAATAAACTCTATCATCGATGAACCTTTATAAGTGATATACCCTATCAATGATAGACTCTTTTTAGTGATATAAGTTTATCACTGATAGATTTCGAGGATTGGATTTAAATTTTGTTATATCTGCAGGCTGATTGCTATATTTGTAACTTGTTCCAAAGAAACAATAAATAAATATTCAAATTAAGATGGAAGAAATTTAAAAATAAATGTAAAGGCAAGGGTTTTAACTCCAGATGCCAGGTTGATGAATGCATATACCATCAATAATTGATGTCAGGCATGATTTCTAGTAGGTGTGGAAACGTTCGGTTCGTTTTGGTTTTAAATTCGTTTTGTTATTTTTTTTTAAAAAAAATATGTCTGCACGTGCGCGCGCGCACACATATATATAAAATTGAAAATTGTTCGATATGGTTCAGTTTGGTTTTGCTTTTTAAATTAAAAAACAGTTCAGTTTTTTAATTCAGTTTTGCTCTTTGTATATATATAAAGACAGTTCAGTTTGGTTTCAAATTTGGTTTTTGAAATTGAAACTGAATTGAGCTGAATAATTCCGTTTCAAGAAATCAAACCGGATCGATCCATATTTTTTGAGTTCACTAAGTTTTCGATTCGATTTGGTTTAGTTTTAAAAAACGATTCGATTTTTGTAATTTGAATGACCACCCTAATTTCTAGTTAAATAGTTTTACTTTAAGATTTCTGGTTAATTACCCCAAAGAAAATATTTCTTGTTAATTCCATTGAAAAATCTAAAAATTGGTCTTATTATAATTTTCACAATTCATATGAAAACCATTCATCAAACTAGCTGCCGAACTCACTTTAACTATCCTATAAATCATAAAAATTATAAACAAAGATAATTGTACAGAAAAATATGCGTGAATTAAACTGGAAAAATATCACTTTCTTCATAATCTTTTACTTATAGTTTTTATATTTTCTACATAGATACTTGAATTTTTAATCAATTCAAAACATAAAAATAAGATTTTAACACCTATTTTCTTTTAGTTTTCAAAATTTTACTTTTGATGTTAAAAACACATTTAAAATATAGATAATAGTAAATAAATAAAAGGATGCAATTTTAAGAATAATAACGGAGTGTATAGCAACATTTAAAAAAAATTGTAAATATACCAAAGTTTATCATAAATAGAAGTCTATCTTATAGACTTCGCTATATTTGCAATTTTCTAAAAACATTGTTATATATGCTAATACTTTGAATCTAACTGCTATATTTATAACTGTAATTAATAAAAAATGGAAATGTTGTTTATGGCCTAGTGCTAAAAAAACAAAAAACAAAATAGATATCAAACTGATCCATAGTTTCTAAAAAATAAAAAACGGACTATGTACCAATTTAGTCCTTACACTTTAAAGTTTGTAATAATTTAGTCTTTATTGTAAAAATTAGTGTTAAAATTTAATAAGATTTTTTTGCATAAATAAACCGATAAACTGAATAGAGGTTCAATATTTTTACAAAATACATAGTCTACATCATAAAATAATAAAAATTGACATCTAATTTTTATAATTTTTATATGTTAGGGATTAAATGGTACAGATTTAAAATTATAAGGACTAAACTGTTACATACTAAAATTCATGGATTAAATTGTTACAAAACTAAAAATACAAAAACTAATTCGTTACCAACTAAAATTTAGGAACCAAATTGTTATCTTCACAAAAGTATAGTAACTAAAAGTATTTTTTAACTTACATAGGTAAACCATAAGTTGGTGAGTGTGCCAAATAATAGGTTGTGCATGTGAAGGATTAATTACAAAAGATTGAAGTTTAGTATTAATTATTATTTTTTCCTCTTAAATCCTGCTGTTAAGTTACCAAACAAAGCTTTTGCAGAGCGAATTCAATGTTTTTCAGTACTTTATTTATTTTTATATATATATATAAAATAGTAAAATTATGGCAAAAATATTCGAATTACATATCTCTAATAATTACTAACACACTTAAATGTCAATCTAGCATGTTTTTCAGTACTTTAATATCATATATATGTCAATAAATTTATTGCTTCTTATATTATTTTAAAAAAAAGACTACAATAATAAAAATGAGCATATTTTAATTTACATAATGTTTGTACTATATATCTCGAAGTGAGAGAGAGTAAAAGAAAAAATAAGCTACATTACCCTTTTGCACAAGTCTTAATTGTATATTGCCTTCTAGTAAAGTCCTTTAGAAAAAGTAACATTATTTTAGTTCGACCATTTTGCAGAGGTGGGATTATTAATTTGGATAAAGTTTTTGAGATTTCAAATATGTTTTTAGATGAGAGAATCACCTCTTAATTATGAGAATAATAAAAAAAAAAGAGGTTGAAAGAAGAAATTTTCGATTTTTGATACAGAATTAGTTGAAACTTTACTAGAAATAGAAATTATGTACAATATTAGGTTATTAACATTTAGGTAGAAATGGGTAACATATCTTCCTTATTTGTCAAAGATCATTAATACATTGATTTTTATCTATATTTGAATCTGATTTTCCAGTATATTTCTTTTTCATACTCAGTGTTTTATTCATTTTTCGGTATAATATGTATCAATTGGTTCTTTTTATTACTATCTCTTAAGTATGATAATGAAGTTTCACCAAATTTATTTATTACTATTAGTTTTGACAGAAGCATTTAACCAAAGAAAACAAAATTATATTATTGGATGTCTTTATTAATATGGGCAGAATCATTAATTGAAGATCATCCTAAAATCATTTTTAAAAAATTAGGAGATACTTGTTTTGAAGAAAATTAAGAATATTGACATTGTTGGAGAAAGAAAACTATTAATGCATGATTTTATGAAATAGCTTAATCATCTTCTAATTAATATATATATATATATATATATATATATGAAAAACATTTGGATTGAGTTTTAAAAAAATTCACTTACCTACTTAATCAATCAATTGTATATATATTTAAAAAAAAAAAAACTAAAAAATATTGATATTTGCTAAAAAGATTCATCATCTGATCAGGTCCCATTTTCTTAACAGGGAATCATTTAATTCATATTATATGGAAAAGAAATCAAATTAAGGTTTCCAATTAAAGCTTCATAAGAACTTGTTAAAAATGGGTTATTAATTTGAGTCTTTTAATCACTCGTCCTCTTATATATAATTGTTTCAAACTAGGATTAGGGTAGAAATTCTATTGGAGCTTATGTGAGGTCATAATAGAAATTTAGATAGCCACACCATTCTAGGTCACCACTATATTGTTTAAAGTCTTAATTTTTGTTCAAAATTCTAAAATGATTTCTACTCTCAAGATAATTTTGAATTATTTATATAAAAGATTAAAATAATGATGCATTTTTCAAAAGAATATAATAAGAATATATATATTTTTTTTTTATACAAACAACAAAATTTACGAGTATTTTTTAGGTTAAAAAACACATTGAGTCTCTAAATTTTCATGAAAGTAACAATTTAATCTCTAAACTTTGGTTTGTAACGATTTAGTCCTTGTACTTACAATTTCGTAGCAATTCAATTTGGTTCTTGTACTTTTAAATTTATAACAATTTAGTCTCTTACGGAAAAAAAGAAAAAAAACCATCAAATTAGATGTCAATTTTTATTATTTTATGATGTAGACTTTGTATTTTATAAAAATATTGAGTCTTTAAATTAGTTAATCGGTTTATGTATATAAGAAATCTCATTAAGTCTTGACACTAATTTTTACAATAAGGATTAAATTATTACAAAATTTAAAGTATAAGGACTAAATTATTAAACAGTTAAATTCAGGGACTAAATTATATTGTTACAAAATTAAAGTTACATAGACTAAATCGTTATAAACAAATGTTAGAAACTAAAATGTTATTTTTACGAAAATACTGAGACTACAATTGTTTTTTAACCTATTTTTTTATTTATAATTTAGTCTTAACAAAAGAATCAATGACTTTGCCAAGTTTTCTTGAATTCATCCTCCTTTGTTATTTTGAAATCCATTTTAATTGGGCATTATTATTATTATTATTTTTATTTCTGTTTCTACTGCTCTCTTTAATGCGTATTTAATTCACTTGAGCTTTTCTCTCTGATTCTGCCTTTTTTTTTTTTTTTTTTTTTTTTTTTTTTTTTTTTTTTTTTTGTTTTAACAATAGCTTACCTTCTCTTCTATATAAATGGCTGGTTCCATTAGCTAAGGACACCAAGTTTCATAGCCCTTAGAGTTATTTTGGTTAGAATTTCATTTGGAAAAAGAATATCTCACCATTTTTATTAGATACATGGGTTCCTCGTCTCATTTCTAATTGGTTTTGAGTTGAAACTCTATATTTTCGTAATATTTCTACTTGCATTTTCGTTTCCTACCAACTTTTACAATGGTTGTTTGATTGTGTTTTTTTCAAAAAAATGGCAATAGTGTAGCTGTACTATTAATTCAACATGCTTGCTTTATATATCGTAAGTTATTTGTGAATACTATAAAATCTGGAGTTATTGTTATTTGGTGCATGCAACTATTATAGTGACATCTATGCTCTTGAAATCTTCGCTTCCATCTAATGATACCGTAGCATTAAAAGTAATATCCTACAAATGTTTAGAATGAAGTTCAAAGCAAAAAAGACAAGGAAATTTTGCATTGCTTTCTAATGCTACTGTATCATTAGAAGGAGGCCGAGACTTCAGAAGTATACGTGTTGTTGTAACAATAACACCCAACAACATTAACTACAGATTTTACATTCACTTGGAAACATATAATGTGGAAGATGCATGTTGAATTTAAAACACAAAATACTTTTCATTTCATTATCATTGTTTTTTGTTCTTTAAAACACAATAGAACATCCAACACGAAAAACATAAATCCCATATCTCCTCCGAAGACTCTTCCATCTAAATCAACCAACTAGCTCTTGTCTGCAACATCCATTCAATCGCTTCATGAGCTAACAAATTAGCTAGATGCCGACAAAATACACAGTTTCAAAAATGGTAAGTTTGCAACTTCTCTTCACTAAGGACTATCATTCGCCCCTCCAACAATTTACCAATTTCATTTTTTCTTTCTTTTTTGTAACAGAGCCATCAACATGTGAGGAATCATTATCATTATCATTGGTTTTTTGCTCTGGTGCCAATTTTGTTGGGTTTGTTTATACAGATTTTGAGAAGGTCCAAGCTAATTATGTTGGACAAAGAAAATCTGAGGTACGCGAGAAAACTATTTGCAACTTCTAAACGTTTCTCTCCAATTTAGTTCTTCACAGATGTTGATTTCTTTGCATGCAGAGTAAGAAGAAGGAGAAGAATAAGAATACGAAGGATTTACGTGGTTCGGTCAAATTTAAGCCTCAATGGAAGGTCAAGTCACTTGAAGAATTTGAAGATAAGTACACAACTCACCCATACAATTTATCTTATTATCCTCTCTATCTCTCTGTAACTCCTTTATATAATAGGTGGTGGCAGGAGATGGGTTTTATTTGAAGGGAGGCACGGTGGGCGGCTGCGATGGAGGTGGGGAGTTGCGGAAATGCATTGATGGAAATGGGAGTACTGAAGGAGAGTTTGGGGATTGTATTGTTGGTTGTTAGGCCATTGAAGGAGATGGAAGATAATTAGTTGAGTGATGAAGATAGGGATTGAAGTTAAATTAAATCTAGATTGTGATAAGAGTATCGGGTTTCAAAATGACTTTACGGGGAGAGATGATTTAAGTTAGTTTTGTATATGTCCTTGGGTTAGGTCAAATTCTTTTTTACTTAAAATAAATATACTATAAAAATTAGGAGAGAAATATAATTAGACTTTGAAAGTTGGATAAAGTAGAGTATTAATTTAAGCATGGTAAATTTTATCTTTCAATTTGGATTTCTACCTTCACATGCTATTTAATTGTTTTCATTTGTTGCGGCGGTTAGAGGTAAAAACTTCATGGCACAATCGCTAACCTTTGAGAACTTAGTTGGACCTCAAAACTTACAAGTAGTGGCTATTGTTGACCATGTCAACCATATTGGCAAATTTCTAGGCTTACAAGACACCTCGAGGACAATACAAAATTTTCAAGGAGTGTGACATCTATAGAAGCGTCAATTTCACTTTTGGGAGTTTAATATATATGCTTGGATAATCATCAATTCCATCCCCATCACTGCACAATCAAAAGATAAACTAGTGTCCAAAAGCGACTTTTCCTTTCAAAATTGTACTGTCACAATCTGGTAGGAGATAATGACCAATAAAGTCAATATTAGGATCTTTCTAGGTTGACCATGGAGACAATATTCAACTGTTTTGTTCATTAGAGTCGTTTTTGGATGACGTGATTGCACTAGAGGGATGGTTGGAATGGAAAGTGGTACTGATAACTCACTTATTTTATGCAAAGTTTAACAATCAAGGGTTCAATGCTGATATCTCTAAAAGGGTTAATTGGTCAGGTTTTCATGTAATGGATAAACAATTAGCATTTAATTACAATGTAAACAACTCCATTGGCGAATTTAAAGGGTATGCTAGGTTTTTTAGCAAATAACCAGATTCGTCAATGAAGTTATTTATAGTCTAATTAAAGGCTTGTTTATTGATTACATGAAAACCTGACCAATTAACTCTCTTAGAGATATTGGCACTGAGCCCTCAATTGTTAAACTCAAAATAAGTAGTTACTACTGGTACCTCTTCCAACTCCAACCATCCCTCCAATTCCACAAAGTCATCCAAAAAATGACTCCAATGAACACAATAGTTGAATATTGTCTCCATGGCCAATCTAGAAAGATCCTAACATTGCCCTTCTTGGGCGCTATCTCCTGCGAAACCGTGACAATACAGTTTTGACGGGAGAAGCCACTTTTGGACATTAGTTCATCTTTTGATTGTGCAGTGACGTTGATGGAATTGTTGATTATACGAGCGTATATATTACAGTCTTGGAACATAGCAAACCCACTTCCAAAAATAAAGTTGACGCTTCCGTAGGTGTCACACTCCTTGAAAATTTTGTATTGTCTTTGGTGTATCTTGTAAGCCTAGAAATATGCACTTGTAATATGCAACATGGTTGGCATGGTCAACAACAACCATTACTTGACAGTTTTGAGGTTCGACTGAGTTCTCGAAGGTTAGCGATTGTGCCATGAAGTTTTTACCTCTAAACCGTTGCATCAATTGAAAACAATTAAATAACATGTGTAAGTAGAAAGCCAAATTAAAAGGTAAAATTTACCATACTTAAATTAATACTCTACATTATCCAACCTTCAAAGCTCAATTATATATTTCTCCTAATTTTTATAATCTGTTTATTTTAAGTAATAACATTTTAGAGTAAAGAATTTGAAGTAACCCAACAACATATATAGAACGTGAAGTCATTTTAAAACCAGATACTCGGATCACAATTTTCAATAAATTTGAATTCAAAAGTTACCCTTCACAAGAATAAATTAATAAAATGAACAAGCCCATAACGTTTAAAAAGACAAAAACACATGCAACAACCCAGAAAATTGTCACCTTTGGAGTAGAAAGAAAATTAAAAGGGTGAAACATAATATTAAAAGTGTTGGGATGTAATGACATTTATTAAAGTTTTCTCATATGTTTTATTGTCAATTCCTTGAGTTGCTCTAGTTATGTTAACTTCCAAACTCTACCCACTTCCAAAATTATTCCATTAATTCTAGAGGGGTAAACAAATAGAAATTAAATCTAAAACAAACGTGGGAGCACATTGTTCAATTTTTTGAGTATATTTTATTATGTTATAAGTTAATTTAAAATGAATATAAAATGCGGTGGATATGGTTGAAATTTTTTAAAATATAAATATTTATGGTGAAACATAAATGATAAAGTGATAGAAATCGAAAGATGATGACTATAATCTATAATCCAAAGATTTCTGAAAAACTTTATTTAGCAAGTTTAAAGTTTTGTAAGAAAAAAAAACTAGTTCTAAAAATCGAAAATAATGAGTTTCTACCTAAACTTTCTCTTTCAAAACAACTCAAACTCAATTTATTTACATAGATATCAACATTAAGTTGAAACGATGAGGAGTGTTACAAGATGGAATCTATACCAAATAGTAATGAGATGATCAAAGGTGAGTTATGACATATTCAAGTCATCCAAATACATAAATGTAATTTTATCTGGTAGAGTGTATTTTTTTTGAAGTTTGACAATGCAATAAACGTGTCATAAATAATGTATCGTGGATAAAGTTAAAGAAATATGAATTATATCGATTTACAGTGTAATTCATACCAATTCTTTGTTTTCATCGTTTGCAATGTAATCCTTTCTTTATTTTTGTGTATTTTAATTTTATAATAAAAATATTAATTACTCATATTAGTTTTTTAGTTCAAATTTTGTAAAGTTAGTGTTTTTTCAATTTAATTCTATTAGTTAACAAAATTTCAGGTTTAGATTGTGCTCAAATATTTTTCAATTTAGTCTCCCTTCATCGAGGAATAGAATTGGCAAATAACAAAGCTTACATATAATACATATTTAAGAGAAGAACTTTAATTTTATTCAAATTTTTAAGAAATTTGAAGAAATTAGACCTTAATCTCTTAGATGAGTTTTTTTTTTCTTCTAAATTTTCCGTAATTCACTAAGTAATATATATTAGATAGGTTTATAATAACCAATAAAAACAATGTTAAAAATAAATAATAAAATGGTAATCATGCAAACAAAATTGATTAAAAAAAAAAAATACAAACATTAAGGGCCTAAAACATGTGTACTATATAAGAATATAAAATGTTTTTAGTACAAGAGTTAATAAAATTAATCTTAATTTAGAAAATAATTATATTGAAAAATACGTAATAAAAAAGATTACCGTAGTAAAACGCTAGTAAAACTAAAATACCTATGTAAAGTGGCATAATTATGATAGTTTATTTACCTTCATGGGTAATTATTGGTGGTGTTCCCAAGAACTGATTGGTTTTTGAGGAAAAAAAAATGGAATATTGAACAGGGAAAAAAAAATAAAATAAAACCAGCTTAACAATTAAACCTAATGAATTAACGAATTTGATTAAAAAGAAAACCCACTTTTTGTCATAAACTACAAGAAGAAATATATTTAACTTCTTAAAATTTTCAAAATAAAATCATGCAAATTATTCTAACAAAATCATGAAAAAAAAAATAATTTGAAGATTTTGTAGGATGTATATGTTAAAATCATGCCAAAAAAAAAAAAAAATTATTAAAGATTGTCTTACCAACTTTTTTTTTTTTTTTAAATTTATATAT
Source organism: Citrullus mucosospermus (assembly GCA_030954485.1). NCBI lineage: Eukaryota > Viridiplantae > Streptophyta > Magnoliopsida > Cucurbitales > Cucurbitaceae > Citrullus > Citrullus mucosospermus. The sequence continues at coordinate 3,519,801 of CM062057.1, read as the reverse complement.
TGTGTGTTATATTTAAGAGCTAATATAGATATTCCATTTATAATTTTTAAAGTAAAACATTAAACATATTTTCCACACAAATCTCAAATTATAATTTTAACATTTATATAATATTTATTATTTTTGAGAAAAAAAACCTGATTTTTGAGTTTTATTGTTAATTTAAATGTGCCTGCTACTTTAAAGCATTTCAGAAAACCTCCCCTCCAAATCTATTTTCATTCTATTTGATTATTAAAAAAAATTATATAATAATAATTTTTCTAATACTAACCCTAAATTTCAAGTAACATAACACATTTAACACAACACCTAAAAATGAATAAAATTAAAAGATTATCCAACTTCAATAATTTATACTTGCAATTATAACTTTATATTTATATTGTCGAGAATAAATACAAAAAATTATAAAATAAAACATTAAAAAATATATATATATATATATATATATATATATATAAAATAAGCAAAAATTGGAAAAATTCGCCCACCGTGGGGTTCGAACCCACGACCACAAGGTTAAGAGCCTTGCGCTCTACCGACTGAGCTAGACGGGCTAATTTAACAACAAAGAATCCAGTTAGATATTTATCCAGAATATATTTTCTATTGGGCAGGCTTAAGATTTTGGGGCTACCCACTAAAATTGTTAAGGTAAAATCTCAATTTAAAACTAACATGGAGTTATTTTATGTTGAAGTGCTTAAGATTTTGGGCCTCAATTATGTTTCTAGAGATTGTAATAGGACAATCAATTGTGTGGTATTCCATGCTTTGGCTTCTAATTCTTTTTGTTATTGGACCTTTGATAGGTTGATTGAGGCTGAAAGGGAGGCGATCGGACATTTGCTTATAAGTTAATGATTCATTTTTTTATGTTAAAAAAAATATTAAATATTAAAAATTTATGACAATATATTAATATAACATTATTATTCTCATCAGGAACATAACGCATATATAATTTGACAATAATAATAGATGACAAAGTGAAATAAGAAAAATATCATAGCACACATTTAATTGAAAGCCCTTATCAAAGTTTTAGGAAAAATGTAGCATATAGCTTAATTGACTTAAATTTGTAATATCTTTCATTGTAATTCATTATTTACCTTATATGATATTCTAGAATTATTACCTTATATATTGACCACAAAAACTACCTTAGATTTCACCATGGCTAAACACATATGGTAATGTTCCAAGAGTGACATCCAAAAATTATTTATTTATTTATTTTTATAACGATACCCAAAAAGTAGGGTAAATTTTATGTCTATTATAATAAAGAATTAAATTTTCTCATATATATCATCTAATATCAATTGGATATATTATACCCCTCAAAAAGGAAAAAAAAATGTATATATTATGATATCAATGTTATTTTTTAGAAAATATCATATGAAAGTTGAGATTCGCGGGAAAAAAATCAAGATTAAATGAATTCCTCCTTACTTGGAAATACAAGGAAACGGATTTCCAAATTAGTTCTGAAGTTTAAATTATCTTTCACTAAATTTCTACAATACATCTTAATAATATTTAAGTGAAGAGTGAAAAAAAAAAAATTAATTTAATTATATCCTTAAACTTTGTAATATATCAATTAAAGTTTCAAAATACTAATTCTATAAATTATTATATGATAAAGTATCATAGGCCTGGTCTTTAATTTTTAGTCTATACATTTTCAAATGTCTAATCTTAGTGTTTGTACTTTTAATAAATTTCAAATTTAGTTTTTAAAAGGTAGTTTTTATCTAAACATCGTTTATAAACTAATAGTAGGGAATAAAATTTAAATTTATTAAATGTACAGAAACTAAAATTGATATTGAAAATACATGAATTAGAATGGAACAAATTTCAAAGTGCGAGAACCAAATTGATATTTTAACGATTATTTTATTTCAAAAAGAGAAGAAAAAAAAAAAGAAAATACATAAATAATTAATATTTATTTAAATTTTAATCTCTTTAAGAAAACGAGAAATTTCAATCTAATTATATTCCATTGGAAAAGGTAAAATAAAAGAGAGCATTATAATCTAATATCCATATGTATAAAAATGTAAAAAGAAAATGCAAAAACAAAATCAACGAAGAGATAAACAAGTAAAAAAGGGGGGAAAAAGGAAATGCCAAGAGACAAAGAAAAGGAAAAGAAAAGTGTGTTTAGGATGATTTAATGTTAAGCAAATAAAAAAAAAAATTGCAACAATATATTATCTATTTAATTTTAAAATATCATTGCTAAGTATATTCATAATATTTTCTTTTACAATAGATATTCTTTTATTTTACAAAGTATAAGAAGTGTTTTTATAATTAATATTTTATTTAAGTTTTAATATATCTTTTTAAAATTTTAAAAAATTTTAAAAAATCAATGTATCTTTTTTTTTTTATTTTTTTATTTATTTTTAAATATTTCTTAAAAAAGTAGAGTATTACTATCTAGTATTCTAGAGGTAAAAAGGTTAAAAAACAAATTATAGCAAAATATTATCTAACATGATAACAATTTTATTTTTAATTTTTAAAATTTGTAGTTGTTTCCTCCATATTTTTCAAACGGAATTATCGATCTTTATGTTGTAAATGTCTCATTTTACTTTTAATATTCAATAATATATATCGACTCCATGCACGCACACATAAGCTAAATACATGTTTTAGTCCTCGGAAAGGTTGAATATAATTTTCAATATATATACGTAGTTCCTAATTTTAAAAAAGTTTTAACTTACTCGTTTTTTTTAAAATATTTTCCATTGTACTCTCTAATTGTTATTCTATGTTAAAATTAACTGATGTTAAACTTGAATGATATGATAACTAGTGAGAATTATTGGTAGAATTTCCTATCAACTAAGGGAAAAAATTCTAAAGATAATAAATAAACTCATGGTAATTAAAAAATTAAGAAGAGATATTTCTACCTTAGCCATAGATCATATGGGATGTTAATTAGATATAAAGGGTAAAATATAACCATGGTAATTATTATTATTCATGATAAATTTAATGTTCTCTCACGTTTAATAGTGAATTATGAGTTCCGCGAAATTAGAAAAAGGCAACACCTTCTGAACATATACTACTATTTTTTAACACCCCTCATATCCTAAATCCAATTAATCATACAGGTGTATATATTAAAAATAGATTAATTATTTTAAATGACAAAATTAATAAAAATATTTTTAAATATAACAAAAGTGTCACCATCTATTAGTGATCGACAAAGATAGGCTCTAATAAACTATGATAGACTACTATCATCTATCACTCATTATCAACAGATATTTTATTATATTTATTAATATTTTCACTCATTTTATTGTATTTAAAAATAGCCCTTAAACCTACCATTGAAACAGATAAACTCTTCTTGAGCTTCCCAAAAAATTGCTAAGCATTCATTATTATTTTTTACCATAGTTATTATTTTATTTTCACGAGACTATAGAAAGTGTTTAAATAATTGATATTTACTTAAATTTTAAACTTTTTTTAATAAAAGATATAGACATTGCAATATTTCATTTAAAAAAAAAAAAGAAAAGAAAAGTAATATTCAGTGTATCTTTATTTTCTTTAAGTAATTTTAAAAACGAGAGTATTCTTAATTATAGGATAGTGTGTATATTTTCATTAATATTAATTAATATTTAGGTTAGTTGATAATTCAAACAACTGTTTTTAAGTATAGCAAAATTCACTAAAATATTTATAAATATAGTAGAATTTTATTGTCTATCTGTGATAGACTGTGATAAACTGCTATCTGTGTCTATCTATCTCATGATAGACACATATATTAATCTATTGCGATTTATCACATTCTATTGCAAATAGACTATGATATTTTGTTATTATTTGTAAATATTTTCAGCAGTTTTGTCATTTAAGATAATTTTTCTAATTTATATTAATATTGTACAAGAAAGCTTTTGAATATCCTCTAAAAATATTGAACATTCGATTATTTTGAGAGAGCTCTCTGATTTTTAGAGACAAATTTTTCTTCTTTGATCATGAATTTGACTTAATAACTCGCATGCCACATTAATTCCCTATCTAATATTCCATTGGAATTAAAAGGTTAACAAAAATATTTGATCTATTTGATTTTAATCAGTTACATAACTATAACGATTACCTTAGCTTGCAATTTTTAAGAGTCTTTGTTTAGAAAAAAAATTGGGTCTCTCTCATGTCTTGGTTTTGTACGACTCATTGGTTGTTAAAATGCTTAGAGTTAGGGTTCAAACGAATATTCATGTGAAAGTAGCCAATTACATTGAGGATATTAGAAGGCTTTATGCTTTGTTTAATTCTATTACTTTTCAACATGTGCCTCTCCCGTTATTCATTAGCTCGGTTGTGTTTCTCGGGTTGAGTACTTTATGGCTTCGTTATTTCTCACTTTAGATTTGTGTTTAAGTTTTCGCATGATTGTACTTTCATTGTAGGCAATAAGGCCTCTTAGTTTTTTTTTTTTTTAATTATTTTTTATGGTTTATAATAAATGTAGAAAAGATTTTTCGTGTACAAATTTAGAAAAAAAAATATAAGGACAAAGAATAAAGGGTATATCTATATACATATTTACCTAGAAAAAGGGGAACAAAGCCTTGAAGGACAAATAGCTAGCAAATTAAAAGTTATGAAATGGGGTCTCGCTAAGCTTGCAACAAAAAACCATGAAGGCAAATAAATCATAACATTCAAATTTAAATTTCGACCACCTCAAATCAATATCTTGTTTTCCACATAAAATCCGTAGAAAACGACGATTTTTAAAATTAAATAATAATAAGAAAAAGCTGACAAGTGACAAGTCAATATAGGAGGTGAAAAAAACATAATTTTGATGCACATTTAAATTTTTTTTGAATTTAAAAAAAATATTTTTAAAGTAGGGTGGTAGTTGCAATTATATTCTCAAACTTTCGATTATAAAAATTGGACTCCTAAACTTTTACAAGCGTTAAAATTGGACCTTCAAGTTTACAATAATTGTAGAAATTAGACCCATAAATGATAAAAATTGCAATCTCACATTTATACGATTATGTAAATTTGAAAGTTCAGTTTGATCCAATTTTAACACTATGTAAGTGTAAATGTAACTACTATCATACTTTAGGTATGATTTTTGCAATATGTCCAAAATTTTAAAAGAAATTAGAAGGAAAGTGTTAGAAAAATAGGCAATATGGCGGAGCAAATGCATCTGGCTAATTCTTATTTAGAATCCTATAGTTTATGCAAATGAACTTGCAATTATTACTAATAATATATTCACCTCGGTTCAAAATAAATAAATATATATATAGATACATACACACACTATCGTTCTTAATTAGAGCTCTTAATTGGAGACTTTCTTTAGTCATATTTAGCTAAGATATTTTGATACACCTACTAATTCTTATTTCTTATTTATTTATTATTAAAAAAAAAGAAATTCTTTTATGGTTCTCATTTCTAAAATGTTGTTCTCCACACATTTTCTCATATATTAGTAAATTTTTTTAGTACAATGAGCATAGAAAATTCGAACGTAGACCGCAACTTACACAAACTATACGTCAATTAAATTATGCTTGTTTGACTAAATATTAGTAATTTAATTTAATAAAACATATTTTTCAAATCATAATAACAATGGGTAAGAGTTCATTGGTATGCATTAAAATAATCACTATTTAGAGTTATTATGTTTTGTGTATGATTTTGAAAGGCTTGCTTAGCAACTATACTTTTTAGTAATGGTTCTAAGTAATGACAATTATGATCATAAAGAACTGATAATTTTATGAAATTAAAATTCTAAGCCTGATTCTAATTATTGGATGGTGACATCTTTTTATTAGGCATAACCCAGCATTTATTTATTTTATTTTTTTAAAGAAAGGTATAAACCAATAATGAAAGTTATGTAGGTGCATAGTAATTAATATATTCAATTCACTTAGAAATGTAAGAATAGGGAAGATATATTAAAAATGTCCAAATCATTTATGGAAGATAATGAAACCCAATATCATATTCCACTTCTCACATTTTGCCTTTTTTTTTTCTCTCTTTTTTGTTTTTTTTTTTTCCTTTCTAAAATTGTATACTGTCCATCAATTCCAACTAGCACCACTTATGCTAAAAACTTCCTTAATTTATTCCTATATTGTTTATTAGTTTGATGCCAGTTAATTCTCTATTGAATAGATACACTAATTTTAGAATAGTATATATATATATATATACTTAGTTAAATTATAAGTTATTAGTCCATATATAACTTTTGTAATGTGTCACCTTTGAATTTCAATTTTACCTCTAATGCATTCTAATAATAAATTCTTCACAAAATTTAAATTTTATATCCAATAGATTCTATAATTTTTAATTTTATGTTTAATTAATATGTTTTTTTTTTATTTTAAGTATTCATAACTCTATTAAAGCACAAAATTGAAAATGGTTGATTCTCTTAAACATAAATTTAAATTTATATCTAATATTGATTATTATAATTATAATGACTAGTTGTGGTGAGATTATAGCCACATAGTAAATACTCCTTAAATAATAACAACTGATATAGTTAAGAAATACCAGTTTTAATTGTTGCTAAAAGTGGTTACTTCCAGGAATCATTCTTTGTCAACATCAAAATAAAATAAAAGATAGAGTAAGAATTATACTTTACCTAATTTATATTATGCTTATCATTTTGATTTTGATCCTATAAACTAAAAATGTATACTCTACATAACATTGACTCTTTTCCACAATGGAAAATGGTAGTCTTTTATAATAACTATCATGTGCCTTCCATGTGCATCTAATTTTCTTTTCCATTCAGGTAATTTTAATTGTGCAAATTAAATCACAATAATTCACATAAACCTCTCCTTTTATTTCTAAATAAATGGTGACTTTGTTAATTAGTTCTTGTAAGAAAAAGAAAAAAGAAAGAAAATTTCGATTCCTCATAATTTTCTCAAATTTCTTTTAGAAAAAATGTCTTTTTGTATTGTATTAAATGTTAAATTCCCTCTAAAACCCATAAATTTCCTTCATAATCAAGTTTATGTTATTGTGTGTGTGTGTGTGTGAGTATATATATGAACTATCCTGAGCTGTGAAAAAAACCCAATTCTTGCAATGCTTTCCTCTTTTATTCATCCAAACAAAGTTATCAAGTACTAAATATGTACGTAATTATTCCATCTATCAGAATAATTAATCAAGCTAAACTCAAGTTGCAGCTTCTAAAAACTCTTCTTAGTTAAGTACTAAATTATCACTAATCATGTGAGATTATCCTCATAAATTCCTTTCTTTTTTTACTTTTAGGTATATCATTGAGTGCTAAAACTCCAAAACTAGCTTATCAATATTGAAAATGAGAGCTCCATTCTCTATAATATGTTGGCTCCATTGAAACCAAAGACTCACCAAATTCAAAGCCCTCTTCCTCTCTCATTTCTTGTGTGTCCTTTAAATTTTAATTTGATTGCTTTTTTTTTTTTTTTCTTTTTCTTTTCTACTTCTTCGTGAAAGATATGGCCTTTTTCCAGCTTGTTGCATGTTGTGTTATTATCTGTTTCTTCAATTCCCTAGTACTAATTGATTCCATCAATTTTAATGCAACGGTGTCGTTAAATGGATCCGGAGATTTCAATAGCATTAATGATGCAATTGCAGCCGCTCCAAACCATTCTAATACAAGATTCTATATTCATGTCAGCCCCGGCACTTATAATGAACGTCTTGAAATTCCATCTGCCAAGAAGTTCATTGCTTTGATCGGGGATAATGCGTTCACAACCATTATTGTCGATAATCGAAGCAATGGGACAGGATTCAAGACCAATAACTCCGCAACTCTCAGTAAGCTTTTCCTTTCTAATTTTTTCTGTTATGGTCTCTCTCTTATCCCTCATTATTCACACACACACGTTTTTGAAGATCTTAAGGTTTCAGTCTAGTTTTTGTTAACTTGATTTTTTATTCATTTTGCTTGTTTTTAACTTTCAAATGTTGTGTGTGTTAAGAATTTTGGGCTTAAATTAATGTATAAGAACACTGTGTAACAGAAACATATGAAAACAATAGTTAGGTATGTCCTTTATTAGTTAACTAAATGAGTAAGTGTTTGTATGATGAACAAGTGTGAATTTTGAAGTTAGTAAATGTTGAAGCCTCGGATTTCAAAATAACCCATCTTCTTTTCGGAGACAGATGGTAAAGTTGTATTTTTTTTTTTTTTTTTTTTTTTTGGTTAAAGGTAATTATATATATATCATCCAGAGAGAAATCAATTTTACCTGTGAAATGGGTTAAAAGGCGTATTAAAGAAATTATTTACCGTTTTAATAAGGTTTTGGTGTAAGGAATTGCATGAATTTTAATCTTTTACTAATTCTGTGTATTTTTATTTGATGAAGCCGTGAAAGGTGACAATTTTATGGCACAACATTTGACCTTTGAAAATTCTGCGGGACCTCACAGCGGGCAAGCAGTGGCAGTACTTGACCAGGCCGACCACACTGCTTATTACAAGTGTAGATTTATGGGTTTCCAAGACACTCTCTACGTAAAAGGACATAGACAGTTTTTCAAGGAGTGTGAGGTTTATGGAAGTGTTGACTTTATTTTTGGGAGTGGACTTGTTTTGTTCCAAGACACTAACATCTATGCTCGGCTACAAAGTGTTGATGTCACAGTCACCGCACAGTCAAAAGAACGTTCAATGTCTTCAAGTGGCTTCTCCTTTCAGAACTGTACGGTTATGGTTTCGCCAGAGATAAAAGCCAATAAGTCCAATGTTAAGATCTACTTAGGTCGACCATGGAAACAATATTCAAGTGTTGTGTTCATGGAGTCATTTCTTGATGATGTGGTGGACCCAAAGGGATGGATGATTTGGGAAGGAGTACCAATAAACAACTTATTTTATGCCGAGTTTAATAATCGAGGTCCTGGTGCTGACGTGGCCAACCGAGTTAATTGGCCCGGTTTTCATGTAATAGACAAAAAATCAGCAAAAAAATTTACCATCGAATACTTTATTAACGGGACTTATTGGTTGCCCGAAACAGGTGTACCCTTTAGACTTGGATTGCTTTCTTAATAAATTGGTTTGATTTGGTTTGTTTAATTTGTGTTAGTTGATCGAATAATTAAAAAGTTTAAATTTAGTGGTTGGATTATGGAAAATTTGGTTGTTTAAAACTTTAACTGTTTGATTTGTTATATTAAACCAATTATATATGACATTTCACCATGTATAAAAGAGTAACATAAAAAAGAAAGTTCAAAATTAACATGACTCAACTCCTATCAAGTATGTAAGAAACAAACACATTTATTGTCAATTGCAAGATAGGAACTTAATTAATGCCCAATAACAAAATTGGTATTAATCAAGGGATACACGAAATTACACGATTACATTTAATGAGATTAGACATTACTAAAATGAGACCCAATAAATTCCATGAAGAATTATAACGAGATTGCCACTCAGGTGGGTTAGGGATAGGATTTCCTTCAAAATCTTCTACACACTCACTCACATAATTCTCAACATTGATCATCGACAATTGATACACATCTATCCCTGTTTGTGTTAGTAGTATGTGCAAAGACTCTTGCAGAGCACTGATACCTGTTTCAAAGTTTTCCAAACACATGGACATTATGTCTTTTGTATCACCATTCACCTTCCCTGAATTTATCTCCTTCTTAAGAAATACAATATTGTCGTTGAAATTGCTGATGCTATGATTCACGAATATAATTAGAAGACCTGTCAAATCTGACTTCAAATCTTCACGAGGGTCAGAATCAATCTCGGGAATGCACACTTTGTATAGATCGTTATATTGAATAAGCCTGTTGCAAATCCCATGAGCAAAATTATTGACGGTGGCGTTTGTATTTTGATTTGCATGGGCTAACAGAAAAGGGTTGAAAATTGACAAAAAATGAAGAGTAAAAGCAACGAGGAATGAAGGGGAAGAACACATCTTGTTCTTCATCTTTAAACAATAATGATCCAACATATGTCCACACAGAACAAATTTATAGTGGAGAACTAGTCAATTCCCTGAGCTTTGTTTGGAAATTAGTTAATTCACAATATCAATATCAAGATGGAAAAAGAATCAAGTTTGATATGATTTTTATTTTTGATATGATTGGATTCTGTATATTTAAATGCAGAATTAATTATAATTTATTGAATGTTATATTGTTGTTGAATTTAACAGCGGAATGCTACATGTATACCAATCTTTTAGTCCTATTTTATATGAGAGACTATTGAACAGTTATTTCTTTTTTTATTTTTTATTTTTTTATAAAAAGATTATAATAAAAAGAAAAATAAAAAAGTTAAAATAAAAAGAGCAATAAGATTAAAGACCAAAAATTAAAAAAAATTTCGCCCACCGTGGGGCTCGAACCCACGACCACAAGGTTAAGAGCCTTGCGCTCTACCAACCGAGCTAGACGGGCTTAATTGATAAAGTCGAATCACTTGTAATATTTGAAAACATTGGATACTTGAAAATTATAGCTTATATTTAAGGATTATTGGTGTAGAAAGTCCCAAAATTTAGGTTAAACATAAATTATAGTCTTTAATGATATTTAGGTATTTTTCTGGCCCCAATTTTTGAAGAAGTTTTAATGTCTCTCTCCTGTGTTAAATTTTTCTTCAACTAAGTTCTTAGTGTCACAACCTAAATATTTTGGCCTTTACTCTATATTTTAATTTTAAAAGTCCAGATAGAACCCATTTGTTACATTTTCCATTGAAAGAGGTCCAAGTTTTTTAGTGTGCTAACATATATATTGTTATATGTTAAAATATCATTTCGGTCCATGTTGTTGGTCTTGTTTAATTTTTAGCCCATACACTTTTAAATGTCCAATTTTAGTCATTTACTTTAAATAAATCTCAAATTTAGTCTTTAAAAGTTTTTTTTTAATCTAAAAAACAACTATAAACTAGAATTACATGTACTAAAATTGAACAAATTCAAAAGTGACGAAACCAAAATAATATTTTAACGTGGTTTTATTCTTAAAAAAAAAAAGAAAGTAATTAAATAATTAACAATTATTTAAAGAAGAAATTGCAATCTAATATGCCGTTTTAAAAAGGAAAAAGTGAGAATTAATATTTTTAAAATTTAAAATTTCTTTTGAAAAGGACAAGAAGTTATATTATCTAGATTGAGAATGACTCTTTTCAAAATCGGAAAATGAAGGTCTTTTTACAACAACTATCATGTGCCTTTCTTGCATGATTTTCCTTTGCATGGTGATAAATTCAATTATAATTCATCACTAATTTTTTTTCATATCACATTAACTCATCCCTTTTTCGTTAGAAGATAAATCTCTTCTTATTTCTTAATTAATTGAACTCGTTACATTATTTGAATGAGATAGATGACTATTTTTCTATAGTTAAGAATTATAATAGAAATAGGACGACTTGGTGATTTTATTTGTAAAGATCAATCCTTGAAAAAAACTCATTAATTCCCTTCACAGTTAAGTTTAATGCTACTAATTAATTTGTATTTAGTGAATAAATAATGCATTGGTTTGTGATAAAAACGGTGTGATGATTGCACATATTGCTTATCAGAATAATGGAACTAAATTGAAGTTGCAACTTCTAAAAAATATCTTCATTAAGCATTAAATCCCTAACTAAGTGAGATTAGCTCCACAAAATTACCTTTTGTTTTTAGTATTAGTGTTAACATTGAAAATGAGAGCTACAAGTACCTATCTACCTCTATAAAAAGTGAGAGCTTCAAGCCCTTTATACCATTTCATTCTTCTCCTTCTCTCCAACTTTAAACAATATGGAATTTTTCAATGTTGTTGCAAATTTTCTTTTTTGATTCTTCAACCTGGTGATATCCGTTCATTGCATCAATTTTAATGTATCTGTATCACTTGACGGTTCCAAAGATTTCGGAAGCATCAATGACGATGCAATTGCAGCGGCTCCTGATAACTCTAATACACGATTTTACATTCGTGTAACCCCTGGCACTTATCATGAACGTCTTCAAATCCCAACTTCCAAGACTTTCATTGCTTTGATTGGTGATAATTAATGCACTCACAACCATTATCGTCGACGATAGAAATTTAATGCAATTTATGAGTATAAGTGTTTTAAGAGTATTGCCATGTGATTTTCAAAGAAAGTTTATGAATTTCATGTTTTTATATTATTCAAGAATGAATTGCAAGATTTATTTCGTGATGTTTAAAGATAATTATCAAGGTTTTGAAACAAAAACCACGTTTTTAGTAGAATCTTATATATGTGTTAAAAGTATTTTAACACATATATGTGTTAAAAGTATTTTAGACAACATGTGTTTCATGTGATATTTTGGATTTATGAGATGTTGTTTAAAAGAAAAACGTTGATTTTAGAATGATTGATTTTAGAATGATTTACTAATTATGTGAAAATAATATTTTTAAAAGTGACAAGTTTTATGTTTAAGTTTGAAGTGGTTTTCAAACCACTAGATCATTATACCTATGGTGATTTTCTACTACACTGACGTAAATGTATTTCTGTAGTGTAGTCATGATATACATGAGCCTTTCGGACCCATTTCACCACACACGTAGACTTTAGGTCGTGTGTCAAGGTGCTTTACCTTTTGGGGGTTGCTCTACTTGCACGTAAGATCATGTTGGCTCTGCTATTTACGTTGAGATTATTTGTAAGTAGTATGACCACATTTCCTCTGCAATACCTCTAGAGATTATTTGGTGTATATTATAATCATGTTGCTTTGCTATATACATCGAATTCCTCTGTATATAGTATGACCATGGTCAGGTACAAGTTTGGTGAAGGCTTTTTTACAAGTTCATGATTACATTTGCAAGAGAATACTCATGATTTTATTTATGCGATAATTCTCAAGATTTTGAATGCTCATTTCAAAGTAAGTGTCAAGTTAAGAAGGGTTTTGATGGTAGGGTCAATATCTAGGTTATGTTTATGTCTATAGTCGTTACAGCTTGTTCTAGGTTCAAATGGAGTAATCTGGGGTGGGGTGTGACGCAGGTGCAAAATAATAAAATCAACACATAAAATCAAGAAACGACCTCAAATTAAGTGAAACTAGATAACACATTTTTAGTGCTATCAGTGGGGAAAGATCCTACTTTCACTACAACTAGAATTTGAAACTTTCTTTTGCATGCCTTGATATTTATACTCTCTTGGCAATGCTTAATTTTACAATGTGGGGATAAAATCCCTTCTTCTCTCACTTAACTTTTGCGATGGCATTGGTCCAAAGTCATTCCCAACCAAACGATGGACCAAAGTACATTTTTCTAAAGAATTTATATGGAGTAAATTAGTGAATCACTATAATAATTGCATATATGAAACAAAAGATTCAATAAAATCGTTCTCTTCTTTGAATTTCAATTTTCCTAAGTTTATGGTACAAAGTAGTGATATGCGATGCAGATGATGAGAACAATTTATGTCCCCCGGGCTTGAAAAGAAATTTAGACAAGTAGGTAGTGTGAAATGTATCAACCCATAGTTTAAATTGAAGCACGAAAAAGCAAGTAATTGGAACAATTGCCATTGCAGCAATCGTAAGTGGAACCCAAATGTTATCCCTATAGTAAAGCATAAACAAGGTTGCAGTGAAGGCTACAACCATGCATACAATGGCGATGAATAGGGAGGCGAGTCCAAAGAGCAATTTTGATGGCAGTGAGTGTAGGAAATCATCTTCTGCATAGCTTGAAGTTAAAATTGATAAGAACATTAAAATAGAAGTTGAAGATGAGACCAAAGCAACTGCATCCGAAATCAGGAACATAGAAAACCAAAGGTTTCGTTGAAGAATAGGAGTGCCTGTGTTACTATTACTACCACCAGGAACTGTGAAGGCTGCATTGAAAACAACAGTAGCAATCAAAGTTGCAACAAGCATGCAGGAGTGTGCTGTGTGTTTCATCCACTCCTCACCATCTTTTCGAAGATCTTTATGCTCTTTCGTAAATAACTCCCGTGGTGTCAACCTGTAGGGATCATCACATTTCGCTTCCAGTTGGGAAGGTAAAACTATCTTCTTCACTTCCTTAATTAGGTTAATATTAAAAATTAAAAGATTGAAGGAGAGGAGATAGGGTAATTTTACCATCTTTAATTTTATAAAATCAATCTATGATTTTAAAATACATTTTTTATACTATCAAAATTGATTTTAAATTATAATTAAAAAATATATTTTAAAGTGATTTTAAAAATAACTAGAATCATAGGTACCTTAAACCAAAGCAGTTCACGTTGCATTTGAAGTGCTGCTCCTGAAACCCTATTGAGATGGTTTGGAGCAGCTAGTTTTGCTGCCAAGTGCAACATATTGTACTTCCCTCTTACAGTTGTTGTATATTTTGTTGACAGGTCCTTGAGTCCTCCAACCTCATGTATCAGATTAAAAACATTCTCCAGCCGATTTTCCACAGCTATATGAAATATACTCTTACCATCATCATCTTCCTCCCATGCGATATCCGGATATGAGCTAATAATTAAAATTAAAAACTCCACATTTCCTGCCCTTGCAGCATCATGCATTAATCTTGTGGGATGTTTTATAAACTCCAAGATCTCCTTTTCTGGCATATCTTGTAGAATATGTCTCCATAGTAATTTCACTAATTGACGAGCTAATATCATCTTCACATCATTATTGTAGGCTCCCCTTCTTAATATGTCTGGCAATATATCAAACAATGAATTGGCAAGCTTAAAATCACTCAATAAATTAATTCCACATTTATACTTAGTTATGTCGGTGAAATGATTATTAATAATATTAATATTAATAATTCAAGGGTAGTATTGATAGGGGTTTTGGAGAACTAACTAGAGTTTATAAACTTTTCCCATATGTTTAGCTTATTTCTGCTTCCAATTACCGAGGGTTTTTTGGCCAACACATGCAAAGCTGTCTCATTATTATTACTCGCGTCTTTCATAGTTGCCAACTTTGGATTCATATCTAGAATCTCCAAAGCTATATCTGTGGATAGAAAATAAGATGATATAATATTAAATTTATGGAGTGAATCAGTGAATTAATACAACCATGTCATGATATCAGAAAACTTTTACCATAAAAATCACTATGTATGGTAGCTATAAGAAGTTGAATTTGTTCCTGGGGTGTTAGCTGCTTCAGATCAGTGACAGACAAAAGGTAAGAAATCATGTGTCTATGTTGGTAGGATACTGCAATGAAAATTGGAGTTATATTGTTAAAGCCACGAATGTATGGAAGCTGTTTGTTCTTTTTCACCATCAGTTCGGCAATCCTTACGACTCCTGATGCCGCAGCAAAGCAAAGGGCAGTATTTCCATGTTTGTTTTGTGTTTTCATGTTAGCTGGAGTCATTCTATCAATCAGCTTCTCTACAAAAGCAGTGTGTTTAGCTCCAGCCGCAATATGAAGAGCAGTCTCTTTGTCTCCCGTTATTGCCTCTCTAACCAAATATGGGTTGCCATCGATTAACGATTCAGCCTTTTTCCAGTCACCCTTCAATGCCGCATGATACATTCCAACATTTTTCTGAATGTAGTTTAATCCTTCTGTGGCTGAACATATCATACGTATTTTGATGAACTTGATGTAGCATTTTGAGTAAAATTATAAGGAAAATACTTAATTATCCAATAATAATTTTAAATATTTTAATTTTTTTATGTGTGTAATCATAAAGACTAGTGTTACCTAGGATGCACCTAAGTATTTTCTAATTATAAATGTCTTTTAAAAAATTTCTACTTCAAATTAAATGTTATTAACGTTTTCAAAAATAAATAAATAAATAAATAAAAGAGCTTAGGTGCATCCACCTACATAGCTGTCCAATCACAATTTTTTATGTAATAAACTTTTCTTTCTTTTTTCTTTCTTTTTTTTTTAATATTTTAAAACTTTTTCTAAACTGCTTGGTTGGAGTGGGATGCCAAAAGATGAATACACCGAATAATTATTATTTTCAAAATCTTAGAGTTTTGAACCTATCATTGCTTTTGAAACTTTTCTCTAAAGACGACTAAAAAAATCAATAACAAGCTTGAGGGAATGATTACAAATTAAGGGCATGTTTGGTAGAGAATTTTAAAACATAAATTTGAAAATAAGGGATTCAATTAAAACATAGTTGTATTTCATGTTTTCATATATGTGTTTGCTAGCAGATTCATAAATTGTATTCTAACTTAAACAATTTGTTTAAATGTATTTGACATTGTAAATTTATAAATCATAAAATTAGTTGTAGTTATCCACGAATATTTAGTCGGCAATAAACAATTATTAATTTATTTATGAATGTGATTTATGTTAAAAAAAATTATATATTAATTATATTTTATTATTATATAATTTATAATACATTACATAATATATATTATATCTTTTTCTAAATGAATTGAGTTTATAACATGACATGTTGTATTTCTAAATGTTTTTATTTTTATTTAATATAATTCTACATGTAAAATTTAAGATTCAAAATCTGGATATGTTGAAAACATAAAAATGTTTTCAGAATCTGCAGTAGTGTTTGAATCAAAGAATCTGGGTTTACTATTTGTTGAATTCAATCGATGTGTAAACATAGAACAAAATCTAAATTTTCTACCAAACCCTAAACAACTTGCACTTTTACTACTTTAAAAACCAAATAGAAGGATCAAAAGTTGTAGTTTTGAAAATTCAAGAACTAGAAAAAAAAAAAATTAAGGTCAAATTTGAGGAACTAAAAAGTGTATTTTTAGCAAAGTTATATTTTTGGTATCTAAGGTTTGGATATAGTAGCATTTTGGTTCTTGAATTTTCAAACTTCACATTTTAAGTCGAGGTTTGGAAAATAGGTTTTTTTCTATTTCTTTTTTTTTTTTTGGTTTAGTATTATTTTTTTGTTACGAAGGGTTGACTCTAGACATTTGTTAATCTTATTTTTAGATTAAAGTGACATAAGCATATATTAATTTTATATTTGTGAAGGGTTGATGTGACCAAAACTAAAACATAATAACTATTATTTAAAAAAAATTATTTTAAATGACAAAATTGTTGAAAATATTTACAACTAATAGTAAAATACATCGATAACTGTATAGACGGTGAAATTTTACTATATTTATAAATATTTTAGTTCATTTTGCTATATTTGGAAAGAGCTCCTTATTTTAATATTAAAAAAGTTATTATTATTATTTATATATATATTACTTTTCTCTCCTCCTCATTTCACTCAACCTCATTTTTTTTTTCAACATTTTCTCCTCTTCTTTCCTCAGAATGATAAAAAGAATAACATTTTTCCAAAATCCAAACTCAAAAGACCAAAATATATAGCAAGATGGTGAGCAATATTTTAATATTTTAATATCTTAATATTTTCAACAATTTTGTAGTTAAAATTTGATATGAAGCCTATGTAATACTAAGCTTATAATTGAACAAAAGAAGGTAAGAAAACAGAAAACGGTGGCCAAAGTGCGAATTAAATATATATTTATACCTTTCCTGAACTTGGTAAAGGAGTCCCGTTCACTATCTGAGGCTGCTACAACGTCTATTATTGTCTTTCCCTCCACTCCCATGGTGTTAAACTGACCGACGGCCGCTTCCAAATGGCCATGGACAGCCGTAGACGGCGAAGGAATGAGGGTGTCTTCAACATCAACCTCTTCCTCTGCTTCGACATCTGGATAATGTCCAGAAAAGTTATCTGCCAAGTACTGGAACGAAGAACTGTATGATGTTATGGCAGGTTGATTTGCATAGTGTTGGATTGAAGGCGCACTCTGTGATCTTCTCATACCCTTCATTTTTCTCCTGAGAATACAGAGAAGTATATATTGTGGCCGGCTGGTTGAAGAAGAGCTAATCATATATATAATTTTGGCATATAGCTTCGAATTAAAAGCATTTTTATAAGATTAATAAATTAATTCTAAAGGCAATCAAGTAGGCCAAGATCGAGAGAGAATACCCCATTTGTAACCTCTACGCTACATTATTTATTAATAAATAAGTATATTGAAACTGTCCTGAATATAACCCAACACTATTCATTATTTATCTATCTGTAATATACTAATCTGTAGAGTTGTTTCTGCAGCTCAGCTATGTGGTGCAATTTGATTGTGCCACCTTTCAACTCTTTTTTTTTTTTTTTTATTAAAAAAAATTTAAACAATGGTTTTACAGATTTTTACATGTAACGTTTCAAGTTAAGTTGGACAAAATTATATTGAGTTAATTGAAAAAAAATAAATTTGGATTTATATTGTATGTAAAATATCTTTAAGATGTAATTTTATTATAATGACCTTATTAATGGTCATGTTACATAGTTGGCACAAAAAATATGTTACAAAGGCCATATTCTTAAGTTTAGTTATATGATACAAAAAAAAATTATATATGATATAGGCCTACAATGACCAAGTCCACTTACAAAAAAAATTACATAAACGTTCATCTAAATCCTCTATCTGATAAATATGTTGACAACTTCCTCCCACCTTCCAGACTCTTTCATTCTTATCTTTTTGTCATTATACAAGCTTTTGTTTGAATTAACTTGGAAAAAAAATGCTTTTCAAAAAGCCATTTAAACACTTTTAATAAAAATTATTAAAATAAAAATACTCGTGTTTGGCAATTCTTTCTCAAACGTGTTTTTATATATAAGTTTTGTTTGGTTTATTATATGCTAAAAGTGTTTTTATTAATGTCAAATTATTATAAAGAACGACTATGAAATACTAAAGTCAAAAGAAAAGAAGAGTGTAGTGTTCGCCGTAGAGGAATGGAAAGGGAGAACTTGAATAATATAATATTCTATTTAAAAAGGAAATATAATAATTAATATTTTTAATTTATTAAAAAAAGAACAGCATTACAATCTAATATTCCATTTGTATAAAAAGGTAAAAAACTAAAAACGAAAATTGGAACCAGATATATTTACCTGATTTTTTTTTTTTTTTAAGAAAAAAAAAAACTAAGAACAACATGAAAAGGAAAACAAACCACTAGGAAGTAAAAAAAACAGAAGTAAATGCTAACACAGAATCAAGAAAGTTGTAGAAAATAATTTTAAATTTAATTATTTAAGATTCGAGAAATAATTTTGTATTTAGATGGTAAAAAGAAAATAAAATTTGAAAGATTGACAAGTCCACCACTAAATAAAGACGAAGAAATCTTTTTCTATAATTTAAGGGGGAAAAAAAGGTGTATGAGAAATGCAATAGAATTTTTAATCAGAAACAAAAGGCAGTGTAATGGTTTAAATCACTTGCGAATGACAAACATATCAATAAATCAAAATAAATAGGAATATTTACCGTTTTAGGAAACAAACCCTTTAATTATTTTTTTTAATAAACATCATTTTTTAAAATTTGTTCCCTACTTCCTAAATTTATAAGTTAAAATTGATTTTGTATAATTTATATATTCTGTCACACAACTAATTTTTATAATCTAAATTTACAAATGGATTAGTCCAATGTCACCAACTCATTCTTTAAGTATTATCAGGTTTTTTAATTAAAAAAGTATACCTATTTCAGGAATTATACTTTTTCTTAATTTAGATAATGTTAATGATTTTGATTATGATTCCTATATGCCTAAAAATGTACTCTATACTGAAAAATGGAACTCTTTTACAACTTTTATGTGCTTGCATGTTCCAATTTTCTTTTGATGGAGATAAACTTAAATTATTAATTAAAGGAAAACGTCCTTTGTCCCTTGTCACTCTATTAAACGTCCTTTGTCAAGGGTGATTAATTTAAGGAGTGAGAAGTTCATCTTTTACGACAAAGTCCAAAGGGATAAGTTAAATGAAGAACTAATATATGTTCATAGTTTTTATAACATTTCTGATATGGTTCGAAAATTATTTGGTTTTTGGTTTTTGGTTTTTTAAAGTCAAGTTTATAAAAACACTATTTTCACTTCTAAATTTCTTGTTTTGTTATCTACTTTTTACTAATATTATAAAAAACCAAACCAAGCTTTGAAAAAAAAATTTTGATTTTAGATCAATTTAGCTAAGAATTCAACTCTTTTTACTTAAGATAGTTGTAAAATATTGTAATAAATTGAGAGAAAATAGACTTAATTTTTAAAAACCAAATAATTACCAAATAGGACATTTGTTTTTTTTTTTTTCATTTTGTGTTTATTCTTTTTTTAATAATTAAAAAGAAGAATATATTATATTGAACCAAAAAAAAAATAAAAATAAAATACCAAATAAAGAATAATAATAATAATCAAACCAAAAAACCAACAAACTAAACCAATTATTTTAGGGTAAAATTTGATATATTGATTTGTATTTGAATTGAAGAAAACAAAAAAATTATTGGATCTGTTTAGTTTTTTTATTTTTATTAAAAAACTAATCAAAATCCAACCAAACCTATAGAATATATATACACTTAAATTTTGATCGACAATGTATCAGTAGTATTACATTTCGGTGGATAAACGTTGGCCGATTGTTTATTACTTTTAGTTTTAATTAGTATTTTACTTATTAGGGTGCAAGTATGTTAATTATTTAGAAAATATTCAATTATTATCTAAAATAAAAGAAACAAAAATACCTAATTATACGTATGACTTATGTAATTATGATTAACAATTTTGTTCGTAATTTTATGTTTTTTTTTTTTAATCTGAAATAAAAATTTAGAAATACAAGTGCTATTAATAAAGAATAAACAAAAGGTTATAAAATAGGGCATACATCAACATCATCCTCAAACCAAATCCAATACATTTGGAAGTAACATTGAAATTAAAATTTATTCCGAATGCCAATACTAGGTTTTAACTAACAAATTATTTGTTACATGCTTGAGGGCTATTACATTTAATCAAATTTATCATTGACAATGAAAGATCCAATAATGCATAAGAAGCTTTGTAACGAGACTGCCACTCAGGAGGGATGATAGAAATCCCTTCGAAATCTTCCATACACCCAGTTAAAAGATCATAAGTTTGAGTGATTAGCGAGTAAAATACATCTACACTCCCTTTTTTCTGTAGCTTCTGCAAAGTTTCTTGTAGATCACCCAATCCCATTACATAGTTGTCCGAACAACCGATATACATATCTTTTGTGTCATGACCAATCTTGTTTGAATCGAGCTCTTTTTTAAGGAATAAAATGTCGTTGTTGATATCTGTGATGCTATGATTCACAAATATCGTCAGGAAGCCAGTCAAACTTGTCTTCAAATCATCGCGAGGGTCTGAATTTATGTGGGAAAGGCACAAGTTTTTGAGTTCAATAGTTCGGTTGCAAGTAAGATTAACAAAGTCGTTGATGCTTGCATTTTGGTCTGCCTTGACTAACATACACACACTCAAAATACAAAACAAGACAAGGAATGGTTGTTGGGAAGCCATTGTTTTCATACCTACCTTCTTGTTATTTCTTCACTCTTTGAGAAAATAATCACACAGATACTACAATTTTATAGCAAAGAAAAAAAACCCATTAATTACTTCAATTTTGTATAATCAAAATCTTATATAATTATTCATTAAATTTTGTTTGGAAATTAATTTGGTTTCATTCTTAAGAAGGTAATAATTGATTTTGATATGATATGAGTCCTTGTATTGAAGACAATTTTAATTGTGATACATCAGTATATATACATGGATATTAATGCACTATTATTTTCCTTTTTTTGCATCGAAGATTTTGTATCTCTTGTAACCTTAGAATTTGTTATAATAAATCCTCCAATAAATACATTACTTGATTTTGTAGATTTTAATTAATTTATTTAGTTTTTAGGAATTCATGATTCAATAGATCTCAATGGTTTTCAGAATTCTATCATGTGTATGTGTATTTAGCTGTCCTGACAGTAGACTAAATAAATAAATAAATCATATACATTTCTAAAGTTTTTTAATAAGTCATAAATATAAAAACTTATAATAGAACCATATTCATATGTCAAATAGCCAGTTTTGAAATCTATATTTCAACAAATGTTAATTTTTATTTCAGCTCTAGCTTCGCTTCATTTTTTCTTAAATTTTTTTGCACATCTTTACATTTACGATACGACTATATGTGATATTTTCTATAATTATATGTTAATCATTTAATGTAAATGAATTTAGTTTTTAGGGAAATTATTTTAAATGATAAAAATTTTGAAAATATTTATAAATAATAGTAAAATATCACAATCGATAGACTGCGATAGATTACTATCTGTGTCTATCACGAGACAAATAGATACAAATAGTAGTCTATCGCGGTCTATCTAGATAGACAGTGAAATTTGTTATATTTGTAAATATTTTGGTTCATTATTCTATATTTGGAAACGACTCTAGTTTTTACTCAATATCCTTATTTCAATAAACTACTTCTATCAAACTCAAAAATCAATTTCGTGCTATTAATTTAATATTATAACTACATTACGCACAACTTTTCCTTCCTTTAGCATTGTTGATGTCAAAAAAAATAGATCAACCATACAATTGTTTTATGGAAGAGAATCGCCCAAGTGTTTGGAAGACAAAATCAATTGGTGTCTAGCCACACACACTCTAACGCTCAAGATAGTCTTGAGTTTGTGAATAACTAAATAGTAGAGAATAATATGGTATTTTGGCATACCTTTCTTCAATCGAAGCTTGACAATTATATAGGTCGAATTTTTTGTTACTTAAAAGGTGGATGACCTTATGAACTTATTTCTTTCAGGTGATCCCCAAACTTCTAAGTAGTTTTTTTTTTAAAAAAAAAAAAAAAAAAAAAAAAAAAATAAATAAATTCACAAAGCAAGAGGGATCAGTAAGTGCACCGAGGCATCTCAACTAAGTTAACACCCTCTAGCACCCTCATCATACCCCAACTTCTAATGAGTTGTTACCTACTCCAACTATCAATAGAGTTATTATTCATTCAATTCATGATTATGCTCGACTCTTGAATGACTCTTTTATGTCCTCTTAATAATTAATAACAAGTTACTAAATTTGCTATTTAATTATAATTCTTTTGATATGATCATGGCTTATTTAATAGCTCGGTTACATAAATCGTAAATTGATATTCTATTAATCTCAAAATTAATTACCTTAAAATTAACCTCTTAAATTATTTTCCATTATTGTTTGACAAAAAGGGAAGGGATTTATCACCTCAAATCAATACATGAGTAAAGCCATGTATAGTAGGATATGAAATTACCCTTTACTTCACGGGTAGTCTTACCTCCTTTTTCATGCTTCATAAAATACAACTTTATTCGGATACCTCTTAATGAGATTAGCCATACACTCTTCTTAGCTTAAATGGGTCGAACTCACTAGAGTCATTCTAAAAACTTCATAGTGTCAATTCTTATTGAACCTCATTGAACTTGAATCTTATATTACTCTCAATTATCACCACCCTAATTTTGATTTTAATTTAACCATGTCTAATTTTACCCTCTACGAATATTATTTCTCATTGTTTAATTCTCTAATTATTTTATAAATTAATTATATGATTTTCGAGAGAATATTATATTAATCACTACTCATGATATTTCACTAATATTACATATATTTAGCTATTTTGAAAACGTTATATATATATATATATATATAATTACTATAATCCAACACATGTGTATTATGCTTTTATATATTAATATTTTT
Organism: Citrullus mucosospermus; assembly: GCA_030954485.1. NCBI lineage: Eukaryota > Viridiplantae > Streptophyta > Magnoliopsida > Cucurbitales > Cucurbitaceae > Citrullus > Citrullus mucosospermus. The sequence continues at coordinate 3,495,961 of CM062057.1, read as the reverse complement.
TTAGATAAATATTTCACCCATTACATATTTTTTAATGCAGTTAATATTTAGTTATTTGCAAAATATATTAACATATGTATATTATCTTTCATTCTAAAAGTCCTACAACTTTACTTATTTCCCTTTTTTTATTATTATTCCATCTACAATAATTACAACAGAAATTTAATCGGTAAAAGAATTTAAAAAATATAGTTTTTTCTAAATTAATTCAACTAAGAATTCAACTCTTTTACTTAAGATAATTGTAAAATATTGTAAAAATTTGAGATAAAATAAATTTAATTTTTAAACCAAATAGTTATCAAGTAGGATTTTTATTTCTTTTTTTATTATTATTTTCTATTTCTTCTTTTTTTAATAATTAGAAACAAAAATAAATTGTATTGAACCAAAAATTTTAAAAATCACTTTTCTTTTTTAAAAAAAAAAAATTACCTTTTTGCTCAGTGAGTTTTTAACTATAAATTTATTTAAAAAGTCTTCAGATTAACTTTTCATCCACCACCCTTAGAAATTTATTTTCTTTCATTATTATTATTTTTTGACAAATAAAAGTTAAAAACTAATAATAGAAAAAAGAAAAAAAAATCACACCTTATTCTGAAAAAAGGAACTCTCTCTCCTCCCTCTCCACTCCAAGTGGGCTAAAATAATTGAACAAATTTCAATTAGACACCCAATTGGATCCGTGGCGCAATGGTAGCGCGTCTGACTCCAAATCAGACGATTGCGTGTTCGATTCACTTCGGATTCAACTTCCTAACCTTTTGAAAAAAAAAAATAATTGTTATTTTAACCTAAATGTTCCTGCATTTGCATTTTTAATATAAGGTTTCTTTAGTACAAGAGGATTCGAATCACATATTTCGTGGTTACTAACACATTTGTATACCAATTGAGTTATATTCGGTTTGATTCTACCCTTGAGTTAATTAACTCAAATAATGCTGAAGATGTTCCTTGAATGACTTAATTAAGTATGATGGAAATAATGATCACAATTGAGCGTATCACGAATAAACTTTAAAAAGAAAATGAATTTTTTTTAACAAATATATACGCAATACTGTTATATATATATATATATATATATATATATATATATATTAGTCCAACTTTTTAAATATGGTAGAGGTAGGGAGATTCGAACCACATACCTTTTGAAGAACGCATTCATTTAATTGACTTTTTTAGTTCAACTAAACTACATATGTTCATACAACACAATTTATATTTCATTTATATAAATTTATTGGTAACAACATATGGTTGAACCAAAAAGAGGTTGGTATACATGCCTCTACACGATTACATAACATGAGATTCGTCATTGCCAATCCAAGATCCAAGAATGCCCTTGAAGTTTTATAACGAGGCACTGGATGTCCATCAAAATCTTGATCACACCCACTTACATATCAACAATATTAAGAAGTGGTAAATGATCAATAATTATACTATTTTCTGTTAGTAACATATGCAAAAGTTTCTCGTAAATCATCAATCCCTAATTGAAAATCTCCAATACAAGCCTCAAACATATATCCTTTATATCACGATCTAACTTGCCTGAATTTACTTGATTTTGGAGGAAGGAAACACTAATGTTAAAGTTGGTGATTGTATGATTCACGAATAAGATTAAAAAACCTGTCAAATTTGACTTCAAATCTTGATGAGAGTCTGAATCTACTTCGGAAAGGCACAACTTATTTTGCTCAGGATAATCAATCATCTTGTTGCAAGTGCCATGAGCAAAGTTGTTGCTTTTTGTGGATCATATATGCATGTATTAACATAGAGTGATTGAATAATATAGAATATAACACAAGACTAAAAACAACAAGACAATGATACTGAAAAAGAAAGTTCAAGCAATGAAAATATGGTAGCAATATCACATGGGGTCGTCATATAATTTATGTTTAGTTAACACCAAAATTTATAATTATATTTTAATTTGAATATATATGGTTTCCCCACTGCGATCATAGAGGGAATCGCAAATATATTTTGTAGTTGACATGTTGTTTAATCCATTTAAAATAGGAAAGAATAAGACTGCAAGTAACTAGCAGTAGCAGTAGGTTGAGGTACATTAAGTCAAATTCATGACTAAACAATAAAATTTTATCCAAAATTTACGTACTTAATTAAGCATAAAATATTTGTTAATCTAAATTAACAACTAAACTACTATTAACTACATTATATTATATAAATACTCTAGAAATGAAAACTTAAGGAGGGGGAATATTACCTAATCCTTATCCAATCTTATTGAGGGCATTTAGCCAAGTCTAGGGCTTGTTTATGAAAATCGTAACATATATAAAAAGATAGAAAATAAGGAAGAAATATCATATAATAAAAAGTTTAACCCCACAACCACTCCCAATTGAGGTCGTTGCAACACTACATTAATTATTCTATGAAAAATAAGAAAATGGTCAGAGAAGTCCAATCTCTCAGTAATTGGTTTAGTGTGATACTTCGAAAATTAAATTTTGTTTCTGTATTGAATCTTATAATTTCTAAGTTTACTAAAAAGTGTCTTCATCCTCTTTGTCAACTTGCTATTTGCAACAATAATTCCTCCTATTCTTACAAAAACGGTTTTTTTGTAGCATCTTTGGGAAGTAGAAATTAATGATGATCAGAAACTCATTATTGTAGTTTAGTAAAATATCTTCATCAAACATTTATTGTCAAAATAAAACCACGATGAAAGATATTAGATATTGTTAATAATTTTAGGATATGACTATATATGCATTCATATTTTGAAAACAGTGCCTCGTTAGATTATATATATTTAAGATATTAAATATCGTTAATAATTTTAAGATATATGTTTATATATGTTGTATAACATATTTTAAAAACAGTGCCTCGTTAGCTTTAAGATTACTTTTTTATTCATACTCAATTTTAGTATCTGTTTTCAAAAGAAGCTGAAAATGGAAAAAGCTCCATTGTTGTGCCATCTTTCTAATGCCATGCATGCAGTTAAATGAATGGAATAACTATCCATCTCTTTTATCTTCCACTTCATCTTAGTCTATAATTTTGAGATAGGGAGTCAAGTCTCAACTACTTCAAGGTTGATAGGACAATAATCACGTTATGTCAATTGAACTAATCTAATTTAATTATAATTAAAGATTTGTTTTGCATGGTTTTCACTGTACTAGTTTCTAAAAAGCTCTACATTTTACCACATAAAGAAGAAGTGGGCAATTGGTGATTCATACGAGTAAAGAAATCTTTCAAATATTGTCTTATAAATGTGTATATCTATTCCCGAGAAAGAAGAATGATTTGCACTTTACTTTTCTTTTTCTTTTCTATAATTTGCACTTCTTACTTCATGAATTAACTGATATGGGATTTTTCTAATGAGTTAGCAAATGATTCTAATTATTGTTTATCTTTTGTGACACTTCACCCTCCTTCTTCCCTTATTTACTCTTAACTTTTCCTCCCCTTAATGCCCATTTGAAAAAAGAAAGAAAAGAAAAATAAAAAAGAGAGGAAAATTGTGAGATAATTTTCAAAAACCAAAAATAAAAAATCAAATGAGTTAACAAATCGGAAATAAATTTTTTAAAGTATTGTTCTATTAGAGCTTTCCCCTAACTCCCCAACTCCCTAACTTATTTGTTCCTTTAAAAAAAAAAAATTACTAGAAGAATTGGATCAAGAAGTGCACCACAACATCTCAATTAGGTTGAAGTTGAGAGTTCTACTTATTTGTTCCTTATAATCATAATGCACTTTTTGAACTTTGGGGTGTGATGGATATAAGGATGCATCAACCTAATTGAGATATTTTAATACACCGATTGATTTCTCTCACGTCCAATTGCTTTAAAAGAAAATATCATCCATTTTAGATGTACAATAAACACATCTCTATTCATTACAATTTTTTCTTCAATATAAACAATCATATATCATATCAAATTTCAATTCATGCCTCCTTAGAATTCCACAAAATTAATGTCCAAACCAAATTAAAGAAGTTAACTAACTAGGTTTCCACTATAAATGTGCACATACATTAAATTTGTCATCAATATAGGCTACACAAAATGGTGCAACTACAAACAAGTAGCAATGTAATCTGTCATATTTAATTTCAATTAACACTATAAATTTTAATCCATAATAACCACTCCCACTTGGCGTCTCCATTATTCTTTTAGAAACAAGAAAATGATCAGAAAAGTCCAATATCAGTAATTGGTTTAGTTTGATTATATTATTTTCCCAAGTTAATGATGTTTTTGTATTTAATCTTATTGTTTCTAATTTAACTAAAAAGTTTGTTCATATTCTCTTCGTTAGCTTACTAGTTTTGGCCACAATGATTCCTCCTATTTTTACAAACGTGGTTTTCTGTAACATCTTTAGGAAGTAGAAATTAATGGATCAAAAACTAAATTTTAAATAAGGAAAATCAAGGGCTAGATAGGGTTCTTATCTTTATTGTAGACCATCGTTGTTTAGTAAAATATCTTCATCAAACATTTATTGTCAAAATAAAATGATGAAAGATATTAAAATTTGTTAATAATTTTAGGATATGTCTATAAATGTATACATATTCTGAAAACAGTACCTCCTTAGGTTTAGGATTTCTTTTTATTCCTACTGATCAATTTTAGTATCGTTTTCAAAAGAAACAAAAAAATAAAAATAAAAAATAAAAACTCTATGTACGTAATGCCTTTTTAATTAGCAGCTCCATTGCATTAATGTTTCATCTTCCTAATGCTCATGCAGTTAAATGAATAGAATATTACTATGCACCACTTTCACTCCCTCTTTTCTTTAGGTTTTGAATTTTTGAATTCCTTCGAAAGAGAAGAGAAAAATTTTCCATTGACTCAAAGAACTTGAAGGTAAGAAAATTATAGCAAAAAAGTATTCACAGATAAAAAATTGGATAATGAAGGCAATTTTACTTGATCGTTTTCGAGCCCCCAACTTGGAAAGTTCTAAGATGCCCCTTTTTAAGGGTGCTTGGACGAAAGGTAATACTAAGCTAGGTGACTTAGTAAATCTTCGGGTTGATAAGTCTACAACAATTGCCAAAATTTTGTGCACTTATTGATCCTTCGACTTTGGTATATTTTTCAAAAAAAATAAAAATTAAAATAAAAAAATTAAAAAAAGGCAAAACTCTAGGTTTCAATTCGTTTATTAAAAGCTCTAAACCCTTCACATATACAACTGACAAATTGCTCAATTCCTTAAAAAGGTCAAAGGGTCAAAGGGTCATTGGTTCAATCCATGGTGGTCACTTACCTAGAATTTAATATCCTATCGGTTTCCTTGACACCTAAATGTTGTAGGGTTAGGCGGGTTGTCCTGTGAGATTACTCAAGGTGTGCATAAACTGGCCCATACACTCACGAATATAAAAATATAATAATAAAAATAATCAAATTGCTCAATTCCTTCAATAGTCGTGTATATCTATCCTCAATAAATAATGAAGTAATAATAAGTATTTACCTATTTACTATATTATTTAAAAAATCAAAATTAAAAGAGAAAAATTTTTTCTTATTATCTTTTTTTTTAAAGAACACGAGGACTTTTCGAGTGGTTACTCAACTTAGTACTACTCTTGCCCTAGCAAGCTTATTATCCTTAAATTTCTTTAAAAAAATTTCACATGCCCTTCTTTCAAATTAAAGTATCAAGGTTGTTAAAAGAGAAACCTATTTAGATTTGTATTTGTTCATCCCTCGACCATTTGTATTTGTTCAAAAGAAACTTATGTGGTTTTATTTTGCTTAATATTGGCTTAAGTTTATATTCCTCTATCAAAGTTAAAGAAATGTATACTAAAATTACGAAGCTGTAAAAAATTTGTAGGGTTAAACGTAAGTATCACACCCATGTGAATATTTCCATCATTTGAATATTGAATAATCATTTTTAGTATATATCATTGTCATAAAATGAATGAGATCAACTCCTAGAATGTTTCCTGGAATCATCAAGGTGTGTCAAGTTCATTAGCCAACGACCTTCCTATATAAATATAGGTTTCCATGAGAGCTTAGAAAAACCACAAACCTTAGACACAAATTATTTGTGTTCTTTGATCGCTTGTCTTTATGTTTCTTCATAACTTTTAAAATGGCATCCTTGATCCAACAACTTCTTCCATGCATGAACTTTATTGTACCTGTTTGTAGTATGATGTTTAATGCTGCTGTATCGTTAGATGGAAGTGGAGAGTTTATAAGTATTGGTGCTGCTGTAGCAGCTGCACCGAACAACAGCAAGTCCAGATTTTACATTAATGTGAAACCTGGAATATATAGTGAACACATTGAAATTGAAAGTCATAAAACTTTCATAGCATTAATCGGTGATAATAATGCAGCCACCACTGTGATTGTTGATAATAGAACCAATGGCACTGGTTTTGGAACCTCCCAATCTGCTACTGTTGGTAAGCTTGAACTACCCACCGTTTTTTTTTTTTTTTTTTTTTTTTTTGCGTTTCTATGCTTTAATTTGAATCTAGTTTCTATTTGGTATAATTTGAGTTTATCTTTTTTTTTTTGTTAAAGAAAGGATACTATATTGTGTATGTGACAAAGAATACTTAATTTTCTTTTAGTCGCTAGATTTCAAAGTGTTACATTTTTATTTTGAATTTTGAATTTTGTTCCATTTTGTCTATAAATTTCAAGATTCACACTTTTATCATTAATTTTTCACTAAATATTCATATTCAATTCTTGGTGTTAATGCGTATTGATTAATTTAAAAGTATTAAATTAATTGCAATTTTAAACTAGTTTTCACTCATGCTCAACGCTATATATTAATTCAAGTTAATAAATTTAAATTTAGTGCCAAATACCAAAAATGGTGTTTAGCAAAAACCCAAGGAAAGAAATATATATATATATATATATATATATATATATTATTTTTTTTTTTTTTTATTTTTTTATTTTTTATTTTTTTGCAGTCGTGAAGGGTAACAACTTTATGGCACAATTTATAACATTTCAAAATTCTGCTGGACCTGGAAACCACCAAGCAGTTGCTCTTCTTAATGACAATAACCAAACAACATATTTCAAGTGTGTTTTTGTGGGATACCAAGACACACTTTCTATAAATGTAAAATAATTGTTGTTCAAAGATTTGTGAAATTTATGGAACGGTAGATTTCATATTTGGAAATGGTCTTGCTGTATTTCAAGATTGCAAAATATATGCACGGTTCCCAAATAACAAGACAATTATTACCATCACCGCACAATCTAAAAATTCACAAGACCAATGTAGTGGCTTCTCTTTTCAAAATTGCAGCATCATGGCCTCTCTTGAACTTGAGTCAAGAAAGGTAAATAAGTTTGGAGTCTATCTTGGTCGACCTTGGAGAGACTATTCAACTGTAATATTCATGCAGTCATTTATGGACTATATAGTCGTCAATCCAGCAGGATGGTTAGCATGGTCAGCAGAGAGGCCTCTAAACTTATTATTTTATGCTGAGTTTAACAACACAGGTCCAGGAGCTGATTTATCTAAAAGGGCCAAATGGTTAGGCATCCATATAATAAATAAAATTTACCGTGCGAAATTTCATTAAGAAACTAGTGTACCGTTTAGACTAGATTTGTAGTTTTATATATGTATATCTTTATATATATATGTGAAATGATTCAATTTTTTAAGTATTGGCATCGCAATCTTCTCCTTTTAATTTCTCTCATTTCAAATTTCTAAAGAAAACGTGTTTTCAACAGAGTGAAGGCATAAAGAAAAGCAACGTTTCCCAATGAAATTTTGGTTGTTAAAATTGAAATGAACCACACACGATTTCGTTCGTTCGATAACTACTTTATTAATTTTTGCTTTTAATTTTTAAAAATTGTGCTAATTTTTTTTGCAATTTTATTTAAAGACTTCTTATTCAAATGCTATAAAAAAAAAATAATAATTAATTAATTAAATTAAATTAAAAACTTAATCGACTTATATTTTGAAGAGTATGACTCTCCAAAAATGTTGAGAGCAAGTATCCAAGAGTTCTACCAACTCAGAGTAGTTCGGGGTTGTAGTTCTACAAGAGTTAATTGTTGTATCGTGCTGAGACGATATCTATAGTTTGCTTACATTCGACGTAGAGCGAATAATTGTCTTCAAGACAACACTTATCAAAAACATGTCTCGACTACCTATTTGACGTCTCCACAATATCTTGAAGTTTTATTTATTTCAATTCATAAGCCTTATTTATACATTGAAAGTATTGTTCAAGTTGACGCGTAATAAATTTGCTAATGTATTCCGTTTACATATATCATTTACCTCCAATACATGCAACGTTTTTTTAAGTAAACCTTGTATATAATAGTTTTCATTGTTGCATTGTAGGGATATAATCCGTGTTGCGGTCGCCTAGTGCTCAAATTCAAGGTTTTTTTTTCGTTTTTCATTTTTTCTTTCTTTCTTTCTTTTTAAAAAGGGATACCTTACCTTTGAACGGTGTATAATTTAAATCTTATTTTAGTACTAAAACTTATATTTATTATGTAACATTTGAGCTTTTCCCCGAGAATGATGTTTTTTATTAAAATAACTAATATAATTTTTATTTGATATATCATTTGACAAAATTAATGCATTTAACGTATACTATCGACATCAAAATTGAACTAATCAAATGAAAATAACTCTATATCAACACAAAACAAAGAAAAAAAAAACAAAAATAATATTTATCATAATCATCAAATAAAGGGTAAATTTCACCAATAATATAATTTTTTTAAAAAATAACAAATATAGAGTGTTGTGAAATTTTTTTCTAAAAATAATATATAGTTGAAAAATATATCTCATTTAAAGTTAGATGGAAAGTATCGATAAAAGTAGGTCAGAAAATATGTCCAATTTAATGTTAGATATGGAAAGTATTCTCAGTGTTATCCCATGTTCTCCGTCCAAATCCAATATTTTGTTTGGCCAAACCCTAACAACTTGCATAGAAAAAGACCAAATTCAATTAAATTTAAGATTTGTAGTCAATCTCTAGCAAGGGTCATGCTGAGAAAAATCGTGGGAGTGGTGCTTGGGATTAATTAGGAGCTAAAAAGGAACGCAACAAAAAGAAACATAAAATAGAAGTAGAAAAAGAAATATAGGAACAAAATGAAAAAAAGAAAAAAAAAAAATTGCAAATTTCATTGTGAAGAAGAAGGGGGCTGAGAGTGGAGCAAGAAGGAAAGAAAAAAAATTGATATTTTTTAAATAAAGTATATCAATTGATTGATATATTAAATATAATGTATATCGGTAAGTATATTAGATATACTTGTTGATATAGAAATGAGAGTAAAATTGTAAATTTTCTATTTATTTATATATGAGAATTTATTATAAATATATATGAGAATAAATGTATGGAATATAACATTTTTAAAAGGAAAATAATGGCAAAATATAATTTATATACTTCACAATTTTAAAAAAATAAAATAAAATAAATCTAAGTACCAATTTTAAGAACACTTGCAAACTAGGTGAATTGCATCTATTTTTATATGAAAATTATTTTAAATGATAAAATCGCTGAAAATATCTATAAATAATAGCAAAATATCATATTTTATTTGTAATAGACCACAATAGACTCTAATATACTACTATTTGTATCTATCATAATACATATAGTAGTCTATTGAAGAAATACAATAAAATTTTGCTATATTTGTAAATATTTTGGTTCATTTTTCTATATTTGAAAAACAACTCATCTTTATATCCAAGATCAATCACACAAAAGATAAAAATGTCAAAATGTCAAAAGAGTTGTGTAGAAGTACCATTGATCTTGACTCTGCAAAAAACGAGAACAACCCAACAAGCAAACAAATATTTTTCTAACGTAATAAATATATAAAAAAATGTCATTGTCTATTAAGTTTATCGTTGATAAATAGTGAAAATTTTCTATATTTGTAAATATTTTGTTATTACTTCTTCTTTTTAAAAGATTTATGATCACTATTATTTCACATTCGGTGAATAAGAAAAAATAATAACGTATTAACGGTTGAGATATTGAAAATTCAGTTTTAAAATATGAATTATGTTTTATTTCTCACAAACGCCATTACTAGCTTTAAAACCAAACTTTTAGAGGAAGCAGGCGTAGTTGTTTTAGGATATATAAATATCACTATATTACCTCAATTTTGTAGATTGAAATAGAAGAGAGAGAAAAAAAAAAAATTGACATGAGGACGGTGGATAAAGCATATGTAGTGTCATTCTTGTATTTGTTTTTAGCAGTTCGTATTTCATTGCTCAAACTACAGCTTCAAGTAATTTTAATGTGAAAGACACTTGTGCGAAACACCAAGAATTTGAGCAAACTATGCATTGCTGTGATAGATTCAGATCCTCACCAAGATCTAAAGTCAATCAAACTTGCAAGGAGCCTTAGCCATTTTCATAAACCATTCCATCGCCAGTACTATTGATAATCTTCACTACCTTTTGGACCAAATCAAGAAGCCAGAGTTAAGACAACAAGACAAGACAAATCTTCATTAGCTGCGTAGATCAGTACAATAGGTGCACAAATATTTTGACATCATCGTTACAAGAATTGACAAAGAACCACCATATGAAGTTGGGTTTGAGTATGAGTGATGCATACGATATAGGATTGAAGGTTGTGAATTTGAATTTTCGGATACAACAAAACCGCCAGTTTGGTCGTCTCGTTATCTTAGCTTACATCAACTTCTAATACTTTCAATGGGGACTGCAAATCTTTTGCAGTGTAACTAAGTTGCCGCTTGTATTCCATAGCATCATTATACATAACTCAATCTGTATGAATACTCCATCAAGTTTAGAGATATCTATTTTCATGAATTCTCAACTTCCCAAAAATCACCTTTGTCTAGGTCAACTTATGGTGAACGAACCTTGGTGGGTCAGTTAATTAGAGTTTATTCTAATTATTATTTTCCTATACTATTTCCTTCCCACCATTTTTCCTTTTTATGTTTCTTTCCTTTGTTGGATGTCTTGGTATCTATTTATTCTCTACTTCATTGTATTCTGATTAATTGTAATTATTCAATAATATACAAAATTTCACATGGTATTAGAGCCCTAAGTCCTAGAGTTTATACTTTTTAGCCGCCACTACTTTTTGATCTCTGCAAAATCCATGTGTAGATCTACCGTTTTCGCTCTTCACCAGATCTAGATTTGGTTCTCCCTGCATTCTTGTTTTTCAGTTTCAGTATGTTTCTTTTATCTTTTAGGGTCTTTGTTCCATTTTCAAATTAGCAGTTTGTGGGTTCTGTTTTAGATCTCTCTATGAGGATCTCTGTCTCCAGTCGAGAAGTTCTCTATGTTTTAGTACTTCATGGGTACTCTCTCCAGCCTAGAAGTTCTCTGTGTTTTTGTTCTTCGTAGGTTCTATCTCCAACCTAGATCTGTCGTGATTTGATTGGGGAGTTTTTTTTTTTGGTTTTTGTCATCAGCTTTAGTCGGTCACTTCACGAACTCAAGTTGTTTATACCCACCTTGAGTTTGAGGAAGGGTGTTAAAGTCAATTTGGGTTTATTCTAATTAATTATTATTTTCCTGTATTTTTTCCTTTCTAGCATTTTTCTTTTTATGTTTCTTTCCTTTGTAGGATATCTTGGTGTCTATTTATCTTCTACTTTTGTATTCTGATTAAGTTAATTATTCAATAATATATAACATTTGAATTCAAAATGAAAGTTTGTTATTATTTTAAAATTAGGATACTTTGGAAGAGCTTTCTCTAGCTCCCCTTTTGTTCATTTCATTTGTACTTCATGAAGTGCCTATTCCAAAGAAAGAAAAAAATTGGTGTTTGGTTCGTACCAAAATCAATCTTATATCCGCAACCAATTTCGACCAGAACCACCATCAATGATTACTATCATCTCAACTTATTAGATAGTATGGAGTTCCAACTCAAAACTAATTGGTAAGGAGTGGGGTAGCATGTCTATCTTATTAAGAGTGTGGGATTATCCCAACACAATTCCAGTGGCAAGCTTCGATGACAACCTTTGTCGATGACCACCTCTGAGTCTCTAACGATCAACTTTGACAACCATCGTCGACAACAATTCTTATGACGACCAACTCCATCAATCATCCCAACAACTAAGTGTGTAATTTGGGAGCATTTCTAAAAAAGTTAAAATCAATTTTGATACTTTCAAAACCACTCCAAAATGTGATTTAAATCATTCAAAATTAATATTGGTGATATTAAAATTGAATTTAAAAGTATAAAAAAAATATTAAATTAATTTTAATTGATTAAAAGTATGTGTTAAAGTGATTTCAAATATTTGTTGTAAATATATGAAACTTACTGTAATGGAACAATAAAATCGGACTCTTCCGTAGATCCAAAGCATAGGTTACTAAATAAGACCTTTATCATATTTACTATTTAGACATTTATTATCTTTGAAGGCCTGGTTATTTATTTATTAATTTATTTTGTGTATTTTCCCTCCATAAACGTATGGTATAATTGAGCAATAAAATCCAGCTTTTATAGTAATCAACACGTATAAGCCTGTCTGTGTGTGTAAACGTATATCAAATTTTTTTTTCTAAAATGATCTTTAAATAAGGTTTTTGTTCTTGCAAATGCCATTTATTAGGCTTTATTATATGAATAATTATTATATATATACACCTCTTCTAAGGACAATACAGATTCGAAAAGGAAAAAGAGAAAGAGAAAGAAAAAGCAATGAGCATGACAATGGAAAAATTATCTCGTATTCTTCTTTTACTTATGTTTAACCATTTGTGTCTCATTGCTCAAACCTATCAAACAGCAGTCTCAAATGATTTTGTCAAAAACACTTGTATGAAACATGGAGAATTGAGCAACATAGGCATTGCTGTGGTAGATTCAGATCCTCACCAAGATTGGAAATTAAATTTACAAGGACTGTTAGCCATTTTTATAAACCATTCAATTGCCAAAGCTACAGATAATCGTTCCTACCTTTTGGAGCAGATCAAGAAGGGGGCATGCAGTTTGACAACAAAACACGAAACATCTTCAACTTATGTGTAGACCATTATGATAGAGGCATAGAAATTTTGTCATCATCATTAGATGCCTTGTTGAATATATAAACATGATAAAGATTTGAGTTTGAGTACGAGTGATGCTTTTGATAAGATTGGAGATTGTGAAGATGAATCTCATCTTGGTTAGCTCTCTTTCGCAGTTTAAATCCACTTTTGGAACTCTCAATGGGAACTGCAAGTCTCTTACAATGCCAAAGACTTGCTGCTTGTTATGGACCCCCTTAGCCCATAGGCGGATCCACAAGCCCTTGGCTCATAAAATTGTAAACGTTTCATTTTAATAAATAATAATCATATCATAAATATAAAAATACATTCATTTATGTTACAACTATGTTGTATATAGGAAAATTATTTTAAATAACAAAATTATTGAAAATATTTACAAATAATATCAAATATCACAATAAATAGTGAAATTTTGTTATATTTGTAAATAATTTAATTCATTTTACTATATTTGAAAATAACATTTTATTTACTCGAGTTTTTATTTATTTATCTATTTACTTACTTGGTATCTAAAATTTCTCCATTTACTTTTGTGCATACTAGTTTTTTTTTTTTTTTTAACCGTAGTATTAAATTTTCGCTGACATGTCGATATTTTCATCAATATTTACATGTTTTCATTTGGTTCGACACAGGCATTAGGGATGAATTGATATTTTCATTATATTTCAAACAATTCACTAAACATAAAGAATAACCAACAAAATGTTACTAATGTAAATATAATATAAATAATAGACATGTTAACTAATCCATTTTCCCTTAGTATCTTGTTAAAAAAAAAATAGACATGTTAACTTGTTTAAAAATCATTAAATGCTTATTTACTAATTTAAAATTATCTACGTATTATTTTGTTCCCAAAAAATTTTACGAGTTTAAATTTATTTTTTGAATTTCTTGTTTTTATCATTTTGCTAAAAATATCCATCAAAATCAATATTTTTATCGATATTTCCATCAAAATATCTCTCAAACTAAGATTTTGATATTTCTGCTGACATCAACGTTTAAATCTTGGGTATAACTAGTATAGACTAGTTATCATTACTAATATTATTCATATAATCACTAGTGTTCAAAATCAAATGTTTTTTTTTTTTTCTTTTCTAATTCCGGCACTTCTACGTTGAAGTGCTTTCTCTAACTCCTTTATAGATCTCTTTTGTACTTAATGAAGTATCTTTTAATTTCTAAAGAAAGAAAGATATTAGTACAGATAAATAAAACTTTAAAAGTTTAAAGGTTTTTAAATGATAATTAAATGGGTTGTTTTCAGAAAAATTAAACAAAATATTTAGAAATATAGAAAATTGTTACAGTCTATCTTCGATAGACACAAATAGTAGCTATCGCGGTCTATCGCCGATAGATTGTGATATTTTGCTATTATTTGTAAATGTTTTAAGCAGTTTTGTTATTTAAAATAATTTTTCTAATTAAATTATTAAGTTATTGATTTATTATTTTTGAAAACAATTATTCAAATACAATAAAAATAGATGGTTTTCAAATATAGCAAAATAAGCTAAAATATTTACAAATGTAGAAATTTTTTTCTGTCTATCAGCGATAGACCGCAATAGACTTCTATATTTGTAAATAGTTTGACTCATTTTGCTATATTCGAAAACAATTAATTTTAGGGCTCTTAACAAAAGAACCAAAATGTTTACAAATATAGCAAAATTTCACTGTCTATCTGCGATAGACCGAAATAGACTATTATATGTGTCACATGGCACATGTAGTCTATCGCAGTCTTTCTGGTCTATTGTAGATAGACCGTGTATTTTGCTATTAGTTGTAAATATTTTCAACAGTTTTGTCATTTAAGATAATTTTTCTTAATTTTAAATGATTAAAGGTATGTTTTCAAGTAATTTTGAATATGAGAAAGATGATTTTAAGTAATAAAATATATGAACTTACTGTAATGGAACAATAAAATTGGACTCATCCGTTGATCCAAAGCATAGGTTACTAGATAAAACAGTTATTATATTTACTATTTAGACATTTATTATCTTTGATGCCTTGCTTATTTATTTATTAATTTATTTTGTGCGTTTTCAATTCATACATTTCACAAATGGGAAAGAATGTTTTACACCCTTTCAGAAAGAAAAGAAAAGAAAATTAAAAAAGTATGTCCTACATTTGTTGATCCGATGTAGTTATATGTTGTTGACCAAGAAAGTCAGATATTTAAATCATCTTACCTTTTTGTTGTTGAACTAAAAAAAACACCATGATTAAAATCTAAGTTATTAATGTATTTAAAAATAGTTTGTTTCTCTATTAAAAAAAAAGGAAAAGGAAAAGAAAAAGCAACAAAAAAAGAATGATATATTTCTTTAAACGAGTATGTTTTTTAATTATCATATGAAACCTTAATTTAACTTAATTGTCCAAATTACCTAATTTTGTAAATTTGTGGTTATTATGAAACATGGGTCAGTATTTTATGTGCTTCAAATACAAAAGTTACATGCACAACATATGTGAGTACGTACCTAAGTAATTACATAAAAAGTTAAGTAAACAAAAATAATAGTAGAAAGTAAGAGTTTTTTAAGTTACAACAGGTTGTCCCATATACCCTCGATTCAACTCCACTCAAGTTTTCCATTTTAATTTAATGACTTCCTAGATAACTTAACTAGCTCAATCCAACTTTGCACACCAAATACCTTTTAAAGAAAATCAATTTTTTCTCTGAAATTTGTGGTTTAAATTTTAATTGCGAAGATAAATTGAATTTGAAGAGAGGATTCAATCAAAGTAGACCGCGAATTAAATATGACAAGTACTCCAATGACAAATTTATTTCCACGAAAATCCAACAAAATTTTGGGGATACATTGTTAATTCTTACCCATCTACATCACATGGGGTGTGTTTGGTTGGAAAAAAGTTGGATTATAGGGATATGTTTGGTTTAACTTTTTGAAGGTTTAATTTAAAAGAAAAATAAATAAATAAATAACTAAGTTGGTTCACAAGAAGCACTTGAAATCAACTTGTAGAAAAATATTTTTTTTGAGTGTTCAATGATTAATTCCTCCCTAATTTGTATAATTCTTAAATTTACCAAAATGCCCTCAATAGTCCTCTATCTCACTTTCACCATGTTGCCATGGCTGCCACCATCGACAACCTACTCCCATGAAACTTTCGGCAACCGTCTCCTTTGATGACCTCTATAATTGGCAACGAAGCCCAATAATGACTATCAACTCTGGCGATCATCACTAGTGGCCAACTCCGACAGTCACCATGGGTGGCCATGATTAAAAAAAAAAAAAAAAAAAAAAAAAGCTTTAATTGCTTTTATGTCATATGGGAATATAAAAAGCCTTCTAGTTTAGAAAATGAAGCTCTGCCAATCTCCTAACTGTCCTCTCCAAGGATGCAAACAAGAAGTGTAGCTCTCCTTTGTTTGGAGAGTAAAATTTCCTATCCAAAAGTAGAGTTATCTTTGCATGTCACCCTTAAGTTTGTGATAAGGTCACAGCCTCAACCAAGAGACATAAGTTCAAATCCCCATTTCATGCTTCATGGCTCACATATAGATAGAAAAACAAAGGTTTAAAATATTTGGTGAGTTGTTTGGAATTTATTTAATTTTAGTTTCTATACTTTTAATATTTTTGTTTTAGTTTTTGTAGTCTTAATATATGATAAATTTAGTCACTCAAAATTAATTTTGTATTGAAATTGCCTAAATGATAATAGTATTCTTTAAACAAAAAATACATTATGTCAATATATTTTCAATTTTATACTGAAAAAGCTAATAGAAAATGATTTTTTTTAAAAGAAAAATCAAGAAACTATTCATAGAAACTAATGTCACATTTATGAAAATTGGTATAATCTTAATGAGATTCTATTAATAGACCAATCATAATAGGTTTGAATCGCAAATGTAGTTGGAATGTTTTTTATCGCATTTACTTAGAATTATGAATTTGTTATTTATTATATGACATATTATAATTTTTATAATAAATATGACATATTCATAATTTAATAATAATAAATAAATATGACATATTCATAATTTTTATAAATATGGTATATTCATAATTTAATTTTCAACCACGATCAAATTGATCACCCTTCATTCCTCAATAAAATTACCGATTTTGATTACATATTTGGAAGCGAGCCCCATAATTCATTACGATTACTAAACATAGGTAAACAACAACAAACATAATGAACTAAAATCCACTTTTGAAATTATCATTGATGAATTACGTAATAAAACGTGGTGTAAATTTAAAACCGGTTGAGAGTAGAAACATTAAAATTAAAATGAAATTTTAACCAAAAAGAAAACTAATTAATTTGAGATGGATGAGCCAAAGGAAGGCTTTGCTACAACCTCCAAGTGAGCTTTTCTATGCATTGTGACACCAAAAACTTCCGTCATATCCAAATCTTTAGCTTCAATCCCACTTGGAAGCTCCCAATCAAAGCTATGCAATATCTGAGCCAAAGCAAGCTCAATCATGACGATCCCCATAGTAATACCTGGACAAATCCTTCTTCCAACCCCAAACGGAATGAACTCAAAATCCAACCCTCTGTAATCAACTTCACTCTCCATAAATCTCTCTGGCTCAAAACTTTCTGGGTCCTTCCAACATTCTGGGTCTCTCCCAGTTGCCCAAACATTCACAAAAACTCTCGTTTTGGCTGGAATATCATGGCCTTCAATCCTCACATCTTCCATAGTTTCTCTTGGAAGTGAAACCGGCGCTGGTGGATGCAATCGAAGCACCTCTTTAACCACAGCTTTCAAGTAGGGCATTTCTAAAATATCACTCTCTGATACAACTCTTCTGTCACCAACAATGCTTCGAATTTCGTTTTGTGCTCTTTCCATGGCCTTTGGGTGTGTTATGAGCTCAGTCATCCCCCAATCAAGAACTATAAACGGCTTTGTTGAGGTCACGAAAGTCAACGCACATGCGGACTCTGTCTGTCCCTGCAACAAACATATCCTACAAAAAATTCCCACATAGGTCAGTAAGTTTCAATAATAACAGAGGAAAATAGAGGAATTTATAGAGTTATACCAAAATAATGCCCTTAACATTATCCATAGTGAGGGGAAATTCATCATCAGAACCATTCTTTTGTATATCAAGCAAAACATCAACAAGATCCTTAGATTCTCCAAGTTTCTCTCGCTCGGGACTGAGATGTTCAGCTATGACTTGATCTATCAACTTATCGAACCTTTTAAACGTCCTCACAAGCCTCGATTTCATCCCTGATAGCGTACTAAGAAACGACAACGAAGGGAACAAATCCCCAAAACAGAACCCACCAAGCAAAATCTGACACTCTTCAAGCAGCTCTTGAATCCCATGAAGATGGTACTCACCACCGGCGGAAAATTCCCTCCCTAGCGCTGTTCGACAGAGCACGTCATTACCATACAAGGCTAACAAGTTCGACAAATCGACCAGATTGTTGGACTGGGAGATTCTGTTAACCAAACGGGCAACTTCTTGTTGTCGAATATGGGCAAAGGATTGGACCCTTTTGGTGCTAAGGAGTTCGAGAACGCATATCTTTCTTATTTGGCGCCAGTAAGAGCCGTAAGGGGAAAAGGCAATTTCAGTGCAGTTGTAGAATATATGTTGGGCGGAGAAGAGGAAGGGGCGGGTTGAGAAGGAGAGATCGTGGGTTTTGAAGGCTTCTTTAGCGATTTTTGGAGATGAGATTATGAGGGTTGGGATTTGACCGAGTTGAAGGAGGAAGATGGGGCCATATTTGTGGGAGAGGCGGCGGAAACAGAGGTGGGGATGGTGGTTTAGCTGGTGGAGGTTGCCGATTAGAGGAAGTTTTGGTGGGGATGGAGGGAGGTTGAGGGATATCTTCTTGGTTTTTGATTTGAGTTTGGGGATTAGAAGGAGAACAAAAAGAGAAATGAAGAAGATGAATGTGGAAAATGAGGCGAGGGATTCATCGAGACATGGAAGGAAGAACATTGTGTGAAGTATGTTGATGTGTTATGTCCTGTTCTCTGTCATTCTTCTTACCTTTATTTATGATATGTGAAATATGTTGATTTTTAGAAAACTAGTTGGAAGGTGGATTAATTTTTTTTTTTCTTTTGAAAATTATTTTCAATGAGAACTATTTAAAATATTTATAAATAATTTTACAATATTTATAAATATTTTGGTTCATTTTCTTATATTCTGATAACTACCTTAAATTTTAATAATAAAATTTAAATTGTGATTTAATTTTTTTAACCTAAAATTTTGATTCAATATTTATCGAGTTTAATTAGTAAATATTTAACATGAAATAAAGTAATTTTAAAATAGTGTGTAAAACTATATATTTCTTGTTTCAAGTTAATTTACAATGGATGTGAGATAATTTGAATGTTGTTGAAAATTTTTTAGACAATTTTTAAAGAAAATAAAATTTTTAAATGAATATACATATAATTGTAATTAAATTCAAATTTTAAATAGTTGACATAAAATTTAAAACCATGAAAATATAAAAATGAATGGATGAATAAAATTAAAATACATAAAGGATGTAATTTGAATAAAACTTATAAAATAAAATTAAGAAAAAAGTGACATGTAAAATTAAGAAAAAGTGACATAATAACATATCTTCATTATTATTTAATGGGTTAATTATTTTATAGTTCTTTGAATCTACTAACTTTAGGAGGAAAAAGTTAACAAAAACCAAATTTATATGTTTTTTTCTTTAAATGAATCTTCTTGTTTTGAGGAAAAAAGTTTGTTGGTTAAATTATATATATATATATAACCTCTCATCAAAGTCTTTTTTATTTGATTTCAAAAATATATAACAATGATTTGATATATATATTCTAAATTCCAAATAATACAATACATAAGTGAGTAGCAATATAAGATTATTCTATTTCATTAATCTAAGAAAACAAACATTGAAACACAACAGAACTTTATAAATTAAGACATAAGTTATAGGTATCTTGTAAAAAAAAACTAAATATAAATA
This sequence comes from Citrullus mucosospermus, assembly GCA_030954485.1. Taxonomy (NCBI): domain Eukaryota; kingdom Viridiplantae; phylum Streptophyta; class Magnoliopsida; order Cucurbitales; family Cucurbitaceae; genus Citrullus; species Citrullus mucosospermus. The sequence goes on along the minus strand of CM062057.1, from coordinate 3,475,744 downwards.
TATATGGAATAAAAAAAAAATTTCATTTACGTGTTTAATTTCAATGGCTATGAATAGAGAGAATTAATGTAAAAAATTGATAGAAAGGAAAGATTTAACCTAAAAAAATAAAAAAAATCCAATTTGCTCTCCAACACAATTTAAATTCGTGTAAATTTATGAAAACAAAATACATAAAGATTTGGGGTTGAGATAACGACAATACCTCTACATGATAAATAAATTTATAGACTCTCCAATTTGCATTTTGACCTTTCATAATTAATCGAATGAATTTCCATCCAATTAAAATCTAACCAAAAAAAATAACCTTAATTTCAATGGCTAGGAATCTATATATATATAATTAAAAGAATTAATATGATTTAAAGAAAAAATCCAATTTGCTCTCAAGGGCATTCTAAATTCATGCAAATCTAACTTTATCTCATAAAATTTTAAAAAGTAAACAAAAATGCATAAACATTTGGGTTCAAATAACAACCATAGAAGAAATAAATGTAAATTAGTGGATTCTCAAGTTGGTTTACTTTTCATAATTAAATGAATCTCCATCTAATTAAAATCTAACAAAAGATTTCAACTCCAATAATGGCTAGAAATCTAGAAAAGATTAATTTAAAAAATTGATACAAATGAAAGATTTAGCAAAAAAATAATCCAATTTGCTCTCCATCACAATATAAATATCCATGTAAATCCAAGTTTTAAGTGTTTCACTCGATGAGAATATAAAAAGTAAACAAGATGCATAGGGTTGAAATAACAACATTACCTCTAATTAATGGTTAATGGATTCTCAATGACGTTGCTGGTGATTTTTCCTAATCAAATGAATCTCTATCTAATGGCTTGGAATCTTTAAAAAAAATAATTAAAAAGTTGATACAAATAAAAGATTTAATAAAAAAAAAAATCCAATTTGCTTTCCAACCCAATCTAAATGAATGGAAGTTCAAGATTTAAGCGTTTCATTTATAAAAATCTAAAAAAATGTAAGCAAACATGCAAAAAGAGACTTTTGACATGAATTAATGTTAACTTGAAAGTTAATCCAAAAATGCAAATAAAAGAAAAAAACCCAAAGAGAAAACGCAATGGATAAAAGTAGAGTTGAGAGTGAAGATGTAAATCCCTCCAATATTAAGGAAAAAATTGAGAGCATTTATCAAATACCTCCAACATTAAGGAAAACACACTAGATTATGAATCAAATACCTCCAAACATATTAAGGAAAATACAATAGAGTTTAGGAGAAGGATATGGGAGACGAAAAAAAAGTCATCAAATCATGTTACATCTATTTAAATCTAAAATTACGAAAGTGTGAGAATCAAACAATTAATTAACCATCGAATCTAAACCATGAAAGAGTGTGGAGTGAATCAATAACTAACTACTAAATCTAATTTCATTAAAAATAAATAAATAAAAATTAGACTAAAAGTTATAATTGGTCTTTATTTAAAAAGATGAACAAAATGAAAATGTAAAGATTCTCCACTTTTGCTTATTTTGCCTTTTTTTTTTTTTTTTTTTATATAGTACAGATAATCTAAGAAAAATAAAACATAGAAGAATCATTTTCTTTGGCATTTTACTTGTTATAGAAAAATTTCTATACTTGAGATTTAGGTTGATACTTGATTGCATTTTGAAAATTTTTAAACTTAAACATATTAATTTAGAGGGATACACAAAATTGATATTGTGCTAGACACAAATATTTTTTTTTAATGGTAAGATTTGAGTTTGTTAGCATTTTCAGTCATCTCATGAAAAGAGGGGGAAGAAGATCTATATTATTATGGATATTAAAAATATTTTTTCAAGATTAAAAAAAAAAAAAAAAATACTCATTAAATGCTACCAAATTACACCTCATGAGTGATAAATCTCATTAAATACTTACCAAATCTACACACCTCATGAATCAATATGTCCGATATTTCTATCTATATTTTCATGTTTCTATGGATTTGACATCGATATAAAGGGTGGAATGATATTTTTATTATATCATAGAAAAATTCACAAAATATACAAATAAGTAATAGAAAGTTACTAATGTAAATATAATATAAATAATAGACATGCTAATTTGATTAAAATTCATTAAATGTTTATTTATAAGTTTAAATTTATTTTTGAATTTTTTATTTTTATAATTATCTAGAAATATTCAACGAAATCGGTATTTTCAACGAAATTCTTCTAAAATCAAATCAAGACCTCGATATTTTTATCGACATCGATATTTTAAATCTTGAGCATGATTATGGTCCCTGGGATGGTCTCCTGAAAGGAATAATTTGATTGTGAAATAAATCTTTCCAAATAGTTCTGGAAGATGTCTGGATTTACTCAAACTTGTAGATAGGTGGAGAGAAGAATAACTAACTATTGCGTGTGAGCAGAGATTTGAATGTTAAAATTAAGTATTTGGCTTAACTAATTAAAATTAATTAAAATTATATTTTGATGTTCAATAGTTGAAAATTTCAGATTCTAGCAGGCTGTTTTTTAGTTCTTCTTTTTTGTTTTTTCATTTTTAAGAAGTAGAAGCAAGATATATTTTTGGTAATTATTCTTGTTTGAAAACAAAGAAACAAAAATAAAAACTGATTTGATTACTATTTCTTGGCATCTCTTTTTTATTACTAGTTTAAATATAATTTATTTATATGATATCGAAAATATATAAACGCATTAAAATATATTAAATACAATTATCCAAAGTTTATATATCTAATATAAATAACTTTTGATACAAAATTAACAACGATAATATAATTATTTTTATTCTTCAAATTATGTTGTCCAAATTTAATTGTCAATACTATTTTGTTACTCAATTCACTCGATTTAAATGACGGTGATACAAATTTAAATCAACAATATTACTTTTGTAAATTTCATGGTTGTAGTATAGCAAAGTGGGGCACTAAATATATACATTTCAAATTTAAAATATATATATATATATATATTGCAAAATGAAAATAATGTATAAATATATGTATTTTAAAGGTTAATTATTTTAAATTATAAAATTGCTAGAAATATTTTCAAATATAGTAAATGATAACTGTCTATAATCAGTGATAGATACGGATAAATGTCTATCATTGTCTATCACTAATATATAGTGACATTTTGCTGTATTTATAAATAATTTGATTCATTTTGTTATATTTAAAAAAATTCTTAAAATTTTAAATTGTAAATTCAAATTAAAAGTAATACATTAATATTACTATTTAATTTTTTTTTTAAAGATTGTTTTTAAATATAGAAAAATGAACCAAAATATTTGCAAATATAGCAAAATTTTATTGTCTACAATAGATCGTGATAGGCTACCATCTGTGTCTATTTGTGTTATGATAAGCGCAGATAGTAATCTATCACAATCTATAGTAGATAGACTATGATATTTTGTATTATTGGTAAATATTATTAACAATTTTGCCATATAAAATAATTTTTCTTTTTTAATTCAAAATTAAAAATATATAAATGTATTATATTTTATATTTTAAAATTCAAAATCCAAAAGCAAAATAATATATAAACGTAAAATTAAACAATGAGAAAAAAAAAACGAAAAATAAAATAAAATCTGCATTACCCATTATTGTATGAGCATCCCATATACCAACGGAGCAAATTAAATATTGGGTTCCATTTAGATACTTATAACATAAAATATCAAATAGAACTTTTTGAAATTAGCCCAATTTTAGAAATGTTCTCCCAATTTTGAAAATAAGAAACTATGGTTATCAAATAAGTAATACAAAATAAGAATAGAAAAAAAAGGGGGGGGGGGAAACGGTTATCAAATGAGCTATAAGTTTTTCCTATGAACTAATCGAATGGGTTGGTCCAAGTCCAACGCAAATTTGACCCGAACTTTGATTCAAAGAATAGCCTAAAGATTAAGTTATGGGCTTAGCCACTGAAAGTTGGGCCGGCTCAATCCAAGTCCAATAATATTTTAGACCATTGGGGTTGAGTAGAGCTTAGATATTCACTTTTTATAATCACAACCCCAAATTAACAAAAGAATTTAAATTAGCCAAACCCTCATCTCAAAGGGAAAAAAGACAAAAAGTTTTATTGAACAAAACTAAGCTTTTTTTTTTTTTTTTTAAATTTATTTTTCTAACTTCTTTTCAAATTTGTAAAGGAGAGCCTCACATAATGAAAAGTATTTAATGCTCCTAAGCAACTTCTCTCATTTAATTGCATTCAATTTTACCTTTACTTAACTTAACACAAATTTTTAAACCCACAACTTAAGTTGAAATTTTAAACTTTTATTTTTTTCTTTTTCTTTTCATTTTGCTTTCACTTTCACGAAAGAAGCATGGTTGAAACCTTGACTTTTTTTAAAATAATTTCTTGGTACTTCCCATAAGAAAGTATCATAAAAATCCTTATAGGAAGTAACAAGAAATTTTACATTAAGTTTTTTTAAAAGCCAATTCCATTTTTTCTACCATTACAATTTGGAGGAAAAAAAAACTTATTGTAAAATTTATTGGCACTTCGTAGTACCAAGAAATTTTAAAGGTTTTTTTTTTTCCTCCTTATGCCTACCGGAGATTTCTTTGTAAGCTTATTGGAAATTTTCCATGTTTTTTTTTTTGTTATGTTAACGTAATTTTCATAATAGCCATGAATAACTTTCGTGTTAATCTTTCATAGTTGATTTAAATTGATGAAAGTCCATTAATAATAGTTACTGATAGACTATTATTGATAGCCACTTATAGAAGCTATTAGTGATAGCGAGTAGCCACTAATAGAAGCTATCGCACAATAATAGTTATTGATAGACTTCAAATTGAGAAAAGAATGTATACGAAAACTGAATTGGACTTTTTAGTCTTTTTCAATATTTGGACCTACTTTTGTTCTGTATCTGCAATTATTTTTATAATTTATACTATATATATTATTATTTTGGACCTAATTGTCATTTATGCAACCATTCTTAAAACAAAGACAATTCTAACTATTCTTTTAGTTTATACCAAACTTTTTCATTAACTCTATTTTCTAGATAGTCTCTCATACCATTTCTTCCTTCTTCGATTGAGAATCGCACCGTGGAAAAATCGAGAGGGACTTCATAATTTTTATAAAATATATAGACTATTTCTCTCCTAGTTAATTGCAATTGGTTTTGAGATGAAACTCATTTATCTAATATGGTTAGGAGTCCATCAAGTCCAAACGAGCGTTCAATCCAAAAATAAAAATTGAAATTAATTTGAATATTGAAGAATGGTGAACCCAAAGAAACACCATATGGAGGAGGCATGTCGAGAATCTCATATCAAAATAATGAAGGGACAAACAAGTGAGTACATTCATTCAAATATATGAACATTTAAGCTACAAACTCAGTCCAAATTGTACGTCAGTTTCTAGTAACCATGTGTTTCCATGAATGAAGATGTTTAAAGTAAAAGTAGTGGCTTCTTATGGATTATTTATCACATGAAAAACTAGCTATTTGACTCTTCTAGTTAAATCGGTTTCTGGCCTCTATTGTTAAACTAAGCATAGAACAATAAGTTTAGAGGTCTCTTTGGTGACCATTTCCCAGATAAAACTAATTCAAAGTTAGGTTCTTTTTGTGACCCAAGTTCAGGAGAAGGCATTACACTAGAATTTTGGAAGGAAGAACAGTTGTTTTCCATTAATGCGATGAAAGTCTTATGACTTTCAATTTCAACGTGCTTCCTATATCTTCCATGAATGTAAAATCTAGAGTTGCTATATATTGTTTGGTGCGGCTGCCACAGCATCGGTAATACTTTTAAAATCTCCACTTCCATCTAGTGATACAATAGCACTAAAAGTAATGCTATAAACAGGTACAATAAAGTTCATGCACAGAAGAATACAAAAGCATTGTTGGATCAAGACTGCCATTTTTAAAAGTTATGAAGAAACAAAAGGACAGAGAAGAAAAGAGATTAAATATTGAAGCAGCAAGGCCTAGATCGACTCCATCTCTTATGCAAAAAGAACACACAATTAAATTTTTTATTGTGTAAGGTTGGTGTGGTTTTCAACTCATGGAGGAGACAATATTTATATAGTGTGAAGTTGCCTAACGCATTTGCCACACCATGTTCATTCTAGGAAAGTTTCTAGGAATTAATTATCTCAATCATTTTAACACAATGTTACTAAAAATAAAAGATTATTCAAAATTCAAAATGATGGAAATATCACATGGGTTGTGATACTTAAGTTTTACCCTCCCATTTTTACACCTCCAATTTTTACCATTTCAACAATTTTATTCTACTTTTCTAATAGCGGTGTACATGGGTTGGGTTAGGTTCGGTTGAGTGGATTTTCTGGACCAACCCCAAAATTTGGGTTGGTTGGGTTGGTAGTCAACCCAACCCCAATAAAGTCTTCAACCCAACTTAACCATTAAAATTGTTAGTATGATATAATATAAAATTTGTCTTCACCCATCCATTTAAGTTTTTGGGTCAATCTGCGATTTAACATAAGTGAGGGGAGTATTAGAATGATACAATATTAAATTTGTCTTCACCTATCAACTTAATTAAGTTTTTGGGTCAATTGGCGGATTTAACAAAAACGTAAATTTATTTATAACACATATGACTATAATTTAAATGTGAGGGACAAGGATTTGGGTCCACACTCAATTTAAACCTGAGGGACAAGGATTTGGGTCCTTATGGGTTATCGGATAAGTATATTTGTGTTTCTACTGCTTCATCGAATAAAGTATATTTTTATTTCTACGGTTCTCCAGATAAGTGTGTTTGTGTTTTTATGAGTTCACCTGATAATTATGCTTATGTTCCTACGAGTTCACCAAATAAGTATGTGTGTCTCTAGGTCCACTAGATATATATGACCAATTTAGGTTCTACTAGTTATAGGTATTTATTTGCATGTAATTGCATAATGTGATCCTAGTAGTAGGGTTACTTACGGAGTATTTTAAATACTCAATCTTTTTTCTTTTAATTGTTTTTCAAGTAAATACAAGAATGCATCGGGTTCTAGACAAGAAGATCCAAGGTGGAGCCATGAGACGACTGGTGTAGTTTTGCATCCACTTTATATCGTGATTTTTTTCTTAGAGTATTATGGATGTTTTAATTAAAACTTTTGAGCTACAGTTTTAAACCTAATAATTCTTTCACATTAATGTTTTTAGGAAACCTCAAATAAAATATTTTTTTTAATTGACCTATACTCGTTTTGACAAAAGATCATTAAGGAGATGTTTACTGTTGGGATAACTGAGAAATTAATTAATTACCCAGGGTAGAAAATTTTTCCTTTTGTTATACTTGACATATTCTATTGTGATGGAGAAATTTATTAAGAAGAGTAGCAATTAGTTTTGTTGGATATAATACATTATTTTGGAAGAACGCACTTGAAGTTGATCAAAAAATTTAAGAGTATGTTTGAAATGCATTTTAAAGTATTTAATTTTAAAGATAAGTAACCACTCAAAATAGATGTATTTTAAACAATGTTTATCAAAAGAGTTTAAATAAAAATGAGTTTTTTAAAAAAACACTTTTTTCTCAAGTCAATCAAAATGGATCCTAAATCACGCATCATTAGAAAATGGTTAACTTATCCTCTCAATTACGAAGTCGATAAATTTATGGAATTAGAAATTTTTATCTAAGATAAATCCCAAAGAGATGAGATAAAATGTTCCATTTCCAGTTTTGTTATGAGTCTTCTTCTCCACACATTTGCATAGGAAATTCAAGTTCGATATAGTTTTGAAAATTAGGGAAAACTTTAATTTTGTCATAGGTTCAACTTACGTCAATCCAGCCAAACTCAGTAGATAAAAGTACTAATTACTATTTAAAATGTCGATTAAATATAGCTTAATACCCTAAGTAAGGCGGCTTCTACATGCTTTGTTCTCTCATAGAAGACTTACTGCTCTCAATCCGTTGCTTGTTGCTCCAACTTAAGAGTAAGGGCTTTAGAGCCTTTTTCCGACCGAAGGTTGCAATGTTAGTTGTAGCGCTCCCGCGCTTGACTAATAGTTTCGAAAGTCAAGGGGACTTTATCATGATCTTACGAATCTACAACTCTCTTTACTGAGTGAGACTCTACCCAGATCTAAAGAATTTGCCAAAAAGCCTTCTTCTAACTAGTTAAAATTTTGAATTTTTCCTTTTTGTTCGACTTAAGTGGAG